>CM021102.1:787803771-788423313 GCA_007115665.2 Sequoiadendron giganteum | reverse complement strand
AGGCTTGGCTTGATGGATAGTTGCATCTCTCCAACCTAGAATCCATCATGATTCACCATAGAAAACCATGATCGACCCTTGACAATGCTAGATCTTGAATGAAAGTGAGCTTGAAGACCTACAAAAAAACACTTTAATGCTGCTCCAAAGCTTCAACTTTACTTTCTCTTGAAACTTGAATGCTCTTGTAAAAGATTCCCAATACTTGACTCTTGAAAATGCTTGCTCAAAAATGCTTAGAGATGACAAAAATTACTTAGAAGCTTTCTTTTATAGGCATCAACACCTAATTGACCATTATTTAGATCTCAAAGGCCGACATCCACCAAAATTTTGAGTTAAATTGGTGAATTTCCTGCTCAAAATTGAAAAAGACCCCAAATGGGACTCATTTGCCACCCTTGGCGAATGGGTCCCATCTAAGGGGACTCATTCACCCAAGGTGGAAAATGAGTCCCACCTTAGCTTTTTGAGGTGATTTTTTGAGATTTTGGGGGATTTGAGTGATTTTATGAGATTTTTGAGTGAAATGAGCCTCAAGATCCAAAATAGTGGGTCTTAGGGGCCTATAAATGATTATTTTAAAGGGTGGTTAATGCAAGGATTCCAAAATATGTCCAAATTAAGTGTGAAATTTCCTCGCTTTCAAGAGTGTAAAATTTTATACACTACATTTAGCCCCCACTTTACCACCCATATGACTCTACATGCATATACAAGCTAAAGGAATCCAAAAATGACCTATGTTTCATAAAAGGATAGGCATATAAGCTCAATCATGATATGGGAGAATGAAGCCCCCACTGTAGACATCTACAAAACCACAATCTTAGGAACCGCATCTTGCAACATGAATCTGTTAGTTGTCCAAAAATCCTCTTATCTAACTTCTTTTAGAAATCAAATTTGAGGGTAGATGTATGCCCCCCCTTGATTTTGCTTGCTTTATAGAGGTGGAATCAAGGTAGCAATCTAGCCACGTCGAATAGGACAAGTCATATCATAGGGAATTTCTAGGGACCATACCACATAATGATAGATAGTTGATGATTTCGGGAGCAGAATCACGATTCCAACGTAACAAACAGGGTCAAAAACAAAGTTCTCTAGCACCTGTTATGTTGATCTGAATGAAATTCACTTTTTAACCCTAATGTAGTAAAAAACTTAATTTTAACAAGTACATAAGAGAAAAAAAGGTGAAGTAAATTCTTACAATTTTTTCATTTACCTTTTTGTAGCTTGAAAGTGATTGAAGAATAGTGAAAGATGCCTAGCAAATGAGATTACAAGCCTGCGAGACTGGATGTGTTGCGGGACCAGGTGGCATGCAACGAGCATCAACATGAGGTGAGTTGATTTTTTTGCCTTAGCTTTATCCTTACAAAGTTATTTTATGATTTTTATACATTTCTAGGCTAATTTAAGGCCTTGGAAAAAAAATTGCAAAGCGTCCCCTTTTTTCGCAAAGTGCCCCTTTTGTTTGTGAAGTGTCCCACTTTTTCGCAAAGTGTCTCATTTCTTCACGAAGTGTACCAAAAGGGGTCTAAAGTGTCTAGGGCCTCTAAGAAAGCACACTAGAACAATTTTACTACACTTTTATGGTTGTTGATGTAAAAATTTGAGAGTTTAGATTTCTTATAGGACATATTTTTTTTCTTTTTTGTTAGGTCCCTACTTGTTCATGCCAATGTCTAGGTGGTAGGAAGATCAACCTTCTCAGAGATTTATCCCCCACTCTTTTAGTGGAGGACACAATTTTGTTATAGGTTGTAGGATTATACTGGGCATACCTCATGCCCCCCATGAGGTACCATGATGTGATGTTGATGGCACTAGCAGAGCATTGGGATGTTGATACATGCACATTCCATCTACCGACTGGGAAGATGATGATCATGCTAGAGGACATGCACTGCATACTCTGAGTTCCTATTCATGGTGAGTGAGTACATTTTCGAGTGGAGCAGAGCTTCCACGAGATGAAATATGACATGCAGTTCTGCCTAGATGGGCTAGTACATGATGAGAGAGTGAGGCCATGGATTGACCTAGCGATGCTATTATATTCATGGGCCCCATTGGTTAGACAAATTATGATGCTGATAGTGGCACTAGTACTCATCCTTGATGGTCGGGGATCACATTTGGAGGGAGGACTAGTACACCTAATACGCTTCTATAGGTTTGGTGCCTTGATCATATTACTTGTACCAAACCTATCAGATTCCCATGTCCGATAGCCTTGGGGTATCCTTGGGCCTTCAACTATCCTCTACAATGGTTTTGGCAGTATGGTGATTTGCACTTTTGGAGAGTCTAATTTGATGGACTGGAGGAGGATGAGATCCTTTGGAGACCTTATCAGCTTTTGCTTCAGTGGCTAGATCACACTTGGCGGATGAGGAGATTATAGCTTGATAGATTTTTTATTGGAAGACACGATTATGTAGTGTGTCCTTTCTATTACGATCGTGTCATGCGACAATTTGGGTAGGTCCAAATAGCACCTAGGGCACAACCCTTCCTTGGGCGATTAGTGCAAAGTGCCTGAAGACCTAGTGATTCTATACGGTTTACTACAAAGGATGTTGTCTACAATGACTCTGAGTACTCAAATCCCGATATGCCTCTAGTCTCATACACAAATGACATTGGTGCCACATATGACTATGAGGAGTGGTGGACAGTATCACGACCAGCTCCTGTATTTCTAGTGGAGGAGTCGATAGGTGATGCAGGACCACTCCCAGATGAGGGAGATGACGTAGAGGATAGGGTCAAGGAGGCACGCTATAGGGTTGCAGACATATTTATAGATGCCATAGATGAGGAGTATGATGAGACTGTAGATCCTGACTATGATATCAAAAACATAGGAGATGAGGAGGAGGAAGAGGAGGATGAAAAGGAGGAGGAGCAACCCATGAGTGAGAGTGGTGACACAATAGATGAGGATCTAGTAGGTCACAAACAAGGAGAGCCCTCTCCCATTCATATGACTAGATCACAAGAAGCAGTTGCAGCAGGCACCAATACCCACAGTCATGGAGAGGCTAGCACATCTTCCATGCCCCTACACATGATGAGGCTGATTTCACACAGCTGACCAGAGAGATAGGTGATGATTTTGAATTTTTGTTATGCTTTCATGCTTATGCTTATGTTATATATATATCATGATGTGTACTATTTATATCTATTATTTCTATCTTGGAGGATCTATGAGAGATTTTTGGGATCTCTATGGATAGGTAGTTGCAAAGATAGTTCCCCCACCAGTCGATGAGGAGGTCGCAGACTCAGACTATGTGCCCCCACCCATCGTGGATCAAGACCCAGAGTCATTTAGGCCATACGTCAGGCTGTGGGCAATGTATGAGAGTCTGAGGAGGCATGTCCACCGAGCCGATGCTACCCTACAGGCTCATTCTTCTTGAACCCCAATAGAGTTTGAGAGAGTAGAGTCAGACATAGTTAGGCTTCAAGCAGAGAGAGATCAGCTAGAAGGAGATCATCGAGAGGCCCTAGGATAGATAAGAGGCTTACATTTTGCTCTTAGTACATTTAGTGAATCGCAATCATGGTTGCACACCACCGTCTCTTGACAAACTACTACCAGACAGATGTGAGCACTAGGACCTGAGGGATCTAGCACTCACAGACCTTAGTGTCATTGTATATATATTTTAATGACATGTACACAAAACTTTGATATATATATAAACATTTGATGTTTTGTTACTTGTATTTATGTGTTGAATGTTAAATGGCAGTGTGATTAATTAAATAACCTCTTTAAGATTATTTAATGAATGTCTTCATGATTTAACATGGTTTATGTGATATAATTAAAATTTATACTAGTTTCTCTTAGATGCAGCATTATGATTAAGTATGTTATGCTAAATTAAATGAACCTATGCATATAAGGATCTAATCTAACACAACATACAGGATGAAGGTGAATAGTATGAAACCTAAATTAATTACTTAAAATGAATTAAATAATCACCTTATTATTCAAGACACACAAATAACTACCTATCGAGAATGAAGAGATGTGAGAGCACATATAATATTATCCACTAACTCTAACATCACTGATTTATCATTCATACTATTCAAGGGGATTAGACATAATACCGGTAAAAATTCACGCCATTAATAGGTTCTTTGAAAAGTGTGCCATCCATTTATGTTAACATGTACGCACCAGACCCATATTTTTTGTTAATTCTATAAGGTCCTAGCCAATTAGGACTGAATTTTCCTTTTTTAGTCCGGTCAGCATTAACGTTTCAATGATTTTCACACAAGACTAAGTCACCTTTGTTGAATACCTGAGGGATGACAAGATTATTATGACTGTGTTGTAATTGTTTAGCATAAGCTTAGAGATGCTCAAGAGCGTTAACGCGTTGTTCATCAAGCATCACAAGCTAGTGCAATCATTTATCTTTATAAGTATTGTCATCAATAAGTCCTTGAAGATCAATGCTTAGCATGGATATTTCTAAGTCCAAGAGCATAATCACCTCAGTACCATAGACAAGGTTATAGGGTGTTGTTCTAGTGGATGTTCTGATGCTAGTACGGTAAGCCCATAACGTGTATGTTATTTGTGTATGCAAATCCTTGTTATGTTGATTTACTATCTTCCATAGGATTTTCTCAAGAGTTGTATTAGTTGATTCAACTTGACCATTAGATTTTAGGTAGTAAGTTGTTGAAAAGCGATGTTGGATATTAAATGTTTCGAGGAATTTCTTCACATCATTATTCTTAAATGGTGTCCCATTATCGGAAACTAACACGGAAGGAAGTCTGAAGTGAGCAATAATGTTCTCCAATATGAAATGACATATTACATTAGTAGTTGTGGAGTGAAGAGGAATGACTTCTACCCATTTTGTAAAATAGTCGGTTGTTGTGATTATAAACATATGTCCATCAGATGACAGTGGTGAGATATTTCCAATTAGATCCAATCCCCACACTCAGAATGGCCAAATAGAAATTTGGGCACAAAGCTCAAAAGTAGGAGCATGAATCAAATTGCTATGTTCTTGAAATTTATGACATCTCTTAACATACATGAAGCAATCTTTCTCTAGATGTCTCCTGTAATATCCCATGCAAATATTTTTGCACTAAGGATCTCCCTCCAAAATGACCTCCACAAGCACCCGCATGGGCCTCTTCGAGTGCTATGGGGATTTCATATTCTTTAAGACATCTAAGCAAAATTTCGTTAAAGGATCTTCTATGTAATACGTCGACGAGGATGACATACTTGGTTGCTAGTTTTTGCAAGTGAATTTGGGTGTTCTTTGTTGTTGGCTCGGGAATGGTACCATTTTCAAATAGTTAAATATGGTATCATACCATTCACTCGAGTCTTCCTTGGTTTCTACTTATACTTCTAAAGTTTAATCCTTGATTGACGGTTACATGATTGGGTGAACCGTAAATGTGAAATCCTTTGAAGGATCTTGTGGTGATATGAGAGAAGTTGCACTTGTCATTGCATCTGCATGTCGATCATCTTTTCGTGGGATATTATCAAGGGTAAATGATTCAAAATTATCTAACAAATTCATTGTGAGATCCTTGTACTTTGATAATTTGTCATGCTTTGCTTGATATGTCCCATATATTTGCTTGATTACTAATTTTGAATCACCAAATATCTTAATGTCTTTTGCACCCATGATTAAAGTAGCACGTAACCCAATGAGAAATACTTCATACTCAGCAATTTTTTTTGTACCTATGAAGTTTAACCAATACAACAAGGGAATAGTCTTTCCTGCAAGTGGAATTATTATAACCCCAACACTAGAGCTTGTTCTACACTTAGATCCATCAAAGTATAGTTCCCATGTATGAATGTCAACTGTTATCACATTATCATTGGGGAAAGATTCATCGCTAGGCATTGCAAAAGGAGAAGGAGCATCATCCAATTGGTCAGTCAAGGCTTGACCCTTAATTTCTTTTTGTGAAAGAAACTTAAGGTCAAACTCAGTCAACATCACCCATTTAGCTAAACGTCTTGGTAAATCTATTTTGTTGAAAAAATGTTTGAGAGGATCAAATTTCATCATTACTTGTATTTTGACATTCAACAAGTAATGTCTCAACTTACTGGTAGCGAATACAAGAGCCAAACACTATTTTTCTATTGTTGTGTGTCGTTTCTCATAATCTATCAAGGTTCAACTAATGTAATAGACCAGATGCTCTTTACCATTTTCATCTTGTTGAGCCAACAATGCTGCAAGGGCATGGGCCAATGTGGCTATATAACGTATGAATGGTTTGTTTTGCATAGCGGGGTGTAAAATAGGTGGAGTTGCAAGATATTTCTTCAAGCTCTTGAAATCATGTTTATAATCCTCATTCCAATTAAAGTGCACATCCTTTTTGAGGAGATGTGTAAATGGTAATGTTCGATTAGCTAATGATGCGACAAAACAACAGATGGCTTGAATTCTTCCTTGTAATGTGCACAATTGAGAGATGTTTTGGAGGTGGCATGTTGACTATAACATCAATTTTCTCCATGTCCACCTTGATGCCTTTGTGAGATACGATAAAACCAAAAAAAATATTGCTATCTACACCAAAGAAAAAAAAAATTGAATTCAATCGCATGTTGTATTTGTGCATCCATTCAAATATTTTCTGAAGGAGATTCACATTTTCTTGTCTTGTTAATGATTTGGTTAGGATGTCATCAACATAGTCTTCCAAAATATTATGTATGTAATCATGAAATATGAATGTCATCACTTGTTGATATGTTGCACCCGCATTCTTCAATCCAAAAGGTATCATGACCCAGCAAAATGTTCCCAAAATTGTTGTGAATGTTATTTTATATTGGTCTTGAGGGTTGATGAATATTTTATTGTATCCAAAAAATCCATCCATGAATGACAACAAAGCATTTCTCGTAGTCGATTCTACTATCATATCAATATTAGGAAGCGAAAAATCGTTCTTTAAAGATGCCTTATTCAAATCATGAAAATTTGTACACATCCTAATACAATTGTCAGGTTTTACGGCTGTGACAATATTTGAGATTCAAGGAAAGTAATCTATAGGTCTTATGAAACTTGCATCAAGGAGTTTTTCAAGTTCCCCTTTAACAAGCAAGGCAATCTTAGGATTCATCTTTCTTATCTTTTGTCGAACAAGCTTAGCATTTTCAGCAAGGACTATGTTATGTGTCACTATCTTAGCATCAATCCCTAGCATGTCTGAATATTTCCAAGCAAAAATTTTGGGAAAGTCATAGAGTAACTTTGTGTGATCCTCTTGTTCTTCATCATCAAGGAACTTCCCTATCTTAATGACTTTCTTCTTGTCATTGATGTCCATTGGTATGCCAATTGTATCTCCTAGAGGGAGTGCACTTGGCTTTGGAAATTTAGGGTTGTATTCTTTTGTACTTATATCCATGTCATTACTTTCATCTTTTGTATCTTTTTGTTAGGTGCTAATCATAGCACATGTGACCTATTTTGATTGAGGAGTAGTAGGTGACTTGTCATAAACTCCTAATATTTGCTTCAAGGCTTCATCATTTTCAAAGCATTCCCATGATGGTTCTGAATCCATATCAAGCAATTCAGGATGCTTCAAAATGAGGTTGATTTTTGGTTTACACATGATAGTGTTGATTTTTACCGATGGTCTTTGTTACTTGTGTAATTTTAGAAGGAAAATACCCCAAACCAATTTTTATCTCTTGTGTGTTAGGCTCTATAGGAATTTGAATGCCTTGTCCTTCTTTTCCACATCCTTTACCATTGTAACCTGATTGTTTCACAAGTTCATAACCTTTCCCATAAAGTCTTTCCATTTCTTTCAAGTTTGGTGGTTGTTGATAATCTATCTCATCAAATTTTGTCGTGTAGCTTGTATCTTCTTCAAGATTAGATATGTTGGATGTGTGTATATTTTCTTCAAAGTTTTGAGTTGACATGACCATCGGTTGCTTTTTATTTTCATCTTATTTTCTTGTGATTATGTATTCTCCCATAAGTGAGGGTGTGAACTCAGAGGAACCCCAATCACCATCTAACAATTTTGACACTATTTCCATTTCTTGCTTGTCTTATTTTAAAGGTTCTATGTTGGATGTTGGAATCATTGTGCTTAGAGGAATTTTTGTCCCTTTTTCAACTTGATAGCAGCTTTCAGGCTTGGGGTCTATTTCAACTTGGTATACCTTGTTGTCACAAACATACTTCATGATATGATGAAAGGTCGAAGGCACCACATGCATCTCATGAATCCATGGTCTTTCGAGTAGAAGATTGTATGAAAGGTCATGAGGCATAACATGAATAGGAGTTTGTAAGGTAGCCTTTCCAATTGTAATAGGTAAAGTAATCACACCGAGCGGTTGCTTTCCTTCATTGTCAAATCCTCAGATTGATAAAGAGTCAGATTCCATCTTTGATTTGTCAACACACAATATATCTAAAAGGTTCACACTACACACATTAAGGGTTGAGCCATTATCAACAAGAGTCATTTTTATGCCTATTCTATTGAATTGGGCTATTATCATGAAGTCATCATTTTTCTTTCTCGATTCCAAAGGAGGAAGCTCATGTTGATGAAAGGTTTTTCTATATTAACTGTATTCATTCCTTATATGAGAGTTGCTACATCATTTGTATTTGTACTAGGAGAAACCACTATTTGTTGTAAAGATATTTGAAGCATAGTGTGATAATTAGGTGAATTATGAATTAAATCCCATAGGGATATTTTTGCAGGAGTATTCTTGAGCTATTCGACGAGGTTATACTCCTTCCCACTATGAAAAATTAGATGAGGAGCACTAGGAAATATGTGATTAGGAAAAGGTAAGGGTGTCAGAGTTGGTTGTTATGGTTGCAGATTATTTCTAATGTTGTATGTATGAGCAACGGTATTATGACTCGGTTCCTGCAAAACATTATTTGTAGGTGGATAAAGGATAAATTCAGGTTTGTTTTTAGGTTGCAATTTGTGCGAAGGTGGGTAAAGGATAAGTTGAAGTTGAGTTATGTTAACTTCTCTTGTTGTTGTTTTCTCATAACAAGCCTTAGTGGATGAACTTTTTGAGAGGAATTCCTCAAGGGCTTCATCTAACATGTCAAATTCATCACTACTAAAAGGCTTGGGTTTGTTACTAAGTTGAGGTCAGATGACATTTACTTCTCTTTGTTTATGTTTGTTTGAACAAGCCTTAGTGGATGAACCTTGCAAGGTGAAGTCCTCAAAGGATTCATCTAACATATCAAATTCATCATGACTAAAAGGCTTGAAGGTTAAGCTAACAAAGGGTTTTAAAATGCTTAAGTAACTATACATCTATGCGTGTTTAAGTTTAATGTTTTTGGTTTTTCTTTCTGATATATGTCTAATGTAGTCTAATCTAAATGCTGAAAATGAAAATTGCAAAAAGCTACTTCTATCCACAATGTAAATGATGTTATTTCTAATTATTGCAGTATAACATAAGGCAATTGAAATGAAACAAAAAAGTAATGAGAGCAAATAGAAGATTAAAAATTGGAGATTTAACTTTGTAAACAGAAATACCAATTTTTCACTAGGACTAATTCACCCAAGGTGGCAAATGAGTCCCAATAGGGGTTTTTTTCAAGATTGTCAATTTTTTTTATTGATTTTTATGTTTTTTTTGTTGTATGACTTAGATCTGAAATGCAAATACAAATTTTGATTGATTTTCAGTGGAATTAGATGCAATAATGCAAGCTAAATGAGCTTTTCACTAATGCAAAATTTGAAACCCTAGAATGTAAATTAACCAATGCAAAACCTAATGCAATGTTAATGCATGATAAATCTAGGATGAAGATGCACTCCAAATCAAAATTTCAATGTCCTAAATCTAGGTTCACTAAAATGAAAAGAAGAAAATTGTTAACTCTCTTTCACCTTTAGGGTTTAGGACCTAAAACGAGAGAGACAATCTTCACACTCTTCACTCAAGAACAAACCCTTGATATTTCAATGCAAAGGAGATTGAAATCTTGCAAAGGGATTGTCCTAAAGGTTGAATGAGCTCTAATTAGGGGTTCACCACCAAGTTTAAACATGGAAAAGACAATGCAATGCAATTTGTAAGACAAAACCCTAATTTAATGCAATGACTTAGAAAATGCCTTAGAAATGTAAGTAAAACATAACAGAAAAGAAAAAAAGTAAGTGATGCATATCTAGAAATCTTGAAGTGACTGGAAATAGCTCTGAACTTCTAGAAATTTTGACTTTTTGACCAATGGGACTCATTCGCCAACATGGGTGAATCAGTCCTAGATTTGGGTTTCTGCACGGGAGTCTATTTTGAGAAAAAGGGTATCAGAATCTGCAAACTAATCTGACAAACAACTACAGTGGGACTCATTCGCCACTCTTGGTGAATCAGTCTCGTTTCAATTTTTCAAAAATTGAAAGTTCTAATATTCTCTTCAACACCTACCCTTCCCTTCCAATTTGAGTTCTAGATCTAAGTCTACAAAAAAAACTTGCAAAACAGAATTCAACTTTATTTGCTAATAGGGGTTTGCCTTGGTCAAACCCCTAGTTTGGTAACTAAACCTTGATAGAAATAATGAAATGTGCATGAAAACCCTAGCCTTAAGTGTGTAAGACTAGGAAATACGAAACATGATGCAATCATATTCCAATGTGCAAGAATATGATGCAAGAATGGAAATGTAAAAATGAATGACTCACTTTTGGTGATCTCTAATCACCCCAAATGAATCCTAATGATGCTTGTACCTTCCTTATTCTAAATGTAGATTGATAATGGGGAATGGAATCACTTAGGAAACATTTTTTCAGGCTTGGCTTGATGGCTAGTTGTATCTCCCCAACCTAGAATCCATCATGATTCTCCATAGACAACCATGATCAACCCTTGACAATGCTAGATCTTGAATGAAAGTGAGCTTGAAGACCTGGTCAAAAACTCTTTAATGTTGCTCCAAAGCTTCAACTTCACTTGCTCTTGAAACTTGAATGCTCTTGTGAAAGATTCTCAATACTTGACTCTTGAAAATGCTTGCTCAAAAATGCTTAGAGATGATAAAAATGACTTAGAAGCTTGCTTTTATAGGAATCAACATCTAATTGACCTTTATTTAGATCTCAAAGGTCAACATCCACCAAAAATTTGAGTTAAATTGCTGAATTTCCTGCTCAAAATTGAAGACCACAAATGGGACTCATTTTCCACCCTTGGTGAATGGGTCCCACCTAAGGGGACTCATTCGCCCAAGGTGGCGAATGAGTCCCACCTTAGCTTTTTGAGGCGGGTTTTTGGGATTTTTGGGTATTTGAGTGATTTTGTGGGATTTTTGAGTGAAATGAACCTCGAGATCTGAAATAGTGGGTCTTAGGGGCCTATAAATGATTTTAAAGGGTTATTAATGCAAGGATGCCAAAATAGGTCCAAATTAATTGTGAAATTGCCTCGCTTTCAAGAGTGTACAATTTTCTACACTACATTTCTAAGCATATTATCATCATTGCATTTTCATTTAAAGTGCTTATATTTGTTATTTGAAGCATCTATCATCATTGCATTTTTATCCAAAGTGTTTAGATTTTTTATTCTAAGCATCTTATTATCATTTCATGTTTTAATCTTAAGTGTTTAGATTTATTATTTTAAGCATATTATCATCATTTATTTTTTATATTAAGTTTTTATATTTGTTATACTAAGCATTGTATCATCTTACATGTTTATTCTATTTCATATCCACAATATACATATACATTCTTCATTAGATACATTCTAGATTCATTTTAAACCATATACATATATCTACATTAACATTCACCTGCATGTGTCATAAATCACATATACCAATACAAAAATCATTATAAGTACATTGATATCATAATCACCATTAACATAAGGCATTCTTGATCATCATATAGTTGATCGCCTTTACCTCATTGATCCAGTTGATCTCCTTGACCTCTTCGATCTAGTTGATCTAGAAGTCCCAACCCTTAGGTGATCTATATAGCTTTATAGAACATGTACGTGCTTTTAACTTATCAAAACATGTATGTGTTTTCCTTAGTTTTAGGCTTATAATACATTTAACTTACCAAAACCCTATGCACTTAATCCTAACACCTATACACTTAACCCTAAACTCTATACCCATAACCCTAAGTTGTATAACCATAACCCTAAACCCTAGATACCCTATACAATCAACCCTAAACCCTATCTCTCAACCCCAAATCATAGAGAGAGAGGTTAGATAGAGAGATGAAGTTCTAGGGAGCTAAATTCTATACCCTATACCCTATACTGTTGATTCCCTAAACCTTATCCCTCGACCCTAGGAACTAAAGTGAATAGGTTAAGCCCTTAATCATATACTCAACCCTATACCCTATACCCTCAACCCTAAAACTTATACCATGTACACTCAACCCTAAATCCTATCTCTTAACACTAGGCCTTAAGTCCTATAGGCTAAACCCTCAATCCTCAACCCTATACCATATACCCTCATGACCCTAAACCCTATCCCTCTTTACCTTGGACTCTAAGGCCTGTATAATAAACCCTCAACCATATACACTCAATCCTAAACCTTATATCATATAACCTCAACCATAAATCATATCCCTTAACCCTAGGCCCTAAATCCTAGGGGATGAACCCTCAACCTTATACACTCAAACCTAAATGGTATACCCTCAACCCTATACACTATCTATCATATACCCTCAACTCTAAACCCTACACTCAGCCCTAGGTTGTAAAACCTATACACTCTACCCTAAGCCTTATACCTTCAACCCTCATGGTTCTTATACCCTCAAACATAAACCTTATAACTCAATCTTATACTCTCAACCCTAAACCCTATACCCTATATCATCAACCATAAACCTTACACCCTATGACCTAAACCCTAATACATAAACCTTATACCCTATATGTTAAACCCTAAAACCCAACATTGATAATTTAACACTAAAACCTACATAATTAAATTTAAACCCTAAACCCTCAACTCTCAACTCTCCATCATAAGCATTAGCAACTAATCATGGCCTCCTTCTTGCTAAAGAGGTCGGGGTTAGAAAATTTTGGTTGGAAGGCGATTCGCTCAATATAATCAATTGTTTGAAGGAATTGAATCCTCCTTCATGGTTTATCTTACATATCATTGAGGATTCTCTTGCTCTTCTAAGCTCCTTTGATGATTTCAAAATCTCACATGTCTTCCATGAGGCTAATACCTTAGCTGATGGTTTTGCGAATGTGGGGGTCTTTTCTCATAAATGTTGGCACTCTCATGATTTCATCCTTGTAAACATTCAAAGCATTATTTTTCATGATTAAATGTTGTCGTGGTGGCAGCAACCTCAGGAGATAAAGGTTATTTAATTTTGTGTTATCTCCTCTCTATATGGATTAGACATATGGAGTTCAATGCTCATCCTTTTAATAATTGTGTATCTTATGGAAATAAGTTGATGGCTGTGGTAATTATTATTGAGAGTCCTCGTGTTGTCAGGCTCACATGGATTATGGGAGCCTTATTCTTTTGTTTCTAGATTATTCTTCTTGTTTTTCTGCTTATTAGACAAAGGGGAAGACGATGGTGTGGGTTTCTCATGTTGCCATGGGGGCAGACCATTGTAGACAAGAGCCTGTTTCCTGTGATGAGTTTACAGACAATGATGATGTGTGGGAGATCCTGGAGAAGGGGGGTGTATGTGCTTTTCTTCTTAAATTGCATGGGTTCAATTTGAAGGTCACTGAGGATTTTTTCAAGGGATGGAATAATTGTATGATGCGCTTTCATGGTGTGGAGGTGAATATTATTGAGGGATTAATAGCTGAAATTATGGGGCTACCCACTAAGGGTAAGAAATTTTACAAGCATCATGGGGCTTCGAAGTGTGCTCTGGAAAATTTCTTCAAGGGAAAAGAACAAGAAAAGCTCAAGGGTATGGGTTGTGGAGGGTATGACCTTTTCTCTATCAAGTCACTTTGGAGGGATGTTGTGCTAGCCATAATGAGGTATTTTACCCTAGATTTCAATTTTTCTACCATCTGTGGGTACCATTTCATGTTGTTGAATCATTTTAGGCATAATAGTTTGGTGTATTGTCCATACTATTTGCTCATTTCGATGGAAACTAGTATTGAAGAGAATAGAAGAAATCCTAACAAATCCATTCTACATGAGGGCTCATGCTCCTTATTATGGACTTTGTTAAAGTGAAATATATTCCTAAAACTTCCAATATTTCTAGTGGTCGAAAAGGTAAGGGGTCTACCCCTGGTTATGACATGGGGGATTTTGTTGAGGAGTGAGATGGGGATTATGAGGTGGAAGTCTTTGAGGAGATGGAGTCATTGGACAAAGATGACGGTAAAAATCCAGTGAAGGATCTCGAGCCTGAGGCTTCTCAATCTTGGTCGAATGGGTACAGTATTGATATTGAGATGAAGGAGGTTGTCTCTTCTGGTATTAAGAAGGTGACTAAGGGGAAGAAAAATGACTATAAGGATGAGAAGTGAGAGCGTGGAAAAGGTAAAATATCGATGGAGGAGTGTGTTAAAGGTTTTGGTGATTCCCCTATCCATATTGTGATTAAGGGGGAAAAGGGGAGCAAAAAGGATGAAAAGGTAGTTCATGTGAAGGGTAAAGGTTTAGTGGGTGATGGAACTAAAAGTATTGGGGATTTTTCCCCTAATCAATCTAGTTTGGAGACTCCTGACTGGAAGGTTTTTATCAGGTTGATGGTAAGAAGGATCTGTTGGAGTTGTTGGCGGACTTGACAATGAATTTTAAGAAGAAGCAGGTGGATGTTGAAGTGGTTGACTTGAAGGAATCTTTTGTTAGTGGAGATTTGAAGGGTAGAGGAATAGAATTGAAGAGTCATCCTGAGAATGTGGATAATCCTTTTGTTAAGCCTCTAAATTGGGAAAAGATAAATCTAGATGTTGTGTTAAGGTTGGAAAAGGATGGTACGAGCAATTTCATATCGTTGTTTAAATGGTTTCTCTCAGAGGTCAAGGAACTCAATGCCAAGTTGAATGAGTTGCAAAATATCAATGTGATTCTGGCTAATTGTAACAAAAAGGAATGGAATGTGCAGAGTAAGTTTAAAACCATGAATGTTGTTCTTGACAAGCTGGCAGCAGATGCTAATAAAATGGGTAGGGATCATGAGGACAGGATGGTTTCCTTGGAGGAAAAGTCAATAAAATTTGTAATTATTTGAATATTGTTGTGCATATTAATAATTTGTCTCTCTATTCAAGTGCTTAGGGGCTTACTATTTTGAATGAAAAATCCCTTATGTGAACTGGTAAACCGTTGGACCTCAGTGAGAATGTGGAGGTGATTGTTGATGTTAATCAAAAGAATCAAATGGAAAAGAGCATGGATGAGGGGTCATTTTATCGAACTAGAAGCAAGACCAAGAAGAGGGCTTCTATTCCTCTCCACAAGCTTGAAGAAGTGGTGAAGATACATGAGAATTTGATCTCCGGCAATTTAGATGCAACCAAGGTTTTAGACCATTTGCAATAGTTTCTATTGTTTTGGCTTTTTTACCGATGTTTTGTTGTTGGTATAATTGTTTATTTGTCTAGGTTCATATTTTAATAGCTATTTTTTGCTTTTTTAGGCTATTTGGTGTTTAATGTATTATCTTTAGCAGTCTTTTCTTGATGTACAGGGTTTTAGGATCCCTTCAAAACCTATTTTTCCTAATAAAAAACTCTCCATCATAAACCATCAAGAACATGACACTTAGAGAGATGTAGAGAGAGTTAGAGACTGGGGTGGAGGGAGAGAGAGGTGGATAGTTAGATTCAAGAACATGATGCTTTTAGTGTAGGCCAAAACATGCTCGCCTTTGGCATAATGCCAATATATTATACGAGTTCTATAAGGCTAACTATTAAATATAGTGAGTAGATCAAAAACTAGATATATATCATGTTTATCAAATCATTATAAAAAAAATCTATGGATTATTACTGAAGGTCATCCTTATGGTTTACTAAAGGGAAACCACTTAAGAGGACTAATTTACTCCAAATGATCTTACTACGAAAGGGGTATTATTATTATTTTTATGTAAGTGGACAACTTAACTCTATAATAGAACTAACAGTCTTAAAATCCTACTATTGAAAAAATGAAAGCTAATTGAACACACTTATAATTCTTATAATAACCGATTACTATCTTGTTTGATTTATGATTTAATGTTTGACATATATTATCTAAGTGAGAAAGTAACAATAGATTTTAGATAACAATAGTGGTACTTAAACGTGAAATTGAGATTGTTAATCTAACTTTGCATACATAAATACGCAGTTTCTCAATTTTAAATATATGTAATGTAATAACGACTATACTAATTTCCTCTAAAATAAGATACTCGGTGATTTTAGTTTTACCTCCTCTTCAATAATTTCATTTTCTTTGCATGATTCATGAACCAACTATTTATTTATTTTATTTGTTTACTGTAATTTTATAAAAACACGTACTCGTTTTGGCTTGCACAAAACACGTACGCTTGGATGGTTCATTTGTCTTATTTTCATGTGATTTTCTCATTCATTCTTATTTTTCAACTTGCTCATCATCAAATTTACACATTATAAATCAAATCTTAGTAAAATTTCCACCATAATTTCACACGTCTTCTAAGTTTTGTGACCGTATAATTTTTTTATATTTGAACTACATTAACATATTTATTTTTAATTTCTTTCACTAATGTTTTCATAGTTATCAAACACATATGTATTGAAATTTTTGATAACTTTTGATCTACTTGTCCAAATTTGAAAAAACAAATATTGTTCTACACTTCATTCTTTATACATTGGAAAAAATTGGATTTTTGATCATTTTGGTGCAAGTTATGTGACGTGCACGCTCGGTGATGCGATTTTCAAGATGCGTCCACTTTGAATAATCATTAAAAAAATTACTGAATAAAAATTCCAAAAAAATATACAACTTCTAGTACTCACTCTTAACTATATTTCTACCAATGGGCTTTTGAAAATACTAAATGCAACTAAAAAAGTTTAGGGGCGTATTCCAGACACTATGTTATATTTTTTTGAAAAAATAGGAACACTTTTGTGTGCATGAAGCATTTGATCCTCTTAGTCTTATCTATTTTTAAAAAAAAATAGTAGTTTAGAAACTAGATTCAGAGTACTACAATTCTTGTTATGTTGGTATCTTCAAATTTTGAGTGCATGAATCTCAAATTACTCCTCCAAGTTCAGGTTTAGCTGATTTTAAAATAAAAGTGGCCACTTTTGACCCCTTTTTTGTGCACCATCTTGGTGCACTTACCCAAATATTCTAATCAATTTATAAAGAAGGATAGATCTAAAAACACTAATCATTTTTTGTGAGCAATCGCCTATTTTTGTAAATAATTTTTGAAACACCAAAGGCCCCTTGAAATGGAACTTACAATGGTCATTGAATTATCCTATATGACCATGACCTAGTAATATAGACCTTGGGGATAGTTGATTTTCTTTCAAGAGAAGTGAGTTGCACTTGTTACTTTATCTAGTTTTTTGAATGTGTCAAATCACCCATCAACACATGGGACTAAGTATCTACTTAGAATAAAGATAATGTTAGGATTAAGGTGTCATTTACCTTGCAATCCTATGTATATTTATGTATCTCCAACACTCTTAGAAAGTGTCCTTGGATGCTTAAGGTGTAATTAAAAAAATATGTAAATATTCTTTAATCATCTTAGCACTAGTTCTTATAAGAGCTAGAAGTAGCAGTTACAAAGCTATTTTTAACAATTTTTTGAACTTGGGTGTAAGAATTGGGTAATTGAGTATCTTGCATATTGTTGTTGGGTCCCATATAAGGGGCAATTATTTTGGATGCCTACCTTGGGATATATGGATGGCAGAGACCCTCTTGGCTCTGTTGGCACTACTCTAGCCACTTAATGGACATTTTATTTTATATGTTGGTAATGATTATGGATTTATAGGCTAGGCCCAAGTGACTATTTTTTGGTTTTCTCGACTCTGCCCATGTGACTTTCAGGGTGTGTATTCTTACCACCCGCCCTTTTTTTGTGAATATGTAACTTTATCTTTATTTTAATATAGATAGCTGCCTATTCATCAAAAAAAGGTTTGCCAAGTCATGATAACTACCTCACCACAAGAAAGAGATTTATTCAAAATAATTTCAGCCTTCCAATAAATTTAATTAAAGATTACAAAGATAAAACAAAGAGAAAGCAACAAACATTGATTTGAAATGATAATAAATTCCATGACATATTTTCTTGCTAGCTAAGAATATATATGATCACAATATTTAAATCATACTAAGAAGAATCTAAATGAGAGATGATCTACTAAGTCTAATAGTGGAATTTTGGATCAATGTTACAACTTCAACTCAAGAAGCCAAAAATTGGGGGAAGACATATAGACATTTATGACCTCTAGTTTAAAATGTCAAAACAACAGTACATCTTTGTTTAAATTTCAACTTCTTTATTCATATTATTTATATAAATGATTATGGACAAATTCTTTTACTATATCTTGTAATTAATTTTTTTTAATTTTTTTTTTAATTTTTTTAATAGCATTCCCCAAAACTTAAAAAAGCATTGTGCAATTGTAAAGATTGATCTCCACAAATGGATGGTACAGGATGCATCTAGATATGGCTTTATCAAAAGTTTATTAATTTAACATAATTGTATTCAAGTACATTTAGAACTTCCTATACATATATAGAACAACCCTATTTGCATGGCTAATGCCTTTGATGTGATTTATTTGTATGCTATGTGTAGTCATTTTTTGGTGGGAGTTGGTAAGGTGTATAGTGTAGTAGGTAACAGACATTGTTGCTACGACAAACAATAAGAAGTAAGAAGCTTTCCTCATATTTTTGCATTTTGTAAGATGAAAAGAACAAGAGAGTCAAAATATTTAGAATCTTGTAACATCAATGTACATAACTGCAAATCATCATATACAATTTAGGGGACTATCTTTTGACTCATTACGATTAGTGTTGTATTTCCAATACACTTCTATTAAATCGTGCAATAGAACAATTGATATTTTTTAAGTTATCATGAAAGAGGTGATGGAGATGCTTTGTTCTCTTACAAGTATGAGCTAGATCCTCAAACATTGTGAGTTACAAATTCCATTGCCCCACTCGGTTGAAGAAAAATCCATATTAGTTGTGGCATTGGAAAGCCGCCTTGAATATACAAATGCATATCAAAAGAGGAGAGTGATACATATATTATTTCAAAGCTTTAAATGAGCTATGGGAGAGAAAATTATAATATTCAATTGAGTAGAATTTTCATGAGCAATTGCATTCAACTCAAAATAAAAGCATGGAAAATCATGCTCCTCCAAGGATAGAAGTGATATAGCCACCATTGGCAATGAAATGTCTAATTTAACATCAAGGAGGGGTAAAAATGAAATGTCTGATTTCACTTAATCAAGAACTATACATTATTTGCAAGATGTACCTGCAGAAGGTCAACATCCTCTTGGAATCTTTCAAGACAAATATGTCAAGAGAGAATTTTCTATCTTTTTTTTTGGAGTCCCAAATGACAAGGGTCTAGTGAAAATATCATTGTTATGAAGAATTGTACAACGGAAATTGCAAAATCTACATCATATAATCAACTTATTTATATAGCAATAAAAATACTTATAATTCAAAGTTTTTTCTACAATGTGAATAAGAAACTTGTAATTCGAATTCTTTCTGCAATATGAATAAAAATTTGCAAATGACAATTTAGAGGTAAAATACTGATAGTGAGAAATGTCAAGTATAAGCCAAATCTAGAAAAAATTCCCATATCTGATATCGGTTATGTAGATTTTTTTTAATTAAAATTCACTAGACTACTTGTAGTAGCTAAAAAAAATGTCCTTGCCATGATAGGATAATTGACCACACACCATTTTTGTGGCATTCAGTATTACAGAGAAAATTTGGAATCCACTAACTAAAACATTGCAAGAATTGCACACTACACACTTGTTAAGATGTGTGCAACTTGAAGCAGAGAGAGGGTCTGATCCCTTTTATTCAATTAAAAATTTGTCATGTTATCATCATTATAAGCATAGAATGAATGTAGTGAAACAATTGATATGTGCAAACAACTCTTCTTTGGAAAGATCCTCTCGACTACTTTTCAATGACAAAGCTCTAAAATCAAGGAAAGGAACATGACCATTTAACGCTATGGGTGAAAGCTACACCTATATATAGAAGAGATAGTAACACTTGTATAGGAAAATGCATAGGTATCACCAACAAGGCAAGCAGAAAATTGAAAAAGCGAAAGTATCCTCAGGATTTTCCATAACTGCCAATAAGGAAAATGGAAATACTTAAGCCATGTGAGGAAAAAAATAATGCCAGTGTTTCTATTGAGAAACAAACATATTCCATGTTAGAATGTGCAACATACAATTTTCCTTTGAAATGTTCTCAGTGGCACGTGTTAGCAAAAATGAATGCGTGTTAGATAAATAATCCACCCTTGTTCTACTGGTGTTCTTTTTTAAAATCAGCTCATATATGCAATAATTGTTGAGAAATATGTCTCAACCTTGCAAGCCTTTTCCAGGAAAATTACAGAATTTGTTTGTGGCAGTTTTCCACATGTTTATGCATTGGAAAAAGGTGTATGAGTTGTTAAAAGGTGCCTTGTCCTTAGTAGAATATAGGAGGGCCATTTTTAGAGCATAGTTAATTTTTTTTATGTCTTTTATGGGGGTCTAAACTAGAGGACAAAATTATGGACGGGACTACTATTTTAACTTGGTTGTTTTTCCATCTTGGAAATGTAAATGTCAAAAATGGGCAACATGTGGCATGGTGGTTAAGCCCATGGTTTTGTAAAACCACAAATGGTTTCCAGGTTGTAAATCACTATATAAGGAGGGCTTGGGGAGGAGTTTATATGATGGAGTTTTGTTTGCAAGGCTGGGTGCTAGAAGGATGCTAGTGATATCTCTCCAAGCTTGAGTTGAGGTGATGCTCTTGTAAGAACTTGCATTGCAAGTGTATTGTAATCTTCTTTGATTTGATAATACATTATGCAGGTTCCAAAGGGTGGGGTTTTTCTCCCCTAAGGGTTTTCCCCACGATAATCATTGTGTTATGTGTTCATTGTTTTATTCATATTCTTGTATGTTTCTTGAGATTCCTGTAATCAGTTAAGTTGAAATTTGCATAATCGTTCTCTCAAGATTAGCGTAGGAAGCAATTCTGCACACCTTTGCTTCCTTACAAGTGGTATCAAAGCCTGGCCAATTTTGGTTCTATTTGTTGGGTACAGGGTTTTTTGAGCTAATCAAGGTTTGAGTGGGAGCTTGTGCAGAGTATTTCATTTTTTGTATTGCAGGATTGTAAAGATGGCAAGCATGTCGGGGAGGATTGATGTAGAAAAGTTTTATGGCACAAACTTTGAGATGTGGAAGCTGAAGATGGAAGATCTATTGATTGATCGGGATCTATGGGATGCGGTGGATGAGAATAAGCTAAGGCCTACAGATCCGACTTTAGCTACACAATATGATTTGATGGACAGAAAAGCTAAAGGTCTCATAAGATTGTGTCTTGTAGACTCAATTCTGATTAATGTGCATGAAGAGTCTACCGCGAAGAAGCTTTGGAAGAAGCTAAGTGAGATCTATCAAGCGAAATCACTTGTTAACAAGATTTTCTTGAGGAAGAAATTGTATTCCTTGAGAATGGAAGAAGGTGGACGAATTCCTGAGCATCTGGAAAGTTTCAATATGTTGGTGACTCATTTGACCTCAGTTGGGGTAGCGATGGATGAAGAAGAAAGGTGCCAAATCCTACTATGTTCGTTGCCAGATTCATGGGACAACCTTGTCATGGCCATAGGGAGCACTTCTGTTGTCTTGAAGATGGAGGATGTTGTTGGTTCTCTACTTTCTGAGGAGATGAGAAGGAAGGTCTCTTTGAATGCTAAAGAGGCTTTGAGTGTTCAAGGAAGACCAAAGGAAAGAGGCAAGAACGAAAAGCAACATGGCCGTTCTAAGTCCAAGAATAAGGGGAGATCAAAATCCCCTGGTAAGTCCAAGGTGATATGTTGGAATTGTGGTAAATTTGGACATTTCCGAAAGGATTGCAAAGAGGAAAAGAAGAAGAAGAAAAAGAAGAAAGATTCTGATTCTGAGTCCGAGAAGGAAGATGGAGACGCTTTTATCGCAGCCTTAGCCACTCATGCAGGTGATAATGCATGGTTAATAGACTCAGGTGCATCTTTCCACATGACTCCTAATAGAAACTGGTTTAGTAAGTATGAAAATTTTGATGGTGGTAAGGTGTATTTGGGTGATAACTCTATTCTTGATATTGTTGGCCGTGGAAGTATTCGTGTAAAATTTTCTGATGGTAGAATTAGAAGATTTGATGGTGTCTTGCATATCCCGGGACTAGCAAGAAATTTGTTATCTGTTAGTAAACTAATAGATGCGGGTGTGCATGTACAGTTCTCTGAAGCAGGTGTGAAAATGGTAAGAGGTGCTATGGTAATAGCAAGAGGAAGCAGATTGGGTACACTGTACCAGCTTGATGCATGCACGGTTGAGTGCAATAGTACTTCTGATAAGATTGTGAAAAAGACTACTCTGTTGGAAAAGGAGAGGTTTTCTCTTTCAACAAATGGTCGTGGTTTTTGGGTACCCAAGGGTGCTCTGTCTACCGAATCAAAGCTGCCTGCAGAGAAGACCATGTTATGGCACCAAAGACTTGGCCACATAGGTGAGAAGGGTCTACGGACCTTGAAAAATAAGAATCTTGTTGATGGGTTAAATGATTGCAATCTTGAATTTGATTTTTGTGAGCATTGTATTTATGGAAAACAAAACCGCATTCAGTTTTACTCCAGTTCTCATAAGTCTTCATGTATATTGGATCTGATCCATTCAGATGTATTTGGTCCAGTTGATGTTCCTTCTATTGGTAAATTAGTTTATTATGTCTCTTTCATTGATGATTTCAGTAGAAGAACATGGGTTTATTTTCTTAGGAGTAAAGCTGAAGTTTTCAATTGTTTCAAAGAATTTAAAGAAATGGTAGAGTTGCAGACTGGAAAGAAAATAAAACGTTTGAGAACTGATAATGGCGGTGAATATTGCTCTAATGATTTTGATACATTTTGTAAAGATTATGGTATTAAAAGACAGAAGACAACTCTGTATTCTCCACAACAGAATGGATTTGCAGAAAGAATGAACAGGACCCTGATGGAGAAGGCTAGGAGTATGTTGAGTGGTGCTAGACTAGAACAAAAGTTCTGGGTTGAAGCTATAGCCACTGCCTGCTACCTGATAAATAGGTCTCCTACATCAGCTCTTGTTGATAAAACGCCAATGGAAGCGTGGTCGGGCCACAAGCCTTCACTTAGACATCTGAGAGTTTTTGGTTGTGAGGCATATGCTCATGTGCCAAAGGAGAAGCGGACAAAATTGGATAACAAAGCTGTTAAATGTATTTTCATCAGATACAGTTATGGTGTGAAAGGATACAAGCTTTGGGATCCTGTTGCACAAAAGATATTTTATTCCAGAAGTGTTATTTTTAGAGAAACTAAGCCATCTTCTATTTCAGTGCAGCCAGAACAAATAGAGGAAACGAAAGATGTGATTCAACTACCTGCTACACCAGAGAAAGTTGAATCAAGGCCCTTAGAAAGACAAGATGTTGAAGAGAGCTCTACGAGTTCTGAATCATCAGAGGGAGAAGAGGAACCAGAACCAGAACCTGAGTTTTCTAGAAGGACTACTAGACAAAGAAAAGCACTTGATAGGTATGGATATTCTCCTAATGATTGGAGGTGTATATTTGCTTTGAATGCTAACATCGATGAACCAAGATCTGTAGAAGAGGCTCTTGGTATGAATGATTAAGAGTCCTGGAAAATAGCCATGGATGAAGAGATGGCAGCTCTTAAGAGGAATGATACATGGGACCTTGTACCATTGCCTAAAGGACGGAAACCTGTTGGTTGTAAATGGGTGTTCAAAAAGAAGATGGGTTCAGATGGAAGCATTGAGAAGTACAAAGTGCGATTGGTTGCTAAGGGTTACTCCCAGGTTGAGGGGGTAGATTATGGTGAGATTTTTTCTCCTGTAGCTAAAATGACATCCATTCGTTTTTTGCTTTCTATTGCAGCAGCCTATGATCTAGAGATCGAGCAAATGGATGTGAAAACAACTTTCCTTCATGGAGACTTGGAGGAAGAAATTTATATGACACAGCCAGAGCACTATGTGGTAAAAGGTAAAAGTCATTTGGTCTGTAAGTTGAAGAAATCCTTGTATGGTTTGAAACAAAGTCCTAGGATGTGGTACCAGAAGTTTGATACATATGTGTTGAGTTTGGGATTTGTGCGATCTAAATCTGATCATTGTATATATTTCAAATCTGATGGTGATCGTTTCCTGGTTATTGCCTTATATGTCAATGACATGTTATTTATTGGCAAAGGAAAAGGTTTGATTGTAGAATTAAAATCTCAACTCTCAGCGAAGTTTGAAATGAAAGATCTTGGTGCAGTAACGTACATTCTGGGAATGGAGATTGTAAGAGATAGACAAAACAGAAAGCTTTGGCTAGGCCAGAGTAAGTATGTTGGTACTATTTTGAAAAGATTCAATATGCAGGATTCTAGACCATTGAGTGTTCCTGTTACGATGGGAACAAAGCTTTCTAATTCACAGTGTCCTACATCCCCATTGGAGATGGAAGAGATGAGTCGAGTGCCATACCAGAGTGCTATTGGAAGTTTGATGTATGCTATGGTTTGTACAAGACCAGACATTGCCCAAGTAGTGGGAGTACTTTCCCGTTACATGTCTAATCCAGGAAGAGGACATTGGGATGCAGTTAAAAGAGTTTTCAGATACTTGCGGGGTACCTCAGAGTACTCTATATGTTTTCATGGAATAGGAAACAAGCATTCCTTGGATATTCGAGGCTATGTGGATTCAGACTGGGCTGGTGATGTTGATAGAAGAAGATCCACCAGTGCATATGTGTTTACATTATTTGGTGGTGCAATTAGTTGGATGAGCAAGCGACAGGCTGTGGTTGCCTTTTCCATTATAGAGGCAGAGTATATGGCATCTACGCATGCCTGTAAGGAAGCCATTTGGCTTAAGAGATTGTATTCAGATATAGAGTTCAAACAGGGTGCAGTGACAATTTATAGTGATAGTCAAAGTGCAATTTGCCTAGCGAAGAACCCGACTTTTCATGCCAAGACCAAACACATTGATGTACAATATCATTTTGTGAGAGATATGGTTGAGGATGGCAAGGTGAAGTTGGAGAAGGTAGACACTTTGGTGAATGTTGTTGATGCATTAACTAAACCTGTGAGCACAGAGAAGTTCAAATGGTGTTCAGAGTCTATGGGCCTTTCGGCCCCTAGCAATTAAGTCCATGATATTTTGGATCCCCTAACTCTTGCAAGGTGTTCGACAAGTGGGAGATTGTTGAGAAATATGTCTCAACCTTGCAAGCCTTTTCCAGGAAAATTACAGAATTTGTTTGTGGCAGTTTTCCACATGTTTATGCATTGGAAAAAGGTGTATGAGTTGTTAAAAGGTGCCTTGTCCTTAGTAGAATATAGGAGGGCCATTTTTAGAGCATATTTAATTTGTTTTATGTCTTTTATGGGGGTCTAAACTAGAGGACAAAATTATGGACGGGATTACTATTTTAACTTGGTTGTTTTTCCATCTTGGAAATGTAAATGTCAAAAATGGGAAACATGTGGCATGGTGGTTAAGCCCATGGTTTTGTAAAACCACAAATGGTTTCCAGGTTGTAAATCACTATATAAGGAGGGCTTGGGGAGGAGTTTATATGATGGAGTTTTGTTTGCAAGGCTGGGTGCTAGAAGGATGCTAGTGATATCTCTCCAATCTTGAGTTGAGGTGATGCTCTTGTAAGAACTTGCATTGCAAGTGTATTGTAATCTTCTTTGATTTGATAATACATTATGCAGGTTCCAGAGGGTGGGGTTTTTCTCCCCTAAGGGTTTTCCCCACGATAATCATTGTGTTATGTGTTCATTGTTTTATTCATGTTCTTGTATGTTTCTTGAGATTCCTGTAATCAGTTAAGTTGAAATTTGCATAATCGTTCTCTCAAGATTAGCATAGGAAGCGATTCCACACACCTTTGCTTCCTTACAATAATATGTTTGCTAAAAATACAATTATCCAAGAAAATATAGATGCACGGTTTCTTCTTGATGTAAATATAGATGCAAAGTTTGTCCTTGATGCATACACAGCAATAATGTATTGTAGCTCATATATGATGAAAAATGATAAATCAATTATCAATATTTTCAATGAAATTTGGAGAGGCCATTGATAGAACAATGATGTTGTAGCTATGATAGTCAAGCTTGGCAATGCATTGCTCAACTTGCAACAGATATCTACTTAATGGGTCATGCATATTGTCCTTTTAATTTGATTAAACTCAAGCTCAAGGAAGTGTACATTTAGTGACACATTTGTTATGAGTGAGCAATCATTTGTCTTGAATTTGCAAGATGATTGAAAGAATAGCCAAACAAAAAAAATGCCATTTGTAAATCTCTAGGAAATCATTATATTGCATGACCAAAAACTCTTACAACATTCTGAAAAAGTTTGTCTTTGAATGCAAAAGAGATGGAGGCACAATAAATCCAAGATCTAAATTGTAAATCATACACTTTGTCAAAGTACAATAAACCTACAAAAATTAAAATTACTACAAATAATAGCTCTTGCTTTATGTTTCATGTTAGATGAAAACACATTGAAATAGGGTTAAGTTCAACATGGGAAAGTGCTTATGCATTGCAAGAGAAAACAAATAAGGTTAACCAAAACAAAATACGTTTATAATGTAAAAGTATTACTGGGCGATCCATATAAGATTAGAAATTAAAATTACTACAAATAATAGCTCTTTCTTTATGTTCCATTCATGTTAGATGAAAACACATCAAAATATGGTTGCTCAACATGGGAAAGTGTTTATGCATTGCAAGAGAAAACAATAAAAGTTAACCAAAAAAAGTATTGCCTATAATGTAAATGTATTATGGGGCAATCTAGATAAGGCTAGAAATTAAAATTACTACAAATAATAGTTCTTTCTTTATGTTCCATTCATGCTAGATGAAAACGCGTTGAAATAGGATTTCTCAACATCGGAAAGTGCTTAAGCATTGCAAGAGATAACAATAAAAGTTAACCAAACAAAGTATGCCTATAATGTAAATGTATTATGGGGTGATCTAGATAAGGCTAGAAATTAAAATTACTACAAATAATAGCTCTTTATTTATTCTACATTCATGCTAGATGAAAATACATGAAAATATGGTTGCTCAACATGGGAAAGTGCTTGTAGGAAAACCTCGGGAATTTTGTGAGCTGACTTGGCATGATATGGCAGCGCAAGTGGAAGAAGGTTGGATTATTGTTAAGGGCAAAAATGCTAAATTCTCTCGACCTTCTTTTGATATGACTCTCCGCTCCCACAAAAGCAATTCTAAATGTAAATCTTGATGGGTCTTGTTTGGGGGTTGGCTTTTGGCTGGCTACATGATGTTCTTTTTGCAGCCTTGTTTTTTATTGTAAAGGGTTTTAGGTCCCTTCAAAACCTGTTTTTTCCTCAATCAAAAACATGGGAAAGTGCTTATGCATTGCAAGAGAAAACAATAAAAGTTAACCAAACAAAGTATGCCTATAATGTAAATGTATTATGGAGCAATCTAGATAAGGCTAGAAATCAAAATTACTACAAATAATAGCTCTTTCTTTATGTTCCATTCATGTTAGATGAAAACACATTGAAATAGGGTTGCTCAACATGGGAAAGTGCTTATGCATTGCAAGAGAAAATAATAAAAGTTAACCAAACAAAGTATGCCTATAATGTAAATATATTATGGAGCGATCTAGATAAGGCTATTGATGATTTCAAGCTTGAAAATGAAAACATCAACAATGAGGGAAATGTACACAAGTTGTGTGTCATATTCAATGAATAATGCAATGTGTAAATGAACCTAGAATCTATAAAAACTAGCAATAGGCATAAACCAAATAGAAAAGCTTTTAAAATAGGAAATAATCCATACTTGCTCAAAACACAAAGTATCACAAGATTAGAAGAATGCTAAGCAAAAAACAACTTGCTTCCTCCATAGTGCCTTTTTATGACTATTGCACATGTTCCTAATAGGAGGCACCAACACAAGAAAGACATGCATTGCAAAAGCCATGTACCAAAAGCTTCTCTTGCTATAATAATAGGTCTATTAACAATTAATTGAATAAGATAAAATGCCTAATGGTTGTGCATGTGTAGGGAAGGCGACCTATAACATAGGAGTAATGGCATTATACTCTACATTTCTCATACCCTTGAACAAATATAAATACATTATTGAGCCAAAAAGGATAGATGCATTGTCAAAGAAAAATAAAAAATTGTGCATCCTCTATATTAACAAATTTCCATTACTAGGTACATGGTTTTTATATTACATACATAAAATATTATGAGATATAATGCAATAAAAAACTAAATAAATGCATTTGAGAAAGATTATCAAAGGAATCCCAATTATAGGGCTAAGCAGAGTGACGATGAGGAAGTGAGAGAAAACCATGTGGAATCAATTAGAATCAAAGAAGGTGATGCAAGAGCCTCAATAGGCAGTTTTGTTTTTTTGTTTGAGTTTTATTTTTGGTTTTTTCTTTGCTTGAAATTTTGGTTTGAGTTAGTGTTTTGAGGGCGTGGTGGTTTTGTAAGAAAAATTAAACTTAAAAAATGCATAATCACCCATCCATACGGGCAGAATTTTGAGGATGCCAAATAAAGACTCACATACGTCCACACTAGTAGATAAGGAAGTTATGTGTGTGTAGTTAAAAAGACAAGAAACGAGTTTTTGAAGAGCATCGAATGGGAAAGAAAAGTGTGGTTGTTTTAGCGTGTGAATTGGATGTTTGGCGTGGGATTATAGAGGGAGGCAAATTAGTTTTTAAAATTTAGTTAACTGTGCTATTCTGGTGTAGAAAAGGCAAAAACAATTTCAAATTTCAGTTATGTTTTGAAAACCAATCACAAGAAAATTGCATCGATAGGCAAAGAGTGGAAGGTTGGCACAGATAATAGAAGGAGGCAGCTTTCACGTGGAAGAGGGAGTTGTTGTTCTTGGTGTAGGAAAGAGAAAGGTTTAGGGGCAGCATACAAAAAGAAAAAGTAGATTTCTCATCGTGGGAAAGGAGGAGGCAGCTACAGGGGCACGATTTTCTGCCTTAGACAATTACTATGGTGCAAAAGGGAGCTAACTTGGTTCCTTTCCAGTGAACCAAGAATCTTTTCTAGAGTGTTGTTATAGTTTGTAGTGCCTGCTAATTAAATTGTCTTTTGTTTTTCTTTAAACCAATTGTGGTGAGCAGTTTGCTATGTAATGTTGCTTTGTTTATTTTTCCTCCAATAAGTCATGATAATGGTCATGATACATAGTTTTGTTGTGCACTTATGGTTGTGAATGATTGATTTGTTATACTCGCATGATCACAGTTTGAAAACTAGAAATAGAGAAAGACAAGATAGACTGGTATGAAAGATAGTTTTAGATTGCATTAACTTTCAGCTATCAATTTTTGGTATAAGAGCATCAAGTGATTGTGCAGGGTAAAGTTGGAAAAGATGTCATCGAGAAGAATGCCAGAGGAGGTGCTAGAAGAGGCATGAATGAAGGGATTCTTGAATTTTTGCAGAGTCTCATGGCAAGAATGGATGTCATGGAGCAGACACAGAGGAGAGGATTGCCTGCAGGAGATATAAGCGACAATTAAGAAGAGCAGCAGCCAGCCAGAGAAGAGGTGGTTCATGGAGAAGAAGAAGAACCTAATGAGGTTGAAGTAAGGTTATTGAGAGTAGTCATGGGAGTTGGAGCCAAGCCCAAGATAGAGGTTCCCACTTACTCAAGAAGCCTCAATGGAGAGGATCTCATTGATTGGATCAATGAGCTTGATATAATTTTGAATACGAAAAAGTGGTAGAGGAGAAACGATTCAATTTTTCATGCACAAGACTCAAAGGCCACACTGATATGTGGTGGGATTATGTTCAGTAAGAAAGAAGAACAAGGAGAAAATAACTTCTTGGGATAGAATGGTTGCCAAGTTGAAAGCTAAGTTCCTTCCTGGAGACTACCACACTAACCTGTTCAAAAGATTACATAACCTCAAGCAAAAAGAGATAGCGTGAAAGAATATACAAAGGATTTCTACAAGCTTGTGATTCGATTAGGGCATAGTGAAGAGGATATGGAGAAGGTAGCTAGGTACCTCAATGGATTGAGATATAGTTTACAAGATGAGTTGAGTCTTTTATCACCTAGGACACTTAGGAAGCGTATCAATTTGTTATTAAAGTAGAGGAGAAGCTTATGAGAAAAAAATCAGCAAGAAAAAGGTAGAGGAAGAGCAAGAAGAAGAAGGAAGCACTCTAGTAGAGGATAGCAGCACTATTAGGGTGAATAAGTAGGCACTATTAGGGTGAAGAAGTAGGCACTTCTAGTGGAGAATCCAATCTAGAGAGAGGAGGTTTCCAAAACATAGGAGAGAGACCATTTGGTAGAGGAGGTTATCAAGGAAGAGGAAGAGGCTTTCCAGGCAAGTGCTTTAAGTGTAACAAGTTTGGTCACAAAAGTTGGGAGTGTTCTGAGTTTACACAAGAAGGCCACACAAGGCTTGAGAGGAGTAATCAGATTGTGTAAGCAGACCAAGAGAGTGTGGGTTCACCTTCTCATAACTTAGAAGAACCTAAGACCGGAGAGTCTTTTCTATTCAAAAGAGTATTGTTGAAGCCACCAAAGGAGAGCTTTATTCAAGACCGATAAAAGGCTAAAGGTAAGTACTTCAAAATTATTATTGACAACAGTAGTATAGATAATCTTGTGTCAAATGAAATGGTGAATAAGCTAGGTCTTGCTAGAATAAAACATCCTAATCCATATTAAGTTTTTTGGCTACAAAAGGGGCATCAATTATTGGTAGATGAGCAAGCCTCAATAGAGTTTCAAATAGGTAGTTATAAGGACATTGCTATGTGTGACATGATCATGCCCATGGATGTTTTCCATGTGCTTCTTGGTAGGCCTTGGAAATTTTATAGGAGAGCCATACATGATGAAAGAAACAATACCTATACTTTCCAGAAGGATGGACAAAACCATACACTGTTACCTTTGAGAGGAGAAGAAGGGGATAATAAGAGCAGCAATAATGGCATGGTTATGTTGGTGAGTGGCAAAGAATTTTTGTGATATGAAGAAAGAAAAAGTGGGATATGCATTGGTACTCAAGCCTAAGGATGCTCTTGCCTCCACAAAGTTGGATGACTTACCGAATGAGATACAAGACATATTGAAAGAGCATATGGATATTGTGGTTGTTGATTTTTCGAATGAGTTTCCTCCAATGAGGAGTATTAGTCAACATATGGATTTTGCTCCAAAGGATAGCCTACCAAACAAGGCTACATATAGATTGAAACCCAAGGAGAATGAGGAGATTAGAAATCAGGTTGAAGAGTTGCTAGAAAAAGGATTGATAAGGGGGAGTCTTAGCATGTGTGTTGTACAGACAGTCTTAGTGCCCAATAAAGAAGTTGATTGGAGAATGTGTATGGACTCCATAGCAATCAATAATATAATCATTCGATACAGGTTTCCTATTCCAAGGATGGATGATTTAATGGATTGTTTGAGTGGTTCTATGTATTTTTCCAAGATAGATTTGAAGAGTGGTTCCCATCAAATAAGGATCAAACATGTGGATGAATGGAAGACAACGTTTAAGACTAATGATTGTTTTTTATGAATGGTTGGTTATGCCCTTTGGGCTTACAAATGCACCTAGTACTTTTATGAGGCTTATGAATTAAGTCTTGAAACCATTCTTGGGGAATTTTGTGATAGTTTATTTGGATGATATACTAGTTTTTAGTAGGTCTACGGAAGAACACCTAGAGCACTTAAGGTAGGTTATGACATGGTGGCATGAGGAGAAGTTGATCAACCTCAAGAAGTGCACTTTTATGAAGAGTGAATTAGTCCACTTGCTAGAGAGGGCTTGAAGATGGACAAGAAGAAATTTAAGGCCATTTTTGATTGGTCAACACCTAGGAGTTCTTATGAGGTAAGAAGTTTTTATGGACCTACTAGCTTTTATAGAAAATTTATCAAAAAATTAGTGGCATAGTTGCTCCTATACTTGACACTATAAAAGGGCATAAAAAACAGTTTGAATGAACTCAAGAGGCTGAAAAAAAATAGATTTATGAAAAAGAAAGTGATTGAACAACCTATACTGATGTTACCTGATTTTAACAAAGTCTTTCAAGTGGAGTGTGATGCTAGTGGCTTAGCAATAGGGGATTTCCTAAGTCAAGAAGGGAAACTAGTTGCTTATTTCAATGAAGAGTTAAATGATGCTAAGAAGAATTATTCAACTTATGTCCTTGAGTTTTATGCATTGATACAATCTTTGAAGAAGTGGAGGCATTACTTGCTTCCCAAAGAGTTTTTTGTTTATATAGATAACCATGCACTCCAGTTTATAAACAACCAACACAAGCTAAATCAAAGGCATGCAAAGTGGGTGGAGTACCTTCAGAGTTTTAATTTTGTGTTGAGACATAAGAGTGGGAAAGCAAAAAAAGTTGTTGATGCGCTGAGTAGAAGAAGTCCATTGTTACAATAAATCCGGGAAAATAGTGGTGGGTTTGATAGCTTGAAGGAGTTGTATGAAAATGATTTATATTTCAGAGATGCCTATGAAGCTTGCAACATTCCTATCAACAGAGATAGAGGACCATGGGCTGATTTTATGTTGCAAGAGGGTTTGGTGTTCAAAGGTAATCAATTGTGCATTCCCTTAGGGTCAGTGAAGAAGAATCTCTTGAAGGAGAAACATTGTGGCAGCCTAGCAAGACATTTTAGGTAGGTCAAAACTTACCTATAGCTGAGTACACATTATTATTGGTCATGGATGTAGGCGGATGTAAAAAGGTATGTGGAGAGATGTAGAGTATGCCAACATGCAAAGGGTAGCAATCAAAATATTGGTTTGTACCAACCACTACCTGTGCCACATAGACCTTGGGATTCTATAAGTATGGATTTTGTTGTAGGATTTCCAAGAACTCGAAGAGGCAATGATTCTATTTTCATAGTTGTGGATAGATTCGTGAGAATGGTTCTTTTCATTCCCTACAAGAAGACTAGTGATGCAACAAATATAGCTAACTTGTTTTTCAAAGAAGTTTTGTGATTGCATGGTATACCCAGGAGTATAGTGTCTGATAGAGACACGAAGTTTGTGGGTCACTTTTGGAGAACACTTTGGAAGAAGTTGGGCACCCATCTCAATTTTAGCTCAGCTTACCATTCCCAAATGGATGGTCAAACAAAAGTGGTTAACATAAGTTTGGGTAATATGTTGAAGTGTCTTATTGGAAACACACTTTTTAATTGTGATATGGCTTTAGCACAAGCTGAACTTGCATATAATGATTCTCCAAATAGGATTACAGGTTTGAGCCCATTCTAAATTGTCTATGGTACGCATCCAAGGGGCATATTTCAACTCAAATATCTTGGTAATTTCGAGAGGAGAAGTGCAAATGGTGAGGATTTTGCCAAAGGTATTCATGACCTCCATGAAGAGATCAAATTGTAAATTGAGGGGAGGAACCAACAGTAAAAGCAGTATGTTGATAAGAAGCACAGAGAAGTACATTTTCAGGTTGGTGATATCATTTTGGCTCATCTTAGGAAGGAGATGTTTCCAAAAGGTGAATACAACAAGCTAAAAATGAAGATCAGTCCTTGAAAGATTCTCAGAAACTTTTTTGCCAATGCTTATGAGATAGCTCTTCCTTCCAATATGGGTATCTCGCCCATCTTCAACGTCGTTGATCTCTATCACTACAAAGATGAGGAAACAGATGGAATAGAAGGCACAGAGCTAATTCCACGATGAGAACAACAAGTGACCAAGTCGGCTCAAGTTGATATTGAGTGCATCTTAGAGAAGCAGTTACTGAAGAAGACCTAAGGTAAGGGATATTTCTAATACTTGGTTAAATGGAAGGATCATCCTTTGGGGATGCCACTTGGTTAACAACTATTGAGATCTCCATAAATGGTCATGGTGTTGATTACCTCATGAGCAGGAGCTCATGATTTTATTTGCAGGAGCATCAACTCAGTTTTGGTTTGTTTTTTGAGTTTTATTTTTGGTTTTTTCTTTTCTTGGAATTTTGGTTTGAGTTAGTTTTTTAGGGGCATGGTGGTTTTGTAAGGAAAATTAAAATTAAAAATGCATAATCACCCATCCACGCGGGTAGAATTTTGAGGACGCAAAATAAAGACTCACGTACATCCATGCTAGAAGATAAAGAAGTTATGTGTGCGCAATTAAAAAGACAAGAAAAGAGTTTTTGAAGAGCATCAAATAGGAAGGAAAAAAGTGTGTCTATAGGAAGGAAAAGTGTGTCTGTTTTGGTGTGGGATTGTAGAGGGAGGCAAGTTAGTTTTAAAATTTTAGCTAACCTTACTATTCTGGAATAGAAAAGGCAAAAGCAATTTCAAATTTCAGGTATGTTTTGAAAACCGATCACAAGAAAATTGCATCGATGGGCAAAGAGCGGAAGGTTGGCGCAAATAATAGAAGAAGGTAGCTTTCACATGGTAGAGGGAATTGTTCTTGGCGTAGGAAAGAGAGAAGGTTTGGGGGAAGCATACAAAAAGAAAAAGAAAATTTCTCATTGTGGGAAAGAGGGAGGCAACTACAGGGGCACGCTTTTCTACCTTAGACAATTACTACAGTGCAAAAGGGAGCTAAGTTGGTTCCTTTCCAGTGTTCACTAAGAATCTTTTCTAGAGTGTTGTTGTAGTTTGTAGTGCTTGCTAATTAAATTGTCTTTTGTTTTTCTTTAAACCAACTATGGTGGTGCTCATCGATACAGTAGTTTGCTATGTAATGTTGCGTTGTTTCTTTTTCCTCTGATAAGTTGTGATAATGGTCATGATACATAGTTTTATTGTGCACTTATGGAGCTGTGAATGATTGATTTGTTATACCCGCATGATCATAGTTTGAAAACTGTAAATAGAGCAAGACAAGATAGTCTAGTATGAAAGATAGTTTTAGATTGCATTAACTTCCAGCTATCACAAGGTAAGGAGGAGAGAATGTTGAAGGCTATTTCTAGCATTAGTAAAATTATAAGGGTGGGCATAACAAACTACTTCAAAATTTAGATCCTAAGGAGTTGATTGATTGTATCACAGATCTAGAGAAACATTTTGAGTATGGGGACATTATGGACCTAGATCAAATAAAAATTTTGAAGACCAAACTGAAAGGCCATGTCACAATATGGTGGAAGGAATTTTAGTTGGAATAATGAGGAATCCTAGCATTGCAAAGAGGGACCAGATGATAGAAAATTATTCCAAATTTATTATGTCCAATTATCAATTGGATTTGTTGAAGGAGCTACACAATTTATGGTAGGGATAGGGGAGAGGACCCAGTGGTTGTGCACCCTAACTTTGCGCTTCCCAAAATCCTATGTGGAAATTTCAAATCACTCCATTTTTTTTACAGCAGCTTACATGGCATGTCCCCTGCTTATAAATTTCATTTCAGGGCCACATCAGCATGCTTTTTGTCAAGGTGTCCAAAAAGGCCCAAAAAAAAGGTGCTACCAATACTTGTGCATTCACATCATGAGTAGTTGAGCGTTGATGTGGCATCACATGATTGGTTGTTTTTTAGATCTAAGGGATACATTTTGTTTAAGTTAGGGTATTTATGTCACAATTATTGGGCATTATATAAACAACTATTGGACATTATATTAACAACTACTATCACAACTATTGGAACATGCTCAACTACTGGGTCCTTTCCCCTAGATTATTATGAAAGGGTACACTGAGGAGTAGTAAAATCTAACAATTAGGTTAAGATGTCATGAGGAAGGGACCAATAAATTGGCCAAGTACATTAATAGATTAAGAGAATCCATCCAAGAGGATTTGGGTATGTGGAATATCAAGATAGTTGAGGAGGCCTACCATATGGCTCTCACAATGGAGAAGAAGTTGAATCAAAATTAGGAGGATAGGTGGAACCACCAAAGAGCAAGAGAGGAGAAGAACTAAAACAACTAGATATGGTGCAGAAATAGAGGAGAAAGGCCAATATTTCAAGAAGAGGTAACCAGTACCATAGAGAGAAAGAAGATGATGTGAGCCATCATGGGAGAAAAGAAGGTGTTTATAGCAACTACCGCAAGGGTAGAGATGGTGGTGTAATTTACTAGAAGAATGAAAGAGTATAATAAACCTACTACGGATGGAAATGGGAGCATGGAGGATACTATCAATAGGATAGCAAAGAATTGGGAGAGTAATAGGAAACAATATTCAAAGGGACCTATTTCAAATATGGAAAGAAAGGAAATTGAGTGTTTGAGTGTGAAGGACAATAGGTAGAAGGTGGCACAAGAGTTGCATTCATTGATGAGAGGTCGTCCACTTCAAAGAGGGGCCCTAAGGATGGGGATTTATTGGATTCTTAGAGAGCTCTAAGATGTGATTAGAGGGGTGAACCAACACAAAGGAAAAATCAACTCAAGACCAAGACAAGAGATAAGTGTTATGATGTGGTAGTAGATTGTTAGTGTAATTAATATTTAATTACACTTGCATAACTTTACTTAGGTTTTGCTTAGGTAATAATTAGTTTGCTTAATTAATAAGTAAGCTTTATTTAGTTGAGCTATTTTTAGATCAACATTAGGGTTGCATACATTGCTTTTATAAAGCAATTCTCTTATTGTAATTTCTTAATTCTGAATATTATCAATTTGCACATTTCATGCAAAGCTCTGCTTTTTCATTGTTTTTCTCTTTTGTGGAAGGTGTTTAGGTTTGCATGTCTGATCTTGGTTTCTAACAAGTGGTAGCATAGAAAATATAGTGTTTATGGAAATGGTTGATAAGTTGATACTAAGGATGGTGAAGCATTCATGCTTGTACCAGCTTATCTAGTTGCGGTAGGGGGCCAAATTATAGTGGAAGAACAATATTGGGTGAGGTTTATTATTAGGGTGGGTATCTGGACATAATAACCCGGCCAAAATAACCCTGGACGCAATAACCCCGTCATAATAACCCAAGGACAAAATAACCTAGGGTCATAATAACCCATGGACAAAATAACCCATGATCAAAATAACCCATGGACAGAATAACCCGTGGTCATTTTAGATCAAGCTAATAAACGAGAAATGACATAAAATCAATTAGAACATTAGAATTTAGATATTTTTCCAATTCTTATGCCGAATTTTTGCTCCAATTTGCACTGTTATCTCTTCATGTGCCCAAATGACCATAAATAGTCACAAAAACTATTTAGCAACATACATATATAATTTATAAATTTTGTTTTGCTTTCTCTATATCCTTACGAGGATATTTTGTCCATGGGTTATTTTGACCACGGATTATTTTGGCTTGGGTTATTATAACCTTGGGTTATTTTGTCCTTGGGTTATTGTGACCGGGTTATTCTGTCCAGGGTTATTTTGGTCGGGTTATTATGTCCTACAACCATTGGGGTGTACTGTGATGAGGTACTATATAATATTGCACCAATGATGTGTGTCATTTTTTGTTGGGAAGGTCATGGTTTTTCAACAAAAATATGATGTATGACAGAAAATATAATACTTATACCATATGGAAGAACATCCAAAAGCATAAGTTGATGACATTGATGAAAAGTGAGGGGGTGTGCATTGGGGACGAGTGATATTTGTTTTTTATTCTAAAGATGTGTGGAATTACTAGAACAAGTAGTAGCACCACAAATATAAAGAAGTAGAGAAATAAATTCAAAGGAGGTCATCAAAAGGAAGCAATTGATGTAGACTTAGACCTGAAATTGTATATAAAATTTTGAGTGTAGCTTAGATCAATTACATTTAATACTAAAAATGGATAATTCAAAATAAGATACGACTAGAGTGAGGATATTATATTTTATTCAATGAAAAAAGAATGCATGGAAACACTATTTTACTCTTGGTTAACCAAATAAGTTAGCTTAAACACATAAAATATTTCTTTAACATAATAAAATAATTCGTACAACAATCTTCCTTATTCCATTAGCTCCCTTTTGGAATTCATCTCCTATTCCTCCCTTTTTCTATGACCTCTATATCTAACACTCTTATCATGATAAGCCTTTATTTATTTTCAAAACCCCAAAATAAAAATAATTGATCATTGTCCCTAGATTCCTTCAAAAATAAAATAAATCACTTGAATAAAATGTTAAAATTGGTCAAACTAATTCTGAGAAACACACAAATGTGGAGGAGGCATTTAAGGAAAATGCTTTACATCATCCTCCTCTTCTCTTTAGTATTTGAATCTCCTTGCTCAAATCTAATTTTATTGATCACAATCTTAAGGAAGTCATTGACAACACCAACATAAGACTATTGTGAATTCCTCTTATTTCCAATTGCATCACAATGAGCATGAATGAGATCTAATAAATAGAACAAAAACATAAGTAACCTGTAAAAACTTTCACCTTCATCAAATTTATTATATTCATTCATCATATTCTAAAGATCCTCATCTGCCAACTATTGTTTGAGTATGAGTCAGCCCCATACACACCTATCAACTTCTATAGAAGTTATTTTATTCTAGGTTGTTAAATGGAAATGTGGTTTCATTGAGCATGGTGGAATATAATCCCCATTTCCCTAGCCTTGTGAATTAACAATGGATAAGAAATCTACAATGAATAGAAGTGCATCATTTTATTGCTCCAAAGATGGAACAAAATATAATATAGAATAAATGTTAATAGGATTGGAGAAATATGTTACACATTGTAGACTAGAGTATGTGGTACCATAGCAATCTATTGCACCTCATTGTTATCAAAGACCAGATGTAATTGATGGATTGGATCAACAACAATTGTGGTACAAAATGATGATAGCAACATTTTAATTTTCTTGCAAAAATCCAAGAAACTTAAGATCGCAACTATACTACTATACCTTTTTTGGTGATGCAAGATTGCTTTCACCCTAGGATGCTACTACATTAAACATCCAAGTAAGAGTTTGGGCTAGATGGTAGAACCATCCTTTTGGCTCAAAGAGACAAGCCACAACATTCCCTTCCACCAAATTAGATACCTTTGCAAATCATCACATTTTTTTTCTTTCACTTCTAGTCTCTTATTAGAATAGAAATCCTCCTTCACCAATTGGCTTTGTTTCTCTCTTCCCAACTCCTTGAAGGCTTAGTGGTCCTCCTCCATTGAAAAATACCGTGGATTTTTGTATTATTTGTACCACCTTCTATTACACCTACACATAAACATTATTAGAAACAAAAATCAAGTTAAGGGAGTAAAAACCCCCCATATGTGTTTCCTCCTATGCATTATTCCATTTAGGCATACTTTCCAATTCATCTTTGTGAGGAATTCTTCATTTACTAACTTTGCATGATTTTGTTCACAAGAAAAATCCTTTTTTTATTTTCCTCCTTTGTTGCATAACAAATGTATGTGCTTGTTTTTCCCCCCTTATTCAATCCCATTCCTTCTCCAAGAAGGTGATGATTTTCTATTCCATTTTCATCAATAATAGGATTCTCTAGACATTCCTATGGTTGATTCTAGAAATTTATGTTCTTTGAAACCAATAAATCTTCATCACATATGGAGTTCCCAAATATCTCGATCTTTGTTGCAACTTCCTCTCTAATGTGGATTGTTTCTATTGTTACAATATCTTGGAACTCGTCTTGTAATAGGTCATGTTCCTCTTCATTATAGTCATCTTCTCTTTTTGCATTGTAATCTTCAATTCCTTTCCTTCCTTCAAGGTAACACAACTCAACAATTTCATCCAACACATCTATCTCATCTATCTAAAACTCTTGGAAAATCACATTTAAATGTTTTCTATGTTCTAATATTTTTGTCAAATCTTAAAGGGATTTAATCTTCCCTTTTTCTAACAGATTTATCCCTTAGCTAATCCTTGTCTCTATGGATTTCCTCTATGAAAATAGCTCTAGTTGGGTAAGTGCAAGAAGTTGGATCAACTTTTAGGGGAAGTCTCATTTTTCCACTTTAAAACAAGTACCCATTCATTTTTTAGAATAGGTGCCCATTTTAAAGTGGGTACTTGTTCTAAAAATTTGGAAACTCATAATCCATTTTTTTCATTTGGATTTAGGCTCAAAAAAGGCATAGTAACCCAACTCGGCCTTGAACCTGCAAGTACAATGTCATGGCAATGTCAAGAGAAAAAACTGAATTTGGTTATATGGCTGACAAGTTTATTTTCAAAATTATTTTCTAAAATTAAAACCCGTTATATATGATGATGTCTAGTTTTCAAATATTTATTTTTTATAATTAGATTATTTTTCTATTTTTTAGTTAATTTCTAAGGAAACTGGTCCATAAACTTGAAATGTTAGGTTTTCGTATTTTTTAATTACTTTTAATTTGTTAATTTTCTTGTAAAAAAATTATATGGCATCAATCTACAAGCAATTCTTTACACCATTGAAAAAAATTCAAAAAATGATTAGTTTAGGTCAAATTATGGTGTTCGTACACGAGGATTTTTAAAAACGGCAATTAGGGCCAATAAAAAATTAATAAAAAAATATTTATGAAAAAATTAAATAAATATATCCTTATTAATATTCAATATAATGCACACATTTCCCTAAAGGAATTAGAAAAATACTTTTATTTAGTTCAAATTATGGTGTATGTACACGTGCATGGTACGGTCCTAAAAAAATGACTTTTAAAAAGTGGTTTTTACACATGCCTATTAAAAATTATTTTGTATCATCTGGGTATTAAAATAAATTATATATTTAGAAACTAGAGTCAAAATACTAAATTCTATATTACTGGAATTTTGTAAGAGTCAATGTGTAAGTGCTTCAAAATTTTAGTCCAACTGTGACAAATTCTAAAAATTAAAAAAAACACTTTCAAGGTCTTATTGTAGATTTATTTCTCTTTGCATTTTTATTATTCCATGTCTCATAATCCTCCAATGGACATCTTAACTCTTCCAACTCAATCTTTAATTTTCACAACTCTTTTTGTTGGTCATTTGTTAGCTTTTTCCTTTGCCTTTGTCTTATATTTTCTTCCACTCTAGTTATCCACTTTCTTACATTATGATATAGCTCTGGATATTTGGATCCACAACCATATCTGAAGGGAAAACGGGGTGGATCTATTGACCCAATAGTGTGGAATATATTCCCTTAACACTAATACAACAGAGGAGGAGAGCATAAACTGGTTCTTAATAGCTTCTAAAACTACTTGAGATGAATACAACCAGTAAAAAGATATTACACAAAGTTAGCATTCACAGATGACACAAGATATACGTGGGAAAACCTTTTCAGGTAAAAAACCCACCACCCAAAGTCAAGACAATTGTATTACAGTAATGAAACAATTACATACAATGTTCAGTCTTCTCTGATCAGCTCACAGCAACTTAGTTGTTATCTCTCACTGTTACAATGTTATCTCATAACATACAGTTCGAATTACTTTTGTTCATCAACCTACCTGTTCACGTACATGTATTTGGCTAATAAATACAATCATGTACTCGACTAAGAAATTCATACACTGCATTCAATTCTATCAACCAATCGTCGACCATCAGGTTCATGAATCAATCCAATACACAATCGATCTGCTCTGACAGATATCTTCATCATCGAGCCACCCAGGCATTCAATGCCATTCCATAATCGGGTTTCAATCCATGTCGAACAAGTCTGCATTAACTTCCATTTACTACATTGGCCTTTAGCCAATCAAACTGTTGTCAACCTGCCATGTGTCCTTCCTGCATTTGTTATCGCTCTTTGACTCCAAGTCAAAAACAATCGTCAAGCTCGTTCGAGCCATCCAAGTCTCTACCGCTCTACCGCCGAGCTCATTCGACCTGCTCGCGGTATGGCGGTGAGCCAATCGAGCTCTTACCGCGCTACCACAGCCAGATTTGAGTCGTCCTGCGATATAGCAGTGAGCTCATCCAAGCTCACTGACAACATCACCGAGCTCGCCTGCCTCGCCTCCGAAAACACCACCGCGCTACCGCTGCAGTCATTGGATAGGACCGCGGTGTGGTGGTGACCGATCTGTGGGACTACTGGCGGTCTTACCGCGCTATCGCGGGGGCCGATAGGCCACCCCGAGGTAGGGCAATGACCGTCAGCCAAACCGTTGGCAGTCTTACCGCGGCCACCGTGGTTAGTCACTTAACTGTTCGCGATGCGGCGGTAACCGCCAAACCCAACCGCAGGCGGTCTCACCGTGGCCACCACAGTAAGTGGACCCACCGCCTGCGGTATGGTGGTAACCGCCAAGACCACTGCAGGCGATCTCACTGCGGTCGGTTGCTTAATCGCTTGTGGTATGGCAGTGACCGACAAGGCAAACCAAAGATGCTAACCGTGGCCACCGCGGCCAAGGAATAGATAGCGAGCGGTAATGCGGTAAACCGCCAAGGCCTTCATCGCGGTACCGCCAAAGCAGGAAAAGAGCCAAGCGCGGTATGGCAGTAAAGGGCAGAAACAACAAAATTTTGCCAAGGCATGAAAAACAGGGCTTTCAAGCTGGAAGTTGAGACACTTTTCTCAACAATATCCACAACTCTAAAATAAAGTTGCAACTCTTTCCTCCTCTTCCATTCTAGAAGGATGATTTATTAACCATGTTTAAACATTATTTTTCTAGCCTTCATCCCTCCAAATAAATTAACACAAATTTGGAGAGTAGATCTAGAAGTTTATACTTCATAGGCTAGTACAAAATAAATTCAACTCTTAGAAATCTTCAACTTAGACAACTACATGGCAACATTGACACCAATAAGTTATAATGAAAAAAGGACTCTGATTCCTAGTATATCCTTACAAATTCATTTAACTTGCTTATAGTTTATGTCTATTATAGGGTGATTCCACAATAATGAGTTCCACTTTTTGGTCAAAGTAAGACATTGAAACCAACGTTTTTAACTAAATCCTCACTTTCTAACACCTATAGCAGCTAAACCGATAAGAATTTGAAGATGGTGTGAATTAGTGATTTGTGATGATTTGTGTGTAAGTTCTATAAAAAAATTAATTAGAAACAAATTGTGAGTTTTTTTTGTGTAACTTTTAATAACTTGTTTTTTATAGTAAACAAAAATTTCAAAAGTGACATTTATGTCGTAACACATAAAAATTTTATAGAAAGAATAAAATTATAATTTTTAAAATATAGATTTGTAACATCAATATATAGTGTATAGATTTCTTTTCATAATTTTTTGTTGCATTTTTTTTTTAATTTTTTAAGCCAAAGTAATTATAATTTGGACATAGGTGTATTTTGTAATGATAAATTGTTTGATATGTATCAAAATTCAATTTATTTCTTTGTTGAAACAAGGACATCATACCTAATGCGTAAATATTTTTTTGAATTTTTTTAATATTTTACTAGTTTCTACGTGTAGAAAAAAGAAATTCATGTTTAGTGAAAACTTATGTTTAGTAAAACATAGAAAATAAATATATAACAAAATTAAAATATATTAAAATTATACTTGTTGGAAAGCTCATTTCAAGGACTACGATCTTACAAATTATCTTGTCAAGTTTATTCCATTTGCAGGTCCACATCGAGGTTTGAAACTAAAATTTGAGGCAAAGAGTGAAAGTGGCTAGCCAGTGACCTTTGTTTGAAGGTCCTTTCGATGAAGATACCTTTGTTTGAAGGTCCTTCGAAAGAAGGTACCTCCGATCAAAGGTTTTTCTTTCATTTGAAGGTACCTTCGAATGAAAGTCCCTTTGGGTGACCAAAATAATGTTAAACATTCCTAATAGAAGACCTTTGAATGAAGATCCGCTAACAAAAAATATTTTAAAATATAGTTGTCGACCTTCGAACGAAGGCCCTTTTTAGCCGAATTTTTCCAATCAAATGTTTATGCAAATGCCATATATATATGGGGTCTTTTTTGTGTTTTTTAAATCAAAAAATTAAGAAATACAATTTAAATTTAAATTTGGAAATGAAGAAATCACAATGTCTAAATTAGGGTTTCAAAATTACAAATAAAACTAGGGTTTCAAAATACAATTTAAATTTGGTAATGAAGAAATTACAATGTCTAAATTAGAGTTTCAAAAATTAATTTAAATTTGGAAATGAAGAAATTACAATGTGTAAATTAGGGTTTCAAAAAACAATTTAAATTAGGAAATGAAAAAATTATATGTCAAAAACAAGTGTGTATCTATTAAAAACATAGTTCCACGAAGTTTCCTGACGAGGGGACGCAAGGACGTGGGGACAAGTTTCAGGGACAAGGGGACCAAGGGCCTAAGTTTGGGGACGGCAAGGGGACGATAAAGGAATGGTGGCAGGGTGACAACACTAGAATGCATATAGTGCTGGAAAAAATAGTTATAAAAAGATGTAAGTATAAGAATTACAAATGAAACTTTGAAAAACTAGTTTTAAGAATTTGAATTTTGAAGTGAACCTTAACTTGACATCACTCTACTTCTTGCTCTCCATCTTGCTCCTCTTCAACCCTCTTGCTCTTCATCCTCACTCTTTCACCTTACACTTGCAGCTTTCACTCTCACACTCACATTATTAGCTTCTTGTTGATTTGTTTTTTGCGAATTGAAATGAGGATAGGAAGCAGTTTTATAAAGTTTGTGGGATTTAGGTGGGGCCCATAGGCCATTAGGGTTTGGCCTTTGCCACAAAAAAAAATTGATTTTTTTTTAAATATTTGTTTTTTGGTCATTTGGTCATAGGAGACATTTGGGCATCTTCGAGACGGTCTAGAGACAACTAGGAGTCCCCTAGATGTCTTGAGGACACCCCAACGTCCTTGAAGTCCTAGCGGTGTCTTGGAGATGACAACTCTGGTGTTGGGATGGTGGCACTGGTGGTGGGTTGGTGGGTTACGTCCCCCCAAGTCCCAAAGTCTCCAAGATGGGAATGTCTAGGAAACATGGGGTTTTTTTTGGGGGAGACGCGTCCCCGTGGAACACTGATTAAAAATGATAGGAAAACTTGCAAACGACTGGGCATTGTGTAGACTTTCGCTTGAACATGTGGAATTTTTTGACTCTCCATCATAATATCAAATGTTTGCCACTCTTGCAAACAAAAGCTAAGAAATGAAAATGAAAATGAATTGGAAACTGTCATTTTTAGTTCATATACCTTTTAACAAATAAACAAAATAATACCTTTGAGTGAAGGTGACCTTCGCTCGAAGGTTTTTTATTATTATTATTTACCAAGGTCTTTGAACGAAGAAGATCTTTGCTCGAAGGTCTCTACGCTAGGATCTTTGAATGAAGGTAGTTGAAAAAAAAATTCCGACCCCCCCACACCACTTTCGAAAATTTGATATCCCAAGTTTTGGATTGATTATTGTGGGATGACCCATTATAACTCTGCCATAGCATTCCCCTCATCAGCATGGTACAATTGAAAAGGAAATGTATTAGGAATGGAAATTTAGGCTCATAGAGAACTCAAACTTCCAACTAGTTATCATTAAATAAATATTGTTTCTCACCATTAACACCTTTGCCAACTTGATAGCTAGGACATTAATATTCCTCTCAAAAATTCCATGCCGCCACAAGTCTCACTAAACTCAATATAGATTGTTTCCCTTGTGTTCATCCCTATTATTCTCCTACACTGCACACTCTCCTCAACTGAACACACGCAATATTCACAAATACTCACATTCCCTTCACACTTATACAATAATAAGGGGATGATTTAAAAATAGAATATCATAATGACTCATTAGCATAGGAAAAAATTTCCCTAATACCAAACTAATGCAGAATCAAACCTGAAACTACATATGAAACTCTGAGTACAACTTCTTAGTGCCTTTTAATACTCAAAATAAATAATTCAAACTAGTAAAAGACTAGAGTGAGGAAATTATATTCAATTCAAAGCAAAAAGAATGCATAGCAACACTATTTTACTCTTGGTCAATAAAATAAGTTAGCTTAAAAACGTAAAATATTTATATTTTAATACAATAAAATAATACATACAACAATCTTCATTATTCCATTAGCCCCCATCTAGAATTTATCTCCTCTTCATCCCCTTTTCTATCTAAAAAAACTATATCCTAAATAATATACGTTTACCTCTATATCCACGTCTCCTATCATGATCAACCTTTATTTATTTTTAAAACCTCAAAATATAATTAATTGATCGATGTCCCTAGATTCCTTCACAAATAAAACAAAGTAGTTGAACAAAATGCTAAAATTAGTAAAACTAAATACCAAGATGTTTGAGCAACAAACATGAAGGAGGCATTCAAGGCAGATGCCCTATATCAACACTCTAAAGAACAAGACAAATGAACAAGAAGATGACTTATATTGAAGAATCGTCGACAATTGGGGGCCAAGTAGAAGGATAGGTGGAAACTAAGAAGGAGGCTAACAAATGTGAGAGACTGGTTGAGAGCAAAGGGAAAAGGGTCATGATTGAATATAGGCCAAGAGCAAGTAGAGTGAAGGATAACTAGTGGAACAAAGCAACATATGAAGGGATGAAAGAAGTGCTCAAGGTGGATTGTTGGAAGCATACCTTAAAGAGGTGGAATGAACAAGTTGAAGAACTCTTGGGTTGGAACTCCAAGACTAGTGTGAGTTGCCCTAGAAAAGGAGGGACTCTTTTTTATTTACCGTAATTGTCTAATGCAAGGGCATCCTAAGGGCTTCATGGTGAATTTGCATTGTGTCTAAAAAGATAAGGTAAATCTAGTGTTTGACAAATAGTTGGTAGTCTATGATAAGGAAAAGTGGACACATTTCACTACATTAGATAATTAAATGTTTTGGTTTCAATGGTAGTTCTATGTGTGAATAATTAATATTATGGTAAATAAGTCTATTTTAGGCTAACAAAGATGCCTAATTGAAAATTGTTATGATTTGTGAAAGGTTATTTTGGGCTTGTGTCAAAGGATATATATTTGGGAATGTTGTGTGGATCATTGGGAAGGTGTGTGATCCACTATTGGAATACATAGTTTTGTTATTCTAAGTCAGTGGCACGTTTCATGTGGTTTCGGGCTTTGCACCATCTTGAGACTGACATGGATTATTTGGGGATCTAGAGAAAGGTATAAACATGAGATTTCAAGACAATTGGAAGCAAGCAAAGAAGATTGAGGAAAGTAGTGGAGTTACAAAAGGTGGTAGCAAAGGAGTAAGGATTAAGTAGTGAGTGAGGCAACAAGGAATTTGATTTGGACTACAAGTAGGGGAGTGGGTCATGTAAGGATCCTATAGTGTTAAGTTGTAGCCTATGTGGCAATTGTGGAAGTGAGGTTATATATGTGAGGAAAACCAGAGCAATAGATGGTGAATGAGTTTGTGAAATTAGTAAAAACTTGAGATCTTTTGAGGCTAGGTTTTTTCCCTTATTGAGGATTTTTTGAGGGTAAATCTAGTGTTACTTGTGTTGTTCCTTTTAGCTTATATATGTGTTTAACTGTGTACATTATATGGTTGTATGGTCCTTCTTAGGACCCTCCAACCATGATTGCATTAGAATATACACAAGCTCTCAAATAGTCAATGATTTGGCATACTTAAATAAAAATTGCTTGTGCTCTCTACTTGTAGATCTTAAATTTCCATTTCTTTTCCATGGGAAAAATATGTTGATCTGCACAGCTAGAAAGAAAAAACATTTTTTCTTGGAGAGCTAATTATAATCAATGCAATAGATGAAGATGAGAGCTCCTAAATGCATTTCAAATGTACCAAAATTTGATGACTCTTCTAAATTGAATCACCTTGAAAACAAGTATGCTCATGGAGATCTATGTTGGTAACCATGATAAACAAGATGGTCTTGTCAATGTAGATAACATTTATGAAGCATACATAATAACCACTAATATTAACATTCTTTTGATTGAGTTTAATGACCCTTGCATTAGCAAAGCATAGGCCACAAAACTAAGGCATGTTAATTAAATCTACATTGATAAGGGATGGATACCAATTCTTCGACTTATAAATTCAATATGAAAGCTAAGCATGTGGAAAATATAATTATCAAAAAATAGTTTCTAGTCTAGATAGCATGTGCCTAAATAACATGCATCCCAAGGACTTACAATGTAGGGTCTTGTGTAGGACTCTTCAAGCATGATCCAACATGGATTGTCATATACTACCTCTCATGAACAACAATTCTAAATCATTATTTGTTTTGAGTTCTTAACTCAAAATAAATTTCATGTGAAAACCAAGGTTCATGGTGAAGAAATTGCAGCTTTAGTCAATGGTAGGTTCAACTTCCAAGAATGACCTTCATTGTATAGCTACTACTTCATGTGTTACCATATCTTCTTTAAAAACATGTGTTACCATATATTCTTTAAAAACATGCATTACTATATCTTCATTAAATACTCATCATTTTCAACATCATAGAGAAGACATTTTGTGCATTGATTTTGGGTCCTTGGACATTCTATGTTTACAAGAAACACACCTAAAATCCCCAATGTCTAGGAATGGGTTCCCAAATTACTATTGCTTTTCATCATACTATATGCATAGTGTTGTGTCTGCAACAGAACCCATATCCAAGTCTCCATAACAATGTGATTTGCATCAAAAAATGTTGAAGTGATATTGCATGTATTCATTGTCCAAAGGCAAGAATATTTGCATGTGGCTTGTACACTAGGACAAATGCATCACTTTCAAATCACTAATCAAATAATGTCATATGCATGTAATCAATACCTTGTGTACATCATTTTTTTAACATTGACATGTGAGCACCTAATAAGGAAACAAAAATGCTTGAAAAACATTTGCAAACACAACATGCATTTCTTGATTGAAAAAATAGATTGTCTATCTAAACCGACACACCATGAATTTCCTACATGGAAAAGTAGACTTTTTATCTAAACAAAATATTGATCACATTTGGCTAGATAATTATACATAGACAGGTAGAGTCTTTAGAATGAAAGCATATTGAAGTGGCCATGATGCTATTTTCCTAGTTATTAAGGCCATTTGCAAAAACGAGTCAAATTAGTATGGATGGAGGCAAAGGCATCTAGGTTGTGTGAGATGAACATATTCCCAATGCTAATAAATTGAAAAAAAATCAATTTTGGATTGATGCGCTCATTAGGTTGATCAAACTAATCATTTCCTTCGAATGTTTTATATATTTCTAATTCCCATGTCTAATAACTAGCATGCTCATTGTTTTACAAGTGATTCCAAAACATGCCCAATAGTGCTGACACATATTATAATCCACTTTGGGGTTGATCAATAACAGTCAAAAAATGGTAAAGCACATCCATAATTTGTATTGCAGTCAATCAAATTTAGCTAGGTGAATATATTGTGTTGATCATGGCCTCGTAGTTTCTTTGTAGCATTGTGCTTATTGACATTTGTAGTGTCCACTTATTGAGACTAGTGCTCTTTTGTAATTGACTTAGAAGCATGGACTCACCCTATGTTGTGACTGCTAATTTGCAGAGTCAAATCAATCAAGCTAAAGAAAAGCAATGCTTGTAAACAATTTTCTCTTGTTGTTTTCAATTCTATTATTTCCCTTAGTTGCTCACAATCTTATCATCAATGGTTTGAAATATGTGTATCATAGATCATTTTAGTTTACACGTGTGTTAGTTTGAACTCTCATATATTATTGATTGTTGCAAGCATCATGCTACATGTGGTGTGGATCGTCTATTTTTTTCTTTACTGATTGAAGGCTAATGAGTATCTACCAAGAAAAGGGTGAGGCGTATCAATAATGTTAATTGTATATGGCATTTGACACAGCCTTAGTTATTGTCATGTGTTGCTTTATTTAATCATTATTTTCCTTTGTTTGCATATGCTTTCCTCGTCTACTTCAAATATTTATCTTTGCACATTGCTTTGATAGATTGAGTTCGATAAAGCCACATCCCCTATAAAATTCTAGAACTTTGCACAAAAAGTGGTGGCTCTGTCATGAAGGATGATGCTCTTGTTGTGTACAGCCCTGCCTATAACAAGAATGCTGGCAATCAAATTAAAGCGGAAGTTGTGCATGTTGATCTTGTTGATCACAATGGGAAAATGACAAAACTGTCAAAATCAACAAGCTAATAGAGATATTCTCATCATGCATGTTCGCTGGCTCCAGCATTTGCATCACAAATTTTGTGGTCAAAAGCAACACATAATATAAAAGAGGCTATGTTGATTGTTGTCATGCCTTGACTCCTAAAACAATAGTCAAAAGCATACCCACCATTTGCAAGTAGCATAGGTTAACACCAAATACAACCTTTTCTCAGCTAGTACAAACGAATTGCAACTATTTGGTTGGTTCATTTGGTGAGATTGTTGCTAGTCACCACCTCAACAAAATTCAATATGAACCACAAAATAAGCATGGCAATCCTTGAGGTGACATGGCTACTATATATATTGATATATTCACATATTGTTCATTATTCATGTCTAGCTAACACTCTTCCAATATGTATTTCATGTGTCACATTATGTGTTGCAACATATAAAAATCATAATTGCTTCTATATGTTGTGATTGTAAATACCAATACAAAAATGTGTACAAGCTTGCATCTCATACTATCCTTAAGAGAGACTCCCTTGATACTTTTCAAAAATGTTATGAGAAGTGAACCATTCATGCAAATAACTCTAGCAACGCCAATGCACTTTCTTAGAGGAGCTTAATGATGAATGCACCAAAGCTCACTTGCAAACTCTAGCGAGATCTAGCATGCTGGCAAGAACCAAAAACAACTCGTTGCCATTGCATAGTTACACTATATAAAGCATTGCATTGAGTGAATAGTCCACACAGTTGTCAATAAGTGTGCACTCTGCTGGTAACTAAAACACTCAGTCAAAAAAATGTTCACCTACCTCCACATGAGCCTTGTTGCAATCCATGCCGTCACTCAATTTTGCTAAACAACCCTTTAATGGAAAGTTTTGTTAGCTACGTAACCTGCAAAATGGACACAAACTGTTCCTTCCAATATAGTTAGCTATATGCACTTCACAAGGACAGTAATATTGATTAGTGTCCACATGGTGAGCTTCTTCAGCAAAACTTTCAAGACCTTAGAAGTATTCTGTATATACAAAACAATTATGACATATTAGCCACAATGTTGTTGATGCAAAGATTTCACAGACAAGGAACATTTACGCTCACCATGAATAATTCCATTTGTCTATATTGTTAAATAGTAAGCATATTGTCTGTTTCGACTTCACTCAAAAAAGTCAATAGTAATCATTAACCAGTAGAGACTTTGATTCAAATATAAAATTGATTGTATGTCCATCAGTGAAAAAAACAAGACTAGTGTTTTTGTTGTTTCTAGCCTAAATTATTTATATTGAGCTTGTGTTTCAAGATTTCAACAAACAATACAATGGGCAACCCTGCTGATGTCCACCTAATGTTAATACACTCTTCAACCTTGTGTAATGGTGGCCATAGCATTTTGAATCTATTGATGTAGCAAATTTCCAGTTCGCACAAATTCATACACCCTTTTCAGTTGTTGTTGCATCCCCTTACTAGTTTACTTAAAATCATATTTGTGATGCTATAACATATATGTCTATCAATATGTGTACATATTATAATATGCACAATATTGTTTTTGAGTTCTGTTATTTCCCTTGCTTGCTTATAAATGAAAGGGAAAAACCCTCAGTTGTTCAGTTGCAGGTAATCAATTTTTTATGTACACCCATGTTTGCATTATTATTCCTCTGTCTCTGCAGTTTTGTTCTATTTGTTTTTTTTTTTCCCTATGAAAGTAGACATGCATTATTCTGCCTTGGATTACAAAGTGAAATTGTCTATAGTTTGAAGTTTGTATTCCATTGTCTGTATGTACTTATATTGCTGCTTAATCCCAGCAACTCATCAAAACAATTTATAGCTAGATGCTTTTCTTTGTTGGCAGTACTTGCCAGCCCCTTCAAACTAGAAATTTATGTGAGCCAGTATCCAGTGAGAAAACAAACCATGAGGCCTTAATTGAGAGCCAGAAGTATTTAATGGGCTTCTAAGGGAATAGGCATAAACTAGGTCTCTATAGATTCCTAAAATATACTTCGCACACCCTCTACCTATAGGCTATAAGGATATCGATCTCTAATATCCTAAGTTACCGGATGCGTACTCGGAGGCCTCGAACCCGGTACGGGTTCGTCTACGGGTATGCCCTGGGTACGCACAGGGTGCGTGCCCAGGCCTATGGGTTCTCCCGGGTTCGCGCTAGCCCACAGGCCTGGGCACGCACCTTGGGCGCATCTAGTTGTTTGGTGCGTGGACCCGAAGGTACTAGGCATGTACCCGGGCGTACCTCGAAGAACCCACGGCCCAAAACTTATAAAAGCATTTTTTTTTAAATTATTATTATTAATATGAGGTGCGCCATGGAGTTTTGTATGGTTTCAAAAGCCTTAAATTAGTGCTAGCGGTGGGGGCACTGCCCCTCGACCCCGCCTTGTACCGCAACAGGGAGCACGCCAAGGTCGCTGCCCCCGGACCCCACGAGGGGTGCTGCCCCTTGACCCCGCTAGGGGCGCTGCCCCCAAACCCTCACGGGGGGCGCTGCCCCTCGACCCCGCTGGGGGCGTTGCCCCCAAACCCCCACAAGGGGCGTTGCCCCTCAACCCCACTTGGGGCATTGCCCCTAGACCCCCACAAGGGGCACTGCCCCTTGACCCCATTGGAGACATTGCCCTCAAACTCCCATTGAATTTAATTGGTACTCTCCAAGTCCAAGTTTCCATAGTTTTCCTACAAGTCTTCATCTATAATATCGCATTTAAGGCTTTTGAAACCATACAAAACTCCATGCCGCACCTCATTTTTATAGGAAAGAGGAAGATGTAAATTTGTAAAATATATTAATATAGTATTTACTTTCAGTTTTACAAAAACAATTTTCTATTTTCATTTTGTTTAAGAATATCAACATCAACGCATTCCACATGAGGATGCCATTTTGTACCCAATTTGCTTTCAAATCAGTCAAATTCAACTATCAATTGACATTTAATATTTATCTTTGGCATTTGGCATTGATCAATGATCAAGTATCATACTATGAAATGATTTAGTTTTACAATTCTGTATATTTCTCTTTTATTTTTTGTATATATAATACATATATATATACACGTACCCATACGTACCCAAACCCCTAATTTTTTTTTTTCACGTACCCACGTACCGGGTACTCGTACCCGAATCCGTCCCCGAACCCGAACCGGTAACTTAGCTAATATCATAAGATAGAGTAATGACCTTCGATTTAAGCCAACGAGTTTTTCATGCATATACATATATAAACAAAATATGCCTATTGTGTTTCCATAACTCAACTACAATTCAGCATAATGCAACTAAATAATCAGTATTCTTATGTGATTTCTCTGGTGAAGCATGTATAGCCATTGCCAGCAGTAAGGATGACTCTATTGTCTATGCTAGAAGAAAAAGCTCAAACCACCTTGGTAAGAAAAAAACAATTGAATGCACAGCTTGTCTTAGCACAAGAAGAGGTGGATTTAAATAAGCAAAGGAAACCTTATACCATAATCAAAACTAAGTTCTAAAACTGAGATTGTGTACTGTATTTTAAATGATACTCTGAAATGTGTTCTACAGACATCAGTCTACATTGTCAATTGCAAGGAACATGGTGTTGTTTTAACTTAAAATGTTTTACTCTTGATGTGGTCGTCTTAATTTTAGTTTCCTCTTTTATTAGTTGTTGAACAGTTGACTTATGTTCTCCATGCTATATGTAATGCAAGACCCAGAAAATCATTCTAGCTAGAACTTTATAAATAGTTTGTGTCCGGCCCCAACAAGCCAACCTTTCTGTGATAACTGTTAATAAATTTTATATTGCTCAAAACACTCTAGCATTGCCCCTAAAACTCCTTTAGATGAAATTAATGTTTGGATTAAGTCTACTAAAATTAGACTGTGAATAGACCAATACTTTCATTTTATTTACTTGGTGTTCATCAATAATCTCGAATGCTATGAATACTCAAGTCATTTATCAAAATCGGTTTTGGGCACATTTATGTGATCATCAAAATCTGTTTGGTGGTGGCTTATTCCATGGTAATTCATTTTGCATAATACAATAGAATCAGAGACTTAAGACAGTTACAAATAATCGCTGCCCTGTGAACATGAGATTGCCAACAAACCAAAACAAAAATATATGTCAAATCAGATACCAGAACAGGATTGCACGGCACTACCATACCTGTCCTTGCAGTCTTAGCAAGAACTTGGCTGCACTACAGCACTTGTTCAATTTGGTAATCCATGAAAGAGAAATGGTTCAACATATTAATTATATATTATGGTGGACCAATACTCTCAAATGGTGGGTAAATAGTGGATGCATTTATATATATAAACATTGACCAAGTTTCCTGCTTTTACATTTTTCATGTTTGATAAAAAACTATGCTTTTTGAACAAATACCTACATTGTAATGGTCCAATGAAACCATATTGATTATCTTGCATATCAATAAATTGCAAACATGCAGTATGATGTTAGTTTCTCCTCATGCATTATCATGGCATTGAGTGGACTTGAAAATCATTACTACAGGTTCATCCATATTGAGTTTGCAAAGAGCTGGGAAAAAAAATTATGGAGAGATTTTCAAATTTGAAAGTAACAAACAAACTACATTGCATTGGGACTGCTTAGGACTCAAAACACAGACTCCGAGAGAACCACAGTAAAATTCAAGAGAATCAAGCTACTTAAAGTTTTGAGGTTAGTATTTATAAGTGAATGGGCACCAATGAAAAGGCACCTGCCTGCAATCTTTTCAAAGAGTGATAATGGGAATCAATCATCCCACTTGAGCACATTTAAGATGCAGGCCTAAGATCACTTGACATTATACATAGTATCGTAAGAACTCAATCTTAAACCAACCTCGGACAAATAACTAACTCTGACCATTTGCGTATTGCTCAACCTTCAAATTCTCTAGGCCCATCAACAATGGTGTTATTGTAATAAGGTTAATAGATCCATTTTTGCTTAAATTTGTGTAACTGGGTTTATCATTCAATTCCTCAATCTGTAGGGCTACTTGACATGTTTTGGGGCTCACTACCTTGTGATGGTTAAGCAAACATTTCAATAACTCTTTACAAAAACTGTTAGATCTAACATTGTAGCATTGGAGTTGCAAAGTGCAAATTACTATAAAACTTTTCCTAAAACCATTGCAGGCATTTTAGAAGCAACATTGTCATCAAGCAATTAAAAAACATTTCTCCGTGCCAGTATATTTCACACACAATCTCCTTGGGATAGATGACAAATATACAAATTCTGAAACTATTTGTTAGATGTATCCAGATTCCAAATACCTTAGAGAATGTTCAATAAAAAAATTGTTTGAGCTGGCCTCCTACCTTTAAGGTCACACTGTAAACTAACAGGTTTCAGTCTCACCCTTCAAATGTTGTACTTCAGAATGCACAGGTATTGAAAATAAACAATCCTCGAGAGTAATGTGATTCAGGGCCTCAATTGAAGGTAATTGCAGGAAGAATTGCTTTTGGTGTGTAGATTTAGAAATGGAAGACAAACTAATTCTATAAGTTTACTTTATCTCAGTAAGCCTGTCACAGCCAAATCTATAAGTATAAACAAGCATGTCCTAAGATTAGACTTAAGACAAATATGCTCAAAGAGTATAACATTCCACACAAGCTATTGTTAGTGCTTCTCATGAGCACAAAGAAATATTCTCTGGGCTAGAATTATCACCTAGTGCTCAGGGTTTCATAGAGTGCATGAAATTCTCTCATGTGTATCTAACCATAGTTGGAGAGACAAAGTTTCAACTCTTATGCTACTAGGTGTCAATGACGATAACATTCCACACATTATAGTTAATACTTCTCTCATACGTACTGAAGTATAATTTAACTTCAGAAAATGTTTCAACAGTTATACTACAAGGTGTCATTTTAAACCAAAAAACTCCCCAGCATTAAAAATAATAATTGTGTTTTCACCTCAAAATTTTGCGTTTCGTTAGTTCAGATGAAGGTGCTATATGTAAGACATCATTTAAGTAGAATGCACTATTGAAATCTCAGACCACATTTCAGTGAAATCTTTCATTTGCTGATATAATGTAACATATGTGCATCCGTGCAGAAGCTTAGGAACATATTAAAGTTAGCATTCACACAGGATTCTCCAAATTTTCTGACATCATGTGTATGGGCTCCTCCTCCAAAAGACAATATTTTGATGAACCCTCATATAATTTCCTAGAAAGTACGAATAAATCCAAAATAAGTCATTAGAAGTTAGGCCAAAAAAACATATTCTGAGCTTGGCTGTTGGCTGGTATTATTGTAGATTGAAAATACCTACCATGGTTGTAGATTGGTCTTATAAAGAACACAAATTGAATCATAATTCTGTGGGATAAAAATATGGCCTCATCTCTAGAAATACTAAAGGAATGGATGGAGAGGACTGTCAAGTCAGTATCCAAAGAAAACAAATATCGGGGTATTAATTGTTCCACCATAACATCAATCTAGACTCACCATTTTATGGCTAGCATCAAACAGGGATTTACTTTTCTTGGGCATAAAAATGTTGATACATTAGATCAATCAATCAAATCAAATGAGGAAAATAATATAATGGAAAGACATTTTTACAGCTAATAAAATTGAAATACATTAAGTCATGGAATATCCAATTTCAAGATGCCCTATCTTTTCCAAAATTAAGTTTACAAAGGTTCAAAAAAAAAACAACCAAAACAGGGATAAGATTCAACACATCCTAACACGAGTCTTTTTGATGGCACATCTACCAGAAACAATATATAGAAGTATCAAGTGATTGAATCACCACAAAATGACAAGGTGTTTAAAGATCTAATTCAATTAGATCAGATGACAGCATCATCACCACCAAGCCCTAAGCAACCAACACTAAATTCATCTCTATAAGCAACTTGTCCGTTAACAACAGAATTACAAACATGGGCCAAGGGGGCTACGATGAAAAACTAGGACTAGCTGAAGATGCTCCAAACTGCATGCTCCTTCTGACACCAAACTGAGCAGCATTTTGAAGGATCAGTTCAGTTCCTCAAGTAGTGAAAGGCCCAGTAAAAGGTACCTATCTAGCAACATGCACAACAATATGAAGATGTGAGAGACTACATTAAGATAAGTCAGTTTCACAACATAACATGCAGTACAGTACAATTAAGGAATTTACTACAAGATCAATTTCATACACAGCCAGGAAAACTCAATAATCAACAGCAGAAATAAAAGATACATTTGGAGGACATGTCATGCCCAATAAAAATGAGCTATCCCTGACAGAGTTTCTTGATTCATTACGTATAATCTAATTTTTAGGTACAGTAAAATATCTTTATTGGAAGCCAGCTGAGAAAGCATTATGTCCTAGTTTTTATAGGAATGTGTGGGCATTTTGGTAAACAATGAAAACAATGGCCTGGCTATATTTACATGATGTCATGTCAGCAAATTACTGGTTGTAATTTTAACAGCAACAAATATCAAATTTGTTGGCCTCGTTTGACCAAGACAACCAAGAGAACAGCAATGGAGAGCATCAAAGAGGACTTGACAGTATTATTTAGGATATCTCCATCATTTTCTGCAAAACCCTTCTTAATTGAAAACCCAAGAATGTGGTGGATGAGTTCTGTGATTTTCTCCATATATTCAGTGACCTTCAGCTTGACAATTTCAGCAGTGTGAATAAACAAATTTGTCTTTCCATTAACAGAAGCATCATCTGATCCTTTAGTTTCAGCAGAAGCATTGACTGATTCTTCAGTTACCTCCTGTACCTTTGACCCTCCTGCAAGATCATTTATTATGTTAACATCTATACATTAAAAATATTGATTGAAATGAGGCCCAAATCACAAACTCAGTCAAATCAATTCAGTAGTGGGTAATATTGGCCTCAACCTTTTTGAAGTGACTTTCTGAATTCTACAACCTTCTCATTGTTCAGTACAGCATCCCAAATGGCCCTATCTGATGCTAACGAAACGACCATTCCCTGGATAAAAAATTGCACCATAAAGAAAGGTTCATTAAAATAAAGGAACTTGTGTGGGCCATATCCAAACTATCAGAAGGCTTCCACCCATATTTTTTTGGAAAACCATAGTACCAATTCAAATTATCTGATCAAAAAACAAAAAAAAACTGTAGTTAAAACAAAAATGTGGCACATGAAGAAATACCTTTCCTTTTTCAGCTCACAATTTTAGTTGGAAAAAAATGGAGGTTTATATGTCTAGTCGGAGATATGACAATCTAAAACATGTGTTCACACATTTGAATATTTATAATACCGTTCCTTAAGAGAACAATAGCTATACCCTTTCATTGTAGGGCTACACTATATGTGATGTTGTTTTTGAATTATTTAGTGAATTGCAAGAAAGAATGCAGCAATTTCAAAATGATAGCTGACTCCATTTCAGAAAATACCTAAAAGTTCAGACAATGTTCCATGCAGATAGGAACAATGCAGCAATCACCAACTTATGGTTTTTTCCCTTGTTATGAAGGATAGCATATAAATAGTGTCATGTAATTTTTAGCTCTTGGAAAGTAGTCCAGACATTTTCCTCTTCACAACACTCGTAGCCCTTATTGTGGTTTCATCTCCTTCGTTTCTTGGAGTTTTGGGAATTTAACAATTTAACATGAGCTTCTTTTTTTCCTTGATATTGTGAACTGCTGAACATGTCTCCAAAATAGTTAATTTCATTACTTTGTAACACCTTTATGGTCATGTGTCTTGTCTGACATATTGTAATCTAAAACGTGTATTCACACATTCAAATACTTACAATGCTGTTCCTAGAGAGAACATTAGCTACACCTTTTGTTGTAGGCGGTCCAGTGTATACAACATTTTATGTTGTTTCTAAGCAATTTAACAAACTTGGGGCATGCACAACATGGTGACTTTCAGATTAAATTCCAGAATGTGCTAGAAAGGATGCAGCAATTTCAAAATCATACGAGACTCCATTTCAGAAAATGCCCAAAAGTCACAGGTCCTGTTTTACACAGGTAAGGAACGAAGCAGTAATGACCAAAGTATGGTCATTTTCTAAAATCTATACAAAAAAATGTCATTTTCACTCTAGGAATATAGTTCATACATGGTTTTTTTGACACTTGTAGTCCCACGGTAATTTGAACTAAGGTGGCATCATGAAATCAATATGTTTGCATTTTGTGTATGTATGTTGCATTTTGTGTATGAATGTGGAAACTAATATTTGCACTATGATTTTGATATATCTCATAATTTTTTATTTTTTATTTTTTTGAACTATATATCTCATAATTGTCTAGAAATGAATGTGTATTATATCTAATTGAAAAACTACCCTGTTTTGTGTGAATTTGCAAGATACACAATTTTAAGCACCGAGGCAATGGTGCACGATGATACAAAATTCCATTGATCTTGTCTGAAGCATGCTATTACCAAACTTGAAATCCAGTATCCCTCATATGTGTCAATGTCAGGGCTCGCTAGTAGTGCAAGTTCGTAAGAATTTGGTGTACCCATGTGTTATAGCATTTTCATTTATCCATCAGTCTTAGCTGAGACACCCCCTGGAAGGATAACTTGGGTATATAATTCTTACTACATGACTATTAAGGGATTATTATAACAATAATTCATTATTACTATAATTTAAATCTAATATAACAATTCTTCTTAAATATTCAGGGGCTAACTATATTTAATTGCTGACTATACCTTGCATTATTTTAATCACTTAATGTTTATTACACAGTTGGATGAGACTTAACCGGAGGATTAATTGAATATGTGGAAAGGATAAGGACTAAGGAGTATATGGTAAAATGTCTATTATAGTTGCAGCCACTTTTGCAATGCATGGTCAGCACTTGCTAAATTTAAAATGAAATGACAGAAGTGTGTTGAAGGCAAGAGGATGGAGACAGTGTTTTACAGGAACAAATCAAAATTTTCATAAAGGGAAGTGAGGAAATGGAAAGGGAGTTTAAGAAAATTGAGGAGATTGTTGTTTGTAGCAGGCAGAAGTGTGGAAGCAGAAGAGAGTTGGGAAATCATTGAGAACAATTTGGCTGGGTTCCTCTTTGCTCATGTTTTGACTTGCCAAAAGCTTTATTGGTCCTTCTCTTATAAACATATTTTCAATGCTTACACTAAAGCAAGTTGTAGAGTTCAACTTTATACCTGCAAATTTCAATTAAATTTAATGCTTATAAAGCCTTCTCAACAAAACATTTTTGGTTGAGGCGTTTCTTTCAAAATCCTAAGAAGCTTTGAGGAAAATACCATCTATCCTGCAATCACACCCAAATGTGGCAATTAAAAGTAGTCATTTCCCTGTCTGCATCCACGAACTGACAATTTGCAATATCTGGAAAACTCTGCAGACAATTTTCTTTGGAAGATGCATTAAGTTTTTGTGTATGCATTTTAATGAAAACAACCCTAAACTTCACCAATGAGCATAAGAGATCACTCAGGATCTACTATATTACTTTTGTGGCGGTTGAACCATTGGGGTAAATTTTCTTATGTTATTTTTTTCCAATGTTAGTTTTGTATGCAGTCAAATCTATAAGCAAAATATTATGCAATCCATCTGGCTGTTAACTCTCTAATCGGTAGCTATGAAGAAATACAAAACAACCATCATCTGATGATTGTTCTTGATTGTCTGGTATAGCTGTTATGCCTTGACTGTATTTCTCTTCACTGTCACCAGCTCCTATACCAAATATTGTCACATCCTAATTTTATATGGTTATATGCATAAGTTTCATTACTTATGGTTCCATTATATATATATAGACTTCAGATTTTATGAATGTGGAATGTTCAGATTTATAAGGATATTTAACTTTTTAAATGATCATTATATGGATAGAGTTTAGATATTAAGGTTACACATTATTTTTAGGTTTATTTAAATATTTAAATTCAGTTCCTTAAATGTTTATTGATATGTATTTAGATTTTTTAGTTTGTTATATTCCAAACATAAATAGTTACATTTGTCTTAGTTTTAAATGATTGTATTAAGATTTTAATTAGAGTTTTAAACGATATATTTAGATTTATTCAAATACTGATAATTAGAATTAAAATGTCCTTATTTATATGGCCAGAATTACCTCATTAAACATAGATTGTAAGTGGTAGGTTGTGTAAACATTTGAAATGAGCCGCTTAGTAAAGGTATTAAGGATGGGGCACAGAGGTAGCAAACCAGGTTGGAACTATTAGGGACTTGGAGTATTCCAACAACCCAGACAATTAACTTAACCTATTAAATAGCCCCTAGAAATTAGTTGAAAAACCATGCTTCACAAGCATTATGACTTTAAAATTGGTGGAGCTTGATCTCAAGTTGACAAGACTCGAGAAGGCATACCTTAGAATATTTGGTATGTGTTTTTCTTGTATATGTGGGATTGCAAGTAAGGAAATGCTGTGGTCGATCTTCAAGATTGTTTGGTGGTAGGTGGTAACTTCTTATGCTTGCACCAGTTGTAAACTAGTCTAAGTGAGAGGGATGTTTCACTTATCATTTAGCTGAACTTAACACCTGAAAACTAGTGGACCATGCTTCGATCATTTTATATTTTGAGGTGAGTGTTGTCACAATCACCTAGTCAGGGTGTGAAGAACTCACAGGACATGGCTAAAGTTCAGACTATTATACATTGTCCATCACAAACCAAAACCAAGTCTGATACAAGAGCCATCTCCTGCGACATCACAACTAGAGTTAATTCAAAGGCACTACAAGGGCATAGGTAAAGAACAATAGTTCTCTCATAAATGTAGCTTGCCCTACTCTTATCTAGGTGTTCACCGACCTATTAAAGACCTATGACCCAGTTGTTATATAAGTTTATCATTAACTTATAAAATTGGCTGGCATCAAAAAGTGTGCTCTACAAGTAGAAACAAAGGGCCATCTCCAAGATCTAGTCGGCTTCCACCAATAGCGTGCAGGTGATAGATGTAAGTGCTACCCACTATATTAGAGTTTAGACAAGCTTTCACTGGTAGCATGCAAGTGATAAATGGCAAGGATATATACCCAGCTCAAAGGTTCAGTAGACTATGGTGAAATGTATCTACAATGTGTTGCAAAAGTTGAGTCATAAATGATTAAATGTGCATTACTTGTGTGTGTATTTTGAGCAACAATACCCATGCCTACATTGTTTTACACTGATTAAAGACGCAGAATTTGCAAGCCTTACCTCAGGTATCCGATATTTTCATTCAACCAACTTCATGATGACAATATGCGGTCTAGACTCAAAGATGCCATTTTGCTTGTACATGTATGGTTGCCCCAACAATACATCACAAATTACTTCATCTTTGAATGGTTTGATGGAATAGGGTAAATGACACTATTTATTTACCCGAATATCTTGCCCTTGGCTTACCCGTCCCATAGATTATAGTTGTGGATGGGGTGTTATCTGCAGGTTTAGCCTCTTGACAGTCTCAACAAAAATAAAATTATTTTGGCTTCCACTATCAACAATGAAATGTAGGGCCTTTTTGTTAACCCACATCTGTGAATTACATTCCTCATCTTCACAGGACAGTAATTTGGCAGTGGCAACTGTTGCATAGGGCTCTGCCTCAACGATCTGATCATTATCCTTTTGCTCAAAAGGATTTGTAGGCAACAATTCAAGTTCAGTCTCCACTTCATGTGTCCCTGTCATTAGGACCCTTACAAATTTCACACTACATGCCTCTATCTTTCTGTGTCTTTTTGGTACCCTTCTTTGCTATTGAGGAGAATTCCTTGGTTGTCTACTTTCTTGCAAACTTGCTAATACCTTCACCTTTTGATTTGTTGTTTGCAAAATTATCCTTCTTCCCCTCTTGTTTAAATTTTTCTTCAATCTTTGTTGCATATTTGAAGGCAGTCACCAATCTCAATATTTAGAAAGGCCGTCTCAATTTGAATATATCGATGAAGCCCATTGTGGTACTTCAAGACCCAATGTTTCTCTGTATCTTGGATGCCAAACTTTGCTAATAATTCATCCTTTTTCTATCGAAGCAAATGCCACCGCATATATTTTCCTTCATATCTTTGTTGCATATTTGAAGGCAGTCACCAATGTCAATATTTAGAAAGGCCATCTAAATTTGAACATCGATGAAGCTCATTGTGGTACTTCCAAGACCCAATATTTCTCCATATCTTGGATGCCAAACTTCGCTAATAATTCGTCCTTTTTCTATCGAAGCAAATGCCTCTGCATATATTTGTCTTCATATGTATACTCAAGAAAGTACTCTTCTTTGATGTATTCCACAAATTCTCCCCATGTGGGATTATCCTCCTAGAAATTGGACTTATTGGAATCATTGGAAAGATCTCCAAGAGAACTAGTTTGAGTTGCTTGGACGTAGCCTACATCACCCTTCCTAAGAAACCAGTGAAAGTCCTCAAGGCCAATTTCGCTCCCAAGGCCTCCAACAATGTAAATTACAGAAACAAAGGAAATACCAAAAAATTAGATTTTTGATGATCTCCATCTTTGGCTATGCAAATGCCACCCAAGTGCTCCTAGATTGATATGGATCAGCAGGGGCCAATCTTTGGAATAGTCATAGAAAGAGCAAATTTAAGACAGACATGCCAGGCCTCATTGAAAGAAGATTTTAAGACCTAATTAAATTCATAAAGGAGGATTCCCCACAAGTGTAATGCTTAAAAAGTTAAAAGAATGCCAAGGCCTGTATTGCTCTTTAAGAGTCACCATATATTATGAAGATTTTTTATTTTTGTCCATATTTGTAACAGGAAGTTATGGATCACAAATCTACATGTCTCTGAAATTTTAATCAAAATTATAGTTATATGATAAACTCAAAGGTTAGGACTGATATCCTTTTGTGATGTACATAGGATCAGGGTAATATAATACAATTACTTTATTTACGTAAAAATAAGATTGGGAGAATGAACATCTTCCACTCTGTACTAGAAGGTGGAGTACTTAAAAGTTAAATGTAAAAATAGATCGATTAATCTGTATGTGTTTGACTATTGTTTAGAATTCTAAAGGTTCTAAAGCAACTGAAAGCAAGTTTGAAGCTGGGCTAGGCTCTATGGTAATTTTGATGCAAACCAATCTACAGTACCAACTTAGAATTAGATACTATTTATAGATAAAAGAACTAAAATTCCTGGAAAATATCATTATGGAAAATAGCTTTTTGTAATATAGTATAACAGTACCAAGGTACACTCGAGCTTATGATGTAGATCATTCAGATTCATTCAACAGAGAATAAATATTATATTGGACAGAACGTCACTTTATAGCTCTCATGAATAGATCAAGGCTGCATTTCCCACTAAGTGATTATTGAAAGACCAGTTATAAAGTTACAATGGACAAAAAAAAAATATAAACTGGAAAAACAGGGAGAAACAAGTGCCAAAAACTAATTCAACCACAAGTCCATTTTACTATAAGCATACAAAAAGGAAAAAACAAGGAAAGTAATTGGTTAAAAAACAATATATGACCCATAATGAAGTAGGAAACTATCAATCGCAAATTTTAAAATCATCAACTAGAACAGAGAAAATTTACAAATAGTACATAAAAAGATCTACTTATGTTTTTGTGGTCCTAGATAAAGCCACAATTCCACAAAGTTTGGACAGAGCTTCAGCATAAAAAAGTTATTTTACCATTCAATAATATGCAAAAGCACTGTCCTCCATAAAACTAGATGCATTGTGAGACCCTTTATACTCTAAGACACAAATGTATGCTCAAAGATAATTAGGAACCCTCCAAAATTCTAAGAAAGACATGTAAACTCAAGGATAATGAGGTTCTAAACACAACAGTTTGCAATTCACTTTGTGGAGGACCAAGAACAGATCAAAATAAACACTAAACCACTTTTTAGGAGTTATAATGCTGATTGTTTTACCGAAAAGTAAGACAAGACCAAAAAGACAAGGGAAAACCTGGACTGTAGGGCTATTTTGCAGTAATTGAAATGCATCAAGTACATGCTTATGTCCCTGTGGTTGCACAACTCCACAATTGCTGAAATGCAATTCTGGTTCTATCCAATCAAACACAGCTTTGCAAGATCTAGTATTGCTCTCCAAGGACTCTCCAGCTCCAACTGGATCATTACTGTACTCCTCTGCTGACAGTGGCAATGATGTTTGATAACCCTGTGAACCAGAAAAGGGGTATGCAGACCTGCAGACATAAACATATAAATTTGTTATAGAGAATTATATCTCCAAAGATGAATTTAACATAAGTCAACTAAAGTATCAACCCTGCCAACAATAAATGCCTCAGAATCACAATAAAATTTTACAGCCAAAAATGTTAGGAAGAACAACCTCTCTCTTTCCAGATCTCTCCTAATGCCCATGGATGTTTCTTTTGGCCCTCATGATGCATATAATAGTGACAAAGTACTAAAGAGTATGATGTCTTTGGAATTGAAGAAAGAACTCAATAGCCTCCAAGAGGAGCCCACTTTGTGAACCTAATTGATGAAAGAAAGAACTAAACAGCCTCGAAGAGGAGCGCACTTTGTGAGCCTAAATGATGAAAAAAAATTCTTCAAAAAGTACAGAAAAAGTCTAAAGCGTCCTTCAAAGAGTAATAAAGACTTACAAAGACATATTTATAATAAGGGATCTTGACCACCTAGTTCAAAGAGTAATAACTAATAAAGACAGGAATATTTAGAAATGAAGTATTGATTAGTAAGAGAGTCCATACATTGCAAAATTCAAAGGTCAAAGAATCAGATGCAAATGGATCAAAATTAACTTGAGTGGCCCTCTCCCTCCATCTTTCTGCAAAGGAAATTGAAAAGGGGCATGGAAGGTGGAAATGAATCAAAGAAGGAAAATGCATACAATCCATCTCCAATAAAGTGCACAATACTATGCTGAAATTATAGTGATTTTATGAGTAAATGTATTGCTTCCAAATTTAAGTATGAGTAATTGTATTGCTTCCAAATTTTAGTATGATTAATGGTATTTTTATTGGATAAATGTATGATGACATATTCATATGATTAACCTATTCTGAATTAAGTAGAAATGATTGCAAAACAAGAAGGCCAATCAACCTTTCAAGTTCACGAGAGGTGAAAGCCCAACAAACCGGCCATCAAGTACACCACCCATAGGGGATTAAGCCTTGTGGGCCGAGAGGCATATGTGTGCTCCCAAGCTTGGTGGAAGGGAGGTAGTCTTCATGCTCTTATCAAGCACGCCACCCATAGGGGGTTAGGCCTCATGGGCTGGGAGGCTTATTAGTGCTCTTGTGCTTGATCAAGGAGGACGGCCAGCCTCCAAGGTGGACTAAGGGATGGAAGGGCGGCCCACCTTACATGCTCTCACAATACAAGTATAACTATCCTTGAGATTGCGATTTGCAAGGTTTCTATCAAATTCCTAATATGGTTACTATAGAAATATGTTAGGATGATTATTAATACTATCAATTTCTAACTCTTATGGATAATAGTTGTCCTCATGGATTATGTTGGAAACTAACATTGTTGCAGGACCTAAACCAAGATTTATATCTTATAAAGGGCATTTCAATTGGTAATTTATAATCTTAAATGTCTTACATTGCTTATTTTGATTGAAATTGTGGTTTTAGGGCAAAATCTAGGAATATCTCAAATAGGGGGTATAACAATTAGTATTAGAGCCTTTATCCTGCCAACCTGAAGGACAAACCTACTTTAGCTGCCATTCAATCAGGATTAACTATTCAGCCCTCTTCTTAAGTAAATCAAAAATAAAATCAAGTAGGTCAACATTGCATTTCTATATGTGTGTGCCTTTCACATGTATGCTTTGTGTCTTATGTGTATTTATGTGTATGTTTCGTGTCTTGCATGTATTTATGTGTATGCTTCGTGTCTTTCATGTATTTATGTGTGTGCTTCGTGTATTTATGTGTATGCTTCGTGTCTTACGTATATTTATGTATTTGCTTCATGCCTGATGTGTTTTCAGCAGGTTTACTCCATGTGTATGATTACTTTATGCTTAACAATTATGAAAATGCCAAATCTATCTAAACTCTATAAGAGTTTTAGAACACTACTATAAAATCTGTCAAATGCTTCTTGAGTTGAGAAATTTATTTTAGTGTATCTTTGCCATAATAAAGAAAACAAAATTAGAAAGCACATGAGGACAAAGTAGGGCAAGCCTAACATTGTGAAAGGCATGGGAAAAGAGATCTAAATATTTTTTGTCCAAATAAAACAGAATTTATTCTTAGGATGAATATGTCGATTGGTGGTAGTTAGGGGAGATATTTTTGAATTTTACAGCAAACATGATGTAGAGAGATATGGAACCTTGTGTAAATATCATCCTTCACAAACTGCCTATTGTAGATAATGGACATCAACCTTAGCAAAGGAATTTCGGCAATGCATTTCCTAAAGAATGATATGAATCCAAGAGTAGATAGTTTATAAAAGAGAAATTGGAGACATCACATTCGTCCAAATTCCAGCAGGGGTCATAGAAGAAAGGTATTTTCTGGAAGTTTTAATTACAAGTTGGGAAGTATTGCCATGGAATAAGTCTTCACGACATATGACTCTTATGAACATTAGAAAGGCCTATAATAGTATTGAATGACCCTCTGTGGCCTCTTCTCTACTAAGCTTTCACTTGCCAGCAATGCAAAGACAATGCTGTAGAAACATAAAGTCTGCAGCACTAAAGAAGACTACCCATTAAGTTATTGACCCTAAGTAGTCAATATCAAAACAATTTAAGGAACTAATAATCTAGCAAATAAGGAATTTCATTTATCTTCATCATCATCTTTTATGTAATAGATACAACTTTCCTAATCAGTCTGTGCATCAATGCATAACAGGTCATCTTTAAAGTGATTTGTTATTTTCGTCTTTCATCCTTCTGACTGTAGCCCTTGGCTCTGATGCACATACTTGACAAAAGCCCCCTCCATTTCTTGTTACTATCCCAATCCTAGGGCTTGCAATGTATGTGACTGCAACACTTATCCATTAACAACTCAATATAAATAATAGACATTTTCCTCATCAGGTGATTGGAACTGTATTGAAACAGCTGGGTTTCCATGTAGGCCTCTAGATGGTTTCATAGGCTGCCATTTGAGTTTCCAAATTTCAAAATATAAGTGCACAACCTAGGATTGTCAGTCTCTTTAAAGTCCACGAAGAAATGACTGCATGGTCACAAAAACCATAATTTCCCAGTTATTCCTTAGATGGTGACTATTGAAAGCATAAAAAGCATGATCTGCAACTATATAGTCAGCAAGTCTAAGTCCACAGGAATATTCCAAAACAATCTACAGTGATTAATACTTTAATCTAGAATATGAGTCTTACCCATAACACCTAGTTTGAAACGTCATAGAGTAAAATTACTATCAGCATGCGAGGTTTTGTTGTTAGAAATAATAATAGACATCTAAGTCTAAATTCAGTCAAATTTTGATATGCCAAAACAATACTTTTAAGAGAATGTAACAAAGGCAACTCAATTCTTTACGAACATACCATTTCTGTAAATCAAATAACAAATTTTGACTCTTGGAGAGATAAAGAACCATTGGCCCTATGAGTTGAGATTTATTATAGGATATATTCATCAAACTTCATTGAGGCAGGAACACAATTTATTCCATTCATTTTGAACAAGATCATAATGTACAATCAAGTCCATACCACACATGATCTATCCCACACTCATTGAAACAATTGTGATGCTTGGATCCTAAGTCACAGCATTTGCCGAATATATGGCATTATATTCGAAATTCGTCAAATTTTTTAAAACCCAATGAAATTCGTCAAAATTCGTCGAAATTTGTAAATTTGTAAATTTATTAAAAAATCCATTCAAAAGGTGTTTTCGTTTTAGGGTTTTCACTGCTAAATATGCTATCGTGAAAAGCAAAAACGTGTCTCAGATTTTCGGCGAACGAGTTTTCCATTTTCTGGCAAATCTTTCATATTTTCGACGAACTAGCAGGTGCTTGAGAAAGTTAACAGGTCAACGGCCAAGCTGTGAAGCCCGCGGCCAAGTTGTGGAGCCCGCGTGAAGCGTCTGTGAAGCCCGCGTGACGCCTTTGTGAAGCCCTGCGCGACGCCTCCATGAAGCCCGTGTGACGCCTGTGAAGCCCGCGTGAAGCTCGCGTGACGCGTCCAACCTCTGTCAAGCGCGCGTGAAGCCTGCGTCCAACATCTACAAATTGCTCGACTCCAACCAGGCTCGTAAAAAAGGTAGGGTTTTCATATATTTTTATTTAATATTGTATTTTTTATTTCTATGAGCTTTCTTTATTTTATTTTTATTAATATTATTTTAATATTAGGTTGTATAATTTTATTAATTTTAGATATTTTGTATTCATATAAATTTATAATATTTATTTTAGTTTTTATTATTTTATTTTTATTAATATTAGATTTAATACCAGGTAGATTTAAATTTTTTTTTTTAATATTGTATTATTTTAGCATTTATATATATTACTTATTAGGTCTTTAATATTTTATAAAATATGAAATATGAAATATTTAATAAATATTTAATATTTTATTTGTATTAAATATATACTAATATATTAATAAATTAATATTTAATATATGTAAACAGTAAATTTAATATTATTTTAGTTCCATTATTCAGTTTTTAAAAATTAAACTACAAAAATGCAACAAGTTTATTCTGTTTTTAAAAATTAAAATAAAAAGTTAAATATATTTATTTTATGCTTTTAATAAGAAATTATTATATTCTTTATTTTATGCTTTAAAATATAGTGTTAGACTGTTAGTATTTCTTATTTAATTTTTGAAGTAGAATGACAAAATTAATATATTTTGATTTTATGTTTTGAAAATTAAAATTTGTATTTTGTCTTTCAAAAATACAAATTGTTACTTTATGGCTCCTCAAAAATCAACTGTCGAGGCATGGAAATATGTCACTCGCAATGGTACAAGTCTCACATGCAACAGGTGTCAGAAACCTTTTACTGGAGGCTTGACAAGGGCAATGGACCATTTACTTGGTATTTCAGCAGGTGTTGAAGCATGTCCAAAAGTTACCCCAGAAATGAGAGCCGCTTTAGAGAAAGAACAATCCTCTTCAATTGTATCAAAGATGAAGAATGCACAAAAAAAACAGAGAATTCAAGAGGATATGTCTCAGTCTAAACACACAACATCTATCATGTCTTCCTCTTCCACCTTACCTGGACATGTGAGTAAATCAAAAGAGAGTGGAACATTGAACAGCTTTTGGAAACCAGTAGAGAAACAACAGGTGGATGATGCATTAGCTGATTTGTTTTACTCAAGCGCTATTCCATTCAATGTTGCAAGGAATCCACATTTTCGTAATGCAATTCAGAAAGTTGCAAAGTTTGGCAAAGGGTACACACCCCCAACTTCAGAGGCTTTCAGGACAACTCTTTTGCAGAGGTCTAAAGATAGAGTGTCTGAGAAATTAGCTGATGTTAAAGCCTCTTGGAATGAAACAGGTTGCACTATATTGAGTGATGGATGGTCAGATATATGTCAAAGGCCATTGATTAATGTTTTGGTATCTTCTCCTAATGGTGTTGTGTTCTTGAAAGTGATTGACACCATGAACCACAAGAAAAATTCTGAGTATATTTTCCAAATATTAGAGGAAGCCATTCTTGAAGTAGGGGTGGAAAATGTGGTTCAAGTGGTAACTGATAGTGCAGCAAATTGTGTGGGAGCTGGGAAACTGATTACAGAGAAGTACCCAAAAATATATTCGAGCCCATGTGCAGCTCATTGTCTTGATTTGTTGCTTCATGATTTGGCTAAATTCCCATGGGTACATGAAGTTATTCATAGAGGGAGAGCAATTGCAAATTTCATACGAAATCATCGTCTCACATTGAGTCTTTATAGACAGCATGCATCCAGGGAGTTGTTGAGGCCTTGTGAAACAAGATTTGCATCATTCTATATCACTTTGAAAAGAGTGGTTGAAGAAAAAACAGCTTTGAGGGCTGTTATTTGTTCCAATCAGTGGGAAAATTCTGTGCTTTCAAAAGGTCCTAAAGGGAAGAACATAGAGCAAATAATTCTAAACAGCAATTTTTGGGAAAGTGCAGCAAAAGTTTTGCTTGTATGTGAACCAATTGTTGATGTGCTTCGTATGGTTGATGGTGACACTCCTTGCCTTGGCATGCTTTATGAAAGCATGGACTGTTGTAAGGAATCTATTGAAAAAGCACTAAATAATGTAGAAGCAGAATATATGGAGATATGGGAGACAGTTGATCGTAGATGGAAAATGATGCATACACCTTTACATGCAGCGCTTGTTTTTTGGAGCCTAAGTTGTTTTCTATTAATAGAAAAGGTGATGCTGAAATTATGGGAGGGCTTTTTGAAGCCATTCATAAGTATGCATCAAATGCAACAATTTCAGCACTAATCAGAGATCAATGTCGGGAATACAAGAAAGGAGAAGGGTTATTTGGAATGGCAGCAGCTAAATATGACTTGGCACGTATACCTAGATATAGATGGTGGTTGGACTATGGAGGACAAACTCCTGAGCTACAAGAGTTTGCTGTTCGAATTTTGAGTCAGGGAGCAAGTTCATCAGCTTGTGAGAGGAACTGGAGTTGCTTTGACCACATCCATTCCAAGAAAAGGAATAAATTGTTGTCTGGAAAGTTGGGAGATCTTGTCTATGTTCGCAGCAATTTAAAATTGTTCATGAACAAATCAGCAAAGAACTCTTCCTCACAACAAAATCTTGACGACATAGCAGTGCCAGTTGTAGATGAGCCTGACTTTGCAGATGATGAATTGAGTAGTGATACAGATGATGATGATTTGGCATCTCGGCCAAGTGCTCTTGATGACTTGGAGCTTTTTTGAAGTTCTAAAGTCTTGACTGTTATTGTACCTTTTTGAGAAAAGAACATATTCGCAAACGTGATTTCACATGTTTCTTATGGTTTATATTTTATAAATGTGTCATCTTTTTGTAATGATTTCAAATCTATTTATAAATGTTAAACTACTTAAACAATTTTATGGATATATTACTTATATTTATTAAAAAATAAATAAAAATTACATAAAGCGAATTTGATCCAAATTTTATACTTTTCGAATTTTTTCCTTGCCGAATTTCATCCGAATTTCATGTTGCCGAATTCGAATTCGAATTCAAATGTTGTGACTTAGCTTGGATCTACCTTGTAACCTACAAAATTGATATAGTGAACTTTGTCTTGTGGACCAAATTCAGTTCTATAATTAATATCTAGAGTAGATCATTTCATCCAAGGATCTTCTTCTCCTAAGCCCTTTTCTTGATTAGAGTAGCTTTACATTTATGATTAAAAAAAACAAGCACATCAATATTAGGCATACAAGTACCTTAGATAAATTTGATACAAATCAAGTTACACCCAAATTTGTTGCATAAGTCAATTTTAAGTTACATTGTGGGCCCATAACCCACAAATCCCAGGATCATTTTCACCTCTCAAACTTTGGGAAAATTTTGATTTTTTTAAATGAATTAGGTGAAATAAACAATACTGTCCTAAGATTTGAAAATAATCTTAGTGTCAAACATGGGGATATGTCAAACTTTACAAGAAGAGTGACAAACTCCAATTGATTTGGAAATTGGACAAGAGTTGGATATTAGTGTAAACCTATAAATTTAAGTCCTATGAAGTGATAATTGTTTGCTATGAATTCTAAAACTTTTGTACATCTTTCATTTTATTGGACTTAATCAATCCAATAATTTTGTGTTTGAGTATTATCTAGGAAATATATACTTAGAAAGTTGTGACATGCCATTAATTACCTATGAGTCTATGATAAGGTGATGTATGTTGAAAGATGTATTGACTAGGTTAAGTGTTACAAACACCCGATAAGCTATTTTATATTACATCCTCATTAGAATCAAACTTGCCTCAAACTTTTCTTGAATGATTATGTGAAATAAATATACTTTATTTAAAGGAAATTGTGTACTTATAGTAAAGGAAACCTAGATCCTTTTACTCAAATGTAAAATTGGCTTTACACAAAGGAGTGGGATCTTTCTATTCACAACACTCCCATAATCCATCATGATGAAGGATGCAACATTTTTCTATCATTCTGGATTTCAACAAAGGTAATGAAGAATTTGTGTTATTGCCCAGGATCTTTGTGGTAATGAAATGAGAGAAAACTTGTTGAGAGTTATTGGAAAATAGAAGTATATAAGCCAGAAGAATATTGGGCAATACGTTGTTCTCATACTTTAGAGGATGGTATTAACCTTATTGATAGTCAAGTTGAGGCGAGTATACTAACAACCACTCTCCAAGGATATCATTGTAGTATAGAGTCGGACATAACCAAGACAATCATCACTAGCTATAGAATTTTCAATTCTATTGCTTGAGGACAAGCAATATTGGGAAGGGTGGACTGTCATGCCCCCCGATCACAACCTTCACAGAAATTAATAACTGAGCAGATCACAGCCCATAACATAAATTAAAAGGTAATCGCTGACCAAGGGGACTTTAAAAGAAATATTGAATGTAGCGATCCCATAAGGTAGCAGACTTTTATTAAACCCCTAAAGGCAACAATCATTGCATTAACAATTATTACAGAAGTCAACACAAGGGCAGCACTTGGATTAAGGAGGGGTGCATCCCTTGTAAGTTGTGTGGTGTTTATAAAAGTAGTGACTATTCACCCCACTATGGATGATATATAAAGGGGGTCAAATCATTTAGAGAGGACATCCATCAAGTGAATGTAATTTGGAAAAAGGAAAATAAGAAAGTGGAATATGAGATATCTATTAAAACAAATATTGCTTGTAGCAAGAATATTATTGGGAAGTAAGTTGTAGAATATAAATAAAGGAATAACTATGCATGTATGTATGTATTATAATTGCCAATCAATCAATCGAATGGGAGTAAGCATTTGGATCTAAATTAAGGAATACATAAGTAATCAGATTTCTGCTTTTATGATTATCAGCATAGCAGTAGTAAGTTCATGCGTGAATTATGTTATACATACAATATTTAATCTTGCTGAAATTATAGTGATTTTATGAGTAATTGTATTGCTTTCCAATTTAAGTATTGCTTCCAAATTTAAGTATGATTAATGGTATTTTTATTGGATAAATGTATGACGACATATTCATAATTTCATATAATTAACCTATTCTGAATTAAGTAGAAATGATTACAAAACATAAAAGCTGATCAACCTTTCGAGTTCACGAGAGGTGAAGGCCCGACAAACCGGCCATCAAGTACACCACCCATAGGGGGGTAAGCCTCGTAGGTCGAGAGGCATATGTGTGCTCCCAGGCTTGGTGGAAGGGAGGTAGTCTTCATGCTCTTATCAAGCACACCACCCATAGGGGGTTAGGCCTCATGGGCTGGGAGGCTTATTAGTGCTCCTAGGCTTGATCAAGGAGGATGACCAACCTCCAAGGTGGGCTGAGGGATGGAAGGGCAGCCCACCTTCCATGCTCTCGCAATACAAGGATAACTATCCTTGAGATTGTGGTTTCCAAGGTTTCTATCAAATTCCTAATATGGTTACTATAGAAATATGTTAGGATGATTATTAATACTATCGATTTCTAACTCTTATAGATAATAGTTGTCCTCATGGATTATGTTGGAAACTAACATTGTTGCAAGACCTAAACCAGGATTTATATCTTATAAAGGGCATTTCAATTGGTAAATTTATAATCTTAAATGTATTACATGGATTATGTTGGAAACTAACATTGTTGCAAGACCTAAACCAGGATTTATATCTTATAAAGGGCATTTCAATTGGTAAATTTATAATCTTAAATGTATTACATTTCTTATTTTGATTGAAATTGTGGTTTTAGGGAAAAATCTAGGAATATCCCAAATAGGGGGCATAACAAGGAAGGGTCAATAGGGAGCACTGCATTTTCTTCAAAAATTAAACCAATTCCTTTTGTGTATCTTTCAAAACAGCCAAATGAAATTGATATATAGTTCAGATGTTAGATATCAAAAGGGCTTTCTATGCTCTCATTTATTTGTCTAAGCATCTTTCATTGAAGCAAGCATGCTTTGTTTGCGATGCTTCACATTCCATGTACAGATCAATCGATTTTTCATTCTTATCATACAATTATTCACAAGGTCTCTTCCAGGTGTGATTACATCTCCTCTTGACTCATGTTATTCCTTTGAGGGCAACATCACTAATTGGAAAAGCTGCTTCTACATTTCTATCATCTGCTCCGCAATAAGATTAGGCTTTTCTACAACCATTGGTTCCCAAACCTTGGGTGTCACTTCAAGAAGTGACTTGTTCTTGTTTCAAAGAACTGAAACTATGACCTACAACTTGCATTCATTGCTCTATTCATCTTGTCATTCCTTCCACCTCGCCATTCCCACAAAGGCTACCAGATGCCAAGAAACTGCATGTAACATCTGCTTTGTACCATTATTTTGAGTTTGACCCACGATGTAGTGGGCAACACACTAACTTGTTGTAACTTGGATGTGTTATAGGCAAAAGCGATTATTAAGCATAGAAATTATTTAACAATTGTAACTGACTAGAGATAAACACACGCACAAAGACAAGTTGAGTAAAGGAACTGACTACTTAATTGATTTGAGAGGCATGTACAACTACATCTGAGAAAAGATATAAAAGCTATTACTCTCTAACTATTGTAAAAGGTAGCAACCTCTAACAAAAGATATGAAACCACCACACTCTAAACTGTATTCTCTTTGATTTCTAGTTAGGAGGAATGATTCACCTCTCCCTCTATGCTTGCTCTGCTCTCTACTATGTACAATTGTATTGGTTGTTGTGTGAAGAAGAGAGAATGAAGCAAACACATGCACAAAGGCAACAAGTTGAATAAAGAAACTCACTTTATTGATTTGAGAGGAATGTACAACTATATCTAGGAAAAGATATAAGCTATAAGTCTCTGACTATTGAAAGAGTTGGCAATCTCTAACAAAAGCTATGAAGCCACTACACTCTAAACTGTATTCTCTTTAATTCCTACTTGGGGGGAATGATTCACCTCTCCCTCTATGCTCTACTCTGCTCTCTACTATGTACAACTACATTGGTAGCTGTGTAGGGAAGAGAAAATGAAGTAATTTTCATGTAGAATCCAAAAAGTCAATATTAAAAAAGAATTGGATTGTCTCTAGAAATTAAAATCCATAAAAGTATCCCTCCCAAGAAGTTAAGAGGATATTCCATGAAGTGTACGAATTTTTAAATTTTTGGAGACATTGATACATTTTTATATTTTGCATTTCCAAGGCCCTTGCAATAAATTTTTGAGAAATCCAATGTGCTACATGAAGGGGAATGATATAGGAAAAATTCTAAGCCTTCTAACAAATATTAAAATTTTGTATTTGAAGCACTGATAAAGAAACAACAACCTTGACAAGTTGACTGTCTTGAGGCAAGATCGCTATCTTAAAGGGATCCAGTCACAAACTGCAACCTTATCACTCTTTCAACCTTATCAAGGTCTACAAGAAGCAGATAAATTATCACCCAAATACCAAATAATAAATCCGAAAAAAAAAGGCATGAACTAAATTATAATGGAGACAAAAGAAGTATTTCATCATTTCTTAGCACCCAAAAATAAGAAATACTAAAAATATTTATATCTTTATGAGCCACTGCACCAAGCATCACATGCAACTACAAAATCTAATCATTTATCTACAACCCGCATCTTGAAAAAATAAATGCAAAGAACCTAAGAGAATTGGATGGTACACACTTCAATGAGTGTAGCTTGTATTTATTATTGAATGGGAAAGTCACATGATAGTTATAAGTTACTTTTTAGACATGACTAAATGAAGTTATTATATCATTAACATACATCACTTAACATAAATAGTCTAACATTAAATTATATCTAATACCCCCTAATGACTAACCAAAGACAACTTCAAAATTGTCCTGAAATTTGATAAAGAGAATAGTATCATGAGTTTTAGTCATAAGATGGCTAAATCTGAGCAATATAATTCATATAAACCAGTTGAGCAAATTTGTTTATCTCCAGTTTTCTTGAAACTTGCAGCAAGCTCTTGCTTTGACTTGCCCATCTGCAAAGTATGGTGCCACAAATGGTGGACCATTTGGAGTCAAGTCTCCCTAGTCAGAATCACCAACTGCTACAAAGGATTCAGCATTCTAGCAACTTTATTCATAACCACCATATCAAACACATGGGCAAGGCACTAGGATAACTTCCAGCTGCTAATGAACACAATCTTAAACTCATTTGCAAAACTTGCCTCAAGATTCAATCAAGTTTTCTATATGCTAAATTCACCACCTGGATGAAGCAACTTTCCAGAGTAAAATGGCAAGACTCCTATAGAAATTTATCTTGTTCTTTTACCATAGCTACAAGATTTTGCAACAATTGATTGCAATTGTGTTCACATGCAACCGGAACATCAAGATCAATCCCAGCTATTCCTTAGGATTGACCAGCAACAGCTGTAACAGCTGTCACACTATCTCTAGACTCCTTAACCAAGCCATCCCTAAACGCCCCTCCATTTTATGCTACTGATGAGCCATGCAGCATCACTTGGGCCAAAGATAGGAAGGAATTCAGAAATAAAGGGAACAAAAAATACATAGAGATGCATCCTGTTGGTTTTGAATATCACTGTTCTAAATACCTCCTTTTCCTTTTCGAAACTCCCCTTCTTGTGTTCCTAGTATTTTATCATTGTTAGAATTATTCTGTTGTTGTTAGTATTAGCTTTAGCATTCTCATTCAATACCCATGTCATCAACCTCCCTATCCAATTCACCCTCAATGTCATCATCTTCCTCTCATAGAGACCTTGAAGTCCCCTTCCTGCCCATGACAGCAACCCCCTTGTTCTAATCCTACCAGTTTGTTGTTTTGGCATTCCAGCCAATCAAAACCCTCATCCGAAATTTCTGATATTGCTATTCATTTGTACCATACTCTGTACAGTTCATCCCCCCACAGTTTACTGTGTGGAACTGTACAGATTTCTAATTTCTACCTTCTTTTTTTTTCTTTTGACAGTGGTTTGTGTCCTTGGACAGCAAATTCTCCTGCTTCCTTGGACAGTGATTTGTCTGCTTGAACAATAATTTCTCCTTTTTCCTTGAACAGTGATCTGTCTCCTTGGGCAGCAGTTTGCAGTATCTTTCACAATAACTCCTTCAGCACATACTTCCCCTTCCAAATGTATTGAATCAGCATACCCTCTCTTCGGCCTTCCTCACTTTATCTCCAAGGTCTTCCTCACTCTGCATTAGCATGCCCTTCCCAAGGATTCCTCCCTCTAATACCAAATTTTGGAAGAATGAATGCATGCAGTTTGAGAGAATCGGATGGCACAAACTTCAATGAGTGTGGATTGTATTTATTATTGAATGGAGAAGTTACATGGTAGTTGTAAGTTACCTTTCAGATATAACTAAATGATGTTATTACATCATTAACTTACATCACTTACATAAATAGTTTAACAATGAACATTAAATTATATCTAATACAGCCTCTTACCTCTATCAATTATTATATTACCATTCCTGCCTTTTTATTAAAGTTTACATGGCATAATTTTTCAAATGGGCATTTTACAGAAGCAGCTAGATCTTTCATAAGCGATATTCAAAACACAATTCTTTAAGCAAGGATTTGGAATTTGGAATTTAAATTATTCAATTTGGATTTTTTCTTTTCCAAACCTATTTTTTTGTACTCAAGTTTTTATCAACGCCAATTTAATCCAGCTCCAAATTTGTCTCAGCTCAAACAATTTGTCTCTCTTCATTGACTTTGATAGTTTGACACTTGAACCATGTGTGTACACCAAAATATAGAGGTAAACAATAGGAAACAAAACATAAAGCAAGATTTCTTCTTTATACCTAGCTACACCTCCAATTGAGCAAATGACACCTAAACAAATAACAAAAAGTAATGAACTTCTTACAACAAAAAATTTTGTTAACCTAAGTGTTGTACTCAAGAATTTAGCGACATAACCTTGTTGCATACGATTTTTAACCTTGGAAATGGCTTGTGGATGTAATGTCCCTTTCCTAGTGATCACTCCAGGAGGACTTAATAGCCTATTGAATTCTCATAGACTATAGTCTGTTTAAGGGAATTGGTTAATTTAATTATTTAATGTTGCCTGGGTGAAAAAGTACATTTATAAGGTGATATTGAATAATTAAATTAAAAGGTGTTATAAAGTGACTTTGGGGGAAATATTAAAAAGGTACTTCACAAAGTCACTTTATTTTATTTTATTTGAGCGAGAAAAGTGCAAGCATGTTAAAAGTAAAGATTGGAGCTCATTTGGGGTATGCTTGCCTAGTTTCTCTAATTGATACTTTGAGGAGCTTTTCGAAGTTCTTGGCTTTAGGGACGCAAACCCTAAGGCGACTGAGTTCGGTGGTAGACTAATCCATCCTAGCTGGTCTGGTTGGAGAGATCATTCAGGTCTTTCATAGATGCGATATTGGCAAATTTGTGGGTCTCCTACGAAGACAAATTTGAGGGTTAACGATTAATATCTTCTATTCAATTTGGAGGTTTAAGGATATCATTTATGCTAGATGATTTACACTGTCACAATCATACTGCTGGTTGAATGATATGGAGGTATTTATATTGCTGAAGAATGTACGGAATGCATACTGTATTGGGCATGAGGTTTGAAGGGTTTATTGCTGCATTTGTTTGAGCTGGGTGAATACATTTACTGTCACACCTGGACTGTGTGTGGGTATTCCTAAGGTCTGTCACTGCTAATACTCCTGCGTGGCATTCATTCTTCAGTTGGGGGAGTCGTGGTATTGTTTCCTGCGGTCGTGGATCATTGCTAGGGCGTGGGTCTGATCACAATCATATCGCCCTTCATTTTGCTGTTGTAGAGAGTGCTAAAAGGAGGTCGTGGACAGTGTTGGGCGCTGGGTATTTGTTGGGCGTGGGTTTCTAGAGTTAGGTGACTCCAAAATCTAACCACCATTCCTTTCCCTGCAGCCGCAACTACCTTCTGCTAGTCGTGGTATTTCATTTGTGGCCGCCACGTACTAGAATATGAAAAAAAGTGGTATTTATTTACTCAGGACTGTGATTCAAAGTCTGAATATTAATGTGTTGTTATCATTGAACTGTAACATTTTGTGTTCATATTTGTATCATTCCTTTGCACCGGAAGAAGTTAAAAGTGGAACATTGTAATGCTTGAAGTTATTTACATGTTGCATTTAATAGATGTATTTTGCAATCTCTATAATCATTGAAAGTAACCAAGTTCAAAGACCAGCCATCTGTTTGACAAAATGCCACATATGTCAAACTGAAATTATAATAAAAATATCGTTCAAAATTAGTGGGGATTTTACAATGGAATGCTAGACTTATAGATTTTGGATAGGAGTGATGGATGGATGACATTAGATCTTGTATGATGGAGGGATGGAGTTAATCCATAGGTAGGGGAGAATCAGAAGATGACAAGTGGTTTCATGTGATTGGTGCACATGATTAGGGCAAGGGTTGAGCAGAGATGGAAGGTAGCGATTTGATCAAATCTTGTTCGAAGGTGAAGATTGAAAAGAGTCATTTTCGAGCCTTGTGCACTTGGAGCCATTGCCATGTGCAAGATTTTGAAGCCTTGAACAAGATTGACTTTGGAAGAATGTCCAAATCATAGTTGCAAAACTCGCAAGTACTCATGAGCCAAATAGACTGGTGAGTTACTCGCCCAGAAACATGCCGACGAGGTTTTGAAAAACTCAGGGCAATTTTCTACAAAAACTCACGAGTGATTAGAAAAAAGTGTGAGTTTTTTGTCAATAACTCGTCGAAATTTATATGATTTTTTCTTGCCTGCAATTTTTACTTCATTTTCACACGTGGTTGGTGACTTAGGGCATGCAATGACATGGCGACTAGCAATAAAGGTTTGTGTGGTTTCAAAGGCCTTAATTTGGGCTTGGCAACAGGGGCTCCGCCCTTCAACCCCGCCCTATATCATGACAAGAGATGCGTCAAGGGCACTACCCCCGAACCCCACAAAAGGCGCTGCCCTTAACCCCATTGGGGGCGTTGCCTCCAAACCCCCACAAGGGGCGCTTCCCTTGACCCCGTTGGGGGCGTTGCCCCCAAACCCCCACAAGGGGTGCTGCCCCTTGACCTCATTGGGGCCGTTGCCCCCAAACCCTCACAAGAGACACTACCCCTTAACCCCGTTGGCGGCGTTGCCCCCAAATCCCCACAAGGGTTGTTGCCGCTTAACCCCACTGGGGACATGTTGTGACCTTTTCACACATCGCCCCATTGCAAATGGGGACCTTCTTGTTTCTTTTGCTTTTTTTGGGTTTTTGCCTTGGCGTCACAACTGCTAATTACCATGTTTCTTTTACAATGAGGAATTTGAATTTTTGAAGGTCATCCGAGTCAAGAAATGATTGTGAACCAGAATCAATGCATGAACATTGCCAAAGTGCTTAGAGGGCCTTGTGGACGAAGATCGACTGTCCGTTCAGTCAATTCTGACACTTCCTAAATTTTAGGGTTTCGACCCCGGGCCCCTATTTTTTAGGGACTTTTTTTTTGGCATTTTTAGCACATTCTGGGATCCCTATTTTTTAGGGATTATTTTTAGAAAGTTTCTATTTTTGGAAAATTTCTTTTTTTATAAAGTTTCTATTTTTGGAAAATTTCTATTTTTAGAAAGTTCCTATTTCGGGAAAGTGTGCAGGTCATGGCTTCGTAAACATCAACTTCAGAAGGTTGCAAGAGAAAAATAGGTGAAAAAATTTGAAAATCTGAAAAAAATTCGCCTAAGGCATGGACATGCATGAAGAAGAGAAAATGGCGAAGTGCAAATGAAGTCCGCCCAACACTTGCAAGGAAATGATGAAGTCTGCCCAACATATGCAAAGTGAAAATTGCAAAAAGAAGAGGAAGTCCGCCCAACACTTGCAAGGAGATGGTGAAGTCCGCCCAACACTTGCAAGGGAAAATTGCAAAAAGAAGAGGAAGTCCGCCCAACACTTGCAAAGAAATGGTGAAGTCCGCCCAACATATGCAAAGTGAAAATTGCAAAAAGATGAGGAAGTCCGCCAAACACTTGCAAGGAGATGGTGAAGTCCGCCCAACACTTGCAAAGAAATGGTGAAGTCCGCCCAGCATATGCAAAGTGAAAATTGCAAAAAGAAGTTGAAGTCCGCCCCAAGGCAAACATGTAGGAGAGTTGGCAAGTCCGCTCCAAGAGGTTGGGAGGTGCAAATGCAAGACAAAGTCCACCCCAAGGGAGATAACATGAAAGCTACCAAGTCCACCATGTGCAAGTTGCAAAGTGCAAGCAAAGTCCGCCCAGCACAATGGAGAGATTGCAAATGCAAGTCAAAGTCCGCCCAAAGTGAAAATGGCAAAAGACACATGAAGTCCGCTCCAAGAAGGTTGGAAAGGGGTGGAATGCAAAGAGGTTCGCTCCAAGATGTTTGCAGGTGGTGAAATTACAAAGAAAAATTCGCCATTTGGTGAAATTTAATGGCAATTGCTAGTGCAAGTCCGCCAAAGCATGGTAAAACGAAAAAAATTGCACAAGGCAAGTGCGCCTAGGCCTTGAATTGCATAAAAAAACCTTGGAGAAATGGAAATTAAAGTCTTTTTGCCTAAGTACGAAAATTTGAGGAATAAAATTTAATTTTTTTTCCTAAGTCCAGACAAAAAATATAAAATATAACAAGTCAAATTGCATGTCTGGCAATGAGGAAATTCCCCAGAAGAAGTAAGAAAATGGCAAGGCGACAAGCAAGTCCGCCATGTGGTTTGCAAAATGGCAAAGCAGCAGGAAGTCCGCCTAAGGAGATGGCAAGCCAAGTGCCAAGTCAAGCATGTCCAAGACAGGGTGCAAGTTCGCCCAGGGTAAAGTTGGCATGAAGTTGGTAAAGTTCGCACTCCACAGGAGAATGTCAAGACAAGCTCCAAGTCCGCCATGAAGATGTCCAACCATAAGGTCAAGTACGCCTAGCCAAGGAAATTTGAAAATTTGGCTAAGTTAAAAGGGGTTGGAAAAAACACTTGCAAAGAAAGTGAAGTTCGACCTCCCTCATAAAAGCAACGTCCAAGCAACTCCAAAGTCCGCCGTTGGCATGATAAGAAAATATTCTAAGGCAAGAACATGAAAAAAAGAACATGGAGACCAAGGAGGACATCTAACTTGCTGAAGTGGTGCCTCGACCAATCAAATTGTTCCAAGTCGACACATCCAAATTCAATGAACCTGGCACTCCACAATACGACAACTTTCTATTTTATTGTTGGTTCATATTTAGCAGGAAGGACAAGTCTCCCAAGTGTAATGTTCTCATTGGTCGAGAAGAGTTAGTTATGATAAGCCCTAATTAGGGTTTTATTTTATAATCTTGGCCGTTGATTCTAAATCAATCTTGGCCATTGAATTGTAATTGGGGAGCCTATAAATTGAGCTCGTCCCTCATTTGTAAAGCATGGGAGCATGTTGCAAAACATGTTGAGATAAGTAAATTGTTGCATACGACTGCCAAAGTAATAAGTAATGCATTGTTCAAATTGATGGTGATTACTTCTCTTATTTTGGAGTTGGCATGGTTCTTATCCCTCATCATAGTTTAGATTTTATTTCATGTATGTTAGACGAATGCAAGATTTGATAAGTATTAATTTATGGTGTAACTCTACTCATACTTTCTTTGAATGGATGATTTTCATTCAATGCGTAAAGTTAGACTGAGCTTTTGATGTGTATGCTTCAATGTTTACTTCGAATAATATTGTTCTATTGATGGTGTTGTTCGTAGTAAAGAAATCTAAAAGCACAAAACCCTAGAAGATTGCACCCACTTTGTGTAGTTGTCGTTGAGCATGGCGAAGCAAAGCGTGGTTATTGGTTTCACCAAGTTAATACCGTCTCTTGGATTCTTAGGGAGTAGCTTAGAAATTCTAAACCCTTATCTCCTTTTTTTTAGTTCGTTTGATCCATGACCCAAACAATAGAGCTTTATTGTCTAGACCTTCATTGTGAATTGAACAAGCCCAACATAAGTCCCCTCGTGATTACCAGCAAATCACAAACTACCACAAAGCCTATCCGCACCCCAACTTTGGAACATTGGAATTGCCTTGTGACCTATCTCACAATCTTAGCACGAAAGGTGATTTTTATCAAGAGAGGATAGAGCGTCTAAGGACACTTTATTCTAGAGTGTTCGTGTGTGTCACAAAACACGCATCAACAGGACATTGCCCCCAAACCCCCATGAGGGGCACTACCCCTCAACCCCATTGGTATCTCCATTCCCAGATCCCCATTAGTTATTAGGATCTCTTGTCAAAAATGAAAATTGATTACAAAGAGGGGGTGATGAGAACTTAAAATTTGAAATATAACTCTTGAGTGTGCTAACTTAGACATTATTATTGCACAACTTGCCAAAAAACTCTTTAGATGAGCCAACTTCTAAGGCTTCGGGCAAATTCATCGCCAGCAATTCACCACTAACAATTCATCATAGTGACATATTCATCATGTATACAATTCACCACCAAAAATTCATCGCCATGGTATACTCATCACATATACCTTTTTTATGCGTTCAACAAAATCTTTATACTTTTTCTTTTTTGGGTGCTCTTGGCCACTTAAATATTGAAAAATGTATACATGGTGAATATACCACGGCAATGAATTGTTGGTGGTGAATTGTATACGTAATGAATATGTCACAGCAATGAATTGTTGGCGGTGAATTGTTGAGGGTGAATTGCTAGTGGTGAATTGCTGGCGGTGAATTTTCCTAGAGCCAACTTCTACATATGACATGGCTAGTGGAAGTGGCATTGTAACTCATTTAGAGATTGAACTCAATTTTTGGTCTATGATATGTATTAAACTCTAAATTTCATTTATATATGATGGAAATCAACAATATGCTCTACAAAATTAGTAATATGTGTGTTTTTGAAGAATATTTTAAAAAATTATGTATTTTAAAATGTTCAATAAAATTGCTAAGTTACTGCCAAGTTTTTCCCCGAGTTTTTGCTGATCTCAAGCTTTTAAATTTTTGGGCTTGCCGAGTTATTGTCGAGAGCGATTTTTTCAAGTGTGGTCCAAAACTCCAAATGATTAATTAGTTGAGTAAACCTGATTTGTTTATTCAACTAATGATGGGGGGAAATATTTATTTAATTTTTGGGAGAATGTTGAGGAAATGATTTGATCTAATTACATAAATATAAAATATAAGTGATTCAATTAAGGTGGGAACTTAGAAGAATAGGTTGAATGATTAAATTAATTAAATAAATAATAGTAATTTATTTGATTAATATCATTAGAACAGTTAGATCGGTTAATTAAATAGTCGGGGTGTATTTAATTAACATTAGAAGAACAGTTGAATAGATTAATAAAATAAATATTATTTATTTAATTAAGGTCGGAAATAGATCTGCGGAATAGTCCTGGTGTGATGACCACAGAAATACAGGAATGCACTTTAGGTGTCTACACTGAATCAAGAAATTTTCCAGTCCTCCATCATATGCAATGGTAAAGCAAATATATGTGATATTTCAGATACACAGTTAGTGGTAAATGATACCCAAATTGACTTGGGTTTTTCTTACAATATTATATTTCCCAACAAAACAAAAAAATATAAGTGATAAGGTGCAAAAATGGATATAAAAAGAATACGGGCAACAAGAAAATTGGTGTTGGCTTCAAGATCATTACTATCTGGTTCTCTGCTCGGCCTGACAAGATTAGCAGAAATATTCACTTTCAACAACTTCCTAGCTTTGCATCTCAGAGTTTTTTTCTCTTGATATCCAATGCAAATATTATTTTTATTGCCAATGAGTTTTGGGAATATCTATCTTTGAACAAAATTTAAAAAGCACATAGTTTTACATCACACATGATCCAAATGTTTCTCTATTGGTGCCATCAAAATTTAACCATAGAGCGAGACTGTATGACTAAAGATTTGAGAATTGATTGTATGAGGTTTCTTATTAATGTTTGGGATTCTTCTCTCTATCTGCACAGCATCCTGATAATGGATCATGGAGTATGATCAGAAACATTGATGCAGAAAAATCACACACAGTTTCAATCCAGAAATTTTGCACTCTATTTAATCATGGAAAGTGGAAACTTATGGCTTTTAAAAGAACAATATTGTTATGATAACAATCTGAGTGGAGGGCTCGTACAGGGCCATTGACTATTTCCCTACAAGCATAGATAAAGTTGAACTAGATATTCAATCTGAAATTCCTCTCTTTCAAACACTACCCAGTTTGGTGAATCTAGCTTTTGCACCAGCTTCCTTTGCATACATTTTCAGATGCAATGAGACATAAATACACTTTCAAACAGGAAAGGAATATATTATCAGCTAGTCATTGTTATTTACAACAGAAAACAAAACTTTCAAGTCTAATGAAAATTCAAGAATGTTAAAAATTTCACCTGAAATTAATGTCAAATCTCAATCAACTAAGGAATAAGTCTCTCCTCTTAGAATAATTCCAGGGTGAAATTGGTTCGATGTAGTCTATCAACGACCATCAAGGTCAACCTGAAATATATTGACATTTTGACTTAACTCAACCAGCATGAAACCTTTTGCCATAGTCTATCATATCGACAAGATGAACCTCAAAATTATTGACATTTTGACCCAGCATAAACTCTTCTCAATGTATCTATTCTTGTAACAAAAAACCTTTGGAAATAGTCACTTGAATTTTATGATCACTTTTACAAACTGCTGTGATTTCCTTATATCCTTAATTTAAATGTTTGAATGTTGTCAAGTGGCCCTTGGTCTGTTGGTGAAGTTGAATAGATCATAAAGAGCCCATCAGGGATCAAATCTTGTTGGGTGCAAAGGCCTGAAGTCATAAAGAATGGGATAGTAACCTTGGCAAATTTGGTAGAATGGATACCCCTCAAACTTAAGCTCTTAGCCGAAGGAAGCAATAATTTGTGCACTTGATGCCATAATGTGTTGATCTGAAATTAAAATGAGAGGTTTGAATGTCAATGTAGCCTAGATGCGTATTTACATATCAGCAATTACAACAGTTGTAGCAATGTTTTAGTTGGGCTCATTACAATTGTACCAAGATTCAAGACAACATTCCAGGACTTGAGGGTGAACATCCAAAACTTCTTCTTAATCAGCTATCCAGGAAGAAGATAGCTAAAAATCAGAAATTACATTATGTGTAGAAGAAAACATATTGACTCCCTTAAATGCATTTGGGGGATCCATGAGAAAATGAAGTAAACTGGGCATACTTTGACAATGACAATGAACAGCAGGGCACAAGGACCACCTAATCAAATAAGGGAGGTTAGACATCATCTTGAGGAAAGCCTTTAAGCGGGAAACTTAAATAGAAGAGGAAGCAACCTTTCTTATTTATAAATCAGGTGAAGTATATGGGAACCAATAACTTAGAGGCTAATGGACAAGATTACAAAACTATGACTTATGTTGGAGTGTAGTCATTAAGCCAAGGGCTTCAATTCACAAGTTGACTCATTTTCTTCTAATTGAACCTTATGTAGTATTAGCAAAATAATTCAATTTGCCACTTTACATCTTTAAAAGCAAGCATTGCTTGCATATAACTGAACAATATGGTAGGGCAACTAGAAAGAGGATAGTGAATCATAACAATCCACCTTACACCAGTCTCTAAGTGCAGTCCACAATAACTTTGAGACTTACCTAGGAAGACTGCTTTTTGGCTCTTAAGAACATGAAATAACAAGAAATAAGGAGATTTTGTCAAGGCAGATTATTAGTGGATGAAATATCCCTAACATTTGGTTGTTATGTATATTAATGATTTAAGAGTTAAGACTATTATGGGATATATAAAGGCTTTGAAGCAAACTATTCTTGGGGATAACTTTCAGGAAGAAAAAGCATAAACAGAGGTTAATGGAAATCACCTTACAATAAATCCCACCTCCACAACTAATCAAACAGCCAAACGAGACCTAAAACGATTAAAAGACCCTAACTCATCTTTTACTTCTACTACTTGTAGTCAAAACAAGACTTACCTAGGAAGACTATGTTTTAGCTCTTAAGAATGTGAAATAACAAGACACCATCAGGAAGTTCTGTTGAGCCAGATTATTACTGGATAAAATTTCCCCAACATTTGGTTTGATATGTACATTAATGGATTAAAGACTATTACAGAATATATCAAGGCTTTGAAGAAAACTATTCTTGACGATAACTTAGAGGAAATTATAAGCATAAGCAGAGGTTATTAGAAATCTGCTTACAATAAACTCAAACTCCAATGCTAATCAAACAGCCAAAAAGGACCTAAAAGTATTAAAAGGCCTAGCTCATCTCTTACTTCTACTGCCTGGGAGTCAAAATGATGAATAAGAGAACTTCTTACTATTGCCAATTCGCTCCAAATGGGTTTATTTGAGCTGCAACAAAGTTTGGAAGGGACGTATGTAAATCCCATGCGGCATCAATGTAGCTGAGTTAATAGACATAGATCATGAGGTGGTCAGAAGTGGTCATGAAGAGTCCACAGAAAGAGGGAAACACCCATGGGGAGGACAAGGAACAATAACAAATCTCAGCTATCTTCTGGCATTTTTAGTGTATACCTTTGGACTACCAAAATTAAAATCATGTAGTATCATGAACTATAATCTATCGAAATGAATAATCAAGTTAATCAACCAATCAAAAAATTGACCTAAGTCCATAGGAGAGAACAAGTGACCCAATTTGCAAGTGACACTTTTCTCTTTGAAGAGAATCTCACATTGCTAGGTTATTTGGCATGAGATAATATCTCCATAAGCCTGGGATGTATTAAAATAATTAAAAAATGTTATGGAATTCTATCAGCATGTATCCAGCCAGTCTATGTGTGAGTTAGCTACTAGAGTTAGTCATCACAGCTCTAATGTAATGTCCCCTACTTGGAGTATGCCTGAATTTGCCTTAAGTGATAATTACATAACGTAAAACTGTTTTACAAATGATATTCCATAGTAAATTATATAATAGAGATTAAACTTAAGAGTAAACGAACTATTAACATTTATAAAAAACAACTTAAACTTGAATCCAATATACAGACTCTTCTCAATAACCAATCATGGTAGGGATTGGAGAGAAACGCATGATAGGGCACTAGAAAACTGTTCATCACAAGTAAGCCCAAGGGTGTGCTCATACCCCCCTTGGCCCCAAGTGGCAGGAACATCCAACCAAGACAATTCCATCCAACTTAGGGTGGCGTTCTTACGTTGTGAGAACCTATGCATCATTCATCTCAATTAAGCCCAAGGGTATGCTCATATCCATACCCCCCTTGGCCCCAAGTGGCAGGAACATCAACCAAGACAATTCCATCCAGCTTAGAGTGGCATTCTTACATTGAAAGAACCTATACCGCCCTTCCCTAACATGTTTCCTTGCCATTCTACACATGATTGCTTGACGAAAGGAGGTGGTTTATAATAATAAAAATAAATTCCCTACTCCCCTTATTTACCAATTTACACATAACATATCTCTCCTCATTGCATATTAGTCATTATGAAATTATCCATATATGCATTTGTATGTCTATCAAAATTATACATTAAATGCATATACAATCAATTGCATACCAATCACTTATTGTATCAATAGCTGCTGCTTTTCTGAATGCAGATTTCTATTTCTGATCTCTTCCCATATGTTTATAATAAAGGAAGAATCATAATTATTTATAACGATTAATAATTATTCCAAGCATCATTATTGCATAATCGTATATAAACCCTATATATAAATATATATTAATCTTACTTCCCATATATTTGCTAATAATCAATCCAATAGATCTCTTATTATTTCCACTCCTTATTTCTCTTGTTTCTAACCTGCTTACTTGATTTCCAATTGATTTTCCAAATCACATTCACTTCCTTTTATATCTTTTTTCCTTTGTGAAGAGATGCAACTCTTTTAATAGAGACAACCTTCTAAAAGAAGATGACTTTATATTAACCTTGATTGCTGCCCTTAACGACTCCTTAATCGCTGCCTTAAGAATTGGAAACACTACTCATTAATCAACGCTGCTCCTCAAACTATATTTGCTGCCCCTCAAATTATATTCTCTGCTCCATATTATAATCATATTCACTGCTTCATATGAATTGCCTATAATTCCTTGATCGCTTCTATTCTAAATCCTCTATCGCTGCCTTGTATAGAATATCATTATATTGATCGCTGTTTTCTTCAACTTAATCGACGCTCATTTAAACATAGTAATTACTTCTGCGGTTCTGCCTATATTATTATTTCAATAATTGCTCCATTTAAAACATAGGAATCGCTACATACATTAACTTCTAATATAATCGCTGATTGTGACTGGGATTTTAGTGCTGCGATTTAGGGAATGAAACGGGTCATTACATCTAACAACTGCCAAGTGGAGCTGCCAGCATTGCTGGGTTAGCAGGTTATGATCTTAATCGCTTATAACATATAAAAAAGCTTATATGAGAGCCAGATATATAATACTACAGATGGCTCTAATAAGAGTTATGGATGATGCAGATAAAGAAATTGAACCAACTAGGTTGACAGTTCACAAACTCATCACTTTTAGTACCTATCAAAGAGTCTCTTTTCTACGCATTCCAAAAAGATACAAGAGTGCAAACTTTGTTAGGATTAGGGTGTCATTAACCTTGCAAATTCTATGTATATTTTATGTTTCCAACACTCTTTAAAAGGTGTACTTGGATGTCTAGGATGCAATTGGAAAAATAATTTGTAGTTTAGATTCTCCTAGAATCCTAGCATGGATTGGCATATGCATTCATGAAGGAGGTGGAGCACTACAGTGGTAGTTACATTTGACTTTGGACTCATTTAAGGCACTTTCCCATTCCTAGGTGCTAGAGAAAGAAGTGGAGAATCTTGTCATAACAGATGGGACCCACATGAGTTTGTAGACTCCAAAATGGAGCGCTAGACTTGAGGATGTGAGCATTCAAGGAGTTATTGGTCAAAGATGCCTTTGCAGTTATATTTTCTATTTGGGGACTCATTGATCGAGCCCATGTGATGTCAATGTGAAGTCATTGATGTATTTACTATTCTCAGAAGATGCTCTCCAAGGTGGGTGTGGGGTTTTTGCATGATAACATGGTTTTGGTATCCATTGTTTTGGTGAAAGCATTTATGATTTTGACCTCCCTTTGCCGATATATTGGAGGTATGAGATAGTGATTTGATATAATTCTTTACAGGTATACAGATGTTGCCAGAGTGTTGTCAGAGTGCAGAGTGTAGTGCATTGATCTTTATTATTGTATCGTGTATATTGAAGATTACTACATGCTTATCCTCTTTCTCTGATGGAGTTTTTCCCCACAAGGGTTTCTCCACATAAATCCTATGTTACTATGGTTTGCCAGTTTTATTCTTATTGCTGATTTATGCATGTTCACATAATTTTTTATGGTAATCTAAAATTAAGAAATTAATTTTAGTTTTGCATAATCTTTGAAGAAAAATTTATTGCAACAGTTTCACCTTGAATCTCAACAAACTTGTGGGATCAAAAGACCACCAAGGCCTTATTTGGGTTGCTTATAAACATTACTGCTTCTTTGCAGGTTTTAGGTTTGTGCCATCAACACTTCAGATCTGAAATGAAGACAAAACATATAGAGAAATCACAAGCAGTTTCAGAATCAAAGTTTCAGTCTGTTCTGAGATTTGTTGATGGCAATGGACACCTTTTCTTTTCTTAGAGGCAACTACTATGATTTAAGGACATAATATTACCAAAATCTATAATAGTGAAAGATAGTGTTTCTGGATTAAAATAAAATAAATAAATAAAACACTAAACAGTTGAATTCAGAAACTATGATTTGTCTGTTAAGATAATTGAAGTAAATGCATGGAAACTAAATAATGGCCTTGAATGTCAGTTTTTAGGAGAAGAGCATACTCATACAAATAAAAGAAAGCACAATTGGATAAAACAAAACAAATAGCTAGTGCCCAAATGCTGATCAAGAAAGAAAATAATATTTAAGAGAAAAGTTTAGTTTAAGCATATAGGCAAACTAGGAACAACAACTACTCCACCTCAATGACCACCACATATAAACACCATTAGAGTGCTTATGCGTGGGTGGAAACCAATTAAAGATAATAGAAGCCTATAGCTTGACTAAGAACTAATTCACATTAACTCAGAAAAGAAAGCAGTATATAAAACAAACCTCCTAAGGAAAATTTGGAGGAGAGAGTATGTTTATTTTGCACTTCGATGATGGTAGAGATGGAATGCCACTTCAAAATTGATTGCGTTGTGTACTAAATTAAGCATAGTTAGTTATTGAAGATTGCTATTAAGTGTTATGGGAGAAACAACCTAGACCTTTTGACCTTTCACCCTATAGTGTAAAACTCTGCGAGTACAGGCTACCACAAGCTAAGGTGAGCACTTATCTAGCCTAGCCTAGTCTGCCAAAAAATTATAATGGACCTTATCATGTAAAGGCTTGGTGAGTACAGACTGAGTCATGAACTGAACTTTAGAAGCTAACAAATCAATCAGGAAAAAAAACAGAAAAACATAATTTTTTTAAAAGCATTAAAAATTATTCTCGTATGTTACATGTTAGCCAAAAATAAATCCTAGGTACAGCTCTTGAGTCCAAATCAAAACTCCACTTGGATTTTGCCGGTCTGGTTCTCAATGCTAAAACTTTAACTTGTCGGTATTTCGTATAGGGTGCACTAATTTATATTCGTAAATATGTAAATCCTCACATGCTTTGCATGTATATCTATCCAATATTGTAAGGTAAACCCTTATATCCTTTTAAGCATGCCTATTCAATATTATATGGTAAAGCCTTTTATGTTTTCTATGTATACCCTAGTCAAGATTGTAAATATTTTTTTACGCTTTGTATAGATACCTATGAAATATTGTGAGGATTTTTAAATACTCTGTATGTATACCTATTCGAGATTGCATGCCTCCTTTTTCTAAAGAGATGAAAAAGAAACTACGGTGCCCCAAATTTCACCTCAGTTTTGATTAGCTGTAGGCCTAGTACCTGGTGACAGGGTTCGAGGAGGGTGATGCCATTAAAATAGGATACTCGAGTAAATGAATAAGGGTAAAGGGATGTAATATATAAATGAGCTAAGGGTAAGGTTAAAAGGGTACACAGCTATATTATATATAAATGGCTCTAGGAAAATTCACAGCCAACAATTCATCATGGAAAATTCATCTCACCTGGAGAAAATTCATTGCCATGACATTCAATCTCATGAAAAATTCACCAATTTTCCGGCTGTGAATTGTTGATGATGAATTAAATATAATCGAAAAAAAAAGCAGGAACAGCAACTGGGTCTCCTTAGATATACTGAAATTTCCTTGTAACCATGGTTGTAGGTAAGTATATGCACTTAAAGTATGCAGCATTACATAACAAACAACAAAATCATTTCATCTGCTTGATAAAACTTAACACTAATTGGAAAAGACAAGGCAACTTACTTCAAGTCAGCGAGTGCCTCCTCCACTTCCTGTCTGGTGGGAGGAGAGTCAAAAGCGAGAGACATTTCTCCTCCAAACACAAAATGATCCTCATACCAGTCTTCTGCCTCTTCTTCACCCCAATTCCACAACGAATTACTCCGAACATCATCATCATCCTCTGTGCAAGAGCAAGAGTCGGCATTGAGCTTCAATGAAGAATTGCTACTGGCGCTGCAGCTCTGGCGAATCGAAGCTGCACCCGCTCTTCCTCCAATTACTTTCCCCACCCTCGGCAACATCATACCTCCTCCCTCTATCATCTTGGGATTCATCAATTAATGATCTCTTCACAATAAGACAGGATGGATGAATGAAATCGATTGGGCAATGGCGTTAAATAAATAAATGCAGGACGAGGTTGGAAGATTTGAAGTTATCCTGTTTGCTTCCGCGTATAATCCTCCTCCAGGACTTGCATCTACTGTGGGTCACGCAAAATCGACTTCAATACACCCGTTGCTTGAAAATGACTTGGACCCATTAAGACTAAAATGAAAAAAATGAGCAAAACTGTAGCGTCTTCAATTTTAATTCAGGATGGCCCCAGCTTTTTTTAATTTATAATGGCGGTTATTTCCGAGCGTAGATGTTAAAGCCTTCTCATCTCTATCCAAAATCTAACGCGACCTACACCACTGATTATTCCTTTTTTGTCTTCAGGTTGTCTCTACCAAACACATTGTTGATTACTCTTTCTTTTCGTTTCTTTTACTTTTAATATATTTTTACATTGTAAGAGTTTTTTAAGAATGAAATAATGTGTTCAAACAAGTCACTTTAAGGTCATTTTACATATCAACATCATCACATACCATTATTTAGATTACAAATAGAAAAACATATTTGTACGTTTATTTCTAATATTTTGTATGTTTGTAACATTTTTTTCTATATTAACACTCAACATTCAATTATATTGTTTCTTTTATTTTCTATCATTAACTTGGTTTAGGATTTGATCAAGGTATGAAGAGAAAATCAACACATTTCCACAACCTAGCTTAGCACACCCCGCAATGTTCTTCAACACTACCATTATAAGTAAGGAATAAGAGAATCTTATTTGCAAGCAGTTCTACTTTGGACAAGATTGCAATTTTCCAAGATAAGATTGTAGGTTTTTAAATAGGATTGTACTTCTAAAGTCTAGTCTTGCTAATGTGATTTTGTGATTCTGTCCCAAACATTCAACCACCTAAAATTTAGTCGTCATAGCTTTCTAATCACAAATCTCATTTTAGATTTCAATTATTAAGCCTCCATCAATTTTAGTACACAAAAATGAATAGGCCTACATGAGAAGTCTAGTGATGACTAAAGCTCCTAAAATAAGCCTACAAGGCATAAAATGTAAAACTATGATATTATCTCTATGATCCTTTTAGAACTCGTCATGTATCCCTTATGCTTGCAATTTACCATGTATTGAATGTATGTATGGTTATTTGGCATAAAAATATTTGCCTTTAGTTTTAAGTTTGCTACTTGACCTAAGTGGTGTATGTTTTGCTATCAAAATAGTGAGTTCATTATGGTTATCAAAACACATGATTAAATACAAAAAAAAATAGTTTTCTTTCAATTATTGACACACTTAGGATAATGTTAGATCCACCAATCATATTTTATACTCCAAATAATTAAGGTTTCTACAAATAAGCTTGTTTTAATATTTTCACAAGTCTAAAGTTTAAGAGCCAAAAAGACACATTCCACTATAATTGGATCATAGATAGAGAGTGATTCTACCCAATTTTATTATATTTTTTAGTTTGTATGCAATTTGTGTTTTCTCTCTATTTGTTGGGTTTTCTCACTTTTCACAAGCACTACCCAAAACAGATATGATGAATGATGCATTATTGTGTGTGTTGCATGCAACAGTTTAAGGTTGTGTAGATAGTTTATTTTCTAGTACAATAATTAGGGGCTTCAAGGTTACAAGCAAAAGAGGAAAATTTGCAACAAAGATGTTTTGTGTGCTCTAGGCAATAGTGAATTTGCACATGGTGTGGTGCATTTAGTATCTATGGTGTTTATTTGTAATTTATCTTTGTTTAGTTTCTCTTGCCAATTAGCAATTCTTATATGGATATCATGGACAATTATAGAATGTTTTTCACTAAGCAATTTTCTAAGTTTGTGCAAAATACTTATGCTTTGGCCAATCAATTTGATTCATTTTCATGCCCAAATTTATATATATATTATCGACTATAAAATATGTTTGGCACAACATAAAGAAGTAATAGATTTATCTCTAAGTCACATTGCTACAATGAATTGATGAAAGTGTATTATGGAGTGAGCATAAGATGGTTTTAACATTTTTACATGGTGGACTATATGGCTTGCTTTATTTGCTTTGTTTTGATGGTGTGTGTGATGTGTTTCAAATTTGGGCTCTCCTATAGTATTTTGTGATGTTCTTCCAATCTAAATTATTTTGTGTTTGTTTGGATGAGCAAGAAGGCACCTCACATGAGAGATGTGGTACCTATAGTCATTGTTGTTAGGAAGTACAAATTTTAGTATCCTCATATTGTATTCTAGTATTACAATGATGAAATACACTATTTATGTCAAGAGAATGTTAGCATCAAAAGTAACTAATTGGGACTTGATAATTATGTAATTAATTAAAGTCCCATACTACAAAAGATGTGGCAATTAATTAGAATATTGTAAAACAATAGATTTTGCATGTTTTTATGCATACCTCTTATTCATATAGAGAGGGAGAATTTGAGAGGGTAGTGTGAGGCTTAAAGAGAGATTTGAGAAGTAAATTAAGAGTTGAGAAGTAAATCTTGTCTTTGTGACTTGAGAGGTAAGAAGAGAGGGTTTCAAATTTCCCCTTGCCCTTTGGGGATGGGAGGCCATTCTATGTGATGATTTCATTGTGAAATTAATGAGAAGTTCTAATCTTTGTACATCCATGATTTATTGTTTAGCTATTTTGTTGTATTTTTGTTCTATGTGTGTATGTTTATATCTACAAATATCTTCATAGAAAATAAAGAATTGGATCTCAAATCCATACATCTCATGTGAGAGTATCATTTAGGGTTATTATCTTTAGCAATTTATGGCTTAAATTCTTGATCAACATGATCATGGTGTAATGGATGGTGAAAGTGGTCAATAAAATGCCTTGGAAGGTTTCTATGAAAATGTATAAACTAGTATTTAATCCTTATTGGGCTTGTAATATGTCTAACAATGATTTTAAATTGTTTGTGGGCTACCACAAGTATGGAAAAATAAACATTGAAACCCTATAAGGTTGAGAAAAAATTGTGCAATAAGTAAAGATGTACAAATATGTGTTTCTAATTTGCTAATGGGTTATCCATGACAGGGATAGCAAAAGAGTTTTAAAGACTCCCACAAAGATGGAAAAGTGATATTCAATGCATTTAAGACTATCCAAGAGCAGGAGACAACCAAGTAGCAAGATTTTTTAGAGAAATAATGAGGTTAAAAATATTTCCAACAAGAAAAGGGAAAGTCCAAAGTCCCTAATATGTACATCAAACTTCTAGTAAATTTGGATGGATAAGTAGAGGAGAAGAACAAAGTCCTCCAATTGTAATGGAAAATCCCTAAGCAAGTCTAAGGTGGTTGGGACAAGCTTGGAAGCCCTTAGTACCTAACCCAAATGAGAAAATGAAAAACACAACCAAGAACACACAAAAAGAATACTAAGTAGATTGCAAATTAACACCATAAAAATAGCACATTAACAATTACTTTAATCAAACAAAAATACCAACAAACTACTAAATTAACTATAAAATTAAATGAAAAGCGCACCTATCAAACCTATGCACTACAGGTCCATACATTTGAAGAAAGTTTTGATTAATATTTTTAAGATGAAATAAAGAAGTCCTCGGGAGCACTCCAAAGTATGACAATTCATCTACAACCAATCACTTCTTTGACTTAAGTATAGATAAAACATATAAAGAGGGTGAACTAAGATAATCAAAGGGCTATGATAGTTTATAAGGGAGCTAGCTTTGTAAGTGGATTCGATAAAAAATTTAAAGTTTTAGTTTAAAAATAAATTTTGAAACTTGAGAGGTTGTGTGTGAGGACTTGAGAGTTCCCAAATGAAATAAAAAATAAGCTTAAAAGGTGTGGGGGTCAGACAAGGAGGCATCACATGAAGTTATATTTGGGAGAGGCAATTCACAATAGTTTGGGAAGATGAAACACTTTGAATTCTCTCTTCTTTTGTATTAAATATAGTATAATAACCTTGTACATTATAGAGTATGTTGCTTCATACAAATTATAACAACACTACTATTTATGCACTGTTGTACAGGATTTAAACAGACAGATACATTATATACTTCATATTTTAACTGGCATATATAGATTTAAACTAACATATACAAATTAGCCTCGTATTTTGTAACTGCCTATGTATATTCAAAATCACAACAAACAGTGTTGAAAATAGTAGCTCAAAAGTTTTTCCAACCTAGAACCATGTCACCCAGGCTAGAGCAGTTGTGGAGAAGATATCTCCAATTTCTTGTTTTGTTTTCTTCTTGATTTCCTATGCACTTGCCAAGCTTGGTGATTTTCTTCTAGAAACAACTTTGTTTTTTCTAAGTTTAAAAACATTGTTTTATTCCATTGTAGATGAATGAGAGGTTATAAAATAAATTGATGTGTGTGCTGGAAAAATATACAGATGGAAGTATTTTTTTGTAAGAATGACACAAGAGAAAGGGAGATTGGGGTGAATAGAAGGGGGAGTTGAAATATTATCCAGGATTGCAGTATTGTTGTGGATGCCAATTTCTGGCAGTTATTGTAAAATTCTTTTTTTATATATAATAAAATCTCTCATTGAATGCCGGTTTTTCCCTAGAGTTAGGGGTTTTCCAGGGTAAATCAGTGTGTCAAAGTGTGATTGGTTTTCTCTAATTTTTGTTGTGTTTAGTATTTCGTGAATGGTGTTGTGCATGCTTTAATTATTTGTTTCAATCATTTGATCTCTATTATTTGAATCTTTGAGTTTAAACAATAGTGAATTTATTGTTGGGTTTCACAACACCAATAAGGGAGACATATTTTTCACATGGTATCAGAGCTAGATTTTGAAAGAGGAAAGTAATACTTAGTCACATAGGTGCAAGTTTTGATTTTTTTTTGTGTTCAAGGAGGTTTAAGTTTAAGGGTTTCAGTAATGGTAGCAACCAGATTAAGAGATTCAGACAGACTTGAGGGGGCTTCAAATTTTGGCATGTGGAAAGCAAGAATTCTTTTGTTACTAGAGGAGAATGGTCTTAAGGAATATGCAACCACTACCGTTTATGTTCTGACAGATGCTACATTGCTGGCGACCTATCAAAAATAAGATGCTAAAGCTAGATGCATTGTTGTGGATGGGGTCAAGGATCACCTTGTTCCTCATATTGCAGACTTAGACACCTACAAAAATATGTATGATGTCATACTCAACCTATACCAAAGTTCAAATTTGAACAGGCAATTGATTCTCAAGGATAAGATGAGAAACACCAAAATGAAGAAAGGGGAGAGTGTAGTGGACTACCTTACCAGGATCAGAATAGTAAAAGATGAGCTAGTAACTACTAGGGTAGCAATACCAGATGATGAAGTTGTCAGGATTGCATTGGCAAGATTCACAAAAGAATGGGACATCTTTGTCAAAGTTGTATATGGAAGGAAAGATATTCCTTATTGGGATTGTTTGTGGATTAATTTCACTCAGGAAGAGTTACAAATGAGTTATGTTAATGGAGGCAGAAGCAGTGGTCATAAGGGTGAGGTGGAAGAGAATGTTGCTCTTGCCAGCAAAGGCAAAGTCAAGAAAGGCTCAAGCAATGAGTCTACCTCCAAATGGGACAAGAAGAAAAAGAAAGCTCTGAGCAAAATTAAATGGTATGGTTGTGATTAGCTAGGACATTATGTCAGTCAATGTCCAAATCGGAAGAAAGGTGACAAGAAGAAGCATATAGCAGCTTTAGTGGATGTTGATGAGCTATCCTCTAGACTAGAAAATGAGTTTGCTCGTGTAACCTGCTTATCTAGCTCAAGCACTACAAGGGTTTGGTATATTGATAGTGATGCATCATACCATATGACAAGAGTTAGAGAACACTTCTCCAACTACAAAGCAAAAGAGATAGGCTTTGAGATAAAAATGGGAAACAAGTCCACATGCACTCCAGTTGGGAGAGGGACTGTTTTATTTTAGAGGGATTCAAGCAATGATATTAAGATCACAGATGTATTGCATGTGCTAGGGATGTGTATAAATTTGATTTCAATATCTGCCCTTGAAGACAAAGGGTACAACGTACTCTTTCAAGGACAAAAGGTGTATTTAAAACACAAAGATTGGAAGAAGGCAAAGCAGTTTGGGGTTAGAAGTGATAATTTGTACACGTTGCAATTTGAAACTCCAAAGGCACTAGTGAGTAGTGATAGCATCAGGGAAATAGGAGAGCTATGGCATAGATGGATGGGACATATACACCATGGGGCATTGAAATTTCTCAAAGAAACCATGATAGGAATTCTAGAGTTGAGTGTAGAGCACAATGACACGTGTAATGGATGTGCACTCAGGAAATTTTCAAAGGTAGCCTTTCTGAGAAGTGACACTAGAAGCAAAGGTGTTCTTGATTTGATATATTTTGATATTTGTGGTCCCATGTCTACTCAGTCTTTGAGGGGTTATGAGTATTACGTAACCTTCATTGATGATTTCTCTAGGAAGACCTGGATATATTTCTTGAAGGCCTAAGATGAGGTCTTCAATTGCTTCCAAGAATTCAAAGCTCTTATGGAGAATATGACAAGCAAGAAGATCAAGGTTCTTCAGATAGACAGCGAGGGTGAGTATAAAAGCAAATCCTTCCAAGAGTTCTGCACCAAAGAAGGAATCAAGAGAGAGCGGATTGTTCCCTACAACCCACAACAAAATGGGGTTAATGAGCGTAAGAACAAGGCAATTGTTGAAGTAGTCAAGTCCATGTTGTTTGATCAAGATCTGCCTAAGTATCTTTCGGCAGAGGCTTGCAACACAACAGTCTATATTCAGAATAGAGTACCTCATAAGATTTTGGGGGAAATGACACTAAAAGAAGCCTTTACAAGGAAGAAGCCTGAGGTTAGGCATTTTAGGATCTTTGGTAGTATAGCATACTGTCATGTACCATCAGAGAAATGAACCAATTTAGATTTGACTGCAAATAAAGGTTTCTTTGTTGGATACAACGAAACCTCCAAGGCATGTATGATCTTTATTCCAGGGACGAGGAGGATCATAGTGAGACTTGATGTGAAGTTTTTGGAGGAGAAATCCTTCAAAAAATCTTAGGATTATCCAGCAGTTGAGTAGAGTCAGCAGATCGAAGCTCCAAAAGTGGATTAGGACTCTCAGGTACAGGGCATTGTGATAGGAAAAAATGTAGATATAGGTACCTTGGGTGAGTCGAGTCCACAGGATCAGGAGTAATAGAATAAGGAACAACAAGCTCCGTCTATTGGTGTATCTCCTATCGGCGGGAGAAGGACTAATCGAGTGGAAACTCAAATTGTGTGAGACGCTCAAGAGTTTATGGGAGCTCCTAGAATGAGTGGGAAGGAGAGGAGACCACTAGATAAATATTCAAATTATATGGCATTAATAAGCGAGCTCATTGACAATGAACCTTCCAGTTATTAGGATGCCATGGTGGAGTGCAAATCCATCATGAAGAACGATGTCTGGGAGGTAGTGCCAAGGCCTATAGATAAGGCAGTGGTTGGTTCTCATTGGATCTCCAAGATCAAGCATGTTGCAGATGGTATCATAGAGAAATACAAAGCCAAGTTTGTGGCCAAGGGGTTCTCTCAGAAGGAGGGAATCGATTATGATGAGACATTCGCTCCAGTGGCTAGATATACCTCCATACAAGCTGTGATCTCATTAGCAGCACAAATGGGATGGCAGATCCATCAAATGGATGTCAAGACAACTTTTCTAAATGGAATAATATAGGAGGAGGTGTACATCGAACAACCAGAAGGTTTTGTGGTGCATGGGAGTGACTCTCATGTTTGCAGGTTGAAGAAAGCACTATGCAGACTTAAGTAGGCACCCAAAGTGCGGTATGAGTGTTGGGGATACGAGATGGGTCTATCATCATAGAACGAACATCTAAGATAGCAATGCCTTAGTGATTTTCATTTCTTCAAATCACACCAAAGACACAAACTATGCCATAAAGCGAAAACAGGCATAGTGGATCCCCCATTGATCTTTTTGAGAAAATTAAATGCATAACTTATAACAGATTCAACACAAGCATCGATTCAAGAAACTAAATCAGACAACCATGAAAGACAAACATGTGGACACACAGATTTACGTGGGGAAAACCTTTTCAGGTAAAAAACCCCACCCTCCAAAACACTCAGCTCAAATTGTATTATTTAGCAACAAACAGTTACAATACAATCTTAGAGCTATGCTCTTCAAACGATTACATCTTGTCCATCTGGAAAATACAGGCAATAACTTAATCAGAATCTTCACACTGTTCCAGCACCCTCATAGCACAGAGTGTAGATTCATCTCACCAAGACAGTCGACTCTCTCAGCTAGCCATACAGCCAGCCCAGCCACTAGGCCTCCACAGGTTCACATATTTTTAGATCTTAGAGCCAAAGTGTTCACAGTTACAACAATATGTGAAACCGGTCGAACACTCTTAGCCTCTCTATCTTTGCTCATCATCATATGATATTGCACACGAGATTATTATATAATCTCTTACCATGTGCCTACCTGTTATGCCCATTCAAGCAATCAACGATCATCAGGATATTCATTATCCCACTTGCAAGCTTCCATCACTCTCTGATAATGTGCACCATCTTCTGCAGACATCAAGTCGCCCAACATTAAAATAATGCAGCCTATCGCAATCAAAAAATAATCTTTCGGCCAACTAGATCTTAAAGATCTTGCCATGTGTCACTTTCTCATTCGTTCGCTGCTTTGACCTCTGGTCAAACTCGGTCAAGCTCAGTCGGTCGAGCTCCGAGCTCATCTTTGTCTTCCACCGCGCTACCGCTCTGAGTCCAAACATCCATTGTGGTATGGTGGTGACTACCAGGCAGACTGCCACGGTCACACTCGCGCTACCATGGAGGCCGCCAGGCCACCCCACGGTAGGGCGGTGACCACCCTGGAAAACCGCCAGTGGTCATACCACATCACTATAGTTTAACGAACAAGCCTTCGTGGTATAGCGGTAAGCACCATCATTGATCGCCATAGTTTCACCATGCCACCGCACTTTGACCGCTAGACCTCCGCGATAAGGTGGTAGCCGCTATCACTGACCGCCAGCCATTCACCACAACCAGCGTGGCTTCCCTGAGCACCACCCACGGTAAGGCGGTAACTATCACCAGATCATCGCCCTTAAACCGTCAGTGGCTTACCGCGCCCACCACGGCTTAGAGAATAACCCTTCGCGGTAGGGCGGTAACCGCCAAGCCTGACTACCACTACTACCGTGCCACCATGCCACCGACAAGCAACCTCCGTGGTAAGTCAATAAGGCCTTGCTCTGCCAACATGCTACCAACTACACTACCTTGCCACCTCCAAGGGAACCCTGTGGTATGGCGGTAATCGCCACGCCAACTGTCGCCGCTCACCGTGCCACCGCCAAACCTGAAGAAGACCGCTGCGGTAAGGCAGTAACACAGTCCAACTGTCAGACCAAGCAAGGTGGCCCATGGTAAAGTGATAAACCGCTCAACCGCGCCACCAGAGTAAGCTTGCAGCGATATGGCGGTAAAGGCCAAAAACATGAAGAAATCGCCCAAGTCTTCAAAGGAAACCATAATGTTAAGGCATAAATTTCCCAACAATCTCCCATTTGATGAAGACATACAGGCTTCCTCCAAAATGCGAACAAGGACCACCACCATGCTTCCATGCTCCAACCAAGACACCTACAATGACATTCGATAAATGTCCACCATCTCAGGCAACAGCTCCAAACATCCAACATAGGAAGAAAAGGAACAAGCCAAGGCGTACATGCACTAGTCTTTGGAACACAAGCATCAGATCCTTCAGGCGGAAAAGGCACCACAGCAGCAGCAACAAAGCACTTCAAACATGAACACAGAACGAGAACCATTCTCTAGAACAAGATAAACCAAACAACTATAACAACAACCATAAAACTGACTGCCCTCATTCAACTGATCAAACCCACACGACTGAAAACTAGCACCCACAACTCATGCTATTACATCCAATCACCCATACCTCTTGGTATGAACATCAGTGAACTCATGCCATCACACAACCAACCCATCAACAGTAAATACAAGCACCATGTGTCAACCTGTCAAACGACCAACACGTCTAGGTACTCCCACTGCAAAGGTACTATCTAGATGAATGCAATTAAAGCACCATCACACATGATTTAGGCATACCAAGTCCACCAAAATCTACATATAGAAAAGAGCAACCATGTAGTTACGAGGAACACCCACATTGATATGCACAGCCTGCAACCACCTGTTGCAAGAAATATTTCTCTCAACAGTCTTCCAAGGTTCCAGATCTAATTGAAGAAGGAAACACCCATGGCTCCACATACATCTAAAGTCATATGAACATTCAGGAAGAAAAGACCAGAATAGAGAGAAACAACAAATCATAACATGTAGCACCCTCCTACATACACTTCTAAATGCCAATTGTGTCAAGAATGATCTTCTTCCAAAAGAACATCATTGCCGAGTAGACGAGGAAGAAAAAAGATGCTCCTCCAAGATATACAAGCCATCGTGACTTACCCAAGAGCATTCTCCTCGCTGGTCTCTGTTGAACTCACATTCAACCAAGGTGTAGGCTACTCGGACTTTCAACTATAAACAGTAACACTCTCAAAAGAATTCCAGCCTCACCTTATTCTCCATGCATCCATGAGCACCAACAACCTGTCATCTCATGCTAACTCCAATCTACATTATTGCACTTAACATGAAGTCCTCAAGCATATGACCAGAGTACTCAAAACATAAAAAAACCCCAGACCACCATGAAAGCTCCAAACCAGATGAACCAAGAGCTTATCATGACATCATGATCTTACACATCCCCCTTAGGAGATACCATGCTTCAAGTGAACTATCCATGGTCTCAAGAGCAAAGCAACATGTCAAAATTCTAATGCACATGCAAGAGTACACATGACATCAAGCAAAAAAACTCTAAACCAACATCACCTGTCAAGCACCACCAACATCTCAACCAAAGACTACCAAGGTCCTTCATGGCTCCAAGATGTTGCACATCTTCAAATAGTGATCATGCAGATGCGAAAGAAATCTTCTATAGCAAAAGGATCTAAGAGCTCCACCCGAAACATCTACAACACCAAGGAAGATCATTCACCAGCAAGTGATGAATCCATAGTCACTGCTAAAGCTCCCACTGAACCGTGACACCAATATTTCCAAGCATCATGACCTAACATCTGCTGATCCAAACAACCTCTAGATACAACTGACAACATTTCCATCGAACAACACCAAGATCACCAGATCACGCAGACCACACCATCACTGTCAAAAGCTTACACAAGCTAGTGTACCAAACTCTCCATGACATCGTGATTCACATGCTACAAGTCCCCATAATTGACTATTCAGGTACTCAAACGCCATCCCTCCTCTCATCTCAAAATAGCCACGCCAATGCATAGGTGACCACAAACAAGGTCAACTAACAGATCTGCACCATACTATTACAACCTCGTGGATATCGACAGTCCACTTCCGAGTTGTCTCACAACAAACATGTAGGTAAGGACAACCCACAACATTGCACAACTCATGGATGCAACCAATGAAACCTGCAAATCTATCATCGCACTGAAAACTGCAAAACTAAGATCATCAAAGAGAACAACCAAAGCGGACAAACATGACTCAAACACCAGATCAGTAAAAGATCCAATTTTCCAATCACGTCCACAACTCAAGCACCATAGTCTAGGAAACCAACAAAGAAAACACCACAAGAATGTTGAATGAAAAACAGATACCAACATTCTCATGCAGAGAAGACATCACACCTCCTCAAAACATGTCAAACTGCAACTATCTCATCCAGTCACACCCCAAAAGCCAAGGTCTAGAAAAAATAGCTGAACAACAGCTCCACAAACCACAAGTTTTCCTTGACCATGTAAAACTTGCAAAACCATAGTGTTTATAAAATACCCATGCATGTCCATATTCACTGATCATCTGGATGACTCAGGAGTCTACACACAACCATCACGGTTAACCAGAACAATGAAAAACATGAATATGCATCATAGACTTTTTAGGAAAATCTACAAAAACCTTCAAAGCCAAAGACATGAATCTGAAACATGCGAGTGCAAGATACAAGTAAGTAGGAACAACGGGTCCATTTCAGACTAGTTCCAAAACCACAACCATGCACAAGCATATGAGAGAGCCAGGCTATACAGAAGTTACAGACCACCCAGATCAACTTCATAGCCTTCATGCAATCAGAGCAATAGAGAAATCGCCTTCAGTGCTAAGTCAGAATACCTAGCACAAGCTCAATACTCCATGGCTAAACAACAACACAAGCAACTCCATACCGCCAGGGAGCCTTTGACACATACACCCAGTATGAAACCACGCACTGCCACAACACAACCATAAGCATACCTCATGCCCCTTGCATCAAGATCATTTGTTGCTAACCGGGAGCTTCAGACCATATTGCAATAATATGATCAACTCCAATCTTCTCCAACGTCTTTCAAGTTGCGTGTTGAATCAAAGAAGTAGGAACTTCCACTCATCGAAGGATCAAACAACAACAGATTCCTCCAGATTTCCTCAAGCTTGCCAAGCTAATAAATCTTCACAGGAGAAATTCCTAGAACTTCAGTAACTAAGAGAAGGCTCTTATACCACTTGTTGGTATCATCAAGCTTTGACCTCCCTTAACCAGCTCCGATACAGCTTGTTGAGGATACGAGATGGGTCTGTCATCATAGAAAAGATGTCTAAGACAACAGTGCCTTAGTGATTTTCATTTCTTCAAATCACACCAAAGACACAAACTATGCCATAAAGCGAAAAAAGGCATAGTGGATCCCCCATTGATCTTTCTGAGAAAAGTAAATGCATAACTTATAACAGATTCAACACAAGCATCAATTCAAGAAATTGAATCAGACAACCATGAAAGACAAACATGTGGACACACAAATTTACGTGGGGAAAACCTTTTCAGGTAAAAAACCCCACCCTCCAAAACACTCAGCTCAAATTGTATTATTCAGCAACAAACAATTACAATACAATCTCAGATCTATGCTCTTCAAAAGATTACATCTTGTCCATCTAGAGAATGCAGGCAACAACTTAATTAGAATCTTCACACTCTTCCAGCACCCTCACAACACATAGTGTAGATTCATCTCACCAAGATGGTTGACTCTCTCATCCAGCCATACGGCCAACCCAGCCACTAGGCCTCCACAGGTTCACATCTTTTTAGATGTGAGAGTCAAAGTGTTCACGGTTACAGCAATATGCAAAATCAGTCGAACACTCTCAGCCTCTCTATCTTCGCTCATCATCATCTGATATTGCACATGAGATTATTATATAATCTCTTACCATGTGCCTACCTGTTCTTCCCATTCAAGCAATCAGCGATCATCAGGATATTCATTATCCCACCTGCAAGCTTTCATCACTCTTTGATAATGTGCATCGTCTTCTGTAGACATCGAGCCGCCCAACATTAAAATAATGCAGCCTATCGCAATCAGAAAATAATCTTTCGGCCAATCATATCTTAAAGATCTTGCCACGTGTCGCTTTCCCATTCGTTCACTACTTTGACCTTTGGTTAAACTCGGTCAAGCTCGGTTGGTCGAGCTCCTAGCTCATCTCTGTCTTCCACCGTGCTATCGCTCTGAGTCCAAATATCCACCGCAGTATGGCGGTGAGTGTCGGGCAGACCGCCATGGTCACACCGCACTACCGTGAAGGTCGCCAGGCCACCCCACGATAGGTCGATGACTGCCAACAATCATACTGTGTCACTGTTGTTTAACGAACAAGCCTTTGTGGTATAGCGGTAAGCACAATCGCTGACCGCCACGGTTTCACCATGCCACCGCGCTTTGACTACCAGACCTCCTCGATAAGGCGGTAGCCACTATCGCTGACTACCAGCCGTTCACTGTAGCCACCACAACTTCCCCGAGCACTGCCCATGGTAAGGCGGTAATCGTCACCAGACTGTCGCCCTTCAACCACCAATGGCTTACCACACCCACCATGTCTTAGAGAATAAGCCTTCGTGATAGGGCGGTAACTGCAAAGCTTGACTGCCGCTGCTACCGCACCACCATGCCACTGACAAGCAACCTCTGCAGTAAGGTGATAGGGCCTTGCTCTGCCAATGTGCCACCAACCGTGCTACCTCACCACCTCCAAGGGAACCCTATGGTATGGTGGTAACCGCCATACTGACTGTCGCCGCTCACCGCGCCACCGCCAGACATGAAGAAGACCACCATGGTAAGGTGGTAACACCGCCCAACTGCCAGACCAAGCAAGGTGGGCCACAGCAAAGTGGTAAACCGCTCAACCATGCCACCAGGGTAAGCTTGCAGCGGTATGGCAGTAAAGGCCAGAAACATGAAGAAATCACCCAAGTCTTCAAGGGAAACCAAAATGTTGAGGCATAAATTTCCCAACAATGAGCACGTAGATAGCTACTTGTAGAGCATGGGATTTGTGAAGAGTGAGGCAGACTCCAACCTTTACTATCTCATGGTGGGATTTGAACCACTCAATCTAGTTTTGTATGTGGATGATTTATTTATGACTGGTTCACCAAGGCTCATAGAGGATCACAAGAGGGACCTAGTAGCAAAGTTCGAGATGAAGGATTTGGGGTTGATGCACTATTTTTTGGGACTAGAGGTGTGGCAAATAGAGGGAGAAATTTTCCTTGGTCATTGAACTGATTCAGAATGCTAAACTATAGACCCATGTCTACACTGATGGTTACAAATTGGTGGAAGATCAATGCATCAAAGCAGGAGGTAGTAGACCCCACCTTGTATAGACAACTTATTGGGTCATTGATGTATCTAGTCAATACAAGACCAAAGATTTTCTTTGCAGTCAACTCTTTTAGTTAGTTCATGGTAGAACCAAAGAGAGTACATTGGACAACAACAACAAAGCATGTGCTGAGGTATCTACATGGTACAATTGAGTATGGGTTGAGATATACTTGGGGTGATGGTGTCAGGTTGATTGGCTACATTGATGTAGACTGGGAAAGTAATGTAGTGGACAAAAAAAGCACTTCGGGGTGTTGTTTCAACGTGGGATCAAGGGTTGTCTCTTGGTACAATAGGAAGCAGAAGTCTGTTGCATTAAGCTTTGTAAGTAGAGTACATGGCAGCAATCATGGTAACATGTGAGGCCATATGGCTTCAGAAGCTATTAGTGGCATTGTTTGGTAAAGAGCTAGAATCGACCATCATTCACTGTGATAATCAGAGTTGCATAAAACTCTCTGAGAATCCTATGTTTCATGAAAATTTGAAGCATATTGACATTAGATATCACTTTATCAGGGATTGTGTACAACGTGGATTAGTTCAACTATAGCATATATCTATAGATGAGCAGGTTGTAGACATCTTAACGAAGGCCTTGATGAAAAGAAAATTTGTCTTCTTCAGGGACAAGTTAGGTGTAATAGAAAACACCTTCCTCTCTAAGAGGGAGTGTTGAAAATAGTAGCTTGGAAGTTTTTCTAGCCTGGAACAATGTATCCCAGGCTGGAGTGGTTGTGGAGAAGATATCTCCAGTTTCTTGTTTTGTTTTCGTCTTGATTTCCTATGCACTTGCCAAGCTTGGCAATTTTCTTTTAGAAATAACTTTGTTTTTTCTAAGTTAAAAAAAATTGCTTTATTCCACTGTAGGTGAATGAGAGGTTATAAAAGAAATTGATGTGTGTGCTGGAAAAATATACAGATGGAAGTTTTTTTTACAAGAATGACACAAGAGAAAGGGAGATTGGGGTGAATAAAAGGAGGAGTTGAAATATTATCCAAGATTGTAGTATTGTTGTGGATGCCAAGTTTTGGCAGTTATTGTATAATTTCTTCTTTTCTATTATAATAAAATCTCTCATTGAATGTTTGTTTTTCCCCAGAGTTAGGGGTTTTCCAAGGTAAATTAGTGTGTCAAAGTGTGATTGGTTTTCTATAATTTTTATTGTGTTTAGTATTTCGTGAATGGTGTTGTGCATGCTTTAATTCTCTTTTTTAGTCATTTGTTCCTTGTTATTCAAATCTCTAAGTTTAAAAAATAGTGAATTTATTGTTGAGTTTCACAACACCAATAAGGGAGACGTATTTTTCATAAATAACACATAAATTATTGATTACTAATTGGTCACCTCCTTGCTTGCACTTTCGGTCTCTCCATTGCCATCACCACTCACTGCTCTATCACTCTCATCATTCCCAGCCATGGAATGAGCATCTGGATGAACCTGTTTGGGTGTGGTTGTCATTCGCCTCTATAGTCCCATTGAAGTCCCTTTGAAATTCATTGATGGAATTTAGGAGGATTTCATGCTCTCGCCTACCAAATGATAGGCATGCCCGCACCTAACTTCGGTCTTATTGATCGCCACCGAACCATCTCGAGTCAAATTGAAAAATTTCGGCAGTGAGATCTCGATATGCAATGAAACCTGTAATGCAACATGAAGGAACATGAGTCTTTTAGCTGACTCAGTAAGGGACCTCTTAGTTCCTTTAGATTTTACATCATTCCTAGCTTTCTAGTTGTGCCACATGATCTTAGTAGAGAGAAAAATCCAAAAAACTTTATAGTCTTTATTCAATTTCCTTTCACAGAATAACACATCTTTCCAATTCAACTTATCATTAGAATCCCAGTTTTTTATATTACAACAGAAGGATTTCCAAATTTCTTTAGCATAATGACAATAAAAAATAATGTGGTTTATTGATTCAGGGACCTTACAAATATTGCAAACATCAATATCATCACACTTGGTTTTAAATGGTAATTTCTGGATTAGCACAAGCCATATGAAGCAGGATTTTTTCGATTCCAAACTACTACACCAAATATCAATTAGAAATTTTTGCAAAACTTTTTTTTATCTAAATCCAAGTTCCAACAATAATTTAAATGCTCAAAAATGGTATTAACACAGGTCAGTTCTTTATAAATATCCTTTGCTTTTAGCTTGGAGATGGGCCTCCCATCCTTCCAAACAATGTTGTTGGATAGATCAAGGGTCCTCCTGTCATCTCCATGGAAGAGAACATCCTTACAATCTTTTGAAAGTGTAGATTAGGTTCTAAAGTTCGAAGCTGGGAGGTCAAACTTTGCTACAAGTTCACACCAAGTCTTTAATTTCCCTCCAACCACAATGTCTCCAAAGGTCTTGACAGCTTTTTAATTCCAATTCTTGGCAAAACAGCCATGTAACAAAGAAAGTGGCTTATTGTTATGAGATGCGTTCCACCAAATGGAACTATAGTATTGACATTTGGCATTGTACTTAAGGGTTATATCATTGAACTTAAACTAGGAATTATGTTTGATTATCTCCCAGGCCTTCCAAAGGCTCCTAAATACCACCGATCCAATTGGGGACATAGGGGATTTACTCATGAGAATTTCACTCAAGGGAAGCTTTTTCCAGGCTTTTGCTTGCTTAGGAGCAGACATGCTGATCTTATTCCTTACTAGTACTTTCCAAGGTTCCTTACCATCCATGGCTTTCACAATCCACTTGGGAGAAAGGGCTATGCCTTGCATTCTTAAATATTTTAGGCCTACACCCCCTTGCATCTTAACTAAAAAACACCACTCCCATTTTATAACATTCTTTTTCTTTCTGTCTTTCCCATCCGACCAGAGGAAGTTCCTTATTTTTTTTGAATTTTGTTAACTTGGTAACTGCAAAAAAACCAAACCAAAGTGAAGTAGATGCTATAGGATGAGAGAACCTTTTGACAGAATTGAATCCTCCCTGCAAGGGAGAGGTAGTGCTTATTCTAGTTATCAAGCTTTCTCTCATTTTTACCTTTGATCCAATTCCACATTTCCTTAAGAAAGGGATCAAGAACAAAGGGGACACTGAGGTACCTTACCTAGAGATCTGCCCCCCCCATTGGAAGCCGAGGTCTTTGAGCCACTCCGGTGGACTGCTTTCCCAACCAAGTGCAATGGATTTTCTATTGTTAACTTTTTCCCTAGAAGCCTTACAAAATACCTCCAATTTCATCATTAAAGATTCAATGTTTTGCTTGTCAAGTTTTGGGAAAAGAGCAGTATCATCCAAGAATTGGACATTGAGCAATTCCCTTTCATCAAGAAATCTAATGCCCCTGATTCTGGGAGATACTATGGATTCCCTTACTAGGTAGAAGAGGGCATCAAATGCTATTATAAATAATTCAAGTTCCAGGGGGCAACCCTAACGAATTGAACTTTCCAATCTTATTTCCTTAGAGAGTGTCCCATTTACATCAACATGTGCATTAACATCCTTGAGAAGAATGTCCACCATCCTACAGAAGAATCTTGGAAACCCAAAGGCCTGGAGGATACCTCTTAAAAAACCCACTCAACTCTATAATATGCCTTCTCAAAGTCTAGGAGGAATATCATGGCATTTTGCTATGAAGTCTTGGCCCATTGCATAGCTTCCCAATTGGTGATCAAATTTCAAGGATGTATCTACCTTTAATGAAGCCTGTTTGAGTATTGTTGATAAAATTAAGGAGAATGTTGGTTAGTCTTAAGGCTAGTACCTTGGCCAACACTTTGTAAGACACATTGAGGAGAGTTATTGGTCGCCAATTTTTTATCAGTGTTTTATCTCCTCCCTTAGGCAGCAATTTAATAATCACTTTGTTGATCATGCTCCCTAGGGATCATTTTCTCATGGCTTCTTCATATACTTGGAGCAAGTCTTCGCACACCCAGTTAGAAAAGCACTTGTAAAATTCTACTGATAGGCCATCATGGCCTAGTGATTTGTCATTGTTCATTGAGGAGATGGCTCTACCAATTTCCTCTTTGGATATGGCCACCTGAAGTTTGGCAGAGTCCTCTTTAGAGATTTTTTGTCTGATTTGGGGGTCAGACAAGGAGGCATCACATGAAGATATATTTGGGAGAGGCATTTCAAAATAGTTTGGGAAGATAAAACACTTTGAATTCTCTTTTATCAACTTAATTGTATGAAATAACCACCTTTAATAAATAAGAAGTTTCAAAACTACCACTTTGGTATTGAGACTATTGTGTCAAAAAATGAAACCATTGGGATAGTAATTGAACCATGGTGATTTAATACCCACCACATAATAAAAGCAATAGTTTCACTAAAGACATTGAATCTATTTTATTAAGAGAACAAAAATATTGCAATAGAGGTCACCAAGGCATGAGGGATTTGAGAAGTGTTAGGGAAGACTAGAAGGATGAACTATGAGTATGAAAAAAATAGGTAATGGATTAGTGATCGATCTATTTTGAATGTGCTACAAAGAAATTTGTACAATATGAAACATCATCCAACTAGAATATTGGCTTGATGCAAAAAGGTATAAAAATGAGTGCCTACATATTGCCTTCTTGGAATAGGTGAGTTGAATGACTAAGCACCCACCATCTTTTGAAACATAGGAAAGGGGTGGATCATAGACCCATGCTTATATGTACTTACCTTATAGTAATGTGTAATTTTTGACATGTTATCAAACATGATTGTGGGGTTAATAAATTCTACCTATACCATGCATGCAACCCTCTAACTCTTGCAAAATGGTAAGGGTAGGAAAAAATAATTAGTAAAATGAAGGACAACGAGACTTACCATTTATATGAGATATAGAAGATACCTACCCAATTTATTGTTGAGTACCCACAAAAGAGGGCTGGTCCAACAATATACCAAAAATTGTAAAGAACCAACCTAGGAACTAAATACATCATAAGAGAGTAAATGTGCTACAAGGAAGTGAGGCAAATCTCAAGTGAATAAAATGAAGTAAAACTAAACTAAACTAAACATAAAGTGTGAGTAGTAATGTGATATGAAAACATAAAAAAAGGAAAATATTAAAAGCAAATCTAACTATGAAACAAAAAGTAAAAGGATAAATGACAACTGCTCCTAAAGGAAATCCCAAAATGCTATGAAAAAAGAAAGAAAGAAAGAAAACTAACTAACCAAAGTGAAAACTAACTCATGTAAAAAGGAGGGTCTTTTAAACTTTCAAATCAAGAACCCAAATGAAAGAGTGGGAGAGAAAAAATCCCCGAAGAAAAATGACTTACCTCCCAAGCCAAAATTGCTTTAAAGGGTAATGGAAAAACTCAATGCCAAAACTAAGATATATGCTAGAAAAGACAAGAAGTTGGTAGAGAGAGACTCATAACCAACCAATAGCATATAGATCTAGAATTCCACCCTTCAATTATACACCAAGATTTCAAGGGGGTTTTGGTAGACAATAAATACTCTTATTTATTTTGTATGAATGCCATAACTATTAAGTTACTCATGAATGCAATGCAAGTGTGTGATATGCAACAATCAATGCAAGGACTACACACGAGCTAATACAAAACTTATCAAAAATATGTTTTCTAGTAGTATTCAAACATTCTTGGACACTAAAGATGAAGTAAGACAAGTAATCTAGGAATAGGAATAGTGGTTGGGATATGATGATGGATGAGAGATCAATATCAATCCATGCAATGATTCAATAAGTGGAGATATGCATCATCAAATTGCAAACTCCCCTTAGACTCAAATCTAAAATAGTTAATAGTTCAAACCAAGAGGAAGGGGAAAATCAATCAAGAGGAATCTACTTATAGTTATTGTGGTCAATAGGAAAGGATTTTTATTCCATCATCTTTTTTTCTTTTTTTCTTTGAATTTAAATGTTTTATTTTTTGAATCTTTTGAACATTTTCATTTTTTTTTGTTTACAGTGTTTCCCCTATATAGTATTTAATCCCATGCAACTAGTAAGATGTAAAGTCTCATGACCTAAGAATAGGTCAAGTAAGTAATTATATCCTATGCAACTAGTAAGATGTAAAGTCTCATGACCTAAAAATAGGTCAAGTAAGTAACATTTATTCATTTAACTTGAATGAGTCAAAATTTTCATTTTGTCAATGTAGTTCAATAGTAAGCTAACTCTTTGGAACTCAACTTTTGATGATGTGTAAACACTAAGGGTCTAAATATAAACATCTAGAGTAAACAAGTTTCATCAAATATTATGGGGGAAGATTTTGAAAATATAAACATAAATTGATTGTAAGGCTTCTAGTCAATATATGATAATGTAGATAAATAAGGCTAAAAGGAGATAATAGATAGCTTCAATATGTGAAAAGGATGATACAAAGTTCAATAAAGGTGCAATCAATTCCTTGAGAATGATAAAATTGAAATGTTGTAAGATAATGAGATATTGTGCTAAAATAAAATTCAATGTACATGATTAGAACAAATCTAAACATAATATCTCTTAATATGGAAGGCATTAACAATTCCAAAAAATTATTCACCTTCCATGATACATAAGTGAAAGGCATCATCACCCAGATATTCTACTAATTTAAAATTTGGTCAAGTTGTTTAGATCAATTAGGTTTATCCTTTTGGTTCACTTACAATAAAATTTTAGGTCACCTACAACAATATTGAAGGTGTTTGTTATGCTAAAAGTATACTTGTATCAAAGGGAAGATCACTTTTGAAGATACTAAAATTGTAGGTTGAGTTGTTGTAGGTATTTTTTAATATGTTGTAGGTATTCCTTTATCTTTTTAATGGAATGGGATCATTCATGGTTGAAGTGTTCATCTTGTGCATATCTTTGGGAGAAAACTTTCTACTAGGATCATTATTGGGGGTAATTATTATTGATTATAATAATGATATGGACAATTATGTGTCTTGTTGAAGCAACACTATGAATTTTTCCTAGCTACATATGGTCTTCATTATAGGTAATAATAGCTATCAAAGTGAAATGTGGTTCATAATTGGGTTGTTCCTTCACCTTAAAACCATGACAAGTAGTTTTCACTCTAGTAGTTAACTTATCTTCTTTCATGTTAGTAGGTCAGCATTTTCCAAGTGGTGGTTATTTTAGTTACCAACAAGGTTTGTGTGGGTGATATATTGGGTATTTCATTTTGAGTTATCATAGATATTTGTTGTTGTTTTATACAATTATCCACCTTCCAAATAATGGCATTGCTAGGGCAATCACATCTATGTTAGGAAATAGTTAATTTTCTTTTTTTAGGGTGAAATAGACAAGAATATAAGGACAAAAGGAATATAAAAAAGGATTGATTGGCCTAAGAAATAACTCCCATACTCATTTGAAGAGAAAAAATAGAGAGGCATTGATCAATAATTTGGGAGGTTTAATTGAACAGTTGCAAAGAGCAATCCTCATAGATAAACCCCATAATATTTGATAAGGTGTATGCCTTATCACTACCTCAAGTTGGAAAAATTGGGGTTCCTTCTACTTGCAACAAGGTGATGAATAGAAATATGGGGGAAGGAAAGAATTCACTTCCATATCAATAAAAAAAGGTAAATGTAAGAGAAAAACTCGCTATACACATTGTGATAAAGCTAGGCATGATGAGTAGGACCTTGATATGGAACAACTTAGTGAGCTCCTCTTGGATTTCCTCCACTCATCAAAAAATGTGCTTCTTTTAAGCTAGAACAAGAAATACATTCACTTACATCAAATATCCCATTTTAACTCTTCTACATGAACAAAGAAAAAGAAACAAGTGGGATCTCTAATTTAAATGAATGTGTTTCTTTTCTTACCTTTAAAAGGTGTTTTTTTTGGTGAGTGGAGGAACTCTAAGAGGATTTGAGTAAGTGTATGGAGATGGTATACAAAAAGGTGGTCAAAAGTGGCCACCTTTTTCTTGAAATATGATAAACCTTAACTTGGATGAGTAATTTGAGATGCATGCATTTAAACTTTGAAGATACGACAAAAACAAAATTTGCAACTACTTTAAATCTAATTTTTAAACTACTAAAGTTTTAAGAAAATAGTTAAGATTAAGAGTATAAAATGTTGCACACACACAAAAATGTTTTTATTTTTCTCACTAAAATATAATAGCATCTGGTGTGTACCTGGACCTTTTCTTTGTTGCATTTAGTATTTTTTAAAAACTAATTGGTAGAAATATAGTTAAGAGTGAATACTAGAAGTATATTTTTTTATAATTTTTTATTGAATATATTTTGTTTGTGATTTTCAAAGTGGATGCATCCTAAAAATTGTATCACTGAGTGTGTGTCATATAACTTGCACAAAAATAATAAAAAATATAATTATTATATTTAATGTGTAAAGAATGGAGTGTTGAATAATCCTTTTTTAAATTTTTTTGATAAGTAGATCAAAAGTTATAAAGAAAATCAATATGTATGTATTTGAAGAATATAGAAATATTAGTAAAAGAAATTAAAAATAAATATGTTTATATATTTCAAATATAAAAAAATTATATGATTAGAAAGCTAAGAAGACATGTAAAATTTTGGTGGTAATTTTTATCAAATATTGTTATACAATGTGTAAACCTGATCACATGCAAATTGAGAAACTCCATTGAGGGTAAAAATAAGTGAAATGGAGCCAAATTAATAGTCCAAGCCTTTAGGCCTATTATCCAAACCTATTCCAAAGCAAAAAGGGTGAGAAATTTTTTTTGACTAAAAAATGTGATCTTTTTTTTAAACACATAATGCAGTCATGTTTCATGTTCCATAAAACACAAACATGTTTTGTAGAAATTAAAATGTGATGTTTAATAAAAAATTAAATCCCATTTATTAAAACTAAACACTCCCTTTCTCTCTCCCTCTGTATCTATATTTTTCCTTCTCTATCTCTTCTTCTCTCTCTGTTTGCCCCTCTTCATCTATCTATATTTCTCCATCTCTTTCTTTCCCTCTCTATCTCTATTTCTCCTTCTCTATCTCTTCTTCTCTCTCTACTTGTCCCTCTTCATCTATCTATATTTCTCCATCTCTTCCTTTCCCTTTCCCTCTCTTTCTCTTGTCACTTTTTATATCTCTCTCCCTCTCCCTCTCTATCTCTTTATCTCACTCTCACTCTCCATTTCTTTATCTCTCACTATATATATATGTGTGTGTGTGTGTGTGTGTGTGTCACTCTCTCTCTTTATCTCTCTATCTCTTCCTCTCCCTTTATCTCTTTATATCTCTGACTGTATCTTTATGTATCTCCCTCTCCTCCACTCTCTCCCTCTCTTTCTCTATCTCTCTATCATCCCTCTTTCTTTATCTCTCTTTCCCCTCTCTCTCATTTCATCCTTATTTGATCTCTTTATCATCTCTCTCAATCCCCCTTTGCTCTCCCTCTCTTCTATCTCTTTCTATATCTATCGATCACCATTTATATATCTCTATCTCACTATTTCTTTATGTTTATATCCCTCTCACTCTTTCTCTTACTCTTCATCTCTATCTCTCTATCTATCCCTCTGTGTCTCTATATCTATATCATGCCTCTCTCTTTATCTCTCCCTCCCTCTCCCACTCCATTTCTCTCCTATCTCTCTCTATATCACTCTCTCCCTATATCTCTCTCTCCTTCTCTCCCTCTATAGATCTCTATCTCTTCCTCTCTACATCTCTCACTCTCTCTTTATTTATCTATCCCCCTCCCCCTGTATCTCTTTATATCTCTCTCTCAATATCTTTATATGTCTCTCCATCTCCCTCTCTATCTTGATATATCTCCCTCTCCCTCTCTATCTCTTTATCTCTCTCCCTCATGATCTCTTTATGTATCTCTCCCTCTACTTCTCTACTCTTTGAGCCCTTTCTTCCTTTATCTCTCTATCCTCCCTACACCTTTCTCTCCCTCCCCCATATTTCTCCCTTAATCCCTCTCTATCTCTCTATATCTCTCACTCATCCTCCCCTCTCCCTCTCCTTCTACCTCTTTCCATATCTCTCATTCACTATTTCTTTATTTTCTCTCCCTTTCACTCTCTATCGAGATATATATTTTTCCCTCTCCCTCTTTATCTCTCTTGCAGTCTATATCTCTATGTCTCTCCTTCTCTTTATCCCTCTCTATACTCCCTCTCTCTCTCTCTCTCCCTCTTTCTCTCCCTCTCCCTCTATCTCTTTCTATATCTCTCATCATTTATTTATGTTTCTCTTAGAATTTTTTCCTCATACTACTTCAACCTAACTCATAATTTGTATTATCTTGGTTATTTTAAGAGCCAAGAGTACCCTATAGATGTTTTTACTTTTCATGATGATGCTCATGCAAATATCTCTTATCTATATCAAGAGGTGGTTGATACCCAAGAAAAGATTAAAGAGATACATAATCTCTTCTTTAGTTGAAAGATTATTATATACTTGTTCATGCCCAAAAGGCTTAGCATTAGAGATCATCCTGAAATACTAATAATTCATGTCTAAGTGTTCAATTTTATGGTAGTGCTACAAGGGAAACACCAAGAGAATAATCTAATGATGTTGTTAGTAAACCCAATTGAAAAAATATATTTTCACAATGTGTTGCAACGATCATAGGGAAATTTATAATCTAGGTGATTTAAATCTAATTAATCAAGTATGACAATAGAACCTAGCATGTGAAGGGCGAAAAACCACAATTCTCCTAATATAAAATCAATATGATAAAAAATTGGAATAAAGAGTTATAGCAATGTAAGAATGAAAAATAATAGTATCAAGATATGTGGAATAAAGATAAAATGTGAGTGTATTTTATAAGCTACAAAACATGCTCATGTTTTATAGGGCACAATATGTGAGAGAGTTATGGATTGATATTTACCAATCCATAACATGATCATGTTATGTGATTTTGAACATATAACAAACACATTAGTAGAAAAAAAAAACATTTGGCTACTTTATTTTACACCATTTCCATGCACTCGCCCAACTCACTAAGTTATTCCATATTAAGGTGGAAGTCAAAGGTAAAAATTATGATTCTATATTTAATTTTTACCCACAATAAAATATAATTTCTTGGAATTTGGTTAAAGAGGTTATTATAAAAGTAATAGAATACCCATATCATTATTCCTTGAGATGGTTGAAGGATAACATGGAGGTAAAAAGTTATAAAGTAATGCAAGTTATGGTTTGAATTTTGACTAGATTTTATTGATGAAATTATTTTTGACATGGTTTCCTTGGAATTTGTGGTGTGATCCTTGGGAGTTCATATTTATATGAAAGAGATGTGATATCTATTCAAAGAAAGAACCAATAAAGATCTTTCTTGAAGGGGAAACAATATTTCTTGAACTCTCACAATGGTAAATCTAAAATTAATTTGGCCAATACCTAAAAGGGGAAGTGGTTGATTTATGAAAGTGGGATATTTTTAGTCTCAAAGTTGAAGAGTACAAGTAAAGGGGCTAAGATAACACTTCATGCATGTAAGGCTCAAAATGTCAATTGGAGGCAAAAGAGCATCATGACTTGGGTATTATTTGTTATGTAATATCAAGCAACAAAGTATCTTAGAAAAGTTAAAGGAGGATCCTCAACCCTTTCTACCAATTTTGAGGCTTAATGGGACCAAAGGTGTTATAGGACCATCTTAGGTTAACCCAAAATCTTGTGGTTGATGGAGGTTGGGGACACTATTCTTAGGGTTCTAAGGAGCATGGCCCTAAGAGGACATGTAAAAAGGCGCCTATATAGAAAGGGAATAGGTGCATGTAAGAGCCCAATGGTAGGTTATAGTATGAAAGTTTGAGACTAGTGTTTGGCATAGATATGGGATACACATGTTTTCAGTGTGATAAATGAGACAAAATAAATATGAAAAATAAAGAGGCTTGAAAGCAAGCATGATCAAGATTACAAGAAAAAAATTCTTGAAGGGAATGTGCAATGGTGCATTAAATTATATGGTGATAGAGGGAATGATGGGAATAATTTAAATTAACATCACATGTTAGTTAAAAATCATGTCAAAATAAATATAATTCTAGATTAGAGAATAAATAGAAGCCATAGAGTAGGTGGGTTTAAATTTGGGCAATAAAAAGGTTGAGGGCATGTAATTTTAGATCCTATATAGGTATAAGTACAACTAATTTTAGTTGCAATTAGTCTAATGGATAGTCATCCTAAGGTAGTGAGGGTAGATAGATAGGAAGAGATAATTTCAAATTCATGAATTGGATAGTGTGTGACTATGAGATCCTAGGTCTTCACTGAAAATTAGGGCTAAGCACCATTGTAAACCTATAACATTGCTTTCATGTTAATGAGATAATCTTTTTGTTTATGCGTGTGAGTTGTCTTATATATTTTTTAATGTTTTCCTAAGGGTTTTTTATTTAGGTTGTAAGACTTAGACATCCATTCATTAGGAACCCATGAATCTCATTTGTATTAGTGATTAGAGAAAGGTTCTTTCCTTATGTGAAGGGTGTTTTTTGAAAGACTCTAGGAAGGTTTGTTATAGGTGAAGAGACTTGTGTGTAGTGAAAAATGTACTTAAAGTGCAAGGAAATACTAACAAAACCTAGCAAAATACATAAATCATGCAACAATCAAGATTAGGGCCTAAGAACTCATCGCTACTTGAAACTTGACAAAATTGAAGTATGTTGATGAGTTCGACATGGATATTTCTCTGGTAATAACATTTTTGATGTGTTCTCAAAGTAATTTCGACAGTATAATGGTATGTAATTTCTCAAAGATTGTAATTTGTGTAAATGGCTGTGTTTTTAGTCTTTGATATGGGGATGAATGAAATAAAGGGTCAAGATTGAAAGCTGAAGATCAATGAATGAGATGATTTGAGACATATCAACTCATGTGGTGATGAAAGTGACATGTTGAGAGGGGAAGGGGGGAAACTCGACCTCTCAAAGCCTAGGATGGTGACAAGTGTCAGCTTGTGGAGGCTTGAGAGGGAGATGGGTACTTTAAAATTTAAAATTCCTTTGGTGTACTTTAGAGAGGCGACCCATGTGGGGTTACTTCTCCAAAAAGGGAAAGCCTTTAAGGTTGATTTGACATGTGAGAGGGTAATAAATAGAAAAATGATTATCCCCTTGTTAATCAAGGTGTGCAAGTGATTAGGGAGATGATTGGGTGGTGATTAGGCTAATGAGGGAATGATTAAGAGGCAAGTGGGAAAAGTTGGTGCATGTGACACCTATTAATCAAGAATTAAGTGTGTGCACATCCTTAATGGAGGGATTAGGATTAGGATTAGGATTAGGATTAGGGGTTAATAGAAGATAAAGTGAGATGTGACAAGGAGAGAGGAAAAGGAAAGAATTAAATATTTTATTTAATTCTTGTGGAGGGATAAACTAATTAAATTAACTAAATAAGAGTATTTATTTAATTTAAAGAGGAAGGGAAATGAAGGGTAATGTAATTAATAAATTACATCATCCCTGTGGTATCAGAGGATGCGTCATGCCAGCATCACCGATCATGTGAAATTTTTTTACTAGGAACACTGTAGTTTATAGGGGACAAATACCCGATTGATTCCTGTAGTCTAAAAAAATGTAATTAATTAACTACATTAGGACTTCAAAATAATTTAGGAAAATCAATGATGTTAATTAAATAGATGTGATATTATCATTTTTTATAAAAAGAGGGTAAAAAAATTGTTGAATCACGAAAATAGTACAAAGCCAAAAGTAACAATCCACCCACCAGGGGCCAAAAGCTAAACCATCAAGCAACACCCAAAACACATCTCATATCCTCCACAACCAAGTCCTCAAGCTCCTTAGAAAGACCATCCAAAAGAACACTCCAATCATCCACTTTCTAGTTACCCCTCTACTCAGAAGCCCATTTAGCCAAACCATCAACCACCTTATTCCATTCCCTAGGGATATGGCAGAAGGTGATAGATTCCAAGGCCTCCCCTAGGGAGATGATCTCTCTAACCACACCAGCCAGCTACCAATTAACATCTTCTAGATGCTACTTTTCTAGCAAATCAACCACAATCTAAGAATCTGACTCATAAATTATCCTTCTCCAACCAAGAGCACAAGCCCTTTTCAAAGCCAAGAGAATAGTCAAGGCTTCCATAAAGTTGCTAGAATGCAGGCCACAATACTCTGAGAAGAAAAACACAACCACAATAGAGCAGTCCCTACCAATTCCACCAACCCCAACATGGCCAAGATTACCTCTAGAGGACCCATCTATATTTATCTTCAACACCCCCAAAGGTGGAGGCATCCATTGGCCATCACGATGAACCTTCTTTCTAGCACCTCAACCAAGGCTATGCCTTGTCCCATCCTTGGCACAACCTAGAAAGCCCCAATCTCTAAACAATTCTCATATCTGTAGGGTCCACAAGAGCCAAGAGGTCACACCTAACCGTCAAAGTCTCCTATAGAACTCCCAATATCCTCATCCAAACCTACATCACCTGAAGCTTCTTATCCAAAAAAGTCTTGCGATTACATTCCAACTAGATCTGCCAGATGATGAAGTTGGGACCAATTAATCAAGTAGTGTGAAGAAAAGGAGTCTTAGTTGTAGAACTCCCCAGCTTGCTATAGAAGTCATCAAGAGATGAAGCATGCCAACATAGTTGACTCCAAAGATCCTACCAGAAGTGCCAACGCACCCTAGCAAAAGGGTATTGGAAGAAAAGATGGGAAGTAATCTCCTCACTATTAGAGCATAAAACACACATCGAGGGGCCCTAAAAGCTTCACTTCCAAAGATTCTCCTAGGTCAAGCATCTATTATAGATCACCAACCAAGAAAAGAAGGTACACTTAGACAAAGAGAATTGGTTTGCAGATCTGCTTCCACCAGGGAACCTTGATGCATCCAAGAAACTATTCATCAAGAATCCTATACCCAGAGGCCACAGTGTATTTTCCTTTCTGGTCACCTCCCCGAGCTAGAACATCCCTCTCCAATAGGAAGCTACATACCCTACCATACAACATGCGAGCAAGCTCCTTGCAATCCTCCTCCGTACCTCCTGGAAACCACTCATGCCGGTCCTTCCACCTGTACACCAAAGCCTGATCCATAACTTGAGGATATTTGAAATCTAGCTGACAAGTCCAACCTACATCCAAATTTTTTCTACATGGGTCCTGAAAATAAGGATGAGTAGACATAATAGGTGGATGTCCATCCCGGGAATCAAACCAGAAAAGAGCCTTTGAACCCTTGTTGCAAATCCAAAATAGGCCTTGCTTAATCAACCTGGCTCCCCTCTAAGGGTGCTCCAAACCATAGATCCTTTACCCTTGAGAGTGTATTTGGGAACATCCTCTCCATCCACAACCCCAAGATATTTTGAGGTGAGGATCTTAGCCCAATTTTGCTAATGCTAAGAACACCATCTTCAATAAAGCTTAACTACCAAAGATTTCCCAGTCAAATTAGCCTGATGTAGCCCAAGACCACCCTCCTACTTCAGATGGAAAACCACATCCCACTTGACTATAATCCACTTTCATGAAAGAGGATTTCCAAACCAAAGAAAATGTCGGCAGAGGGCCTCAAATTCCCTCACAAAGCTGGCAGGAATTAATAAAATAAAACACCTATACAAAGGGAGATCTTGTACGACAGACTTCAAAAGAGTCACTCTCCCTGCAGTAGAGAGCCATTTGAACATCTAATGACTAACCTTTTTTGAAACTTCTCAATAACTTCCCACTAGAGCACTTGAGATAAAGAGTGAACAACTAAAGGAATGCCAATATAGACAAACACGAGTGTGCCAACCTAGAACCTAAGAATACCCACAATCCTTTGCTAGATAAGACTAGGAGTGTTAAAGAAATAGATAAAAGACTTTCCTTCATTAATGCTTTACCCGAAGCCACCAAATAACAATCTAGAGCCCTCCTTATATTGATCACTTCATCTACTCTATCAATTCCCATTAGTGTTGTGTCATCCACAAACTGGAGATGGGATTGGGGGGAAGATTATGGCCCCACCACCAACCCTGAATCAAGCCTAGCTCCACTTGAGATTTTAAGAATCTCCCAAGCCCTTCGGCCGTCAAAATGAATAAGTATGGTGATAAAGGATCTCCTTGTTGAAGGCCTCTGGATGCCTTAAAAAGTATTAGAAGGCACACCATTGACGAGCAAATAGAAGGAATTATTCATGACACAACTCAAAACCCAGTCAATCCAGTTGTTTCCAAATCCAAAAGATCTCAAGATCTTGATTAGAAAATCCCATTTGACGCGATCATAAGCCTTGGCCATATCAAGCTTAATGAACATAGCCTTCTCCTTGGAGGAGGCCATAGAATGCACTGTCTCCATAGCAATGACCACACCATCTAGGATCTACCTACCAGCCACAAACCCGCCCTATTCCTCAGAGATCAACCTATCTAACCATGACTTAAAGTATTCAACAATCAACTTGGTGATAATTTTGTATACCACATTACAAAGGGAAATAGGCCTAAAGACATCCAAAGAATCGACTCCCTCATGCTTAGGGATGATAGCCAAGAAGGTGGCATTGAAAACTTTGAGAATTTACTTATTCTTTTGAGATTCCTGAACAACTTGAAGAAGGTCAAGCTTGATAACCTCCCAAAACTCCCGATAGAACTCCACCAGGAACCCATTAGGACCAAGAGCTTTACCTTTCCTCATCTAAAACACTATAATTTCCAATTTCAATAGAGAGATCAGCTTGAGAACAAATCTATTTATTTCCTCAGTCACCAAGGGAGGAATGCAAGCTAGGATTGCATCCTCATCCCCATTAGCAGGAGTAGAATCATCATGGAAAAGAGTAGAGAAGAACCAAATAGACTCTTTAGAAATTTTAGTAGAGGAGAGAATACGGTCCCCATCTGGGGATTTTAGAGAAGTTATAATGTTTCCCCACCTTTTTTCTTTAACCAAATTGTGGAAAAAGGAAGTATTCTTGTCACCCTCCCGCAACCAATCAATGTGAGACTTTTGCTTCCAAAAAATTTCCTCGTGCAACTCCCATTCCTCCACATCCTTTACAACTACAGCCTCTAACCAACTCAACTCCTCAGTAAGCCCCTGATCCCAGATTTGTTAAGTGATGGAGTCCAAGTGCTCTTGGGCAACCCTTTTATCTTGGAAAATATTATCGAAATGGTGTCTATTCTCGTGTTTCAACATATATTTGACATACTAAAGCCTCTTTGCAAAGGAGTACATAGCAATACCAAAAGCCGACTTTCCATCCCTCCACTACCCACGGATTAGGTCCTGGAGAGACGCATCCTGAAGCCACATAAGTTGGAATTTAAAAGATTGTCTTTTAGAAGACCTATCCAAACAAGCAAAGAGTTTTATTGGCCAATGATCTGAGCCCCACCAATCCAAAATCTCAAAACTAGTTAACCATCTCTCGCCAACCCAAAAATTGAACACCAAGAATCTGTTTAACCTTTCAGAAATGGCAACATCCCCAATCCTCCTATTATTCCAAGTAAACATCCCATTCAAAGGTTTTATATCCACTAAATTCATAAAGGCCACATTGTCCCTCATGAGTTCCAAAGACGGATCCAAACAAAAATTACCTCCCCTTTTCTCATCCAGAGAGGGAGAAAAGACTCCAAAGAACACAAGAATCTAATTTGAGACCACAAGTAAATCTTTCCAGGAAGATCCATAGGAGCATAAACATTAGAAAGAAGAATTATCTCACTTGACTCCAAACTAGAAGCAACAAGGGAGATAGAGCATCTGTTAGAAATCCACCATAAGGGAATAACTCTACATGGGTCCCATAAGCAGGAAAAATCCCCTAAGCTGTCTAATGCCCCAAACATTGACAAAGACCTCTACCCTAGATTTTAGGAACCAAATTCAACATACTATCCATAGACAACTTAGTCTCCTAGAGGAAAACCAAATTAGGAGAGTGGACATGAATCAACTCATGAATAACCTTCTAGCTAGGGATTCTATTCACACCCCTTACATTCCAAGATAACACAATCATCTTTGTGGTTGGGAAAAGTGAGAATCAATAGTTCTCACCGAGCCAGACTCAACCAATGTCTCCCCAATCAACTTGACCTTTTCTTGATCCTTCTTCCTTCCTACTTTAAGAGGCTTCTCTGGAGCCCAATTTTTTAGGGGTTTTTACTGAATGCCCAAAGTAGGAGAAGAGGTCTTGCCTTTACCCAACTCCTCAATAGAATTTTCAATGATGGTCCTAGAACTAGGTGGAACTGATACCATATTTACACCTAATGATATACCGATTCCCCCACACCTAGAGACTGAGGTAGGGAGTTCAACATCAATTTGGTCCATTTGACCCCTGCTGGGATCACAATGGAAATAACATTTGGTTGATCCACCAAAAAATTATCCACTAAAGAACTATCTACAATTTTCATGTTAAAGGAGGCCCCTTCTTGAACAAAACCCTCTAAAGCTTCGAACCTATTGAGAGATTCCTCTTCCTACCTATCCTTGATGGTCCTCTTCTGACCTCTATTCTTATTGCATGATTTAACAAGCACAAAACCATCCTTATCTACCTCCCCCCCTGCATGGGGGGATTACCCTTATCCATCTTTGAGTCAAAATGATGAGGAGAATAAGCTGAGCCAACAAAATCAGAAACTTTGGGATACATTTGTTGTAGGTGACCATACTCATGGCATAGTCAACATCGGGAAGGTAGTGCCTCATAGTCCAATTGTTGAATCCAAGAAGTTTCCCCAATGCTCATGGCCACAAAATATGACAATGGGTTATTCAAGTCAATTTGAACGCAAACATGCACACAAGATAGAACCCTTTTACTCAAAGTTTGTTGTGAGGGCCCAATAGGCTTACCAAGTAAGAAAGCAATCATTTGCAAAATAGTGCTTCGCTAGCACTCCACAGGTAAACAAGGGAGGTGAACCCAAACTGGAATACGGGAAGGGAGATCCTCAACAGATTTTAATCCCATGTGCCATGGTTTAATGAATAAACCCACCTGATTATAAAAATATGGTCCACCCTCAAAACCTCGATTCTATCAGCAATACAAGAAAAACCCACCATGAAAAAATTGTTGGCAGCCAGCAGGATGCCAAAACCACCTTCAGGGTTCCAAGTTTTGTGAATCTAAGAATCAAGAAAGGGAAGCGAAGCTCGCATTTCCATGAACTTTCAAATCAAAACATGGTTACAATAGTACTCCACATCCTCCGCTACAGATTCAGGTTGTATCACGAGCAACTGGTCAATCCTTCGATCTCTCCAAAGACCCATTTACTTTTTGAAGCTGGAAGTCACTGTTCCTCACCAAACCCTCACCAGGGTTACCCATCTTCACAAAGCTCTGACTTCCCCTAGGAAGAAAAAAATAGTGGTCGGGCTTGTCCACCAGTGCATGCCCACCCATGAGTAATGGCACACACCCTTATCTAGAAAGAGACCCACTAGGTAAAGAAAAGGTGAACACTAAGAAGCAGCCTCACCTAAGGTACATAGTGGAAGAAAACCACAAAAAGGTTCAAAAGAAAACCTTCCTTCATGGAAGGAAAAAGCACTCCTAACAAAGCACACTGAAGAAAGGAATCTGCACCACTTCAGAGGTCGAAACCACCCCACAACAACACGCAAAAGAAAGAGACCTAGCAAAAGAAACAATGAAAGAAAGCACAAGAACACTACAAAAACAAAAGATCACCCTTGGCCGCCCCCTGCAAGCAAATAAATCCCCCCCGCACGCACGTGCACATAGATCATAATACCACACACAACCGAAGGCCAAGCTAGGGCACAAAAACCCTAGCTCGCTTGCGACCACTCACGCCAAACTCCATCCTCCTTATATCCTCTAAATGTGATTTTATTTAATTAATGTAGATAGGAGGGGATTTAGACAAAATAGGGATAAATTTGACCAAACACAAGTGGTCAATTTTAGGTGTCTACATTTTTCCCCTCTTCAAAATAATGTTAGAATAAGATATTTTGAAGAAAAATACAATATAGTCATTTTGATAGAAGTGGATGGAGAGATTTCCCAACATGGAGGGAAAGATGACCTAGAAGAAAAATGATATGACGAGAGTGATGCCCCGTCGAGAGGGTGGAAGGGAAAAAGGGGCTCAAACAGCCTCTCAAAAGATGAAAAAGAAGGATAGCAGTGGATCCATGATGGAAAATGAGGAAGAACGACAAAGGAATGGAGGAAAATGAAGTGATGAGGAGGAAATGAGAGTGAAAACAAGCAATAAGGGTTTTCTATAAATAGTAATTAGGGGCTAATCACTATTCATTTAAGAATTGAGTATTTGAGGGATCATAGAGAGCATAATGAGAAAAATGGAACACAAGAGGGTTATTCCACATCAAGTCAACATTGTGAGGGCACATGTGCGTAGAGGAGAGCAAGGTGGTTAGGTACACATTTTGAATTTACCTTGTATTTTTTATTTAGTAGAATTTATCATAGGTCAAAGTCAAAAGTCAATCGAATCCGACCATCACAAAGGGCAGATCCGCCTATGTACGAGGATGAGTGAATGTGCCCTAGATGGATGGATTCTCCTGTACTTAGGCAGAAATGCTAAAAGTTTATTGCATAGGAGGATAAGTGGAAGCACCTAGAATAGGTTGATCCACTAGAGAAGGGGCATATTTTCCAAAGGGTGGATCCATAGGGGATGGGTAGATGCATCTAGAATAGGCATATCTGCCAATAAGCAGATTCGTGGGTAGAAGGGTGGATTTTTCACTTGGGCAGATCCATGAGAGCAGAGGAATATGCACTACATAAAGGTGGATCTTCTAGAGGAAGGGTGGATGTGTCAAAAGGCGTATCCATAGATGGATAGGCAGATACACACCCAAGGGGTGAATCTGCTGAACAATAGGAAGATGTGTGCCTACAAGGGCGAACTCGTGAAAGGATAGGCGAATTAACACAAGGGGAAGATCCAATTTGGGGAAAGGAAGATGCACCCAAGGGGTGGATCTACCGAAAAAGGTAGAAAAAGAGAAAAAATGAAAGACTTGACATGTGCGGTGAATGGATACAAGTGACAAGGAGTCTATGAACTCGAGAGTGGAGATTGCATGTACTGTAGATTATGACACCTTTTTCTAATGTTGATTGGGCACTATTGGAGATGTGTGACCTAGCATATATGGCCAAGATGCTTGTGATTAGGGAACATTGAACCTTACTAATTGCCCTGGTCAAAATATGGAGCTAAAAAATAGTCACATTTCACCTTTCGACAAGGGAGATTATTGTCACACTCGAGGACATCTAAAGTATGCTACGACTGCTAATTTGAGGCACCAAGGTATTGGCATCCAACTCACAGACTGTACCAAATCTATTGTAGGTGATTTTTGAGAGGAAAAACCTATTGGCAAGAGGGAGAGCTTTAGATGTCGATGGATGTGGGGAGCTAGTGCTAGGATTGGCACTATATTTGTGTGGACTTATCAACGGGGTACTCCTACTAGATAAGAGTGGATGATTCTTTTGCTTGACATTAAAAAATGTGATAGTGGGGATTGTGGAGTGCGCAAGGAGGTATGTGTGGGGGCCTTACTTGGTGTAGTTGTACAAAGATATACACATCATCTTTTTTAGGTGAGGATTTAAGCTGACACATATTACGCTACTACAAGTGTGGGCTTGGGAGCACATCAGTGTGGCCCACCTAGTTGGAGATAGGATAATGAGAGCAATTGATGATCCCTTAGTATTTTGTTGGCAACTGGGTTTGAGGTATAGGGACATTAGGAACATGGCTCTATGGCACTAATTGATGGATGAGATGGAAGTTGGGGATATCATTTTGTGACCATATAGAGAGGTTGAGGTTTAGGAAGAGGATGAAAAGTTTTATTGAGGTACATGTTCACCAAGTGCTACCTCATCGAAAGACACCATTTTTGATTGAGGGATACAACTCAGATAGGGTGACATGCCAATTCAATGTGATGCAAGATATCTTGAAGGTAGAGGAGAGATTTGTCAAAGTATCGAGGGAGACAAGAATATGGGGGCCACATATTCCTTAGAGGACACCAACAATGACGTGGAGGAATATGGATGAGGTTATATAGGACATGCAAGGAGGAGTAGATGACCTAAGGGTTAGTCCAAGATACATAGAGTGGTGGAGAGTAGGCTGACTAGAGCCAATGATGCCAGCGAGGGGGAATTGATGGTGGAGAGGATGGATGTGACTGTGGGGGAGGTACAAAGAGTGTGATAGAGGAGAGTCTTGCATTAGGAGCAGTGACGAGTGGGAGATGATATCATTGAGGAGGAGATGATGGAGGGGGTGGATGCGAGTGATGGAGAGGGGGAGAGAGGAGAGGGAGAGGAGGAGGAGGATTTATAAGATATGGAGGTTAATAGAGAGGAGGAGGATGGTATACAAGAGATGGAGGTTGATGGAGAGGAGGTCCATGATGATTCCATAACTGGAGGATGTTACACCACATTGTTAGGAGGAGAGGACAAAGAGAGAAAAAGATATGGCAAGAATATTGGTAGTTGTAGAGAGCAGGGTCACTCAACTGTAAGGATTGCTATGATAGGTGTAGGATGACCTAGTGACTTGGAAAACTGAGCAAGATAATCTATAGGCCATCACAATTGAGAGGGATAGCTTTCGACTGGTGAGGGATGCATGGGGCATAAAGTGAAGCTGCCTATAGGCCAATAGAGATAGATATTGGTAGGAGAGGGATATGGGGAGGGTGTAGGGTGGAGGAGCAATTATTATGAATATGTCATAGCAACTCATGTGGGTGGGTCAGGAGACCTAATACTATCAATATTTATACTATGCCATCATGCCCGAAGTTGAGAGGAGGCCCACATTTTTAGAGGCAACCAGTGTCGACAGGAGCAGATTGTGATCACTACGATTGGGTTGCATGAGGAGTGGATCTATAAGAATACCACAGGGAGGCAGATGAGGAGGGCTATCAGGAGATCAGTGCCACCATCCCTGACACACTTAGATGCTGACAATAATGGGTTAACATGAGGGTGATGTAGGTGATAGTTTTGGTAGAGTACAAAGGTTGTGACATATGAGAGATGATTGATGTACAAGTTGTGATTCTTTATTCTTTTATCAAGACATGGATCCTAGATGTACTATATATTTGATGATGTATCATATGGTCGTTTCATGACATTGATTTGTATCATAATCATATTTTTATTTGATGGACATACATATATACTTTTAGTGTGATGGATATTTGGTGGATGGATGGACCTGTACACGAACACTTTATTATTTTGATGATTCATGTGGATGTATAATGATGGACATTTTGATTTTGATTTTGATATATGATATAGACGATTATGATTTTTTAGGTCATGGATATGGATGATTTTGTATGCATATGTATCTTATATGGATGATTGATGATGTATAGGTATGATTATGGTTTGATGTATGATGCTAATTATGTATATGTGATGGATATGGGATTATGATATGATGCAGGATACTAACAATTTATGATGTAGAATATAGCGATATGTGGGGAAACTAACATGTGTGATGTAGGATGGATATGTATGCATATGTGTATGATGTCTAATGTTAATGATTTATAATATGCATTGATGATACACAATATGAACCTATGTATGTAATGAAATGTATGGATACAATAGAAAATGTAATGATGAATGAAATTACATGATCACACTACATGATAGATGGAAATGAGTAATACAATTAAAATAACTAATACAATTTAAAATGATAATGAAATAATAAAAAGATGCTTAAAATGATAAAATTTAAATAACTTTATGCAACTAAGATGATAATGAAATGATAAAAAATGTTTAGAATAAAAAATTCCAAACAACCTAATGCAAATGAAATGATGAAAATATATCTCAGAATAACAAATTATAAATAACCAAATACAAATGAAATGATGAAATAATTCTTATAATAAAAAATTCTAAACAACCTAATGCAAAATAAATGATAATGAAAAGATGCTTAGAATAACAAACTCTAAACAACTTAATGCAAATGAAATAATGAAATAAAGAAAATATGGGTAGATGATAGGTGTAACCATAGTGTATCAACCAAAACCAAACCATACTTGATGGGAAAGCAAATTGGGGACACAAATTCACATTCAAAAGCTAATAATTAAAAAAAGAAGGAATGGAAATGAAAAATAAGGGAATGAAAATGGTAGATGATAGGATGGGATATTGAGAAATTTGATGTTATGCATTATGTTTCCATGTAGTGAGCACTTAAATTTATATAGAATGAGATACTATGCACTAGAGTATAATGAGACTGACACAACAAACAAAAGGTTAGTCCAACATCACACAATCACGAAGGGCTTTAGAGGGTAAAATGTTGGAAAACCAAAAACACGTGAGGATACCCCAACATAACACAAGATCACAATGGATCTTGGAGGGTACCACATGAAGTAGCCAAGAAGCACATGATCACAAAAAAGGCAAGATATGCCCCTATTTCTACCAGTCAAAGCACACCATGATATGTTGGATCAAGGTGACCTTGAGTAGGTATAGTAGGAAGCTCAAAAGATAAACAAAATGCAAAAGCACCAAGAAATAAAAATAAATCTCAAATATCCTTTGCCATGAAGATGAGGGATGGATTGATGTGGTCTAATGTGAGGAATGATATATCCTACAAAGACCAAAGACAGATGGGGTAGATTCTAGGATGAACGTGACAAGGGGATAACCAAGACATTTTGAAGCCTCAGGGGGCTACTGAACTTTGTTATAATAATCATCTTGAAGGGGAATCTTAGTGACATATAGAAACAAGGAAGAGACCTAGCAACAATGATATACAATGATGGGCCTAGACGATGATGCAAGACGAACCATATTTATATTATATACAATTGATGGTAACTAACAAAAGCCTAACTGATAAAAAGATGTTGAATGTTAGGAATATGTTAGGATCCTACAGATGCATTCCAAAATAAATGGATGAACCTCAGGAATTGGGATAGTAGATCCAATTTATCTAATGATGAACCAAGATATATCATGAGATGGATAGTGGAATTAGGGTAGAATAATATATATGAGGGGGATAGTAGAAATAATATGGGTAGGATATGTAGGTGGATGGGGTGAAAGATCATAGAAAAGAAGGATGCTAGCTAGATAATGATTGAGCCCTCTAAAAATGACACTTGTTGCTAGGTTTTTACTAAAATTTTCCAAGGTGCCACCAAGGGTGGTTTTCAACATAGGATGATTTATTTCTCTTTACTATTTACTATTTTTTGGATTTTTTTTGACCTTTTTTTTTGGATTTTTTGTATTTTTGAAAGGTGGGATAATTCAACTGATTTAGGTGTAGAATTGCTTGAGATGGATGATGTTGATAGGTTCACCCAAGGGTTCACCTTGAGTTGTAACCAAATGATAAGCTATTAAACCATACTTTGTAGTGACAATATAAGGACCCAACCAATTTGCCTCAAACTTTCCTTTCTTTTCTTGGTCCTATTGAGTTGGAATTGGTGAGGCCAAATTTTCTTGTTGTAGCTTCTCTTCAACTAGATTTGATAAGATTGAAGATGGTTGTAGGGGTTGAGGCATCATTTATCTAAAATATCTAACTAACTCAAGCATACAACCCTATACTCCTCATTGATAAGATTATTCAAAGAGATGTAGAGTGAAGGTAATTCAACTTCAATTGGAAAAATAGCTTCAAAACCATAGACAAGTGAGTAGAGATGTTGGTATGGTAAGCCCAAAGGGTGAGATTCAGATGCATATGCCAATCATGATTTTGATTAAGGTATTATTAGTTGCCTCAGGTTGGCCATTACCTTGAGGGTAATATGGGGTAGACCAACTATGTTGAATATTGAATTATTTGTACAATTGAAACACATGTTGGTTTTTAAAAGGCTTACCATTATCAATAATGGTGGTGGATGGAATACCATATCAGAAAATGATATGATATAGGATGAACTTAGAGATTTGGACACTAGTAATGAGGGTGAGTGGAATAGATTCCACCCATATTTCATGGCGGTGATGATAAAGGTGTGTCCATTGGATGAAGAATGGTGTATCTTTCCGATTAAATCAAGACCCCATTGTGAAAAGGGCCATGGTGAAGTGATTGCTTGCAATTATTGATATGGATAATGTATTAGATCTATGTGTTGTTGACAGGGAACACACTTAACATACAAGCATCGTGTTACATAGTAGGCCAATAATAACCCATTTAGAGAAGATTCTTTGCAAGGAACATACCACTAGTGTGAGCCCCGCAAATGCTACTATGTACTTTATTCAAAGCCAACTTAGCTTTTGTATCATTTAAACATCATAGTAAATAACCACCATACCCCTTATGATACAGGTTGTATCCAAGGATAGTGTAGTAGGATGAGCATTGGATAAATATGTGGCATTGATTTTGAGTGAGGTCTGGTGGTAGGATATTATCACGGAGGTAGGTGTAAATATCATGGCGCCAAGGAGATTAGGGACCAAAAATTTCACACATCATCTTGGTTTCTAGAAGATCATATTCAAGCATCAATAGTTGTTCAACTAGAAACTCACATTCATGGCAATCACGAGTCATATCTAGCAAGGACCCAATTGTAGCCATGGCATCAACTAATTTTTTCTAAAGATGAGGGACTTGATCAAACTAGATATAGAAAAAATATTTCTTGAAATCATCAACCATACATTTGTGAGGAAGAAGCTTATCATCTTTGATTTGGAATTCATCATTGACTTATTTGATGATGAGTTGGGAATCACCATAGAAATATAGTCAACTGATATTCCATTGGACTATGATCTTCAAACTAGTGATGAGAGCCTCATGTTTTGTAATATTATTAGTGCATGGGAAGGCTAATCTAAAATATTTTGGTATGAATTCACCTTGAGGAGTGACAAAGAGGATACCTACACTCAAACCATGTTGTGTAAATGAACCATCAAAGTATAGCTTCCATGGATCAAGTTCAATGAAAGAGAATAGAGACTCACTGGAAATTCCATAACTAATAGACAAGCATCCACTAAGGGAGCATCAACTAGTTGATCCACAACCACTTGAACCTTAACTTATTTTTGATCTACATACTCAATGTCAAACTCGCTGAGAAGCATAACCCATTTACCCATATAACTTGTTAATAATGTTCTTGATAGTAGATAATTGAGAGGATCAACCTTTGAAATGAGTTTGACTAAATGACTAAGCATGTAGTGCCTAAGTTTCTGAGAGCTGAAGACCAAGACCAAGCATGCCTTTTCTATAGGTTTGTAATTGATCTCATAGCTAATAAGAGTGTGGCTTATGTAGTACACTACTCTCTCTTTTCCATTCTCATCATGTTGTGATATGAGTGCCCCTAGTGACACTAAGGTAGAAAAAATATACAACAATAGTGGTTTAGCTACTTTAGGGACATGAGGATGGGTGTATAAGATATATATTCTTTGATTTTATCAAACCCTTGTTAACATGTATCATCCAATTTGAAAGAAAAATCCTTACAAAGCAAGTGAGTGAAAGGTTGACACTTATTAGCAAGTTGAGCAATGAACCTTCGAACAGATTGTAGTTTACCATACAAACTTATCAATTATTTAAGCATCTTAGGAGAAGGCATATCCATAATTTATTTTACCTTAGCGAGGTCAACCTCAAAGCCTCTTATAGAGACAATGAACCCCAAGAACTTACCTAAGGTGACACCAAAGATACATTTCTTTGGATTAAGGTGTAATTGATACTGTTCCAATTAGGTGAAGATACATTACAAGATTTGAGGATGTTTTGCTCAGGTCTTTGATTGTTGGGAATTAGTGTTCACATAGGTGTTAGAAATTAGAGTTTATGTTGATTTACATAAGTGTCATAATATTAAGTTGTTGAGAAACAACTTAATATTGTTATGTCACATGGTTTGTTAAATAGGTTATTAGAATAGTGGTACATATTGAGTTGTTAAAAAAACCTCAATATTAATAGGATTTTTTTTGGGTTGTTCCATATAAAATAGGATATAAAAAATCCTATAAGTATGTATGGAATGAATGTGAGAATTTTAAAATTGAAGCTTATTATTCTGTGTGTAAAAATCTTTCTATGTTTTTATATTTCTACCCAAAATATCCGATATTGTATTAGAGAACAATCAATCGAGATTGTAGAAGATGTTTGCAGTCCTAAAGGAATAATTTACTCCCCCAAGACAAGTTTGATTGCGATTTCCAGAGTGAGTCGTAGATATTACACTGGCTAGCTTGATGTATAGAGGATATTTTTTTGCACTTCAACTAAATGGAGAAAGTGTTTGAAAGATAAATTTATGTGCAAAGCGTAAGATTTGAATACAAAATAACTCAACCATATTTTATGTAGCTAATTTGGAAGTGTACATGATCTGATATTGTATTGTTCTTTTCCCTATTGTCTCATCCATCAATAATTTGTATGAGATTGTTCATACAAATGTTTTGGTGTATTTTCCTTTGACTGTTTGGCTTGAACGAGTTAAGGATCTGACATCTTGCACTTCTTTTGTTGAGTGATATTCTTCCTTGCTTGGTCATGAACCTATATATGAGCAATTAGAATTCATCCTAAACTAGCACAAGTTGGAGTCACCATATGGATCAAGACCCAACAAGTACGTGAGAGCATAATGTGACATTCCTCTTCTCTGCATAAGGAGTTTGAGATTGGTAGTCATCTCCTTGTGGGACTTCTTTGGTGGCATAGAGGCTATCATGAATTTCCAGGAAATAGTAAAATCTTCATGTCTTGTCCAACTACTTGACCATATACTTGAGAGAGAAACTTGTGATTATGTTTGATAATCATAGAGGTGCCAAAAATTGACAAAGATTTGGTGGAATTCAAGAACAACTTGTCGATGCTTAATTATGAGTTCATCATGCACAAGTTGAGCCACATCCCACTCAACTCCAATTACATAATCAAAATGAGCTTCTTATGTGACTGTGATTGATGTAACCAATGTGATGATGACACACATCAAATTCCATAGTGACCAAATCTTCAAAATCATTAGCTTCGACCTCATCTTCTTTGATTCCCGAGTTGATGTCACCACTATCAGTACTAGCAACTACTACCTCACCAAGAAAAGGATAACCATGATCCATCAATATCAAAATGAATGCATGATCGATCTGATAGGAGGTGACTATAACAAATATATTGTAGAAGAGTTGAAGAGATAGGTTGAATAGATTAAAGGATTTTAACATTTTTTGAAGCCGCCCATTAAAAGGAAAGGTAGGGTAATAAATTCTAATTAATTTTTTAATAGTTTTTGTTTGTTATTGTCAAGTGTCTCAAAATGTTTTAATGGTTTTTCATAGAGATATAGTGTGTTATCAAACTCAAGGTGTGTCATTTTGTTTAGAATAGAGTATATTTCTCAAGTCTTTTATCAAAATATAAAAAGTGTCAAATTTTATCCAAAAAAAGTTTTAATTATAATTGGGCATATTATCGCTTTCATGTGACATCCATCTTGTGGGGGTGGGGGAGAATATGTTCTTTCCTCACAATTGAAAAAATAATCCTCAAAATCCAAATTTTCTAAGTAGCAAATCTACTGGAGGATGGAGGCACTGGAGGTTGAAGGACATTCAACAACCTCTCGTGAGTTACTAGCGACGGGGTTGAAATTTTTTTTTAGTGACAAAACAACTAAAGCCAAGATCGATTTCTAGGTGGTAGTGACAACCATCTCATATAATTTGTGATTAGAGTGGTAGTGATATATAATGGTGGTTGCATACACGACAATGTATTGGTTCTCAAGCTTTGTAAGCTATGGTTGGAAGTGTATGTTCCCAATCACACTTCTTGGTTGTTTTTGAATGGATGTGTTTGTCCCCATTCACAAGATGGTGTAAGTGATTAGAAGTTTTTGTCCCCAGTTAAAAGAGTTGGTGATTATGTTTGGATGTGTGTGTCCCTAATCATAATTGTTGTGAGTAGATGTGTGTGTCCCTATTCATAACCTTGATGTTGAATAGATATGTTTGTCCCTATCCAAACTTGATGTAAGACCTTGGATAGAAGTGTTTGTCCCTATCCTTGGTTCCATGGGTAGATTTTTTTGTCCCTATCCTTGGATGAAGGTATACTGAGCATAGTGATACTAGTTCCACTATCACTTTTCATGAGTAGATGTGTATGTCCCTAATCATACCTTATGATGATCTACTGTGTATGGTCATCAAGTTTTGTGATGTAATTTCACACCATGTTCATACTAAGGGGGGTGTTGGGAATTAGTGTTCACATAGGTGTTACAAATGAGAGTTTATGTTGATTTAAATAAGTGTCATAATATTAAGTTGTTGAGAAACTACTTAATATTGTTATGTCACATTGTTTGTTAAATAAGTTATTAAAATAGTGGTACGTATTGAGTTGTTAAAAACAACTCAATATTAATAGGAAATTTTCTTGGGTTGTTCCCTATAAAATAGGATCTAAAAAATCCTATAGGTATGCATGGAATGAATGTGAGAATTGTGAAATTGAAGCCTATTATTCTGTGTAAAAATCTTTCTATGTTTCTATATTTCTGCCCAAAATCTCTGATATTGATTTTCCTAGCAAGTCATTCACATAGTCTTCCATGATGATGGTAAATGAGATCATGAAAAATAATGGTCATATAAATTTGATAAGTAGCACCTACATTTTTCAGATTGAAAGGCATGCTTTGAATCAAAATGTTCCCCAAGGAGTTGTGAAAGTCGTTTTATGTTGTTCCTCCACTATAATGCAGATTTGATTATAGCCTGAAAGGCCATCCATTAATGACAACATAACACAACCCATTATTAAATCAATAAGAATATCAATATTGGGAAGCATGAAGTCATCCTTCAGACAAGCTTTGCTTAGATCTCTTAATTTAGTGTAGATACATATGCCCCCAATCAATTTGGAAACATGAACAATATTAGAGATCCAATCAGAATATTCAATAGGTCGAATAAAACTAGATACCAATAAGTTTTTGAGCTCTACCTTGACTAGCAAGGCCACTTGAGGATGCATTTTTCGAAGCTTTTGTTTGACATGCTTAGAATTAGGACACACATCCAAGTGATGAACCACTGATGTAGGATCAAGTCTTGGCATGTCAGAGTATGACCATGCAAAATTAATTGACCCTTTTTGAAGGATGCTAGAAAATATTTGATACTCTTCTTCTGACAGAGAACTAGCTACATAGGTGATCCTTGGTTCTGTTTTAGTGCTCAAATTAATCTCATTAGTTTTCTCAATCAAGATAGAGGACCTTTCTAATAGTTGTGTACACATAAGAGGGAGATGAACATCCCCATCATCTAATGCCTCAAAGAGGTTTTTGTTAGAGGATGCACCCTTTATTTTTATGTTTGATTGATCTATAAGTACCTCATGGAGGTTTTCACTAAACTATTTTAAATTAATTTAAATGTTTTCTAGGCACGTTGATCAAGCTCATAGGCAAAGCCTAATGAACAATCCTCAATTAAACCCATGAAATGTATAAATGCCTCAACATTTGGAAACACGTTAATATGTTCAAATCCCCATCGGTCCCAATCAATAAGTTCAAGGTGATGGAATGGGAGGTCAATGGTAAATACAAAGGTGGAGAAAAGGGAGGATACATCTAAATCATCGTAAGAGAGTTTAATGATCTCTTTCGAGATGTCTTCAATGATCATAGATTTCATAGTTACATTGTTTGAAGTACTTGGTGACATTATTGATTTCTTTTGCTTAGTGTCATATCCAAGTCCTTGATGTTTTGCATTAGTTGGTAGCTCAATAGGTTGGAGTATACCTTGTTCATTTTCCCCCAATCCTCTTCCTGAGTATTTGAATTTTTGAGCCATTTGATGGGCAACGAGATAGGTCTCTTGGAAGTACTCCAAGAGTGTGGGATAAATTTTAGGTTCCACATGGTATATCCATTGACTAATATCTTCTTCAATTTGTTCTTGTTCCAAAGTACCTAGAGATTGAAAAGTGGTAAACCCTATGTTTGTGGTTGTCAACTCTTGCATTTTCTTTGATGGGGATGGTCTTTCATAGCTATGTGGAGATGGGGCATAGTGCCCACATTAAGTGCAGTACTCATCTCATATTCTCCACAACCTTTATTGATGATCTTGACCTTTACAGAGGTGGATTCAAGGGTGGCAGGTGGAGTGGGAGATGTAAGGAGCGTATTAGGATGATGAAGTTGCATTGGGAGGTGCAACTTCAACTCCAAAAATATTTCAAGAGTGGGGGAAAGTGGCCTCAAGAGCATGACAATACTCAAAAGGATGAGGATCAATATAGATGGTGACCTCAATACCATTATGTGGGAATTTAATGCATTAATGGTAAGTTGATGGAACAAATTGCATGGTGTGAATCCATGGGTAATTGAGGAGGAGATTGTATGGAAGTTCAAGATCAATGACATGGAATATTGTATTCTGCAAAGCTAGACCAACCTAAATGGGGAGACAAATAGTGCCAATTGAATCTCATTCTACATTGTCATAGGCCTTTGTAGTGATCACCTAATTATCTAAATTATCTTGAGTGTATCCTACTTGTTTGATAAACTTTAATGTACATAGATTAAGGGTTGAACCATTATCTAACAAGACCCTCTTCCCCTTGTGCTTGGAAATGAGGACTTCAATATGTTGGGCTAGATCGATCAACAATGTAGTATTCTAGCTAAATCCCAATTGATAAGTGGATGATAGGTGTCCTATGAGTGATGGGAATTGAGTGGGATCTATATCAATAGGGAAATGAGCATCTTGAAAATATTTACTAAGAATTTCTTGGTGTATAGTAGAAGACTTTAACAAGTCTAAAATAGAAATTTGTGTAGGGGTCTTATCAAGATGATCTAGGATGTTGTATTGTTGGCTTGTAGAAGGTTGTTGGGATGTGTTAGATGGATCAGGAATGGATATATGGCCTCATTAGGTAGTAAATATGTATTGAGGTTCTTTAGCCTTCACTCTAATCATAGACACATGTGGGTTAACTTGTGTGATGTAATCGACCATATTGTCATAATTAAAGGGGACCCTAATATAATCAACATGTTGGTCCTATTTTTTTGGTTATTATTTTGGGAATTATGTAGACCAAAAGTGGCATTAGATGTACTAGCCCCTTGAGATTATTTTGGAAAGGCATTTTGATAGATATGTAGTTAAGCATTAGAGGAGGTAGATTGATTCCCTTTAATGGTAATATCACCTCTATCAATAAGATATTGAACATAGTTCTTAAGTTTCATGCATTTCTTAGTGGAATGAACCTTGATCCTATGATAATCACAATATTAATTCTCCTTATACCAGTTAGGCTTGGGTTTGGTGTCATCAAAAAATTGGGTGATAGAATAGGTAACACAGTTTCTTGCAATAATTTGTAGAATACGACATCAAGGGGTTCTCCTAAAGGAGTGAAATTGCATTTAACATTGCCTTGATTTGGAGGTTGGGATGTTCCTCAAGGAACAAATACAACATTGGTTGTAGATGGAGTAGGCACATTTTGATGGACTTGTGATGTGTTAGCCACTTGGATATGTTTGGTATCGGTCACACCATCATTGATGACATTTTTTTTCTTATTCTAAAAGCGAGATTTATCATTGCAGGGTTTATCATTATTTTCCTTATAGATTTTAACTAAACCCTTAGGAATGAGTGCCTTCTCAATGATGAAACCCTTCTTAATGATTTCATCAAAGATGGAAGCACAATGGAGGCACAATTGAAAAGATATCTCTATGTGTAGATTTTCAACAAGGATATTGACTAATTATTTTTTAGGTAGGTAGCACGAAAGACAACTAGCTTGGGGACACCACCTTTTTAATTAATTTTCAAGTCTCTCTAGGATATTTTTATTAGCACATAGGTCCATTGCATTGACTTCACATTCAAGATTATAAGAGAAATGTGCCACAAATTTCTCGATTAATTTTGTAAATGTAGAGATGGATCCCTGAGGAAGGTGTAGAAACCACTCCAAGGCTTATCCATCCAAGCTCCCGAGGAATAAACAAAGAAGATAGTTATTATTGTATGCCACTTCTTGAAAGTGCATGTAAAATTCTTGAAGGTGATCTTGAGGGTCACCCTTCCCTTTATATTTATCATTTGAATTTGTGGATATCAAAGTGTTTAGGGAAAGGTATGGTGGAAATAGTGTGATCAAATAGATACAGGCATAGCTCCTCAAATTTGAAGGACTTATTTGTGGTGGTTCCTGCTTGTAATTCCTTAAGGGTGACTTTCATATCCTCTCATTCTTTGTTTAGTGGCATGGAAAAAGAAAGAGCTATTGGATTGGATTGAGGTGGGTGTGTGGAGTTGGAAGAGGATGAGATTGATCAAGAGGTGGATTAGGATGTGATGATTTTTGTTGAGCTTGGATATATGGCAGTTATTGAGATGATTGAAGGTGGATAGGTTGACTTTTGGAATGGATTAGGATATGTTTGTTGTTGTGGGGGATGTTGAGAATATGATAATGGCTGTGGTGGATATTGTGAATAATATAGGGGTGTACCTTCATAATATTGTGTGGGAGATTATGGTGGATAAGATTGATAGTTATGTGATGCATGTTGTGATTGATGAGGTGGTTGTTGAGAGTTGAAATGTGATGGGTATTGAAGTGGGTTGGTTTGAGGAGGTTGAAGATTAGTATATTATTGTTGTGGGGGTTGATGTTGAGGATATGATTGGTATGCATAATCTTGTGAGGTACATGGAGGTTGAGGATGGCGTGGAGTTGTAAGAGGTTGATGATGATACAAATCTTGTTGAGTGAGAGGATCTATGGGAGGTCTTGACATAGGATATTGATGATACCTTGAAATGAAATATGTGATCAAGGGATTCAAATATTGTGATGGTGGAATTGGATGGGATTACGATGAAGGATTGGTAGAAGATTATGATGAAGGTTGTGGGTAGGATTGTGATGGTGGCTATGGATAGGATTGTGTTGAGGGATTCAAATAGGATTATGTTGGAGAATTAGGAGGGGGTGGGATGTGAGATGAAGAAGGTGTGGTATTATAAGAATTATGATAGACTGGTTGGACCAGTATAAGAGGAACATGGTATTGTGTTGATGGAGGAGGATTGGTTACAAGAGCTATCATATTCCTCAAAGGTAGGGGAACTGATGTGTGTGATGGTAGATTTGGATATTTTGAGGCATGGGTCTCTAGAGATGAGTTAGGGCTATAGGATAAAGTCCATGCATAGGACTAAGGCCCGATCTGGATCATATGGTATGAATTCAAAGGGGAGAGGGAGGAACCTAGATCACCACATGGTTTCCAAACTCTAGTATATTCCATGATTTTTTTGGGGGATTGTAAGGCGTGGATGTTCAAACCATGCCCAAATATTGTGACAAATCAAACTTAGGTGGAGGCTTAGTAAATTGCATAAGTAACTTAGCAAGGATGGCTTCAAAATGCTCATTGATGAGATAATCAGTCATGCAAATATTGGCTAGGTTATTATAATGCTCCTTTAGGCTTGGTGTAAGTTCAAGTTGGGAAATCATATCCCCTTAAATAGACACAAGATAATGAGGATAATGTGGATTTGAAGGCCCCCATTGCATGGTGGTTGGTTGTGGATTTCTACCACTAGGCACATGAATAGAATAAGGTAATTGTTGAAATTGTTGTTTCATGAGATTTTTAAGCTACAATCGAGTGGTGATGGGCATGAAAGATAAAAATATGGTTGAATTGAAGGATGAGGATGATATTAGTTCGAGGACAAGACTAAATGATGATCTGGATGACTGATTAGATGTCTGATTGGATGATTGATTGGATAATTGGTTTGGCACTCTAATTTCATTTGAGAAATTAGATTGATAATGATGGGATTGATTGGTACTTGAGATAGGCTAATTTCTCAAGCACACAAGATGATGATGATGATGATATTGTACTTGAGATAGGCTGAGCTCTCAAGCATGGATAATTTTTACATGAACTAAGCCTCTTGCTTGAGGTAAGTTGATTTGGCTGAGGGGGATTACTAATTTAGGATAGACAAAGTTCCTAAGAAAGCATAATAATGATGATGTTGATTGATTAGGATTCAAAAGTTCTCAATCATGTGTTTAGGAGGCTATATTTTGATGTATGATGATGGGGATGTTGATAATATGTGTTTATGGATGTCCCTGTGCTAATAGAATGATGATGTGATAAATTTAGGAAAGGATGGTGTGACAAAAATAGTTGGAATGGACAATTGAGGAATGTGAAAAATGTTTTGATAATGGGATTGATCTTGGAACAATGTTGTCTATCTTTGGTAAAGATGTTTTGCTCTCTGGATTTTTTATGGGAAGTGTATCTATCCAAGAATAACATGTATCCGCCTATCCACAAAATGAATTTTACTAAGAGAAAATCCACCTTTCAACAGAGCAGAGTCGCCTATCTAAATGGAATTGCCTAAGGATGGAGCACAACCACCCAAGTACGTATCCACTTAATCATAGAGTGAAGTCACCTAAGTAGGATGGTTGACTAGGTTGTCCTAACAGAGCCACACATGAACAAAGCACAACCGTCTATCTAGGAATGAAATCGCCTATCAATAGACTTGCCTTTGTGAAAATGGATCCACCTACGGACAAGAAGGACCACTCACCAATAGAGCGTATTCACCTATCCAAGATAACTAGGCTATAAATAGATTTGCCTTTGTAAAAATAGATCCACCTATGGACAAGGCATATCTACCCATGAAGACTGACAGGATAAAAGGAGTATTGTCGCTAGTGAACAGAGCGAAATTTCCTATTTAAGGATAACAACCTGGTAGAAAAGGATGACTCAAACAGATGGAAAAACATAGACAAAATAGACTAAGGGCATGCAATAGTATCAACAAGAAGACACACCAGATTTCACAAACCTAGATTATTCAAGTGGGAGTGATAACCTATTGTAGGCCCACCAATTATGAGGCTAACATCTCAAGATTGGAGTGGAGAACCACTCAGTAAAGGTTCAATATATAGGGATCCAATGGCATAAGGGCTCACCTTTTCCCTTTATTTAGAGGTCTTGAGATCTTGTCTAAATATCTCCTACCTCTACTCAAGGAGAAATATGGTGAGTAGCTTCAAGCATGATATTGTACCTTAGACTATTATAGATAGCAGTCGAAAGGTCTTAAGCTAGGCTAGTACAAACTCTTTACTCCATCTTCTAAATATGAGGAGGGTACACAAGGCATGTTTGTGAACACTAGTCCATCACAAGTGTGGGTTGGGAATGTTATTAAAATCGTTCAGACCAACCTTGCACTCCTAACTTGGTATCACCCAAGTTATGGAGCTTTGCTAAACACGAAGCAACTAGATTGGGGTTCAAATTTCATTATCCCCCTTTGTATACCCCACTGGTTCACAAGGTTGAGGTCATCCCTTCAGGTGATGAAATCCCCAAGTAGGCCTCCTAAAGGGAAGGATATGCTAGGTTTTTCTAATCTCCAAGCTCGTATGTAATGCAAGGAGAGAGCATACACACAAAACTAGCACTCCTAGGTGATAAAAAAGGACTTGGATTGATTTGTAATTTTTGATCCCTAGGCTCACCAAATAGTGCAAGGGGAGAGCATACATCAACAAACAATCCCAAACAAAAAAAACACTATTAATTGACCCTTTAAGAAAAATTGAAATGTACCTAAATTAGTGGTAAAAAGTAATATCTTCGATAGACGTCTTGTAAGAAATTCGTTGGTAGTCTAAATGTTGATCTTGGAAAAATGGTGTTATGAATGACTAATAAAGCAATCTCAGACATTGATTGGAGTTAGTAGGTTAGTAACAAATAGGAAAAAACCTATATATTTTTTAAATGCAAGTAGTAAATATATGTTACGAATGCATCTACTTGTGGATAGTGTGGAGCCATCTATGTAGCTACATATCCACCCCTGTAGGTGGCACAACCGCCCATCAACAAAGGTGCCTTTGTAGATGAAGGATTCACCTTTATAGGTTGTGCATCCACCTTTGTAATATCAAATTCACCTATGTAGCTTCACCTATGAAATTATGTGTTTGCCTCTATATTGCAAATCCAGTTGTGTGCATATTCACCCCTGTGATTGTGTATCCACCTTTGTAGCTACAGGTTCACCTTTGTATCTTCATAGATCCAACTTTGTAGCTACATGGATTTGCCTATTCTTTGTAGGAATGTCTAAAGAGTTGGAGGGAAAAATGGAGCCACCTTTATGGAAGATGAAGCTTCTTGTGTACAGAATGAATCCGCCCATTTGGAGCATTTCTGCATATATGTACAAAACTTGCAAACAAAAACCTACCAAAAACTTGGAAATATTGTTAATAGACCTGTGATGTGGGTATCTCCACGCATTCCAAAATGTGTGTAGTGAAAAATATACTTAAAGTGTAAGGAAATACTAAGAAAACCTAACAAAATACATAAACCATGCAATAATCAAGATTAGGGCCTAAGAACTCATACCTACTTGAAATTCGATGAAATACAAGTATGTTGATGAGATTGATATGGAGATTGCTTGTGATAATGATTTCACTATGTGCTCAAAGTAATTTTGGTAACATAATGGTATGTAATGCTTAAATTTTGTAAGTTGTGTAAATAACTAAGTGTTTTTAGTCTTTGATATGGGGATGAATGAAATCAAGGGTTAATATTAAAAATTTAAGATCAATGGATGAGATGAGTTGAGACATCTCAACTCATGTGGTGATGGAAAGTGGAGTCATTAGAAGGGAAGGGGGGAGAGTAAACCTCTCAAAGCTTAGGATGGTGACAAGTGTCACCATGTGGAGGCTTGAGAGGGAGATGGGTACTTTGAAAGTACCTAGGGAGATGGACAAGATCTCCCTCATAAAGGCATTTCTTGTCCAATATTTCAAAATGATTAGAGGGGAGGAGTAAAAATGAATTTAAACTTTCTTTGGTGTACTTCAGAGAGGTGAGCCATGTGGGGCTACTTATCCTAAAAGGAAAGGCCTTTAAGGTTGATTTGACATGGGAGAGGGTAATATATGAAAAAATGATTATCTCCTTCTTAATCAAGGAATTATGAATATGCAAGAAATTAGGGAGATGATTAGGTGGTGATTATGCTAATAAGGAAATGATTAAGAGGTAAGTGGGAAAATTTGGAGGATATGACACCTCTTAATCAAGGATTAAGTGTGTGCACATCCTTAATGGAGGGATTAGGATTAGAATTAGGGGTTAATAGAAGATAAAGTGAGATGTGACAAGGAGAGAGGAAAAGGCAAGAATTAAATATTTTATTTAATTTTTGTGGGGGTATAAAATGATTAAATTAAATAAATAAGAGAATTTATTTGATTTAAAGAGGAAGGGAAATGAATGGAATGCAATTAATAAATTAATTAATTAACTACATTAGGATTTAGGATTTAGAATGTTGGTGTAGGTTTTTATTTTCTTAGTGGGTTAATTTATTTTACCTCTGTCCTAGGTTTTTCCTACACTTTCATTAGGCTTGCTTAGGATAATAAAGTGATTTTATCATTTAATAACTAGGAGATAAGTGATGTGGTGTCCCCTTTCTTAAAGGGTGGAACACTTTCCACTTTTAGTGGCATCCTCCACTTTTTATGGTTGATTCCTATTGGTTTGATTTGCTACCTCCATCATCTTCTTAGTTCTATATAAACTCACTACCTAGCTTGTATTCTTATACCTTTGCATATTATTGCTTACTCTTGCATACTTTGACATACATGTACTTTGACGCATGCAACCATTATTCTACAAATTTGCTTTGAGATCCTAATGCAATATTTCCATCTTGAATTTGCACATCTCTTGGAATATCGGGTCTGTAATTGTGTTATTTCATTTACAGTTTTATAGCTCATCTCTCTCATAGAAGATCTTGGTTATTTAATCTATTTCAGATTTCTAACATGGTATCAGAGCTTAGATTTTAAGATTTTTGAGTACTTGAATTCTTGATTAAGAGATTAGAGTTTTTTGTATGATCATGTAAATTATCGTATGCTCTTTTCTTGTGTTTCAATATGATCTAGAGAATCATAAAGGAATTATGAAGATCTACTAATCCTATATTTGCATGTGTGTTTTTGGTGAGATCTAGTGATTGTAGCTATTTTGGCTATAGTGGTGGTATTTTTTACTATCCCATTGCATCTGGGAGCCTCAAAAAAGTTAGATTTGGCTTTTTCTTCACTCAATTTGGCCACCATATGACATAGTAGCAAACAAGGGTTTGAAGCTCAAATCTGGCAAACAAATTTTTGCAGGAGTATTTTTGGCCAAAATAGACCTTTCCATTGCATTCAAGAGGTTGAGTAGGTGAATATTGACATAAAATTTTCCTATATTTTGAGTTGGGAGTTGTCGAGGAAAAAAAAAATTCTAGGAGGGTTGTAGGCCGCCAACACTCTAGGTTAATCTGTCATACGAAAAATTCAAAAAATAAATAAATAAAAAATGTGCTTTTGTGCCTAGTTAGTGCAAGGAACTTAGCGCTAAAGTGATAAAACCTAGTGCTCAACACCTAAGGCACTTGTGTAGGGGCTAATAAACCCCACAACTTACAGGCGGGTAAAAGAACACCACCATAGACTTAAAAGCCCGCAAAAAAATTATGGTTTAAAATATTAACTGCCAAGCATTTAAACATAACCATGGTGGTCAAAACCTTAACTATGACTTCAAGAATCAAACCACCAATTGAACATAAAAACTCCACCCAAGCTTTGCTCATGTGTCACCTAGGCGCCACTTTAGTTGGTGCTGTTGCCCATGGGCCGCCAGGGGGCCACCAAGGCCCTCCTATAGGCCAAATTAGGCCTTTTAAAAACTTGCATAACTTTTCACCACAATGTTGTTTTTATGAAAACAAGATATTGTCAGAAAGATGAAGATGAGAAATTTCCATTCATAGAGTTTTGAAAAGAATTTTTTCCATTTCTTACTAGATATTGTAGGTTGAAGCTATTTTTTTCTTTTTTCTTCAACTAACCTTAACTTTCGTCTTGGTGCTTCATTTTTTGGAAACAAATAGGCATTGGAAAGGTATTGAAGAGGAATATACAACTACAAGGCTATTTTTTAAGTTATATCTCTACTTCATTTTGTATCAAAATTTGTAATTCCGGCCATTATAGGCCTATTGAGAATTGTATCTAGGAAAAGGCTTTGTAAACACACTAATCATAAAGTGCCAACATTGTAATATGTTGGGGGGTGATTTATGAGACTAGTGGAAAGGGGGGGTGTCTATTGATGTCTCTTTTTATACTCTGATTTTTCTTTTTGTATCAATCTTGGGGGGATTATACATGCAATTTGTAATCACAAACTAAGATAAAATTGCATTTATGGGGGATTAAACATGTCTCTTAAAAATTATTTCCATCCTTCTATTGTCAAGCTAACTTCAAAGAAGTATTTATTCTAGAAACAAGGGATAATGAATTGCCTTGAGTAGGATCTACTTCCCTATCTCCTTGGACTCCTTCCTAATCCAATTGACTATAATAAGAAGAATGCATGGTTTAATAATAATGAAATGGTCTATGGACTAGTATGTCTTACCATTTATGAGGACATTCCATATAATGTAGAGCATACTGAGTACCCTTTTACTGCTTGGACCATCATCTAACAATTGTATGGAAATATTGGAGCTTCATCTAAAAATGACGTTTCCTTGGAGAACCAAGCTATTGTGGATAATATTGAGACTTATAATGCCCCATCTTGTGTGGACACATCTTATGTGGATGATCAAATCATTGATACCCCATCAACAATACCTCTTGCAACTTTAGATTCTTGAGATGCTTCTTAAGGAGCATAAAGTGATTCATTGTAGTGGGATCATTTATGTCTTTTGGATTCAGTGCATTGTGACCAATTTCTACCAAACATTTCTTGTTTTCTTGTAGAGTCCCTCATTTTGGATCTAGATGAGACTATTGAGGACATATATCTTCTCTTTGAAGACATATCTTTGGTCCTTGCATCTGTTGCTACTTTAGAGTTCAATGTTGCTTCTTCAAAATATTTCAATGACTTCTTGCAATAGGATATATTCTCACACAATCAAAGCCATAAATCATTGCAAAGAACATTATGGATTGTGGAAACTTGATATCTTTAATACACAGTCTTCCTGATTTAGCTTTATGGGATGATCTCTTGACAGGTATTCTAGACTTGTCTATATGGAGACACATATTTCAGGTTTGGAGGGAAAATTTGAGGGGTTATCTCTACTCTTTGATGACAATCATTGCACTACTTTTGTCAATCTATCATTATCTTTTGCTTGTGTTCTAATACAATCTCTAGGAGATTATACTTTGTCATCTTCAACAATGTGGCCTAGAATGCCTGATTTGATTGTGATAGCTTTCAACATCGATATGAGGATACTTGAGCTAACTTCGGAGACTTCATACATTTTGTAGTTTCTTCCTACATATTCCTTCTAGGACTTGGGATATATCTTGCTTACACCTTTGGTTGTGTTTCTTCCTAAGGGGAGGAATGTTGTTCAACGATCATGTACCATCTTCTACATTCAATTTCAGACATCTACCATTGGATCTCTTTGGGAGGGGATTCTTTGTCATTTCACTTCATTTCTCTCTCTATTATTGGGGGCATACTTCATTTTTGTGGGATGGGGCTTCTTCTTCTTTGGGGGGAATTTTATATATACATGGGTACCTAACATGACTTCATTTTTTGAGACCCATCATCTTTTGCATCCTCCTAAGCTACGCTTAAGGGGGGTGTTTGTGTAGGTTTTTATTTTCATAGCAAGTCAATTTATTTTCCCTTAGTCCTAGGTTTTTCCTACACTTTTATTAAGCTTGCTTAGGATAATAAATTGAGTTTATCATTTAATAACTAGGAGATAAGTGATGTGGTGTCCCCTTCCTTAAAGGGTGGAACAATTTCCACTTTTGGTGGCATCCTCCACTTTTTGTGGTTGATTCCTATTGGTTGGATTTTCCACCTCCATCATCTCCTTAATTCTATATAAACTTAGTGGCTCTAGGAAAATTCATTGCCAATAATTCACCAAAGGAAAATTCACCACTAGAAATTCGCCGCCATGGAAAATTCACCGACGAAAAATTCATCGTCAAGTAAAATTCACCGCCAGCAATTCACCACGGCAAAAAATTAACCGCATTAATATTTGTGTGGTTGTTTAATGTGTATATCCTACAATGTTAGTTATAATATCAAACACACCTTCATGAAATGCATTACATAAAAGGACATAATTAAAACTACAATCATCCCCTTAAATCATCTCATGGTTCTCTAAACCCAAGGAATCTTGCAAAATCATGCTCTCGGATATTATTGATCTGTACATGAGCTTACATAAGATTGACAATTTAAGCTATGAGATGCTGAAATAAAAGCCTACATGCCTATGTTTTTGTATTTTTATATTTGATGCATTTGAGATAAAAATTCTACAACAAGATGGTATTGAGATCTAAATGCTAAGAGGGAGTATGATGATCTAGTATAAATTGCTAAATGAAAGATGAATTAAGCTAATCTATCTAAATGAAAATGCCATTATAACACTAAAATTATTTAAAATGCAAAGCTAAGCTAAATTCTCTCAAATTTCTCCCATAAAGTGCACCAAAATTCAGCAGCATAAACTTATCAAATTATTCCTCTTATCAAATGTTGTAGCAAAAGGCTCTATTTATAGATTTTCCAAGCCTCAAGGTGATGTGGCAACAACGAATGGTTAGGATTGTGATCTTGCGACATCAATGACAAAGCATCAGGAGGTTAGAGGGAATCAGGGAAATGGTTCCCTTCCACAAGACAAATTGCCAAGTGTAGAAAGGAATCATAGAGCAAGAGAAGCCATGTGTCTCAGGTTGATCAAAATTGGTTGCAAATTTGTTGGAGATATTTCATATTTTGCAATTTATAAAAATTCATTTGTGAGACACATGATGAGGTGGTAGGTGAGTTGGAGGTGGTTAGAAGAAAGTTGTAGAAATGTGCTTAAATTGGATTAAAAATTCAATTTAATAGGAAAGGGTAAATTAGTAAAATGACAAATAAATTCCTTTGTGCATTTTAACCAATTTGTAGAAGAATATTCTAAATTTGAATTTAAAAATTCAAATTTAAAAAGAAGAGGGGAAAATTAATTAAATCCAAATTGATTAATTTGTCATTTTAATTAATTTTAGAAAGAAGGTGAATTTTGAAAAGAGGAAACCGAATATGAACCATATAAATAAATTTCACAATTTATTTATAATAGTAGAGGAATTAAGAATATTAATCAAATAGTTAGTATTTAATTAATGTGATGCTCATACCATTTTTGCGTGCATACATTTTTCCCATCTTTGAAGTGATGTGCATAGCCGCATTGCTTCAAAGAATAATTTTTCTGACCGTGATGATAAATTTTTGGACATGCCCCAGACTCCGATTTTATAACGATGATGAAAGGATGCTCCCTTGGGAGGTAAATCAAGGATTTTTTATTCTTTTTGATGATTTATATGGTTTTTCAATAATGTGTTGATGATCGATAGATTTGATAAGGACGACCTGATTTATCTCCCAAAAATTAGAAGAGATTCGCCACACTACTGAATAGTTGATAAAAGAGCCCCTTTGAAAAATAAAATAAAATGCCACCATTATTACTCCCTAATTAACCATTAAAAGGGATAAAAGGTTAAAAGTTAAAGTCATTTGTAACCTTAGCATTTTGAGAACTTGAGAGCTTGTAGAGCAAAGATGGACATAATTTCTCGCCACACACGTCGATTCGAGCGCGTTCGCCATCACCAACGTCCAGTCTTGTATGGACCTCTGGTATGTACCTCAGAACTGCTTTTTTGAATTTCACACCTTAATTTCCTTTTAAAAAATTATTTTTTTCTCACATTTTAGAGCATAGAGTAGGCGATTTAGCGCGTAGGGCACCCGCTTCAGCGCATAGGGAGCCTGTAGTAGTGCATCCCGCTAGGTTAGGACCCCCAAATTATTTTGGCGCATCCAACCTTCACTTCAGCACATAGGGTCAAAACTTTAGCGCATCCGGTAAATAGCGCATAGGGGTGATAATGTTGTGCATAGGGTTGATTAAGTGGCACATCTGAGAAACGATGCATGGGGACCCTATTCCCATGCATTAGTTTAGTTTTCTGGCGCATCGATGAAATAAAACATTAGGAATATGTTTCGGCATATCCAACAGATCTTCTAGTGCATTTGGTAGACCGACGCATATAAACCTTGTTTTAGCACATCCCGCCAAAATTTATGATTTTGATGAATTCCTCCTAGATTTTGATAATTTTTAGCATGTCAACCGATGATAGGATGATGTTGATTGATAGGTTGATGATCATCCTCATGATAGGAAAGGAACAATAAATTAGGATAGGTTGATTGATTGATTGATTAATTGATAATCGTTCTCATGATAGGCGAGGGACAATGAAAAGATAAATTGATGTTGATTGATCGATCTCATGACAAATGAGAATCAAATGATAGGTTAGGTGCTCCTTGAGATTTGATTAGAATCTCACACGAGTTGATTTGATTAGATGATGTGCTTGATTGATAGGGTGATTGAATGATTTGCCAACTTGATGTTTTGATTTGATTCTAGGAGGGTGGCTTAGGGAACCTTTAGGTTCGTGAGCGCTTTCGAGGGACGTGGGACATGATCCGACAGCTGACTCTGGTAGATCTTTCCATTATAGACCAGTGTGCTTTGAGCTCATTGATAGATATGCCCCAGTATCAGATTAATCGAGGGCTACTAACAACACTTGCAGAGAGGTGGCATAGAGACCACAACACATTTCACTTACCGACAGGCGAGATGACAGTGACCTCAGAGGATGTCTATCGTATACTAAGGATACCGGTTGTTGGTGATCTGGTTGTGTATGATCACGAGGAGCAGGGAGGCACATATGCCATATGTCAGATCTTTAATGATGACCAGTTTATTGGTTATGAGATTGTGTGGCGGGATTTGATTGCTACTGGGTGGGCATTACCTTGTGTTCTCGCTGGTCTCATTGGAGGATTACTCTGCCCCGACCGTAGGTCAAAGGGCTTCTTTGTGGGATGGGGACAGATTCTTGACAACATGATTGCCCATGGTACTAGACATGTGCGGGGTTCATGCATGCTAGCACACTTGTATCACGATCTTCACTAGGTTGTATATCTTCGGGCGAGCAGTTTATCAGCCGGTTGCACACTTCTACAACTCTGGGCCTGGGAGCACATTGTTATTACACGATTGGTGGGGGACAAGGCATGACTAGTAGGGTGGCCATATGTTTATGGATATGCGGGCCACTTGTCCAGCATAAGATGGGAAAGTTAGAGTATTGGCGACATGTTTTGGATGATCTCGACTTAGTGATATGGTGGTCGTACTTGGACTACGAGCCATGGGCAAAGGATGGTCTAGAGTTACCTTATACTCTTTGTAGCAGATACCAGGTAGGCCGAACACCATATATTCTGGAGAGGTTCATGTTCGGTCGGGTTCATCGACAGTATGGGTGCATCTAGGGGATGTCACAGGGAGTTTCCCATTATGCCCAATGTAGACAAGACATACCTGAGTGGGGGCTAGCCATAGATTACGATGCAGCCTGTGCAGAGTATTATGGAATACAACTAATATTTTGGGCACAACATCTAGAGATTATAGATGCACAAATGACACTAGATTATGCACAGTATTTCCAACTACATCCATTTCCTCGGATTTCTAGTCCTGACGAGCTAACAACGATTTTGGAGGTGGGGAGGAGAGTAGGGCCAGTTGTGTAGCCTAAAGGAGGAGACGAAGGAGGAGATAGAGGAGAGGATGATGGAGGAGGTGGTGGTGGAGGGGATGATGGAGGAGGAGGTGGTATCATAGCAGAATTTGGGGTCATCCCCAAGAAGCAGAGGACTAGATGACCATTGATAGTGCAGATGCCATCACAGAGGCAACAGACACAGATGGCTGGGTTACAGGGGCAAATTCAGGCATTACAGGCATAGGTCCAGACACTTCAGGGATAACTCACCCAGACCCAGGCATAGATTCAGGTGCAGGCTCCAACACAAGTTTAGGTCCAAGGGCAAGTGGGACTGTTACAAGCCCAAGTCTAGACACTTACCGCAAAGCGAGTTGCTTCCAGGAGGCAAGCAGAGCAGGCCATGGCTGTGATCTACATAATATAGACTATCGCACAGGGTACAGGTACCACAGATCTTGTGAGAGAGCTTTGAGAGTCCACCAAGGAGGCATAGTACTATAGAGGTAGATACTATGAGCTTGTGCTGCCAGGGTAGAGAGTGAGTTACACCAGATCCAGATCCGGTCGCTCCCACTCCCACACTACCAGCAGAGGGGTTACACAGCCGCTTCCACCAGGGACAGGGCCATCAGGGGTTGGACCATCAGGGATAGGACAAAGACCAGCCACATCAGGTGGCAGTACTACAGGATCTCCTAGGCATGGTTGATTTTTATGCTTGTTTTCAAAGACTCTACCTTGTGCCACATTTTTGACGTATCTCCTTCTTAGACATATCATTGTACACTTGACATATTTTTATGAGATTATATGATATACAACAACATTTTGATGATTCTATGTGTTGATGTTTTATTATGGATGGATGCATTTAATTTATTTTCTATATGATTATGCTATGTTTTAAAATGATCATGTTATGGATGCATAAATGGATGGATGATGTTTTTACTATGTTTATGCATGAGATGCAAATGGTTTTAATATGGATGATTATGGATGTATGAATGTGATACTTGTAAATGTATGAATGCATGATTTCATGTTATTATGATGTGATTAGATGAATGTTATGATGCAAATGAAAATGCAATGCACTTTTTTATGTTTTTGGTATTTTCTATGTAAATATGTGAAATGTATCATGATTATGCATGCACATGAGTTATGATGGTAGAATGAATGTATGATTTTATGATGGATGATAAATGGATATGCAGATGTACGTTTTGATGTGATGATATGAATTATGAATGATGATGGGATATGCTTTATTTTTATATTTTTTCAGATGCAAATATGATAATGAATGCATGAATGACTTATGATAATGCCTCCTAGTGATATGAAATGTCAATGCAAATGCATGTTTTTTTTTTCTTTTTGTTATGTCAAGTATACTCAATCTCTTAGAAAGAAATAACATCAATCTGGAGGATGACCACCTTAGAAAATCTATAGTGCAAATGCAGACTACAATGAAATGCAATTCTATCCACGCAATGTTGTCAATCTCATGCGTTTGTGCATATTATCATCATTGAGCGTTTTATTATGTTGAAAGTTAGTACAAACATCGATGGTATAAAATAGACCATGATGACCTGAGTATAACTTTCATACAACTTCCATTGATATTTGATAGTGCAAGATAACACAAGCATCTAGGTATAATTAGACTGAGATGACCTAAGTATCAATTGTGTAAATAGACAAGAGTTAATCATGTTCCTATGAAAATTCATAATGTCATCAATGATACTTCGTAGAGCATGTCCCATGACAATTTGCACAGTAGTAATAATTAACTCACAAGCAACAAACAAAGAAAAATATCATTCTTGATCACAATGCCTCTAGTTTGTGACATCATCAAGGTACTCCCGAGAGATGATAACAATAATCACAATGCATTATTTGAACATTTTTGTTAAAGTGATCCAACCATGATTCATAAGATGATCCTTCAGTGATGAGATGATTTGGTTTGATGTTGATGTTTTGATTGATTGGATTGGATTGATTTTTGATGCTCAAATTTTGAAATGGTTGTTGCGATTGTTATTTTGATGTTATGTTTTGTTGATTGCTTTCCTATTTATTTATGCTCAATGGTGATTTGCCCCTAGTGGAAAATCAGGATACTTGCCCCCAGTGAGAACAAACCAAATTTATTATGGGTATGTACAATGACAACCAAGCTAGAGTGGGACGACCGCATTAGCCAGATATGGACATGAAGCTCATTGTGAGATATGCATGAATGCACAGAGATGGTAGAAGCGGATGGTCAACACACGCTTGAAAAGATGGAGAAGCCGACCTATCACAAATAGCACCTGTTTACTAGGTTTTCACCATTTGTTTTTATTGTACTTTTTCAGATTTTATGATTTTTTTGTGTTGTTACCAAGACACCTGTTTGCCAGGTTTTCATTAGGGCAACAACTTTTGATTTTTCACTTTTTTTGTATATTTCTCCTTTTTTGATTTTTTTTCTTTTTATTTTTTTTGCTTTTTATGAATTTTTTCAGGACTTTTTTTGCTTTTTATGAAAATTTTCAAGAATTTTTAAGACATGTACTGGATGCATCAGGTATAGAACTTCTTCAGGTGAAGGTTGTTCATTGTTTCCTCAAATAGATCCTCCTCTAGTGTTGATAATTGGTATGCCCCCAATCCAAAGACTGAAACAACAATAAAAGGACCCAACCAATTTGGCTAAAACTTCCCCTTCTTCTCTTGATCCTGTTGATTCTGAGGATTTTCCTTTAGTACCAAATCACCAACTTGGAATGTCCTAGGTTTGAATTTATGATTGTAGCTTCGGGACATTCTCTGTTGATAGAATTTCAAGTGATCTACTACAAGATGACGACGTTCATCCAACAACTCAAGTTCCTGTAATCTAGAAACACAGTAATCCTCATCCATAATGAGACCTTTCAGGGATACCCAGAGTGAGGGTATCTCAACTTCAATTGGTAAAAATGCTTCAAATTTGTAGATAAGGGCATAAGGTATGGCTCCCTTGGGTGTTTAGATGCTTGTACGATAGGAACAAAAAGTAGGGTTTAATTGAACATGCCAGTCATGCCCAACATCGTTGACGGTTTTATTTAGGATTTTCAGGATTGTTTTGTTTCAGGCCTCAACTTGGCCATTCCCTTGAGGGTAGTAAGGTGTAGAAAATTGATGCTGGATATGAAACTTTTCACAGACTTCTTGTACATCTTGATTTCTTGAAAGGTCTCCCATTTTCAGTGACAATGGATTGAGGGATACCATATCTGCAAATGATGTAGTTTAGAATGAATGAGGCAATCTGTTTCCCTATGATGGTTAGTAGAGGCATGAATTCAACCCACTTTGTGAAGTATTTTGTGGCAGTGATGATGAACTTATGTCTATTGGATGAAGGTGGGTGAATTTTACCCACAAGGTGCAAACCCCATTGAAAAAATAGCCATGTTGATGCGAAGGGTTGCAATTCTTGCGTAGGTGCATGAATGAGATTACCATGTATCTGACACTTCCTACATGTTTTGACAAATCAAAAGGCTTCTCTCTCCATATTCGACCAGTAGTATCCCAAACAAAGGAGTTTCTTGGCGAGGGTTAAACCACTTGAATGAGTTCTGCAAATACCTTCGTGGACATCACGTAAAGATTTTTCAAACTCATCATTTTCTAGACATCACAAAAGAGTTCCATCCAAACCTTAATAGTAAAGAACATCTTCCATGATGGTATGATGGGAAGATTGGCGGATAAAATTTCATTTTTGGTTGTGAGAAAGGTCGGGAGGAAGGATATTATCTTTTAAGTAAGCGTAGATTTTTCCGTAGAGGGAGGTATTGGCATCGTCTAGGTGGAAAATAAGGTGGGACTCAAAGGCATCATAGGCGGGGGTAAACAGTTGCTCCACCATGAACTCTTAGCAGCCTTGTCTTTCTGGAATTTGTAGCAAAGAAGCAATAGTAGCTATAGCATTGACAACTTTTTTGTCACTCCTTGGGATTTGACCAAACTTGATGTCAAAAAAGTATTTCTTGAAGTCATCGATCATTCTCTTGTAGGGCATTAGTTTATCATCCTTGGTTTGGTAGTCATCATTGACCTGATTAATGACTAGTTGAGAATCCCCATAAACCTGGAGCTCTGTAGTTTTCCATTCAACGACTATCTTGATCCCAATAATGAGTGCTTCATATTCCATTTTATTGTTAGTGTAAGGAAACATCAGGTGATATGATTTCAGAATGGTGTGTCCTAAGGGAGTGATGAATAGATTCCTGCTCTTGATCCATGCCGAGTGAAGGAACCATCAAAATATAAGACCCATTGTTTTGTTGTTACTGTTAAGACATCTGCATTTGGAAATTCAATGTGGAGTGGATTGTCATCATGAAGTGGTGCCTCCACTAGTTGATTGGCGATCACTTGCCCTTTGATTTCCTTTTTGTCAACATATTGGATGTTAAATTCACTAAGTATCATAATCCACTTAGCCATTCTTCCTATCAGATTTGCTTTGCTTAGGAGATACTTTAGTGGATCACTATTGGCTATGAGCTTAACTATGTGAGTCAACATATAGTCGCAATTGTTGGGTAACAAACACTACATCTAGACAAGCTTTCTCAATGGAGGTGTAATTGATCTCATATCCATTCAAGGATCTAGTGATATAATAAATTGCTCTTTCCTTCCCCGTTGAATCTTCTTACGCCAATAAAGCTCCCAATGATTGGTCAGTAGTGGCAATGTACAATAAAAGAGGCTTCCCTTCTGCTAGAGGTGCTAGAACTGGTGTACTCATCAGGTATTGTTTTAGTTGATTAAAGGCTACTTCTCACTTCTCATCCCATCATAAAGAAACATTCTTGTGTAGGAGATGAGTGAAAGTATGGGTCTTATTAGCTAGTTGTGAGATAAATCTTTTGATTGATTGGAATCTGCCTTGTAGGGACCTTAGCTGATTGATGTTTTTTGGCAGGGGCATCTCCATCATAGCTTCTACTTTTTCTGGATCCACCTCGATGCCTTTATCTGACACTATGTACCCAAGTAGTTTTGTTGATGTCATGCCAAATACACATTTCTTTGGATTGAGGCGAAAAATAAATTTCTCCAAGCGAGTGAATAGTTTGTCTAATATCTCCAAATGTCCTTCTCTAGTGTGGGATTTCTCCAACAGGTTGTCTACATAATCTTCCATGAAAGTATGCATCATGTCATGGAAAATAGTTGTCATAGCTCTTTGATATGTGGCCCCTATATTTTTCAACCTGAAGGGCATAGCATTCCAATAGAAGGTTCCCCATGGACATGTGAAAGCTGTCTTATCTTGATCTTCAGGAGTTATCTTAATTTGGTTGTATCCAAAAAAGCCATCCATTAATGATAACATGCCATGTCCTGCTATTAAGTCCACAATGATGTCTATGTTTGGCAAAGGGAAATCATCTTTTGGGAAAGCCTTGTTGAGATTTCTAAAGTCTGTGCAGATCCTTATGCTACCATCAAGTTTTGATACATGTAAAATATTTGATATCCACTCTGCATAGTCAATGGGCCTGATGAATCTAACATCCAACAACTTCTTTAGTTCAGCCTTCACTAGTAATGAAATATGAGGATTCATCTTTCTTAACCTTTGTTTAAATGGTTTGATTCCCGAAGGAAGAGACAAATGATGCATAATGAGACCAGGATATATCCCTGGCATGCCAACATAAGACCAGGCAAAATTGACTTGTCGCTCCTCAAAGAACTTGACAAAGTTGGGCTTCTCTCGTTCTGTCAATGATTCTACCAGATAAGATTTCTTACTGTTTCCACAGTTCTGACATTGATGGACTGTGTCGGTTCAATCAGGACTTTCGATCTTTCCTGAAAGTGTTTAGGGAGAGTGTAAAATTTCCCATCCTTTGGCACCTCAAAGAGGTTTTCACCATTTGATGCACTCTTTATTTTTACTATTTTTGGATCTGATACTGCCATGGAATGCTTTTCACCATCATATCTTTCTTTTGTTTCATTTATTTTGTAGCTGGGAAACTTGACACTCTCTTGTTGTGAAGTTATTCTTTGATGTTCAAAGGTGGAGACTATTTCGAGATTTGTAGCGTAGAGGAAATTTACGATGGCCTCATCATTCGAAAAGGTGGGGATATTGATAGGTTCGGTTTGGTCCCAATCTATTAGCTCAAGATGCAGTAATGGTAGGGGATCATTGGGTGGATTTAGGTTAGATGTCATAAGTGTCCTAATAGCAGTGTGGTCATCAAACAAGACTAAGGCAAAGTCGAGGTCTATAATGTCACTCTCCTCCAAGGGGTCCATCTCACTATTAGTCTGTTCATCCTCACTCGAACCATCGATATTGTACGATTCTAATTCAAGTGGTTTAATTCTTGAACCTTGTCCCTCCTCAAGCGTGGGAGTATACTTGTGGATTACATCAACCTTCTTTTCATGACATGATTCTTTTGACAATGAATCCCACTCATATCTATTTGAATATGTTTCATAGTGGTCACTAGCTTGGAGCTGTAGAATGCATTCAACAACCTTCTGCTTTAGATCCTCTTTTGTTCCCTCATCCTTCTGATGTTCTTTCTATCCTAACCCTGTTTTGTCTTTTGGATTGGTTATAATGGGTTGGATAGGTTCTATGATACCCTCTTTTCTTTTTCCGATGGGTCCTTGTCTGTCATACCCCATCTTCTCCAAAATCGAGAATCCTTTTCCATACTGAGTGGTTTGAACATTTGTTATTGCAGCTTGGGAATCAATTTCATCTTTGTAGAGCCATTTCAAAACATCTTTGTCATCTAATTCTTCCTCTCGAGTGCTCTGTTTTATGAATCGACCATCAAATATTGTGACTAGTTGGGAGGATGATGAGGTCGATGGTCGACCATAGGATTTTGGTGACATTAATTGTGAGAGGCAGAGGGACTGTTCAATGGAGTATTTGCCGACACCTTTATCTTTGATTTGGACTTTCTCTTCAAATGTTTTGGCTAGGGTATTTAGCCGAGCTTCAAAATTGGAGGATACAGAAGGGCTAGACTCTTCCTTTTTCTCTGATTGTTTGGATGGTGGACTGGATTGAATTCCTCCCTGAGAGGATGTGGAAAAAGGATTAGCTTGACTGAAATTATTGGAGACATCAAAAGTGGAATTAGGGGCTTCACGGTTATATGGCACAAACACATCCTGGACAACCTTTAAAGCATTGCATTGTTGGGGATTATTTGAATCAACGGGAATAGTGATTTCCTGAGCATTGCAGGGAAAATTTAGACACTGATGATATGTTGAGGGTATAGCCTAGATTTCATGGATCCATGGATGACCCAAGAGTATGTTATATGTTAAATCCTTGTCCAAGACTTGACAAATCACATCTTTCTAAATTGGCCCCACTTGAATAGGTAATATAATCAAACCTTTTGAAGCTCTTTCTTCATCATCATATGCTTTGATTGTGATCTTCTTTCTTGGATCTATTGCATTGTCAGAGAAACCTAGTGCCCAGAAAAGTTTTAAAGTACATATATTAAGTCCAGCTCCTCCATCTATAAGGACGCGCTTGACATGACTTTTATGGATTTGGACTTTGATATGAAGGGCTACATTGTGAGGATGAGTAAGAGATGCATCATCGTTCTCTGAAAAGGCCAAGCAGTGAGGTGCAATTAGGTGTCCCACCATGCCTTGGAAAGCACAAAATTCTAGATCATTTGGCACTGTTGTGTTGACTAGGGCCTTTTCTAGAATTTCTTTGTGAGCAGGAGGGATTTTGAGAAGCTCTAGTATTGTTATTTGTGCAGGGATTTTTTGAAGTTGATCGACAATGTTGTATTGCTGGGATGTAGCAGTAGGGGTTTTGAAAGCACTCCCTTTCAAAACCCATTTTGTTTGAGCTCGTGTGGTTACGTTTACTGGCACATTGTCTTGTTTTCCATTGATTTTGATGACATTTATTTGATTATCCATCACAACCATGTCTTGAGGGATATTGAGGATTTGATAAAAAAAAATATTGGTGTCATTGATTGGATGATTAGTTGCAACAGGGCTTGGTGGGTTATGGATTTTAATGTCATTTGCATGATCTTCAATGACAAAATATTAAGGATGATGGTATCTTGAACATAGTTTACATTCTTTCCCTTGCCATTGTTGTTAGAAGATTCTCCTTTGTCATAATTTGGCATAGGGTTCTTGAATACCCCATGATCAGTGTTAGTTTGAGGTTCCTTGATCCTTACGATTTTGTTGTCAATCAAATCTTGTATTTTATGCTTCAATTGCATGCAATTATTGGTGAGGTGACCTTTACATTGATGAAACTCACAATAATGAGTGTCATTCCACCATGATGATTTTACTTTTGGCTTAAAACCTCGGGTGTCCGATAAATTGATAATATTTTCTGCAATAAGTTCCCTCAAGGCGGATTAATGTGATTGACCCAGGGGCATAAACTTCTTGTAGTTGTTTGATGTTTGATAAGGCAGATTCTTGGATGATGATGTTTGATTATTTTGATTATTCCCCCGGTTAGAATTTTGACTATTGGTTTGATTGGCAGTTTGGGTGGTCTTTTGATTTGTATTTGAAGGACTTTTTGACAAATTAAAAACCGGTTTAGCATTGCGCGTTTCAACAGAGGTATCATTGTCATTATTTTTGTACTTTTGCCAAAACTTTGGTTTATCATTGTTGGGGGAATTTGACGAGTTATTTTCATTATAGATTTTTAGAATCCCTCGTTTGACCAAAGCCTCCTCAATCTTGATTCCGTTTTTGATCAATTTTTCAAAAGTTGGGGGACATTGTAATTCAAGCCTATAGCTCATGTCATCATTCAAGTTATCAACGAACACCTCTATTTTCTCTTTCTCTGGTATGGGTCAGGGATACCTTACAAATAACCTTCTCCACCTTTGAAAGAATATGAGGAATGATTCTCCTTTCTTTTGTTTCACGTTGCAAAGGTCTTTCATTGTAATTTCGTGTTGGATATTATATGAATACTGCATGATAAACTTGTTAACCAATTCTTCAAAAATTTTAATTCTCAGAGGTAAATGTGAAAACCACTGCATACACTATCCTCCTAAACTAAGGGGGAATAACCTCATTAGATAAGTGTCCTCATGAGAAAATTCAAGACTCATCATTCAGAATTCCCTCATGTGATCTATCAGATCAATTTTCCCATTGTATTTGTCATATTTGGGAAATTCACAATGTTTAGGGAATGGTATCATGTTAACATTTTGATCAAATGGGTAGGGACATATATCTTGTATGGAATAACTCTTAGTGGCCCCCATTTGCATGTTCTGCATTTGTTGTTGAAGGGCTTGTATTTTTTGTGTCAAAGCATCCATGGGATCATTGGTCTTTGTTTATTTTCTGGTTTTAGTACGTATTTATGTTTCTATTTTCTTAGGGGTCTTTTGCAATTTCGTGATATCGAAATTGTCAGGTAATTTGACTCCTTTGTTTGCTAACATTAAAAGGTATTTGTCTCCTTTCTCAAAAATATTTTCCATGAACTTATGGAAGTTTGAGTCTTGTTGGGCTTGCTCAATTGTTTCTACTGTTATCTCTTCAACCTCGTCTGAACGAGTTCTGAAAAAAGGATTTTCTTCTCTTTCGGTCATGGTTTCTTGGTTTTCGATTGTCTTTTGATTGTCTTTTGATCTAGTTTTCACTTTTGCAACCTTGTTAGGATGGGCATACAAGTGATGAAAATTTTCTAAACATTTGACCAAAGTTTGGAGAGTGCCAAAAGGGTTGATTGAGCGAGCTTTATTTCGGGGTAAAGGATGACGAATCCTGTTGAAGGATGACAAATCTTGATGGTGAAATGCATCTGTTAAATCAAAAATTTGATGTGATAAGGAAGGGACTTTGAGATGTTTGATCAATGATTAAATGAAATATTTTCACTTGAAAACGCAAGTTTCAACAAGTATGAGGCTATGATGCTTTTTTTATTGCATGAATTGATTTGAGCGATTAGAGTATTGAATTGGTGGTTGAGGAATATGAGAATGAAAGACAGGTTGACTACGATTGTGTCTCTGGGAGAGAGCTCTTCATTGATAATAAGCTTGTGAAGATAAAGGCTCTAAAGAAAAATAGTCAGTATACCCTCTATCAAAGTCGTGATACCGATGAAGGAAGGTTCGATAATTGCGCAACACTTCCCTACTTTGGTACAAGAAGCGTCTCCTTTTCAAAAGTTTCTTAAAACTAATATGTTTCTTGGGTTTCTTGATCCTCTTGGCAATGGATTTCTTGACAAATTTGGTTGATTTCCAATCCCTCAACATATACTTTAGGATGATGAAAATATATTGTTTAAGGGGGAAAATCTAGACTCAATGTTGACTGACAGAAAAGAGGTTAAATTAAGGTTTTTTTTTGGAAAGTTACCAGATGTGCTAAAATAGGGTATGGATGTGATGAATCTCAGATACTCTATAGAATGGTTCAGATGCACTGTAGAAAGTTCTGGATGCGCCAGGACAGGGTATAGATGCGTTGAGGGATGGTCTGAATGCGCTGAAATAAGGTATGGATGCACTGCAAGAACATATGCTAGGAATGTATAAGTGAGATGCGCTAAAACATAAGTTGAATGTGCTGGAGAATGGTATGAACGTGCTAAAACATGCATCAAATGCACCGAACTAGAAAGTGTTTCCCAATTTTTGATAGTTTGACAAAATTTTCTTGATTTTTGACAGTGAATCTGAACTGTTTGAGTTGGATTTTCTTCTGAATCTATGGTTGAATGTTTTGGTATAATGTTTGTTGAAAACTTGGTTCAAAAACACATTGGTAAACACATCAAACAAGCACATTCCCTAGGTTGTGTAAGACTGTATTCTTTTGGATCCCACGTGGATTTTACTCCAACCGCATATTCTTAGTGAATGAATCTAGAAGCTTGGTTGCACGAGCTCCCCCTTATAGTGCACTCACTTCTTAGGCCAACCGAGCTTCCAAATCCCATGAATCTCCCATGGCAAGTTGATCATTTCTACTAAAAATTGTGCAAACGTGGGTGCTTTCACAACGATTGTTGCTACACCAAAGAATAGATAAGGTAATTGGGCTTACTACAAAAAAGTGGTTTTTAGTAAGGGAATTTCGTTACGGGTGGGATATACATATGATAATATTAGCTCCATTAAGGAGGACTCCCAGCCTATAGAGGTTAAGCTTTACAGGTTTTTATGTACCTCATGGGTACTGAGGGAATCACTTGTCGGAATAACCATTCGTGGTCTTTGAAATTTCCTCAAGTCTCAATTTTATATACCGATTGGAAGGGCTTGGCCTTAGCTTATTATCGGTTTGGGTCGTTCCCTCCTTTCAAAGTGGGGAGACAAGCCCTCTAAGGTTAAAAATGCAAATAAAATGAATGGGTTTAGCTTTCTAGTCACCCAGTTAAGGGGAGAGCATACTCACCTACCATTCCAAACACAACAAGCATGGTGTAAATTTAACCTTCCTAGTTATACTAGATTCCTATCTTAACCAAAGGAAAAGTAATAACTAGATCTAACCCTACAACCAACTATTAGTAGTTTCAATGTTTATCTTCAACAACGTTATTTTAAATGTTTCTGCAAAGTCTTTGACTACGTATCAAGGTCCTGCAACACATAAATTTTTTAATCAGTTTTGAGAATCTAAAAAATAACAGTAAAAACTGAATGTGCCATTGCAAAGATCGAATATGCTAAAAGACAGACCAAATGCATTAAACTACTGAATGTGCCGAAAGAACAACCAGATGCGCTAAAATATGAACCGAATGCACTGAAACTAAAAATGATAGAATTAAAATTTTCAACTCCCTGACGTGCCAAAACAGATCCTGAATGCGCTGCAGAAAACACCAGATGCACTGCAGAAAACACCAGATGCGCTAGAACATGAGCCAGATGCACCGAAATAGGCAATTAGATGCATCGAAGCAGGAGCCAGACGTGCTGCAGAAAAATTTGTATGCATCATTTTAGATATTTTGACAAAACCTGTAAATGAAACTCAATAGAAAATTGATTTAATCACGTGGCTAGGCCCCATGGTGGGTGCCAAATTTATGTGTGGTTTTTTAATGTGTATATCTTGCAATGTTAGTTATAATATCAAACGCACCTTCATGAAATGCATTACATAAAAGGACATAATAAAAACTACAATCATCCCCTTAAATCATCTCATGGTTCTCTAAACCCAAGGAATCCTGCAAGATCATGCTCTCAAATATTATTGATCTGTGCATGAGCTTACATAAGATTGACAACTTAAGCTACGAGATGCTGAAATAAAAGCCTACATGCCTATGTTTTTGTATTTTTATATTTGATGCATTTGAGATAAAAATAATTCTACAACAAGATGGTAATGAGATCTAAATGCTAAGAGGGAGTATGATGATCTAGTATAAATTGCTAAATGAAAGATGAATTAAGCTAATCTATTTAAATGAAAATGCCATTATAACACTAAAATGATTTAAAATGCAAAGCTAAGCTAAATTCTCTCAAATTTCTCCCATAAAGTGCATCAAAATTCAGAAGCATAAAATTATCAAATTCTTCCTCTTATCAAATGTTGTAGCAAAAGGCTCTATTTATAGATTTTCCAAGCCTCAAGGTGATGTGGCAACAATAGACGGTCAAGATTGTGATCTTGTGACATCAACGACAGAGCATCAAGAGGTTAGAGAGAATCAGGGAGATGGTTCCCTTCCACAAGACAAATTTCCAAGTGTAGAAAGGAATCACAGAGCAAGAGAAGCCATGTGTCTCAGGTTGATCAAAATTGGTTGCAAATTTGTTGGAGATATTTCATATTTTGCAATTTATAAAAAATCATTTGTGAGACACATGATGAGGTGGCAGGTGAGTTGGAGGTGGTTAGAAGAAAGTTGTAGAAATGTGCTTAAATTGGATTAAAAATTCAATTTAGTAGGAAAGGGTAAATTAGTAAAATGACAAATAAATTCCTTTGTGCATTTTAACCAATTTGTAGAAGAATATTCTAAATTTGAATTTAAAAATTCAAATTTAAAAAGAAGAGGGGAAAATTAATTAAATCCAAATTGATTAATTTATCCTTTTAATTAATTTTAGAAAGAAGGTGAATTTTGAAAAGAGGAAACAAAATATGAACCATATAAATAAATTTCACAATTTATTTATAATAGTAGAGGAATTAAGAATATTAATCAAATAGTCAGTATTTAATTAATGTGATGCTCAAACCATTTTTACGTGCATACAATATTTTTAATATATATTTCAAAAACTTTAATTTTATAAAAAATATTAAGGCGGTTAATTTTTTGTCGCTGTGAATTATTGGCGATGAATTTTTCATGGCGGTGAATTACTAGCGGTGAATTTTCCTTTGGTGAATTACTGGCGATGAATTTTTTGGATACCAAACTCACTACCTAGCTTGTATTTTCATACCTTTGCATATTCTTGCATACTTTGACATACATGTACTTTGATGCATGCTGTCATTATTCTATAATTTTTCTTTGAGCTCCTAATGCAATATTGTTATCTTGACATTTGCACATCTCTTGGAATCTTGGGTTTGTAATTGTGTTATTTAATTTATAGTTTTATAGCTTATCTCTTTCATAGAAGATATTTGTTATTCAATCTATTTCAAATTTCTAATGTAGAAGACTTTAGAAAAATTGATGATATAATTAATTAATTAAATGTGATATTATTTAATTAATGTGGATAGGAGGGGATTTAGATGAAATAGGGATAAAATTGACCAAAAACAAGAGGTAAATTTTATGTGCCTACAAGACTATTGCAACTATAAAGAGATAAGAAGTGCCATTTCTATTTTTACAGTAGTGTATGTGGGTAAAAGGTGGTGTAGTCATCTTCCAATATAGGATATCATTATGTAGATGATGTAATGAGAGTTGTGGTTATAAAGGGTGAAAAGAGATCCTAGATCTAACTAGTAGATTAATGTGGATCAATATTTCCTTTCCTTAATAATAAAATTCAAACCAACAAGGGTGTTAAGATTGGCTAACAACCTAGAAGGAGATCCAATCTTACCTAGGTTTAGCTCCTTTGTTGCTAAGAAAATTGATTAATTTAATGTGAATTTGTTGACCCAATTTATTATAAAAACCCAGTCTAAAAATATGAATTATTTGCACAGACAAAAATGAAAATTGATGGAACACACATGATGCAGGAGCATCCCTAGTTGTAAAGCAATCCTGTATCAACCAAAACAAATTATTTTCTTGTAATTCAATTGTAGCTATCTTAGTAGTTTCTTCCACATTTTACTGCATCATCATTTCTCAACTCATAGAGTAAGATATGGTTCTACATGAGATCATCTATAATATATCTTGATTTTAGGTGATTTGCATTCATTTTTAGAAATTTATCGCTCTCAAAATTTCACTATTGATTCTCAAATAGAGCATTTAGGGCCTATCTGGCTCAAGCTTGTTGTGCAAACCTTTTTCTAAGCGTGTAGAGGTTCATGGAACATCATTCAAGGAATTTTAGGTCCAAGGTGAACTTTCTTGGAGATCCGCAATACATTTCCATTTCTTGATGGGTTATCTTTTCATGTTCTTCGTCAACCTACATGGTTTGATCTTACATTGGGGTTTGTAAGCCCTTGAGGCTGACATGAATCATAATTGGAGTTAGGGATTCATATTTAAGATCCTTTGTAATCCATTGGAAGTCAATTAGTTAGTTCACAAGTTCTCAGTTAGTAGTAGATAGGAAGTAGACCGAAAGGTCACAATAAGGCCTAGTGCCAATTGTAATATCTTGTAAAGCCCTTGCGATAGGCCTGTGAGCCCTAGTCATTATATATATGTGGGATATGATGCATTTAAGATTGAAATTTATTGAATCAATGATAATTCATGTTTTCTATGAATTTCTTGTGTTATTTTTGTTGTGTTGAACTCTAGGCTGCATGGTTGCATAGTCCTTTCTGAACCCTCCATTTGTGACTCCACCAATACAAAAATATGAGAAATAAAGACATCGAGGAACTTGCAAATGAAAATTGAGTCTAAATTTGAGGGACAATGGTGAGGGTTCCCTTGACCAAAAATAAGGTTTTTTGAGTGCTTAAACTTTGGTCTTAAGGATAGATGTTTTATTTGCACTTTCCTACAACTTTTTGTTGATGAAATTTCTGGATTTGACCCGCACACATGAAAAGAGGGGGAAAGGTTGTGTTGTATAGGGGCTTGCCTAAGTCAAACCCCATTTTGGTGTTTCCACCTTCACAAAAAACAAATGATGATGGTAAAGAGGGCTTACCCTAGGTCAAGTAGAGGTCAAATAGACAATAATTGACTTTAAAAACAAATGATAATTGATAATGTTACCTTAGGTATGAGATCTCTGTCAAAGTGATGTTCACACCATAAGTTGCCATAGACGGATGATTAAATTTCCTTGAAATTTTTTAAAAGGTTATTCCACTTAACACAATAAATTGTTGTAGTTAATATGTAGAGGATAACTCACATACACATTCATAACAAGAGTATTCATAATAAGAGCATAAAAGTGCATAATTGATCATGAGAGTGACTTTTTCATAATGCTTAATATTCAAATGAGAGGAAAAATTATTTATATATGTATTCAAATTGATATTTTTGGTTATAGGATGGCTTGAGGTCACTTTATAATTCTCAAAGCCAACATTGAAATACTATCTATTATAAAAGGGAACAAGTTGCATGAAGAAAACCAAAGGCATGTCTTTTAGAAAAGGATGTGTTGGGTAGAAGATGTGCAAGAAGTAACATGTTCTCTGTCAATGAAATAAACATAGAGAATGAAGATACTTGAGGAATATGGATCAATAGAAAGCCATGGTAGAGGAAAGTGATTGAGATCTATAGTTTATATAAAATATTACAAGGATTAAGGCTAGGATGGGGGTGTTTCAAGGGGAGATGGTTGGGGCATTAAGCTTAGTAGAGGGAAAGGTAGATGAGCCTCATAAAGAGGACATCGACATAGAGAATATGGTTTTATTGAGTGAGGAGAACCATAAAGAATAAATGGAATGCAAGTTGGTATTGGAGCACAAATTTACATAGGGGGACTTAAAGACTAGGTATACTTCATAAAGGGAATGCTTTGTCTTGGAACATTAACTAGATGGAATAAAAAATAAGGTAATGTATAGTTGCAAAAGAGATATACTATGGTCTTAGGAGTGATGGATGAGATGCTCTATCTTGATGAATAATCTAGGTGATTGCAAAGGATAAAGTCTAGGAGGAAAAATAATACATAGGAGAAGGATTTTATGCAATCTCTATAAGAAAAGGAGGCATTCTTAGAGGAAAAAATGAGGTAGAAGCTAAGGAGATAGATGAGGTAGAGGCTTTAAAGGGATTTAATCTTGATGATACTTTTAGGTAGGAAGTAAAAAGTGGGGAAATGAATCTTCCCATGCCAAAAAAGATAAAGAAGAAATAGTTAACATATTAGGAACTAGGGGCTATCATAACTAGTATACCAATAATTATAGATTACCATTTAGATGAGGAGGATCATGAAGGTTTTGTGCACACACATGCACTAGTGAGGATGTAGAAGGCATGCAAAAGGAGATATCACACGAGATGTGAGAAGTCAAAGATCATATGAAGTGATTTATGACACGATAATCATGTAAATAACAAGCGGGGAGGAAAATGTTACATGGGATTAGTGCAAAGGTATCAACATGGAAGAAATGTGTTATTTGAACGACATAAAATAATGAAATAAACATGTAATTTTGTTCTTGTAAAAATTGTATCTAAATCCCAAGGGAAGGAACATGAAGTGAAGCCATCAAATAGAAGAACTCTATCAAATATAACTATCACACTAATCTTAAGTTAGGGAGTGTGAAGAATTAGAAAAAGGAGTAGAGTTGGAAAGAAGTAGCTTAATTATGTAATGAAAAGGTTGTTAAAGGATAATAAGCACCAAATAATATATAAGGAGGGATGTAAGAGCTACCTACACTAGTTTAAACACCAAGATTCATAGTCTTATGAAAGAGGGACACAAAAAGGTGGTATACACAATAAGAATAAGGTGGGAAAGGGAGGTCCATAAGCATGAAGTAGAATGGAAGATAACAAAAGCTAGGGAAAGTTGTCCCATAGAGTGGCACAAAATTGAAAACATTTAGAAAATAAATGCAAAGAGAAGAGGTGGTAGTGGGGTTATAACACAAAGGTGTCCTGGGGAAGACATAGTGATAATAAAAAGTGGTCTTAGAAAGACCACACAAAAATATTGTGGGAGGCATTACAAATAACAAAGCCTAAGAAAATAACATGGTAAGAACGATCCTTTGGTAGACATGGAAGGGATATGATCGGATGAATACCACAAGAAGAAAAGGAAGAAGAAGGAAAAGGAGGTGCAAAGGAAGGTGGTCAAGAGAGAGCCCAACTACAAATAAGTTAGGAAAGAATATTGGATGGAGGTGGTTAATTTATAGTAAGATGGAACCCATGAGAGAATAAATAAATCAATTGGGGGATTGATGAAAAGAACAATGGTATTGGGGATAGACCTATAAAGGGGATTGTTTTTGTAATAAATAGGAAGGGTTAAGAGGTAGAGAATAGAAATAATTTGGTGAATGGAGTGGTTACCATTATGTTTTATAGCCAGAGTGATTCTACCATGCATTCTCAATTTGTGAGCAAGTTCTCACTTATTTTCAACTTAAGGTATCTTTTGCAAGAGCATCCCAAATAAATCCATTATCCTATAGCTAATTATGGATAGATACACTATTTCTATAGTTCCATAGAATCTAGATCTAAGTTGACACATAAAATAATGTCTATTTAGAAAAGTGTAAGTGCATGCAAGAGCCTAAAAGCAATTTTTCATATTAAAGTTGGAGATAGTGCATTGAGTTTCATGATAGAGAACATGCATCAAGTGTGAGTAAGTGAGAAGAATATGTTTTGATGTGGAGTGTATGTATGTGAAAAACAAAGAGGCTCAGCTCAAGCACATGCACTACGAATAATGATCACAATAAATAGTATTAAATGGAATTAAAGATGGTACATTTGATTAGATGGAAATAGAGGGAGTGTTACATGAAACACCAATTTTTTAAAATTAACATCCATATGGTGGCCCATAATAGCATTAGAACATATATGTAGTCACAAGATAATTAAGTTAGTTAAAAAATATTTAATTTTAAATTTAGGGGTCAAAAGGGCTAAGAACAAGAAATTTGACACCCCACATGTGTATAAGTATGATCAATTTAGTCAAGTTGTAAATTTATTTGTATGATTATTCTTCCTAGGGAAACAAGGATATATAGATAAAAAGATATAAGTTCAATCTTGTGGACTAGACTATATTTTAGTGTAAGAGATTATGACTCCATTATAAAATTAGGGAAAAGCCCCACTATAAATCTATAACATTGCATTCAAGTTAATGAAATAAGATATTTTTCATGAGTTACCTCATCTTTTGTTGTGTGTACCTAAGGGTTATTTGATTAGCCTACAAGACTTAGGCATCCCTTTCATTATAAACCTAGAGGTCTCATTCACATAAAAATATCCCTAATTAGGGAGGTGTGATCTAAAATTTGGTCAAGTTATTTAGATTGATTATGTTCCTTAGTGTAGCTTATGCTATAGGTTCACTTGTAGCAAGGTTTAGGTCACCTATAATAATATTGTAGGTGTTGAAATGATAGTATGAATTTATCTTGGCCACATATGATCTTCATTATGGGTGATGATGGTTAGAGGAATGACATGTAGTTTCATCATCAAATTGCTTCTTATCCTTAAAATTATGATAGTTCATTTTCTCTTTGGAAATTAACTTATTTCTTGGGCTATCATATTTTGGATGGTGATCATTTTAGTTCCACAAGTTGTGTTGGTTATTTTTCTCATAAGTAGTTACCATGAACAATTATTCCAATCCAAGGCGACCATCCACCTTCCAAATAAGGATTTTCATTGAGGTAATCATTGATATTCTAAGCAATGGTCCATCTTATTTCTTGAAGATGAAACATACATGGATTTAGGGAAATAAAGAAAACAAATAGGGATAGTTAGCTCAAGAAAGAACTCTCATACTAGTTCAAAAATAATATAGAGAGGTGCAACTTTTTCTAAAACATAGAATAAAATTAAAGGTGTAGGAGTTTTTAAATTGCGACAATTGTTCAAAATTTACCAGTATTGGTATTGAAACTATGTAATAGCACTAAGATTAGTGATGGGATGGTAGTTGCATACAGTTTATGGATTTTTTCTCTCAATTAGGTTATATCTAAACGAGTTTTAGTGTTATGTTTTCTTATATGTTGTGTGACCTATTTATTTATTTTCTTTTATGTTATTTATATATTTATGTTGTTTTAAGTTGAAATGACTATAGGGTGGTGTGGGCTAATAGTAGAGTTATTTTATGAATCTATTATCAATGAAACACTAGGGTTATCAACCAAATGGATTATGGACTATAATTTATACAATACAACCTTAATCAAATAAATTAAACCTTTAAAAAATAAAATGATAGACTACCTATGGTGCTAAGTCTAGTAGAGAGATGATATATTTCATATGATGTCTCTCAAGGGATTATTGATGACCTCATAGTTTATAATAAAATATTTATATTGGGAAGTGATGCTTATTAAATTTCATAATTCTTTATAGGTCTCGTGTATTATTTATATCTCCTGATAGTTCTAGCTATTAGCTCATTTTTTGTTGCTTTCATATATGCTTTTAGACACTTTTAGATACATTTCCTAGACAAAACTCCTAATTATACTACCTTTTCATACTTACTATGTAGACTTGGACCTAAAATATAATGGTGGAAATATGGCTATGATATAATGAGTATTTCATGGTTTATACGTTGATATGCATGAAATGTGGTTGGAATTTTATGTTTTAATTATGATATTTAGACTTGTGTACATGCTTTGTGAATTAATCATTTTGCAGCCAAAGATTAACTGTAGCATGTAGTAGTTGTAGGATAAACCCACAACAAAAGGATGACTGGGACATCAAAACAAGGGAGTTCTAGATTGAACTGAATGTGATGAATGTTGATTAAAAGCGTTTGATGGAGGTTGAATGTGCATCTTTTTGACCAGTTAATAAGCACTGAAGCAAAAGGATTCCTTTACCAATGGGATTTTGATAAATTTTTATGTGTTTACATGCAATTATGTTTTATAGAGTTTTAGTCCTATTAGGGTTCTTCTTTTCTTTCAGTTATAGGTTGGATAATTCAGTCTTAACTATACACTCAGATATTTATGAGTGGAAAGTTAATGATTATGATTAGTTATTGCTTTGAATAAAACTCCCTCAAGCTTGTATATAGCTGATGGTTGAGTCCTTAGGTTAGTTAGTTGGTTTTTCAGTTTTCTTATATCAATTATTTTTAGTTTCAATACATTATAGATATTCATAATGATTGAATAATATATGTGAGAAGATCTTGTGTAAATATTTCATGATATGCAATGAATGAAGCTAATTTCATTGGATGCGTAGAATCTGTTAGTTAGATCTAGTTTCAGTTAATGTGGGAACAACCACTTGAGTAGGGCACTCAAGGTAACTGTTCTTCACTTTATTTTCCAGTCAATTTGATTTTTGTTTAATGGTTGTTTCCTGTTTCATGAACTTTATGCAAGTTAAACTAGAATCTCATACTTCACTTATTGTTAATGAATGTTCATGAACATGCATATAATGGTTAACCAATAATAATTTAGAGGTTAAATTAGTTGAGTCATTTGTTTTTATCAGTTTTGAGTTGACATAGTAATGTTTTATTAGCAACAATTTAGTTATAGTCTAAGCTGTAGGTACATGTAGCCACTAGTTCTGATTTATGTCTTTTACTATTCTACAATTCTATGAATTTTCAATGAGTAGAATAACTTGAATAGGATAGCTTAGGTAGTTTTGAGTCTCTAAAGGCATATACAATGTTGCACCATCACAAGTTTACAAACCTTGGGTTTACATTTTAATATAGTATTTACAATGTTGAGTGGACTATTTAGTTAGATAAACCTCTAAATTGTGTTGGTTCTACAAATTTTATAACACATTAGTTTAGAATCTAGATTTTTGGCACCGTTGTTGGGGATGGTGCTATCTTCACATACTTATTTTTACAAGCTTTCATAGTTTATATTTTGTTTTTAGCATTAGGATTGTTAGACTTAATCTTTTTCAACACTAGAAGCTACACTAACATTGTGTAGGACCATTGCTATATAAAGCCATATTTCATGTATGTAGAGGTAGAGAGACCCTTTGGGTAGATTCTTTCCCTCTTCACACCAAGAATCTATAGCAAAAATTGGTGAGCCCAATACTCAAAGCGAGGGTAATACTAAAGAAGAAACATTCCTATCACCAACATCTACTACACTTACAGAGGGAACATACCGCACCATGGGGGATGCAGTAGATGATGATCTTGAACATTGAACATTTGAGTTTCCAATCACTAACCAAGAAACGGCTACATTGCTAAAGAATATCCCTCTTTTAGCCTTACTATTATTTTATGGGTTAATGATTGAGGACATAGATACATTTATGTTTCAATTTGATGTTCCATGTAGAAGTTGTGAATATAATTATGATTCTCATAGGCTCAAACTCTTCCCTGCAACTCTAAAGGATGTATCCCTAAGATGGTTCTTGGGATTAGGCAGGGATGTTGTTCTTGACTGGGACACCATGAAGACATTGTTCTTAGAGAAGTATTAAGACTATTGTAGGGGACCTAATAGAAGGAAGGATGAAATTTTTCAAAATGTCATAGAAGGAGGATGAACCACTAGAATATTATGTGGAGAGATTTTAGTTTGCTTTGAAGGAAAATCCACAAAACAAGTTGTTTGAAGAGCCCCTCAAGTTAGTCTTCTTGAGTGGAGTCAATGATGACTATATGGATGTCTTGAACCTCATTAGACAAGGAGATATTTCATAGATACCATTTCAAGACATTTGTAAGGTCTGCAAGAATTATTCTAGGACCTTCACTAAAAGGCCAAGAGGAGATAGGACATCCACTATTGGTAAATCATCTACAAGGGTTTCAAAGATAGAGTTAAGCAACTTGTTATCCAACATGAAGGAAGACATTATCAATCATTTAGAAACTCAGTTGGATACTCTCCACATTAAGAATAAGAAGGAGGAAGTTGAGGCTATGCTCACTGAATACTGTTGAAGTTGTAGGCAAAGAAAAGCAAACTGCAAATGCAAGAGAGTGGTTAGTATCCAACAAGATAAAGTTGAGAAACCTAATTTTCAGCCAATTGAAGGAGATGATGGACAAATATTTTATATAGCAAAAAGCAGGCCATGGAAACAATGAAAAGGTATGCCACAAGACCCCCTCAACTTTAATTCATCCTTTCCTATTAGGAATCAAAATATTTTTGCTTGGAACTCTCAACCCTGGCCAAGAAACCAAAATTTGTGGCAAAACCCTCAACAATGGCCACATGAAAATTGGATCCAACAAAAGCTAAATTCTTGGCCACAACAAAATTTATAGGGTTCAAATTATAACCCCCAATGGCCAACACAACAAAATCAATGGCAGCCTCAGTGGCAAAAAGGCCAACAATGGCAATAGCCAAATATGAACTGTCAAAATCCTATGCTTCCTCCTCTACCACAACATCAAGCTATCATGCCTCCATAAAATCCTACATCCCAAACACCCAAGCAACCAAAAATACCTTCCCAACCTATACCTAACCCTAACAAAAAGCTTGTTCAATAGGCTTATATTAACAAAGCTATGCAATACCTCACTTATGAGGTAGAGGTGAGTGATGTCCACCTCAAAACAAGAAAACAACTTTCAGGACCTTCATCCCCTCAAATTATAGAGATGGAGGATGAGGAAACAAAAATTAAAGCTTCAAACAAAATACCTTTGGAACCTGACTCAAATCAGGTACACCAAACAATTACAATTCCTAAGCCTCCTTTTCCTGAGTGCTTAGATATTCAAAAGCGTCACACATAGGCTGAGACTAACCTTTTAGGTCAATTAAAAGATGTGAGAATCAAGATTCCACTCATCCAAGATATCAAAGGAATTCCTATTTATATCAAAACTATGAGGGATTTGTGTCTTAAGAAACCATGAAGGAAAAGGAAGGATCCTCAGATAGTGCATGTCTTGGGAAAACTTGTAGATATTATGTTAGGGAACATTACTATCCCTAAGTATACATATCCTAGTAGTCTAGTAATGGACGTCAAGATTAATTACACCCTCATCAAGAACACTTTGATAGACTTGGGGGCTGCAATCAATGTTATGACTAAAGAAACAATGTAATTACTCTAGTTAGTGAATCTCAGGCCCACACAAACTGTTCTCCAACTAGCTGATAGGTCAATGGTCAAGCCTGAAGGAATTATTGAAGACTTAGTTATTGCATTGGATTCCTGGGAATATATTGCTAGTTTTATAGCTCTACAACCAAAGGTTAATCTTTCAGGTTACCCACTCATCCTAGGCAAACCCTAATTAGCTACAGTCAATGCCTTCATAGGTTGTAGGTCTGGAAATATGATAATATCTAATGGGAAAGTCACCAAGAATTTGGTTCTCTATCCTCCAGCACAACCTTATGCTAACCTTGAGCAAACTGTTTAGCCCACTTTGGATGAGGAAGATAACTATTCTCTGCAGACATTGATGAACATAGTATGCAACCCTTTACTGGATGATCAAGATGAAGATGAGCTTATTGATCACATAATCCAGAATGATTGCGGCAGGAGTCCACAACAACAAGACTGTCTCACATGCCTACAAAACCCCTTGTAAAATATCATACCTACCAATTCCTCAAAAGAGATATCTAAGATATTTCATTCCTTACTACCGCAGCAGTGTGTACCCATCATTCCAAGCCTTGACCTCTCATATGTGAAAGAATCATCTAAGGAATTAGAAGTCATGCCAGGAAGAATGTTGAACATAAACAATTCCTTGACTGAAGAATAGTATAATTCCTTACACAACATGTTGTAGGAACACTCAACAACATATGCATGGGATTACCATGATATGAAAGGCATTGATCCTGATTTATGTATGCACATGATTTATATCAATGATGGTTATAGACCCATTAGGCATCCTCAAAGACGTATGAATCCTGCTTTGAGGGACACAATGAAGGTTGAACTTCAAAAGATTCTTGATGCAGGTTTTCTCTATCCCATATCTGACAGTGAATGGGTCTCACCTTTGGTAATTGTTCCTAAGAAAGGTGGAAAATGGAGAGTTTGTGTAGATTATAGGGAACATAATACAACCACTAGGAAATACCACTTTCCATTTCCCTTCGTAGATCAAGTGCTTGATTCTCTAGCTGGGAATAATTAATTTTCATTCTTAGATGGTTTTAGTGGCTACAATTAGGTAAAAATTGCTGCAGAAGATTAGGGAAAAACTACATTCACATGTCCTTGGGGGACTTATGCCTACTTTTTTCTTCCCTTTGGCTTATGTAATGCTCCAACTACCTTTCAAAGGGTAGTACTCAACATATATTTCTTACTATGCACTATTGGCAGATGGTTAGTGCTCCCTCGGGATTTGTGGCATGGACTAATCACCTCCCATGGATCCATTAACTTTGGCGCTTGTATCGAGCATTAATAGGTTGATCTTTTGGTGCAATGACAACTGTGGGGCCAACAATTGGTATCAGAGCCAAAGGTGCTAGGTTCGAATCCCCTCAGGTAATGTTGAGGGGGAGGTTGTTGGTAGATGGTTAGCACTCCCCTCGAGATTCATGACATGGACTAACTGCCTCTCATGGATTCGTTAACTCTGGCGATTGTATCAGGCATTAATAGGTCGATCTTTTGGTGCAAGGACAACCGTGGGGCCAACATGCACATGAATATATGGAGATATATATGGATGATTTAACTACATATGGTGAAACCTGTGAGGAAGCTCTCAATAATCTAGAAAAGGTATTGAAAAGATGTAAAGAGCATAATATGTCCCTTAACAATGAAAAGTGCTTTATGATGATGACACAAGGAATTGTTTTAGGACACTTTACATCTAGTGAAGGGATCCACACAAAATAGAAATTATATCTAAATTACCTATCCCTTAAAAGCAAAGAGATATCTAAAGTTTCCTTGGCCATGTAGGCTATTACAGGTAGTTTATCAAATATTTCAGTAAGATTGTTACGCCATTATTTGTTTTTCTGAGTAAGGACATTGAATTTGAATGGACATCAGCATGCCAACACTCTTTTGAAGAATTGAAGAAGACCTTGACTCAAGCACCTTTTTTGAGAGGTCCTAATTGGACCTTGCCTTTTCATATACATACAAATACTTTAGATTTTTCTATTGGAGTAGTTCTGAGTCATAAAGAAAGTAACAAAAGGTATACAATTTACTACATCAACAAGAATCTTCAAGGAGAAAAATTGAACTATATTGTTACAAAAAAGGAGATGCTTGCAGTGGTGTATGCTATAAATAAATGCAGGCACTATATTACTGGTTATTTAGTTTTTGTCCATATAGACCACACAACAATAAGATATCTGATGAAAAAGCTAGTAGTTGGGGGTAGATTGGTAAGATGGCTACTTCTTCTACAAGAATTTTACATTGCTATAGTGGAAAATCCTAGCAAAGCAAATGTAGTGGTAGATTTCCTATCAATATTGCCAACACAATTAACTGAAGGAGTGGTGGATGATTCATTTCCAGATGAACACTTATTTTCTCTAAATGTACACATGCCTTGGTATGCTGATATTGCTAATTATTTGGTAACAAAGCAGATTCCATCACACTTTTCTCCAAGGGAAAAGAGGCCTCTGGTACATAAATGTTTCCCATACTCCTAGGTATCAAGTTACCTGTTTTACATTGGCCCTAACAATATTATGAGAAGGTGCATAAGGGAAAATGATATCTTTGATATTATGAAGGCTTGCCATGATGAGCCATGTGGTGATCATTTTGCATTAAAAAGAACAACATTTAAGATACTCACAACTGGCTATTATTGGACCACTTTACACAAAGATGATGTTAAATACACCAAGAGTTGTGATAGGTGCCAAAGGATGGAAAGACCAACAGAGAGTGATGAAATGTCATTACAGCCTCAATTAACATTATCACCTTTTGAGAAATAGGGTTTAGATTTTATTGGACCAGTTTCACCTACATCAAAGAACAAGGAATATATTCTTGTTTGTACTAATTGCTTGACTAAGTGGGTAGAAGTAAAGGCCTTACAATTTTCCAGAGATGGAAATGTGGCTAAATTCTTATATTAGGATATATTTACTAGGTATGGAGTACCTAGAGAAATAGTTACTGATCAAGGTCCATAATTTACTTCTGACCTAATTACTAAACTAGTTGAAGAATACCAAATTAGACACAAGAAATCAACACCTTACCACCCTCAGGCTAATGGTCAAGTGGAAGTCACTAATAGGGTGATTGAAAGTATTCTCACCAAGACAATGTAACTACATACGAAAGATTGGGTTGCAAGGTTACCTGAAGTAGTATGGGCATACAGAACAACCTAGAAAACCACCACTGGTTTTACACCATATGAGTTAGTATATGGTAAGACATCAATCCTTCCTATTGAGTTTGGATATAAAACACTAAGGACAATAATAGAATTGGAGGACTTAACAGAAGCTCAAAAGGAAAGGCTGCATACTTTAAATGGATTGGATGAAATCAAAATGGAGGAAATCCATCATACTGAGGTAGTACAACAACAAACGATGAAATGGAATGATCAATACATCAAAACAAAGGATTTCACTGTACGAGACTAGGAACTACTATTTGATTCAAGGTATAAAGACTTCAAGGGAAAGCTCCAATCTAGGTGGTTGGGTCCCTATGAAATCAATCAAGTTTATCCCAATGGGGCAATTAAGTTGCATACAATAGATGAGGTCAGATTTTCACTTCTTGTAAATGACCAAAGATTGAAGCTCTATAAGAAGCCATTACATAAGGATGATTTCATATTCTCCCTATTTCAACAATATGGTTCTCGTAGTGAACTGTAACTAAATTTGACACATAGAGTAAAGTTTCAGTAACAAATGACATGCTAAGCACTTTTGGTGATCCAAAGATTGAGCTACACAACTCAATCCCTGAGCTCACTCAGAATTGACTTATAATTTTCTCTCATAAGAACACACTAAACATTATAATGATGTTCAAAATATATTTATATGGACCTATTTTCAACATTCACAAAGGGTCCTGATGTTGTATGAACCTATAGCTTAATAGTTGTCAACATTCAGAATAGGCCCTGACATTGCAGGTACTCGCAACGTCGTCTAGAAGTAGAAAAGAAACATTTAAATTAGTTGGCACCATGTTGACTGCAAGCCCACATGTAGTCATTTCATTATACCCACATGTAATATCCATCACTTCACAATAAATACCCACATCGTGATTCTTTTGCTGCCAATTCACATTTCAAATATTTGAGTTGTCACATTGCTAGTTCATATTCATAATAACCGTCCCATCAATTGCACCCACCACCCCATAATTCATTAGCTTACAATTATTTTTTGTCACATCGAATCAAAAACCAAATACATTCTTTTCAATTTACATGCATAGTGCATAGTTATCTCTACTAGTCGGTACTTCAGGTATGCTATCACAATTAATATAGTTTTCTTTACACTTTCATTATGTCTTTAGTATTAATTCATGCATGCAAACTATTCATATTTTAGTTTCCATTATTACATATTGTTACCACCTCCAAATATCAAACATGAAGTGAGGTCACTTTACCAATTAAGTTGGGGAGAGGGTACAACTTAATCAGTCTTTTTGAAACTGCCATCTAAATCAATTTCAATGGATTAAAAACAACATGCACAACCTTCCTAATTACATCTCATTTTTGCTGCCATTTCCAATTGCTAAATTTCAACCCTGAGAACTTGAGCTTAGTCTGAACCATACTCAAACTTAGAACCTGTTCATGAGCTCAAATTAAGCTAGTATTGGGAAGGAAAGTTGTAGTTTGGTATGGTAGTACAAGTTTATGAGGAAACAAAAGGAAGGCGAAGGGTTTTGAAGGTGGTAGGACAGATTGAGCTGAATTTCCAAAGCTGAATTAAACACATTGAGTAGAGAAGTAATCCAAAATGGGAGGCGATGTCATAAGAAGGGAGCTAGCAACTCATCAACAAATTCTAGAGGATGCAATAGTTCTACCCATTTTTATTAGGGTTGGTTGGCTTGATTATTTCTTGAAGTTAACAGAATTCAGTGATGATATGACAAGAAGGTTTGCATCTATGCTTGAATATGATAAAGCTATGGTGAAGGGACTGTTAGTAGATGCATTCGAGATCACCATTGCACAGTCATTGGGTTACCAATGACTAGTGCAGAGTTTCTGAAGTTTCTAGCACGTGTTGACGAAGTTGTAGCTAGGGAAGAATTATGTATACGAGGAGAGGAGTTAGACTCATCTTCATAAGGTATGAAGAGACTCTCTCTTTCCTGGTTATGGGTGAATTGTGTTTCCTACATTGTTAGGAACATCACCTATGATGGTAGGCAGAACCTTTTATATACAATTCATTTCAAATTACTCAGTCACCTCAAGCAAAATAAGTTAGTAAATGTACCAAAATTTCTTTACAATTTGTTGAAATGAATGGCATCAGAATACCAAAGAAAACAAAGTGATACCTCTCTATCTCATCACTGTTTAATTGATTTTCTGATTAAGAGAAGTTTAAGGATTCAATACCCAAAAGTGAATTGGTAGGATTTTTTTAAGGAGTGTACAGATATTAACAATTTGTTGGATGCACCTGTGGTACCTAAGAATGTAGAACCCCAAAATGAACCTGAAGGAGAAAACCCTCATATCTCATGTATGGCTTCACCTACCCATAGCCAAGGTGAGCATGAGGAACCTAATGAACCATAGTCTAGGTCACCTATAATTGAGGAAATACCATCTTCTTCAAGATCACAAAGATCCAAAAGTAGGAGAAGTAGTACATCCACCTCTTATACACCCTCTAAACAAGAAATAAGGAAGGATAGTACTCCAAAGAAAAAGAGGGATACTCAAAAGAAGAAAGAGGATGGTCCAAAGAAGAAGAAGGGTGTTAAGAAGGAAAAGAAGAAATTTGAGACATAAATACTCACACCTAGACATTCAGGTAGATTGAGAAGACAAGGTGCCATGAGAGAAAATATAGAAAAACCTGAGGAAGAAGAAAAAAAGAAAGAAAAACAACAAGATGTCACATTGGTGGAGACAGACTCTGAAGCAAGATGGGATGCCCCTAGCAATGAAAATATATCTATAAAAAAGAAAATATATGTGATAAATACCTCTAATTTAGAGCCATATGATCTATTTATTGCTAAGAAAACATGGAAAGAAACCCTAGATAGTCCCATTCATAGAGATTATGAAGAAGGGGGTAATGAACAATTTATGGATACAAAGGAGATGTGCATAGAAGAAAGAGATGTAAGGAAATAAATCTAAGAGGATTAGATAGGATCAAACACTTGGAGGAATTAGTACAAATATATGAACAAAAGGACACAGAGAGAGAAGAAAAAAATGTAGGAAATGGAGGAGATATTGCAGTTGTATGGCCATGGCACTAAACTTGATTTGTTGGCACAACTAGCCATAACTAAGTCTAGAGACAAAGAACTGAACGTGCCAAATCAAAAACCTCCTTCCATTAGAACTCCTAATTACCACACCACCTTGTCACTTGGACATCAACTCTAGGAAGTAACTATTGAACTTACACATGAAAAGGAGAAATGGAAGAAAGAGAAGGAAATATTGATTAAAGAACTAGAAAATAAAGACATGGAACTAAGTAGATTAGAAGTTGGGTTGGAGAAAATATCAGACAAAGCTACACAAATAATCAAATGTAGACATCCACAAATGACATAAGAATTGATTTTACAGGAAAGAATTATGTGTTTTTAGTTTAGCAAGTTAATTAGTAAACAGTTTGTTGGCATGAGTATAACTTGTGAGTTTCTTCATACTTTTGTTGATTCCACATCTAAAGAACAAGATCAGTTGTGTAAGTATTACTTACACAATTATGTAGTGCTAGATGAGATAGAATGGAACCCTCTAATGTTTGTAGGGGATCTTCAAGTAAGAGCACTTGCATCCTACTATATAAATGAGCAAGTCAGGGGTGAGATAATGGAAGAGTATGAGGAGAAAGAAAAATCAATTGCACTTCCCATAAGAAGAGAGGCTAAAAACCCTGATGTAGTCATTGATGAATGGTTGAAGCTCATTGATCATAAGGGTGTGAGAAAGAAAATCATGAAAATCAGAAAGGAAGATTATGAAAGAATGCAAATGTTAGTTGTGGGTATAGGACAACAGTGCTACAAACATGTATAAAACAAATGGGATAGCCTAACTCTTGAATTATAGAAGGAGGAACCTCACTCAATGTATTATTTTAGAGCCATGCTTCCAAGGGTACACATGTAAATAGCAACTGGTATTAACAGAGAAATCTACTGGGTGCCACTTACATTTCACCCACCTATGTTGCTTTATCCGATTCCACACTGGACTAGGAAGAAGGGTGAAGAATGTGAGAGTTGGGCATATTAGAATGAGTCAGCTATCAGAGTACAAAGGTTTTTATTTGAAACAGATCCAGGGAGTTAATGCAGTAATGGACCTGAGGTACATTACTTTACTGTACAATCAGTACCCCTAGTGTTTTTCTTGGGGACAAGCAAAAATCTAGTTAGGGAGAGTGATGGGTCTAGCTATTAGCTCATTTTTTGTTGCTTTCATATATGCTTTTAGGCACTTTTAGATACGTTTCCCAGATAAGACTCCTATATTATACTACCTTTTCATACTTATATGTAGACTTGGACCTAAAACATAATGGTGGAAATATGATTATGGTATATTGAGTATTGCATGGTTTATACATTGATATGAATGAAATGTGGATGGAATTATATGTTTTAATTATGATAGTTAGACTTGTGTACATGCTTTGTGAATTAACTGTTTTGAAGCCAAAGAGGAACTCTAGCATGTAGCAATTGTAGGATAAACCTGTAGTGAAAGGACAACTGAGACAAGAAAATAAGGGAGTTCCAGATTGAGCTAAATGTGAGGAATTCTGATTAAAGGTACCTAATGGAGGTTGGACAGGAATCTTTATGACTAGTTAATAAGCGTTGAAGTGGAAGGATTCCTTTATCGATGATATTTTGTCAATTGTTTGTGCGTTTACATGCAATCTTGTTTTACAAAGTTTTAGTCCTATTAGGATTCTTCTTTTCTTTCAGTTATGGGTTGAATAATTCAGTCTTAACTATACGCTCAGATATTTATGAGTGGAAATTTAATGATTATGGTTAGTTGTTGCTTTGAATAAAACTCCCTCAAGCTTGTATATAGCCAATGGTTGAGTCCTTAGGTCAATTAGTTGGTTTTTCAATTTTCTTACTATCAGTTATTTTTAGTTTCAAGACATTATGGATATTCAAAATGATTGAATACAATCCATGAGAAGATCTTGTGTAAATATTTCATGATATGTAATAATGAAGCTAATTTCACTGGATGCATAGAATCTGTTAGTTAGATTTGGTTTAAATTAAAGTGAGAACAACCACTTGAGCAAGCCACTCAAGGTAATTGTTCTTCACTTCATTTTCCAGTTAATTTTATTTCTATTTAATTGTTGTTTCATGTTTCATGAACTTTATGCAAGTTAAAAAAGAATCTCATACTTCACTTATTGTTAATGAATGTTCATGAACATGCATATAATGGTTAACTAGTAATACTCCCGAGGTTAAATTAGCTGAGTCACTAGTTTTTATCAGTTTTGAGTTGACATAGTAATGTTTTATTAGTAACAATTTAGTTATAGTCTAAGTTGTAGGTACCTATAACCACTAGTTCTAATTTATGTCTTTTCCTATTCTGTGAATTTTCAGCGGGTAGAATAACTTGAATAGGATAGCTTAGTTAGTTTTGAGTCTCTGAAGGCATATATAATGTTGTACCATCACAAGTTTACAAACTTTGGGTTGACATTTTAATGTAGTCTTTACAATGTTGAGTGGACTGTTCAGTTAGATAAACCTCTGAATTGTGTAGGTTCTACCAAGTTTACAACACATTAGTTTAGAATCTACATCTCCCTCAAATCAATGTACCCTAATACATCCATTTTGTGAAGGTGTGTATCTATTACATGGTGATTTTATGCTCAAGCAAATATCAACACTTGTAAGTTAATTGATTTGATAGTCACCCAAATAATATTTTGTGTCCTTGAACTATTCATTAATTATAGAAGGTCATCCAAAATATTAACAAAGTAACTAGGCGAACAATGGGTGGGGTGGTTTAGACCTAAAGGTATATCTAAAAACACATTCAAAGAATTCTCAAAAAAAGTTTGAATCTTCAATATAAAAGAACTCAACCATGTAAATGTTGAATCTCTCTTATGCTATTTTGTCCTTGATGACAATTAGTATGACCTCTGGCATCTTGGTGGTTACTTTTTCAGTTGATCTATTTTTTCTGCTTGACACATTTACTTCATCGATTATATTATTTGGTGGCTTTGATATCTTGGCTCCTTGTGTAGATATCGGTTGAGGCTTTCTAGTTACAGGTTCTATAATCCATTGTTCAGGTTGATTAATTATGGCTTGATTAGTTACAAGCATCTGGATATTCGTCAAAGTATTTATCTCTTCACAAGTGACTTGGCGATTACTGTCTTGGAAACATAAAATGTCAATGACAATCAACATTTGGTAGCAATATTGCATGGCATCATATTGTCAGCATGTTTGACTTTTGGTAAGACCGCGGGCTTCAAAAGGACTTACTGCGGTACCGTAGGTAGTTAAGCCAGTGACCGTGGTAGTGCGGTGAAAACTGCCAGTAGCACGTAAAACAACTACTGCTACACTATGGGCTGTCATCAGAGAAACCGCGGTAGTGTGGGTAAACTGTCAGCGACAAGCAGGATAGCTACCGCTACACTGTGAGCTGTTAGGAATTTAACCACGGTAATGCGGTGGAAGTGGCTACCGCTATACTGCGAACTATTAGAAGCTTAATCGAGGTAATGCGGTGGAAAATAGTTAGCGGTTTACAAGGAGCTACCGCTGTATCACAGGTAGTCTAAAGGGAGACTGCGGTTGAGCGGTAAGGAAATGGTAAAGGTAGCGGAAACTTTAAGTGCTAATCACCGCTATACCATGGGTTGTCCGAAGGGAGACCGTGGCTGTGTGATAAGGAAACAAATGTCAAATAATTCCTGTCAGCATGCATGTCGTTGATCCTTCTACGGATTTCAAAGTGTATTATGCGGTTTTGATTTATTAATGTTTGTCCTCTCAGACTCCAAATATCTATCTTTCTTTGCAAAGGATTACGGTGTGTTTGTTTTGGATGTTTAGGTCAAAACATTATTTCTGTTGCTTGAAGGGTTTGGAACCCTACTTTGGCCGCCATCATGATAGTTTGCATTCAGCCATTTCATTGAGAAATCTGCAGGGTTACTGAACTTTGACAGCGTATAAGGAAGAAAGGAAGACCATGACAATGTTCGTTTCACCTATCGATCTCTTGCCATCAGATGGAAGCTCAAATGGGAAAAGAGCTCGAGTTGCTCTATCTCTTCGTAGACTTGGTAAATCTCTAATGGGAAATGTTTTTCTGGTCTTCACAGGTACTCATTTATTTATCCTTGCAGAACCGTTACCCTTACAGTCAAGGTTAATATGGGATAAGTGTTTTCTTTTGTATGGAAGTTGAAGAGTTGGTTTATTATAGATCTTATGCTATTTTCTTTTTATCACTGCTTGTGCAAGCTGTTTGACAGGACAGGTTTCAGTCTACCTCCTATATTTTCACAATCCTTGAGTACTCCAGTAAGAAGATCTTTTTAGAATATTCTTTCCTTCATGATCATGGTAACATCTATCAATGTTTCTCGACTGTAGCATGGTAACTTGATAATCATCTTTGAGTAATTCTTTGAAAGTAAAAAATGAGCAACTGTTGTAACCCTTCATGGGATGTAATGATGTAAATGTAAAAAGAGGAAAACATAGAGATTAGGGCTTAATCATCTCTAATAAACCTTAAAAAAAAATAAGGGAAATTCTGCTTTTTAAGTGAGGATATGGGGTAATATAAGTGTGATGCTCAAAAATTAGAAAATGCAGTGTGTTGTCTGTTCTGAATTCTGCATTATGAAAGATTGAAAAAGAGAGAAAGAGAAAAAGAAAGAAAATGTCATATCAATGTAATGTAGTTTGATGAGAAGTTGTATTGACACTATAACTAGATTATTTTCCTCAAGCTGTATCAATATTTGATAATGAATGGAATCCTAAAGAATTATTCTTGAATCTTGAGAATTCTATGCATTGTCTGTCAAGAGGCACTTGACATAAATAAGAGAAACAAAGAGATCCTTTGTATGATTGTATGTTCTATTGAAAAATAGAAAGGGGGTTGGTGCTCCTTGAGATAGGTGTCTCTAAATAGAAAAGGGGTTGGTGCTCCTTGAGATTGGTGTCTCTAAACAGAGGGGTTGGTGCTCCTTGAGTCGGTGCTCAGAAATCAGCCATTGAGACTTTGTCAAAATAATTATTGAAATGAAAGCCTGAAAAAGGAAGCAGGTTCAAGAGTGGTTTTTCTACCCCAGGAGGGTTTTCCACTCGACATATCTTGTGTCTCCTTGTGTCTCTATTATTCAGTTGCTTTTGTGCTTTACTGCTTTAAAATGCAATGCTACACTACTCTCATTTCAATTTATATATGATTGCATTCAAATACATGAATGATTCTATCATTGATAAATGAGAACATATGTATGGCTCTTTTCAGTTTCAGTTTATTATAGAAGTTATAAACACTGATTCACACCCCCCCCCCCTCTCAGTGTATTTTCATTCCAACAGTAAATATGCCTAGCTTTAGCTTAAATAATAGTGGCAATTCTAGATATGGCATGAGTACCTAATTGAATGGGAAAACAAAATGTTAATCCTACTTTAAAAGTTGACCAATCTCAAAAGTCCTTTTCATAGACACAACCAAGATGGTTCTAGGAATTTCACTCTTTTGGGTTGAATTTCTAAATGAACCATGGGGGTTTCTAATTTTGGTATGTTACCTATCTTAATGGGAATGGTAGTGGAGGAGAAAGGGACACTAAAATGTTTTTTCAATAATTTGAAGTTAGTAGGAAATCCAAGTTTCTTTCTAGCTCTATTTTATTGAGCTAAATTAAAGGGATTAGGATTCCCATTTTCTACAAAAGCATACTTAGATAGAAGAAATTAATATCATTTTTTTTGAAGTGGATGGCCATGGCCTTAAATTTATGGATCCAAGGCCATCCAAAGAGAAGATTGCATCTAGTATTCCTCTCAATGACATGTACAACTTAGTAGGGATAGTATTGGGATAAGGAGTAATGGTGAGGCTAATCTTCCTAGTGATAGTAATATTTAAACTACTATAACTTCTTAAAGTGTTTCAAAACTAGTGATGTTAGTGTTTGCATATCCTATCTTCTACATAATGGGGAAAGTGACTACATTAACTACATCTGCACCATCACGATATTGATATAATAAACCTAGACTTGCAAAGTGTGGTAGGATCTCTTCTTCTCACTAATTTAGGATCTTTTACTCAAAATTTAATTAGGTGTTTAAATGGTGAAAAAGACTTGTATTTATATGCAATTATTCGTTTCCCACAAAATTAATTATGAAAATTCAACAAATGAATTTAAATTTAAAAACATAAACTTATCAAAAAAATTGGGCCAAAATAGGTTGATTAAGAGTGGTGGCACATTATTGAATACCTATTTTGGGGCTTTTGTGATTGTTAAATAAATATTTAATATTAATTCTCAATTATATCCTAATTTTTTGAAAACAATAAAAGAATGAGAAAAATATTAGGATAATTAGGTTGAGGCACATAAGGGGGAGCTAAACCTAGTGTGAAATTGTCAAGGTAAAAAATTTATGATGCTACATTTATCCCCCACTTTAGTGAGAGTACAAACTTATGCTCATGCTCACACTAAAGTAAGGATAAGCCAAGAAGGGTTCTTTGTCAAACATTGGAGAGGTAAGATAACATTGAATCTAGAGGATGAGTTAGCCCCCATGCTCAAGATCTTATGGAACAACAATGTAAAGATAAAGCAACACACACATAAGATGCAATGCAACATGACAAACATGAAGCATACACGGCAAAGCAACATAAGACAATACACAAAGCAAACCCACAAAAGACATAAAGTAGGCACATAAAAAACATGATAATGAAAACACAATTAAAATAAGACATAAAGACATGGTTAGTATTCTAAAAAGGATTCAAGTCAGTATGGTAAAGAGACCCCAGTCTAAAAATTTGTCTCAAATACCAAACATGATCCATTGAATATAATGTTAGACATGATGGTGCTCTCATTAGGATCAATAAGTTGTGTTATGCTAAATCAGTCATGAGATACATAGATCCACTAGCTAGCAAGTTGTGTTATGCTAGGTGTCCATGCAATATGATGGGTTTCATAAGGCTAGCAAGTTGGGGTTATGCTAGGTCTATGAATTGTTTTGCAAATCATGCATTAGGGAGTGCATAAATTTTTTATGTCACGGGGGACTGTTTAACATCATAGGTTATGAATCACCTCAAGGAGTGTACAAAAGTTTAATGTCATGAGGGATGAATCACCTCAGAGGGTGTATAAAAGTTTAACATTAGGAGGGGTGAATCAATAACCACACCTTAGAGGTGTTAGAGTAAAGTAATTAATTAACTTTACTCTCCTCTTAAGATTTCGCCTTGCACACATATTATTCATTTAATAATTAATATTAATTATTAAATGCACTCACCTTAAGGATTAGGTTTTCCTTTTATAAGGATTGATCTCTTGTATTTCTTTGATGCACTATTCATTTTTCTGGAATACATCTTGCACATTGTGAGAACTAAACCCTTGTCTTTATCTCTCTCTTTCTCTGTGACAAGTCTTTTGCATGCAGGTATTGATCGGGTTCTGTGGATTTGCATTTCTCAAATCCTACAAGAGGGAATTAATAAACAACACTGCCATAAAGGGGGTACACAAAAATGACCACACCTTAGGGGGTATTATGCATAATACCACCACTAAATGGGTGCATGCATAAATTGCAAGGCCACACCTTAGGGGATATAATGCATGACACCACTACTAAATGGGCACAAACATGATTCTAATTTTTACTATATACCAAATGTATGAAGATGGATGAGAGATATGCCCCCCTTAAAATGTTGACATACTTGTTATGTTGATATTTTAAGGAAAAGAAGGGGTAAGAGGGGACCCTAAAGAAGAATGCACACCTCCAAAACTAGTTATCCTTACCCCCAAGTGTTAAAAAAGGAAATCCATGCTAGATATTATCGTGTTAGTACCATAGATGAAATATAGTTGCACGCAAGATTGTATCACCATGAATGGTAATGAGTCAACACATGAAGCTAAAAAATTTGTGCATAGTGAGGAGCAACACCATAGGAGAGAGCTTATAATTTAGAATGAATAAGTGTATCAACACATATAATAGTGATAGTACGACAATCACATAGTTGTATTTTATTGCTCAAGGCCTAACACTCATTGGTAGAATGACCAAGCATCCGATGATATGCACAAAAAGTGTTTTTTTATGAAACTTATTACGTGTTGGAGGAGGAAGAGTATCAAGTGGGATATGAGAATTACTGAAAAAATATGCTCTTGCTCAAATAGAGGATACAAAGTAGGAGACAACGCTTTCTCTTGTGAAGAAATTTTTTCTTGCTTACCATTGAAAGTTAAAAATATAGGAGGATGAGATGTAGATGAAGGAGAAGGTTGAAAACCTAAAACTCTTTTAGCAAGATATAGTGTAGACTTCACATGATCCTTAACTCCTTGTTTGATTTTTCATTAATCCCATTTTAGAAACAATTTTAAATCCAAGCTCATAACACTTTTCAAACTCAGATGGAGGAGGAGAAGTCTTGTCTAAATGATTATAAGAAGAATTGATTTTTTTTACAAGAATGAAAGTCCTTTTTAGGTGTTGAAATGTTAGGATTAGATATTGCTAGCACACGAGGGATGAAGGCTAAAGAGCCCCCATGACCATCATGGGGGTTTTTGTATTTGTCGATGTAGAATAGGATTGAGAAAATGAGACACAAGACTCCCTAGGTCTAGATTTTGAGATTTTGCACTCTCCCACAAAGGACGGTTTAAAATATAATGAACCCCAATCATCACCAAAATAAGTACTTGAAGATGAAGCATTGTTGTGATCATTATTTGCAAGTTGAAAAGATTGTGTTGAAATAACCTTTGACCCTTTAGGTTTTGATCTGGTGAGATTTTATACTCCCTATTGAAAGTAGGTGTAAAATCTAATGAACCCCACTCATCACAAAGAGTGCATTCACGGTATCATTATCATTGGAAGGTGATGATTCAAATTTTAAAGATGGAATCAAATTACTAAGACAGTTGGAAATGTTATGCTCAACTTGGGCATGCTAATAAATTTATTTATCTATTTTAACCATATATATCTTGTTATTATATTCATATTTCATGGTACAATGAAGAGTACATGAGACTCCCTTCATGGCATGAATCCATGGTCTACCTAGAATAAGCTTATATGAGAGAGGATTCAAAATGACATGGATAAGGGTAGGAAAATTCATGGGTCCTATCTTGATGGGTAGTGTGATTGTACCCAATGGTTGCCTACCAATATTGTTGAAGCCTTGAATAGAAAGAACATCAAGTTTAATGAGAGATTCATCCACACCAAGTCTATGTAAAAGGTCAATGCTACAAACATTAAGGTTTGATACATTGTCAATGAGAGTATGTCTAACCCAATTTTTATTGATGATTACAAGTATCATTAAAGAATCATGTTGATTTTGGATCTCAAGAGTGGTAATCCACTTTTATGAAAGATAATATATATTTTTGTATTCATACCATCTACCAAGGCTACTACATCATTTGATTTAATAGGTAGGTGGGTAGGTCCAAAAGAGAGATCTTAGCTAGAGTATTACGAAGTTTCTCAACAAGATCAAACTCTTTGTCACTATGTTGAGGGAGACTAGGTGTGGGTGGAAGATATGGTTGAATAAATCGAATGGAGGTTGAAATTTTCTTTGGTTATTTTTTATTTCAAGCGTTATATGTGTGAGCAACTGTATGATAACTTGGTTGTTGTGACACATCTTGGTGTGTACAATAATTTTGAGTGAGTTACTTTGTAAAGTTTAGAATATGGCCAAGAGGTCTAGATTAGTTTGTAGGAGGTCCAATAATGAGAGGAGGTTTAGGTTTACTTGAAGGAGGTCCAATAATTAGAGAAGACATAGTTTGAGGTTATGGAACATGAGAAGGAGGTTATATAATAAGTTTTGGGTTTATAATTTCAACTGAGTTGATTATTTGTTGGCAATCTTCTATTAATGGGGTATCAATGGTTTTATCCTCTTATGCCAAGATATCATCACAAATAGGGGAGATATTGGGAGAGGGACAATCATCAGTCGTAATTATCAATGATTACATCCTCTTGAACCAAGATATCCTCACAAGTATGAGAGATATTGGGAGAGGGAAAAACATGATTACCTCAAGAATGAAGATTAGGAAACACATCAATAATAGTATTCTCTTGTACCAAGTAATCCTCGTGGTTAAGAAAACCCTTGGTTAGCCAAAGGATGATGTATATTCCTTTTGATGACATGGAATGGGGATTGGGGCAACACCCTGAATTTTTCTAGAGAACAAATATTTTCCATGAAAAAACATGATTTTTGAAAAAGAAAACATATTTATACGTCCCCTTTTTAATACTTATTGCAATGAATTAGGTTAATTAGGGCCAAACTAGTAATGCACATCAAAATATAGAAGTTCCAAGATAAACTACCTAAAACAAGAACTAGATCTTAATAGAGATCACATATTGGGTTTTCCATAAAAAAAAATGATGTCAAGTTGACTAGATAGGGGCATGGGTGTCCTAGACTAGAGCTGTAAAATTTTAATAGTTTAAAAATTTAAAAATCAACTACTCTATTTGAGGATCTAAGATTGCACAAGTTCAGGTCTAAAAGCGAAAAGATTGTTGGAAATGCATGAAAACCTAATTTATCTATGTGAAGCACACACATGCACAAAACTTTATATTTTTAAAGCAATGCAATATGTTCAAATGATAATTTCTAGAATTTAAAATGTTGTAACTAACTGAATTTATCTTGAAAATACTAAAAGATAACACTTTTTGAGATTTTGAAATGAAAATAATATACAAATATATATTTTTCAATGTTTTTTACTAAAATGTGCAATGCACTTTTGACAAATGAAAACAACCTAAGTTTACTCTTAGATTTCACAATGAAAGATTTATGATAGTAGAAGGTTTTATAAATGTAAAAAGCATTGAGTTCACCAAAATATTATGTGGGAAAAGATATCTAGGGTCTAAGTGATACCTTTCTTGATATTACATTAAAGAGGAACCAAAAATGATCACATAAGACCACTTGGCTACTATCCTCATTAGAAGAGCTAAAATGGTAGATCAAGGTTTTGGTCCTCTTTTTTGTTTTCTTGTGTGTTGACTGGATTGATTTGATTATGTGAATGTAAGCTAGGTCAACTATAAGATTGCAAAAAACATACGATTTCATAAAAGTATGGAACTACAACACAAAAAATAAAGACAAAAAAGTAGAGTGTAGAGACAGAGGAACCTAACATGTAAATTGGGCTTGAAATTACCTAGTCAAGGGTTGTGACACCCTAGATTGGAGAATGTTTATTTTTGAAAAATGTGAACAAGTATCAGTAGGTTACAGTTTGTATAAATTATTCCTTCCTAAACTCACTTTAAAATTTCATCTATTGATGAATAATTCCTCTCACCCTTTGTTGAAATAGGAGGCTTGAATGCTCGATCTTGCAATTAGGTCTTCAATACTCCCACAAATCCACTTTAGATATATCACCTACAAACAAGAAAGGGGAGAAAGGACTGTTTCATATAGGGGATCTCCTAATTCAAACCTCATTTTGGTGTTTTCACCTCCACAATGATTATGATGATGTAAAGAGTGCTTAGCCTCAATCAAGTAGAGGAAAATAGATTAAAAAAAGTGATAAATAACAAGTGTTGCTACTTACCACTCAAATTTTCTTTCCTTGATGGAGTGGAGTCATGGTACTCATCTCACACAAGGAGAATTGGATTCTTGATTAAAGGTCATGCAATTTTTAGTACTCACAAAATAAATGAACATAAAACATGAATAATCTTACTCATAAAATTGAGGCATTGCTAATAATTAATCTTGACTAATAAAAAATGTTGCTAATTCTACTCTTGACTGCTTTTTAGGATGCTTGCTTGCTCAAAATTTCATTAGGTGTTTAAATGGTGAAAAATACTTATATTTATATACAATTATTTGTTTCTTACAAAATTAATTGCGAAAAGACAACAAATGAATTTGAATTTACAAACATAAAAATGATGACAATAACATTTTCAAAATTGGGCCAAAATAGGCTAGTCAAGGGTGATGGCACCCTAGACTAGACCTATTTTGGGGCTTTTGTGACTGTTAAATAAAATTTTAATATTATTTTTCAATTATATCTTGATTTTCCATAAGTGATAATAAAATGAGAAAATTATTATCATAATTAGGTCCAAGCACATAAGGGGGTGCTAAACCTAGTGTGAAATTTTCAAGGTCAACAATTTATGACGCTACACATGTCTATGAATTGTGTTTATCCTTAGGTAATATTTGAATGAAATGATTATATTAATCCTATAATCTCTTTATGTGATGCCCCTTAGTTGCATGGAAATTACATCTATGTAGGATAAAATCATGAAATCATTAGTGACAATGGAGGTGATTATCATTGGGATATTTGCTATAAAATTGTTGGCCACTATCATGATAGTGGTTTTTTTATGGAGGGTAATAAAAAATGTTTACCCCTCAATTCACACTTATTTATGATATATTTTCACCATTTCTAGGGTAACCATTTTTATCACGGTAGTCACATCTACTCTTCTTAAAGGGGAATATAGCTTCATATATTGTAGAACTCTTTTTTTTTTAGATAAGTTCCATTGGTTCTATATTTATGGTTGTTACTCTACTTAAGAGTAACAAAATTTCCATAAACACCATATGTGAACCTACCATTATTAGTTGTGACTCGATAAATAGTAGGACACTCTCTAAGCTCTCCTATAAGGGAGTTATGTTCCTCCTTTCATATTCCCTTGTTAAAATAATATAGAATTAAATCATATAACTCATGGTAATAGAGCAATAGAGGACTTTCCTCCATAAATAGATGAATCATGCTACCAACTCATTGTGATACTATTTAATGTGAAGGAACTGCATTCCTATTTTCAAGATTTTTTCCATGTCAAGGGTAGAAAAAAATCACTAATTTAAAGGAGTGGATAGAGCCTCAAGTATTTGATATTACCAGTCCAATGATATTCCTTTGAGAATCTTGGGAATTTTCTTTGTAAACACTTTCTAGGAAAGATTTATATGATGATTATTGCATAAATACTAATATGTGTATTTAAATACCCAACCCCCCCTTAAATTTAGGAAGATAAGGAATCACTCTAAGAAGTACCATATTACAAATCACATGATCCAAAGGCTCCTTCAAATATTCAAGATAAGTACCTAACATGGGATCATATATGGAGGGGCAAGACTATATCCTACAAGAGAAGAATAGGGAGGATGCTACAAGATGGCATACATATATTGAGGTACCAAAGAATATGAAATTCATTAAGAGATGTGTGGACATGCATTAGAAAGGTAAAGTTAAATTTTTTTTTTTTTTTTACCTTTGATTATTATTTATAACAAGGTGAGAGATGATTAGCTTAGTGATAAATTGTGTTGTGTGGGTGCTTAGGAGAATAACAGTCCATAATATCTCAACACATAGGGAAATTATAGTCATAGGAAATATCTTATTTATTAGAAGGTAAAGGTCAATCTATCTTAAACATATAGCAAAAAATAGCACTCCAAGTTTCAATGATTTCATCCTCCATATATCAAATTTCTACTTTCATCTCCCTCACCTTCGACAAGGAATGATGAATGGCTCATCTAATATCATGTTCAAAAGATTGTGTATTATCTACTATGACATCCTTGTGGGAATTAGAGCTAGAAGGTCTAGTTTGATAATACTACATTTTAATACTACAAATGCTTCCAAATTTACTATGCATATTTTCTTCAAAATAATATATTTTTTCGACTATGTAAGGAGAAATCCTACAACAATATTTTCTCTCTAGTCTAGACTAGATCAATGGTAAGAATTAGGGCTCTCCTCAAAATTCTAACTCTAGCCTCATTAACTAGCAACTTGCTCTTATTCACTTTTTAAGGTAGTAATTTATGGAATTCAATCCCTAATATAGCTAACCAATAGATTGGGATATTGAAACACCTTAATATTATGCAATCAAATATAATTATAATTGTTAAATAATTCGATTAATAACATTAAATAAATAACATGAAGCAATTAAAGTGTTACAAATACTTTGATGAGACATAAATTTACATAGGAAACACACATGAAAAATCCATGAGAAAAAATATAATAATAATTGTATTCAAAGGAAAAGTTACATCTAATATAACCAGTCTATTTATAGAGTCTCAATCTATAGACTAAAACATATAACATCACAAGAATATTTCACAACTTCAGTCAATCAATATTAAAAAAATCAAACCTCATTCTATCCTTATAAGTAGATAAATATAGCCATATTTATAGAATGCCAACCATCTAATTGTCTCACTAGTACATATAATATCAAGTCACACAACTATCTCATGATTATATTAGGACATTAACATACCAAACAACACGTGAAATATGAGTTCTCTATATGGATGATCATCACTCATAATAATTCACTACCACTCACACTTGGTCAAGGGATTTTTACCAAGTTTACCTAAACCACCTACATGTCTTCTTGCCCTAGAGGCGAATGTCATCTATGGCTTGTGATAGTAGAGATAAGCACTTGATTTCTTCTAGCTACTAGTGGTACCTTTGAGTATTCTCTATGAAATCACCAAACTACTAGATGTCACCACATGTATTCCAATAGCTTTGTAAGTGCACCTACACTATCTTTCAAACTCTAGTAACTTAATTAAATAAGTAGGTGATTATGAGTTCTCCTCCAAGTAGCTTATTTGTAACCATGATAAATCTAGACTTAAACAAGTCTCCATGCTAAACAACAACATCTAAAATCACTACAACTTACCACAATTCATTAAAAATAACTTTATAGTTATTTTTATTAACTTTATTGTGTGACCATTAAACATGACATTAACAAGCATACCAACATGAAAATTCTTTAAATTTTTAAAAATCATTTACACACAATTTACTCAACCATTAATGATAATTAAATATCACTAAATCAACCTTTTCAAGATGGTGATATTGAGATCACACCTTGGGTTTATTGTTAGAGGAGAGGGTTTAGTAGTTGTTACCCCCATAAGTTGACTATGCTATGCTCATTTTGATCCACAAAAAAAATAGCACCTGAATAATAGATTTTTTCCAAGATACGATATTCATATTAGAATTGTGAATAAACACAAGATTATGAGATCAAACAATGAACAAAAATACCTTCCATGCAAGAGAGATGCAAACAATAATTTGTTATATCATAAAAACAGAAATACTTACATAATGAATCTCAATATTCTTCAAAGGAGATCTTCAGTCAAATAATACAATGGGGGTTGATTGCTTTATAAAAGAAGCCCTAAAAGATAAAGAGATTATATTATGACAAGTTTCAACATCCTATGTGATGAAACATAATGATCTAATAATAGCTCACTTCAATTAACATAAAAAACACTCTTAAGTTTAGCTTAAGTGCATGAGAATAAATTAGACTAATAATCAATTAAAGATTTAATTAATTATTAGCTAATGCATGATTACTCTAACACCCCCTTAAGATGAACTTATGGAGTAGCTAAAAGCCCTAAAAAGAGAATGCATGATGGGTGCCAACAAACAATGCATGATGAGGTACCCATGTATAAACAATCTAATCTCTCACAACTGGAGAAAAAAAGAAAACCTCATAGGAGAAAAAATCATATTCAAAAGAGAGAAAGGTGAATGAAGGACTAAAAAGCCTCCAAAATAATGTCCAAAAAAATAGGAACATGAAGAACATCGCACAAACATGAATAAGTTATAGATAATTATTGAATGATGACTTTTATAATGCTGAAATAAAGAACCTCCTTTGAAATAGATGATGATTAGGATCAAGAAGACAATAATCCAAATAAGTACCCCCAACGACACTACTTGAATTAGATGGAAAAAAGAAAACATTTGGAACTCGAAGATATAAATGGCATAGGTACTAATAGTATGAAGAACATTGATCAAATAAAAATGGATGGTCACCTCCAGAAAAAAGAATGCAAGAGTTTCCATATAGTAAATGCTCCATCTCATTGAAATGCATGGGTAAACAACCGTTGCACACACCTACTACATAGGAACAAGAACTAGATACATTGATCACTCCAAAATGAAACCAAGGAAGCATTAGAACCAACAGAAGAAACCCCCCATAATTTGAAAAGGGAGAGCCAAGGTAGGTACACTGAAAATTTGTCACCAAAAAGTGCATGAAGGAGAACAAATAATATTTGAATTTGCACATTAAAGTACCTACAAATAAAATAATGTACAAACTAGGGCACACACTCATGAGGTATAATTCATTGGGATTCAATGTTGTCGTGGAAGGAACACTCACTTGAAAAAGGTGTGATGGAAAAACAAAGGCACTCAAAACGTACCCATGACACTTTATATCATAGTGCGAGTACAAAAGACATAATACGATATGCAAAATTCCCAAAACATATACACCAGAATAATAGTTTATCTTAGCGCGTCTATAAAAAAGAGAAATTACATGCAAAAGATGCTCAAAATTCCCAAATAGAATAAAATTCTATAAATACATGTAGAACAACATAAAATAAGTCATTTCATGCAAACAAGAAGTTTCCAGGAGCTAAAACATCCAAGTAATTCACCAAAATGTGAAAATACAAAAAAATGAATAAAATGTACCTAGAGTAAAATCTAAAAAAATTGCATGGATGGCTATGAAGAGCTTTGAGAGACCATCCTAGCGCCATTGGAATCATGAGAGAAAAAAAAATGGGTCAAAAGTTGTGAGCTCTAGGGTGAAAACAACATATTTGACTTTGAAAAGCTATAGAATGTACCGACAATAAAATTTGAGAAAAAAAAAAATAGCACCATTGGATAGTGCTCAGAACTAGCTTTTCAACGATATCTCATTTTACCTATTTTGATAACTGAGTGAAAAGTTATGTCGATTTTCCCAATTTTGCTTATTTTGCAACAAAAAAAAAAAATCCCCCCAAGGGCTGGGCGTTGGTCGCCCATGCGACCTTGGGGTGGCATATTTTTAAAAAATCATATAAAAAATATAAATTAGACCCTGGTTGTTGGCAGTTACCCTGGTGACTATGCTTGACAACTTCCAGAAAGTGTTGGGTGACTTATAAGTCACTAGTGGTTTTTAGGCCACTAGTGGCTTGGCCGCAATGACTAATAAGTTGTGACATTGGTGACTAAGAAGCCATAATAAAAAACAACATATAGTAAGTCGCTAAGTGTTTAAAAAGGTGTGTATATATTTTTAGATTTTTTTAATTTTCATGCATATTGTTCATACAAGAGTTGTATAGGCCCCTATGTAAAAAATTGCCTCAGAAACTCCTGACACTAAAATAAGGAAAAATTTATATCAAAATTCGCTGAATCAGCCTCCTAATGCAATATTGTGATCCTTTTTGCGCCAAAGTGCACCAAAAAATAGTCCAACTCCAAAAAAATGTAAAAAAACAATGATGATTCTAGATTTGAAGCCTGTAACCCTAGTTGAAGAAAACCCTCATAAATCGAGAAGGGGTTCGTTGAATCCACACTTCGATACCATGCTATAATTGTGAATAAACACAAGACACAAGATCAAACAACAAATAAAAACACCTTCCATGCAAGAGAGATGCAAATAATAATTTGTTATATCATCAACAACAAAAAACTTACAAAATGAACCTCAAGAATCTTCAAAGGAGATCTTCAGTCAAATAATACAGTGGGAATTGAGTGCTTTATAGGAGCAACCCTAAATGATAAAAGAGATTAAATGATGACAAGCGTCAACATCCTATGTGATGAGGCAAAATGATCTAATAATAGTCCACTTCAGTTAACATAAAAAACACACCTAAGTTTAGCTTAAGTGCATGAGAAGAAATTAGACTAATAATAAATTAAAGATTAATTAATTATTAACTAATGCATGATTACTCTAACAATTCATTTCTAGAATGTACATCACATGGATAAATATTTGATGGATTTAGTTGACAAGGCTTTATATACATATAAAAAGGGTTTGTCCATATAAGTTTTGCATTAAGTAATGTATTTTTTATTCACCTAATTTTTATTACATGATTTGTTATTTTTTATGATTTCTTTTGTTATGTGAATTTTCATACAAACACTAGTTTTATGAGTAACACATTGTATTTTTTACTCAAACCAAAATTTGCCTTTATCTTTCATGTATTGTAATAAACGTTAGACCACCCACAACAATTAAATCCTCTCCCATATCAAAAAATATTTTTAACTCAATGAGTTGATGAACCGATATTTGAATTCTTCGCATAACCAATACCTTGGAATTTTTTCCATATTACTTTCATCACTTCATTATTAATCAATAAAAAAAATTAAATATTGATTATAGTTTTATAGTTTTTCTCTAATCAATTTCAGCAAATTATCACTTAGTCATTTACCTCTTCAAACACTCATGCCAATGAGAAAAATATTAGGAAAAATAATAACTCCATAAATTTTACACAATAAATATGCATACTAAGATGAACATGAAATAATGAAAGTCTCTTAAAGTAATCGCAACCTAATTGATTAAACAAGGAAACATTTTTAACTCTTTTAATTTACCTTATATGACCACCATTAAATCATGAAAATGATCACTAGCTTATACACACCAAACATTCTCCTTGAATATATACCATTTGGGACACAACACAAATTCATATAATTTGCATTTTTTAATTAGGTTCATGTTGAAATTTTAGTTATTGCATGCAAAGAATAAAATGCATATCCAAGGGTTAACATTCTTGTATTAAATATAAATCTAATTTTGTTTTCTAAATTGAATTGTATATGAAAGAAGGTTGAATATGAACCTCATAAATTTCTTCTAATTCAATATCAAGGACAAATTGAAGTTTATTTTTTCTCAACCATGTGGTGCTAATAAGAAACTATATAGATTTACAATCTTATTTAATTCTTTATAAAAATATTTAAATTACATTTATTAAAAATGATATTTTATAATCCCTCAACAAAGACCAAAATATGATAAAAAAATGCAACCATTTGAAGTGACAATTCATATGCATTCAAATTCATATTCTAAGGGCCTATTAAAAAGAGTATAATTTTCATACGATGACTTAGGGGAGATCATATTTGAGGTGATAACACAAATAGGATTGATCATTCATCCAATTCTTTTTTTTTTTATCACACACTTCCACATTTGAGTATTCTTCCTCTAATCAATTCCATGCTCTAATTATTTATTTTCCCATGCACCAAAATAATAATATACGTTTGGCATAAGTGTTGTGTGAAGGATGTTTGAGACATTAAGATGTAAGGAGGACCTAAAAAGCTCGGTCAATGTATTATCGATCCCATGCACCAAAAGAATAATATATGTTTGATATAAGTGTTGTGTGAAGGATGTTTGAGGCATTAAGATGTAAGGAGGACCTAAAAAGCCTAGTCAATGTATTATCGATCCCATATGATTGAATTCTTTGTTTTGAGTGGGAATTAGTTATCTTGTGATAAACCCATATAAAAAATAAAGGCCTCTTGATGTTATATATATCCAAGGCGAATCTTTTGAAGGATGAAAAAAATGAAGATGTAGATGATATCACATTAGCCAAGTATCTCTACCAAGATGGATCTCTATGATGATATTATATGGGGCGATATATATATAAGATAAAGTAACTCATTTATGGTGAACATCATTAAAACCTCAAATCTTATCTAGAAGAAACTTTATTGCATACCTAGAGTATTCACCTATTACATGTGGACGAATATGGATGAGATGGAGGAGCTTGTGTATGGCAAGACTTGTTGAAAGTTCACATATTTTATATGGAATTTATGTTCCTTTTTGGAACATTCACCTAATTGTATTTGACATTATTTTTTCTTTCTTATAAGTAGCTTGTGCTAGTTTGATGATTTTGTGTGTTAGATAGCTTCATTTGTGCAGTTATGGATGAGATAAAGAGGCTTACATTGATATAGAGTGTCTCTCTTATATGTTAGGGTTACATCTCATTGATATTTTTTACATCCTTGATTATGATATAAGACTATTTGTTTAGTGGCATTTTCATTGGTTACTAATAGACAATGTTCTAATTCTTAGTTTTATAAATGTGACATTTGATGATGAATTAATGAAATAATGTTTCATCATCTGTTATTACATGTTTTACCATTTGTAGCTATTTCAAGTATGCAAAAATAATTCTCTATGGAGCTATGCTATATTTTATTGTGATTGCATTTATCTTTACATGATTACGATGTTGACAATAGGATACACTATATTCTATTAGGATCTTCTTCTTGTTGATTTAGATTTACCTTCCTTCTTATGTGGGTAACCTTACATTTTTATTCTTTATATTTGGGACATGTGGATGGCATTAGATTATCACTTGGTTGATATATGTGAGATACAATATTCCATCTTTATTAATGGTGAAGACTATTTAGAGGTAGGTGTTACATCAAAGTACTTTAATATGAAAATGTTAGAAACTTCATGTGATTCCAAGATATTTGTGTGAGAAGTTCACATGGTTGTGTTGAGATGATAAAATTTCACATTTAATGGAAGTAGATATCAGAGGCTTTAACAATTGATGATTAGAAATTACTACAAGATTTTCTAATTGGTCATTGGAAGTGGATGAGATGATATGTAAAAGAACTTAAATTATACATGTAGCTTGATCACCTTGATTATACAAATACAACCACATCTTAATGATGATGGCCTTGATAACATCTAACCATTGATGGGCCTAATATGATTCAACATTAGGTTTTTCTTAGCTAGAGATTCTACCTTGAAAGTGGATGGCTATGACAAATCTAAGATTTACTTGAAAATGGATAAATTGATGCATTTGATACATATTTTTATTCATATTGGTATTACATGAGGATTTATTTCTCCTAATAATTTCTAAAGGGAATCATATTTAAGTGTCATTTTATAGTAATGATCCATATAAGGGTACGTAGAATACATGGGTACATAGTAAATAGGTTAATTGAATATCCTAAAGTTTATAATTATTCTCATGTAATTAAATAAATTTGAATATTTCATATTCACCTCACTTGTACTATCCTAATTTGAGACTTTTTTCCGTCCTCATGCATTTAGTTACTTTTTTCTTTTTTGAGACATACTATAGGATTAGTTGAGTCATCTTAACACTTGTTATGGTTGAGTGACACTTTTTATAATGCTCCTAATCTAGATTTGTCTATAAATAGCATTATCTAAGTAAAGAATCATAGCCAAACTTTAAAATTGCTTTATGTAATTTGACTTAACTTATTTTCATGTGTAAACATTATCTTGTACATTGTATTTATAAACTATACTTATGTCTTTTAGATTTAGGTAGTCAAGATTATAACTTTTATTTTGCAATGGTTCCAAGTTGGTTTCTTTAATTTCTATGTTTACTTGGTTCCTATGTTAGTGGGTATTAGAGCCTTGGTTCGTTCTTTGAGTTTTGGGTAGTTTGAATGTTCATTGAAGATTGAATTATTTTTTATTATTCTTCTAATGTAATTTTTTTAGAATCAACTTAGGTGAATTTTTATAGCACAATTACGTTTATAATCCCTAAGAAATAAAAATTGACAACTTATCAAATTTTGACATTGGAAAAATTCCCCCCCCCCCCTTCTAATATTTGTGATTTTGTACCATACCATACGATTAAACACATCACAAGATAATTTAAAAAAAATTGTGCTATGTTTCCACTCCCATGTTGACACTACTCCTCCATTGATACAACCCAACCATTAAAAATTCCTCCTATCATTGTCAATACCATTTTTTATTTCTGATAAATTTCACTCACAACTAGAATATTCCCTTTACCATACCAATTTCCACTGTGGTGTAATGTTATTTTAACTATATGTCACATCACCCATTTGTATTAACAAATCATCCAACTAGCACATACCACACTAAAAATTGGTATTCCATGTCAATGATTTGTACTACCTTATTAATATCCCTACCTTGCACATTGATTATTGGGAAAGTTGTATAACTTAGAATATTTATTTTTATAAAGTTATGGTGCAACTTAAAGTGAGATGCCATACTTGGGTAGTGAAATATTTTTCTAGGCAATTGTTGTATTAACATTAAAAACACATTTAGTTTAGGTGCACATGAAGACAATCCATTTTGAGCACTTGGATTGGGAAATAATTTTGGGTTTTTCATGGGTATTGTATCGACTCTTGGGGTGTAGAGTCAAACTTGGGTGCCCACCTTGGGAAATGTCACTTGGGAGTATTGCCTCAAAGTTTTTATAGTAAATTTACATGTTTATCTCTTGCTTATGTATAGAATAATTTGGCATAAGGACCCATGATCATTGAAAGAAAAGTATACGACCTAAACATAGCTCAAGGAAGTGAGTTGAAGATATCCTTGATATCATGTTCAAATTATTTCTTTGAATTGTAAATCTTAAAATCTAGATATAATAAGAGTGGTGCTATTCTTTGCTAGAATTTTTCCTAAAGAGTTTCCCACAATTTTTTTTGTGTTATGTGTTATTATATGCTAGCATTGTTTAGATGTTACCTTTTGCAAGTATTTTTATGTTAGGATTAGCATTATTTCCATAACTTGGTATTAGAATTGGTTTCATATTTTTTATTTGTGGGAGTAAGTATATTTTTAGCCCTTTACTATTTTTTTTGCATAGGATAGTATTTTCAGGCTCAAAGAACTAGCTAACAATCTAAATAAATGGAGTTGAAAATTTTAATGGCAATTTTGAGCTTTGAAAAGTTGAAATGGAAAATCTATTGGTGGATTGTGATCAATGTTTTATAGTGACATGTTTTATTCCTTTAGGTATGGATATTGACATCTTTTCTAAACTTGACAAAAAATGTTTATGCCTTTTAGATTCAATGCTTTTGAATGTTTCTAGAGAGGATACAATAAATTAAACAACAAAAGTTGTATATCTCAAAACAATGTAAATTAGATCCATACAAAACATGCAGATTCAAACCTCCAGTGGTGATATAATTAAGGCACCATATAGATTCTTCCCATGCGTGAACATTAGACCCAAAACATCTTCAAATTGAAAATACCAAAGATATGCAACTTCAAGACAACTATAAGTTAGTAATATGACACTAATGAACAAGACTTTGAATTTCTCAAAAGGATGCATACAAATTATAAATTGTGCCCATTAGGACAACCCTTAGCAATTTCATATGAAAATGATCTTCTATAGCTATTTAAAACTATATAATTTAGATGAAAACCTTGCATAACCAACCATGCTAAAAGCATACATGAAAAATTGAAATTGTCTCCATCCACACAATCCTTAGAATTAACTTCAAAAAATAAGGTTCCACTTATATGCAAAACAAATTTTGATTGGCGTAGAGCCTACTCGTCCCTCGATGAACGCTTCTGTTGATCCTTCGAATGCTCCTGACTCCTCTTTTGTGTTTTTGGCTTCATTGTGTGGTGACTCCTTGCCCATGGTGGTTGTTGAGGATCCGCTCATCTCGCCTCGCTCGGTGGACTCAGTTCTCAAGGCTTCCTAGTCTATTGCGCAAAGAAAGAAGAAGGGACTCCCCAAACTGCGGCCTCAGGTTTTGGGAGTCAGATCAGACCCCTCAGATTCTGGGGTTGTCTAGTCCTTGTCTATCATTCAACTTGTTGTCTGTCAGTTGTTCATGTTATGGTTTTGTTCTTTATGTGGCCTATTTTGGCCTATTTTGTTGAGCCCCTGTGGCTCCTGTTTGTAGGGACCGACTCCCTTTTGAACTAGCTTCTCTTTCTAGTTCATGTCATGTTTTGAACTAGATTCTTTTTGGCCTCGAGGGCTCTCTATGTAAAGGGTACAACACCCTGTAAATGCTGCTTACTTTATCAAAAACAAATTATGATTAAATTTAAAATTTGTAAAAGTATACACTCTTTTGAAATTGTTGCTATCAAGATAAAATCTTGGAACTACACTCCAAAAATACAATTCCATAGACCTACAAAACCATAGAGTTTGATTAAATGTAAAAGCTACAAAACAATACATGTAAAAAGATATATGAAAATATGATCGATTTAAACATCCAAAACACTAACAAATCCTAGCATTAAAGATTCACATTTTGGATGAAGAAAAATCATAAACTTGCAAATTATAGATCTAAATACCATGAATCTTCAACATCCAAGTACATACATCTAAAAGGTTCTCTAGGAGCTCTAGGCCACGAAATGACCAACTCTACAACCTCGAAAATTTGTGCATCTAAGAACTCTAAGTCAAAGATCATCTCTTCCATCAAGTACATGTAAACAAAAGAAATAGGGGGTTGTTCTAGGAGCTTCTAGGCCAAATTCACTACATGACCAATTCCACAACCTTTGTGTGTCCAAGTGTACAGTGGCTATCTAAAAGTTTCTAGGTCACCAAATGGCCAACTCAACAACCTAAACATGATTAAGGAATTATCCAAACTTCCAAATAGGATATTTTGACCACTACATGATAAGTAAATTACTTAGAAATAAAAGAATTGAAATTTTATCCATAAAAGACATAATTTAAAAAAAAAACCATAAAGTTTTATAACTCAATAGATAGATGCCATACATATACTAGTTACAAAGTGGGTAGACTCAAAATAGTGTGTTCCACTTGTGGGACATTAAAAAATTATGTGGTTGAAGGGAAAAAAATTGACAAACACATTTGTTCGAAGGAGCTTGCATAAATAGCTATGAACAAAGGTCATATAAAATTTTAAAATTCAAATAATTTTTAAAACATGGAAGGGACATTCATTCGAAGATCCTTCAAACAAAGGACCTTGGATGGGGTTTTCTTCATTGGTCTTCAAAATTTCCCTAAAATTTTATGTTTCAAAACTTAGGTTGGAATAACAAATGAAATCAACATGATAAGATGTTGTTACAAGATTGTACCCTTCAAAGCAAGCTTTCCAATAGGTAAAATTTTAAATATATATAAGATGCTTACTATATTTATTTTCTATTTTTTTGTGTATATAGATTTTTCACCAAACATCAAGTTCTCTATTCCACATATGTGAAAAAATTGAAAAATAGAAAAAAAAATGAAAAATATTTGTGCACTAGGTATTGATGTCATTGATTCAATAAAAATAAATAACAAGTTATGCAATATGAAATAAACCTATGTCCAAATTATAATTAATCTCACTTCAAAAATTAATAAAAAATAACATATGCAACAAAATTAATGAAAAAATATGTGTGCATTGTTAGAAACCAAGATCAGACATGCAAACCAAAAAACACCTTCCACAAGAGAAAAACAAAAAAAATAAGAGTAATTTGTATGAAGATGTGCAAATGAATTGTATTTAGGAATTGAGAAATTACAAGAGATGAATTACTTTATATAAGCAATGTATGCATAACCCTAAAGGTAAAACCTAATTATGAACTAAAAATAGTTCAATCTAAATAAAACTTACTTATGACTTAAGTCAACTAATTATAACCTAAGTAAACTTGATAAAGTGTAATTAAATACTTAATTACACCAACACCCCCCCTTAAGTGCAACTTAGGAAGAATGAAAAAAATATGCAAATAATGCAAGGATGGGTCCCAGCTATAAGGCCATGTTAGGTACCCATGTACAAATACAATGAATGGGAAAGAGGAGAAAGCCCAGTGGGACAAACCCCTCGCCCACCCCCCTCGCCTACCCTCACCACCCTCAATGAGATGACTTGCTACAAAAAAGCACTGACAAAACACTGGAATCCTGAATCTGGCAAGCAAGGAAATATACTTCTATTTATGAGAAACCATATGAAAGTCACTGAAGGACTCAGGCAGAATCATGATAAAGCAACATCAAACCTGATGCCAAGGAAGACTGGAAAACTCAAAAACTGAAACAACCTTGAAATCTATGAAGCAATAGTAGATGAATAAATGATGCCCCCCATAAGAGGGAATGATATGATGAAAGAATTTGGAAGCTATGTGTATCTCGATGCCGATGCCAAACTGTGACTAAAACTGGTCCATAGGAGCAAATACCATGAAGATTCTGGAACATTAACCATAAAATGAATAGCCTTCAAACTGAGATGTGACCCGATGTGAATTTGATGTGATTCAGGATCATTAACCATAGGCTCTCAATCGGAGATGTGAATCAATGCGAACAAAAATGTTTCAAACTATGAGCAAGATGTGGCCAAAATAAACTACATAATCCAGATACAACTCATGCGAGTTGTCAAAAATATGAAGATGAGATCAAAGTGCATTCCATGTAAATACACTCTAATCAAATTATTATGCAAGAAGCCCCCTTGATGGAACTTTATAGAAGTTCATTTATTACAATACCCCATGATTATAAAAAAAGAACATACAAAACATGCATAAATCAAAGAGAAAATGCAAACCTAATCCATGAAAACAAGAAAGAGTGCATGCACAAATCAATGTTCACATCTGCCTCCATGATTAAAATTGACCTCAAATCTATGTAGAGGACTGAATCAGCTTTTCGATGTTGCTTGAATTGCGAAAAATTGATAACCGAGGCAAAAGCTATGCCCTCCGAAGCAAAAACTGTTTCATTTGACTTCAAAGGCCTGCAAAATAAATCTGGAGCAAAATCTAGAAAAAATACCTACACCATTGGATCGGGCTCGAAACCAGTGTTCCAACGGTATCTCGTTTTCGAAAAATGGGCTCCGTATGCTCAAAATATGGCCATTTTACTAAAAATGCTCATTTAGGCTTTAAACCAAATATTTTATTAATTTAAAGATTAAAAAATTAATAAAATATTCAGCTGTACCTTCATGGTACGAAAACTGAGGTAGCACGAAAATCAAGAGGGCATAAAAATCGGGACAAAATGGCACAAAAATCGAAGCTACTCAAAATGATCTGGGCACCAAAAAAATATGACATGAAAATCAAAGCATCCATACAGATCCGTACAATTGTATGTATTTTTTTGGCAACGTTTTTTAAAATCCCCAAAAAACTAAAAAAACAATTTTCAACAAACCCTATCATATTTTATATGAAAATAGAGGTTTTTGGGCCTTTTGAGCGTGCCCATGAAGTTTGTTTTGAACCATCATGCACTGTTTGAGAGATCAAGGTCAATTTTTTTTTAAAAAAATGATAGAAAAACCCTTTGATCTGGCAAAAAACTGCCATAACTCCAAACCCTAACAAATCTGATAAACGAAGATGAAAATAAATGAAACAAAAGCCAATTCTAACTTTTTCCAGTGCTCTAAATCCAATGGAGATGTCCGATCTGATCCAAAATGCTTCAGAAATAAGCTCAAGGCATGAAACCCTTGAAGAACCTCGAACGTGCTCTGCAATGAATTTCTCCAAAAATTGAGGAGCTACAAATCAAAGCTCTGATACCATGTTAGAAACCAAGATCAAACATGCAAACCAAAAAAGACCTTCCACAAGAGAAAAATAGAAAAAATAAGAGCAATTTGCATGAAAATGTGCAAATGAATTGTATTCAAGAATTGAGAAATTACAAGAGATGAATTACTTTATAAAATCAATGTATGCATAACTCTAAAGGTAAAACCTAATTATGAACTAAAAATAGTTCAATCTAAATAAAGCTTACTTATGACTTAAGTCAACTAACTATAGCCTAAGTAAACTTAATAAAGTGTAATTAAATAATTAATTACACCAACATGCACTAGATATTGGTCTTATCAATCTATGTTTAAGAATTTAAAAAAATTATCTTTTTTGTCAAAAAAGTTATGCGATATGGAATAAATTTCACTTTTAAAAAATACTAGTAACTATAAAAAATAAGTTACTAAAACACAATATTTCACAAAGTATTTTTTGAAATAAAAGAATAGAATCTACACATACAGTATCAAAAATTACTAGTTTACATCATCTCCATATTCTTAATAGTTTAGTTACTATAGATGATAGAAGGTGGAAATTTGGTTTAAAAAGTTGATTTTAACATCCTACTTTGGCAAAAAAGTGGGACACAATTGTGGGATCACCCTATCACATCATGATACATGTTGTAAATTATGTATTGAGATTTAAATCAAAATTATAATTGTTGTTCTAACAATCTACTATTGTTCATCAATTATATATATATATATATATGTTACAAATAGATATGCAATGTTTGTAGTCATCTCACTTGAGTGTAAGAAATATGTCTATCAAGTTGTATAGAGGGAAAGCAGCATCTAAGTTCTTTAGCTCCAACCACAAACTAGGTGGTTCCTCAATCATATACCTACTAGAAGTGGCTCAAACCTTAAACAAAGGTTGCAAACAGTGACATCTATAATAAAACCATAACCAAATTTGAGATCCAATTATATGTAGTACAAGAACTATCACATGCAATCAATCATGCAAACCATATACCCTTTAACCCTATATACCCTTTGATTATTAATAACTTTCAACTACTATGTAATCTCCAAAGTACGATGTACTAACAAAATACAACTGTAACATCACTTTGGCCAAAGTGTTTGATTATAAATCACATATAGATTTGAATTGTCTTTTCACAACACTAATATCTCTTTCTCGATTCATCTAAAATGACTATAAACTGGTGAAACACAAAGTATAGAACAACATACCAATTTTTAACAAATTATCATATTAACTACCAAACCCCTGGCATACCCTACCTTTAACTTGGCCTTAATAAATTTTAGTATTGTAAACATCGTTTATCAGCTTGCTTAAGATAGGTAATTTAATTAACAATCATTACCATGCAATAGATCAAATATATATACTTGTAGATACTTAATTGTGCATTTATATTTATTTTGTTTATTTATAATTATATTCATTTGAAAAGTTGACTAATATTGTTGAGTTCCTTTATCGAATAACTAATGTAAATAGCACCTATTACAACAAATAATTAGCATGCATCATTATATCAAATTAATGACAAATAATAAATATATCCGTTTGTTTATCTCAAGTATATGAAGTATGAAAAATGACATACCTTGTATATAATATAAGCGACATATTTTTTCTTATATGTGTGTGTGCGCACACATACATACATACATATACATATACACATATATGTATGTATGTATGTAGGTATGTATGTCTATATACATAAATGTTAGTATAGGCTTTTATTTCATAGTAGGTTAATTTATTTTCCCTTAGTCCTAGGTTTTTCTTACACTTTTATTAAGCTTGCTTAGATTAATAAAATAAATTTATTTAATTAATAACTAGGAGATAAGGGGTTGAGGTGTCACATGTTAGTCTATATAGAGTTTTTATCCATCTAGATAGGATATAACCTTTCTATGATTGACCTATTCACACTTATAGTTTATGTTTACCTAGGACTTTTAGACTTTTGTCTCACTTCATAGCATTGAGACATGTGTTTTGATCACTTGATACACCTATTTCATGCATACTTTCCACTTGCTCACACTTGTCAAGTGAGCTCACAAGTGTTGCACATTTGGATGGTTAGTTAGTTGTTGTCTCCTACCTTCTCACCCCATCTACCTTGCCTATATATGCAAGGTTTCTCATTGTATTTACACACTCTTCATTATATATTGATAGACATACTATTGTGCTCATGTATTTTCACTTGTGGAAGGTTATCATTTCAAGCTCTTTGATCTTGGCATTCTCCAACATGGTATCAAAGCCATGAGAGCATGTTCCTTCTCACATCAAAGTGACTCCCTCACATAGCCCTAGCATCCGAGCATCATGGAGCCAAATAGACACCACCATTGTGTTTGGAAGGCTCAAGAAAATAAAAAATACCTTTCTTTTCGTCAATTTCAATAATTTTCTTCTTTTTTTTTTAAATCTTTTGCCATTGTAAAAAAATTTTAGCAAGGGGCCAATCTCTCCTTTGCCCATTCAATATTTGGGTGGATATTTGCACTTCTATAGATATTTTTAGTCATTTCAACCTATTTACAGGATTGTGAAGTTTTATTTGTGCAAGTTTCACGGGCACCATTGAGCCCCATCTCGAGTTTCAAGCGTGACATTGTAGTGCCTGATTAATTGTTTGGATTTGAAGAGGAAGCATAGGCTTCACAAGCTCCAAAAACGTGGCCTCCCATCAACAATCAATTGGTTATACTTGTGTACCATCTACCTTTGTGTTGTGTGTTTGGCAGTTTGTTGTTGGTTTTCCTGGGCCATATATCAACATTTTTTTGCCCACACCAAGTGAATATCCACAAGCAACTCCCAAGGCATCCTCCACTCCTGGAAATCTTTGACGATTTTCATATCAAAGTCTTTGAAGGCCTCATTCATTTGCTCGCCACCATATCATCCAAAAGCAGACACAATACATATCTCATACACATAGGTCGTGCCTTACCATTAGTGGCTTCAATCTACAATTTCTCTCCATTTGGTAGAGCCTAAAACACCATACTCGCTATAGGGGAAAGGGAGTAGTGGAGGTCTCCAAATGCCTCTCATAGTCACGACCTTCTCTTGCCCTTCTAAAATCTGCATCTATAGATTTGACTTAGGCGCCTACAATCAATGCTTGACATTGGCATTTGCTAGCCATTTGACACACACAAACACCTCCACATGGCTTCTCCACCTCTTGCACAATGACATCTCCAACAGTCGCTTCCATTCTTCAAGGTGATGGCAAGACTCCACGCTTGCCTCGGGCTCCCTTTGACCTTGCCATTACATCCATCTCACCCTCTATGAAGAGGCATTCACACCATATGTTGTAGGTTTCTCCCTCCCATGTGGCCTCACATAAAGGAGATTGTTGTTGCATGGAGTTCACTCTTTCCAACAACCACCTTTCATTTGATCTCCTTTAAGATGGTCAATTGTGATAATTAGAACTTAATGTTTGTAGTTATTAACAAATGTTAATTGTTAAAATAAGTCAAAACGTTATCTTTTTTTCAACTATCAAAGCTTGCTCATATGTTTGTAAGGGGCCAAGGGATAGAAAGTTGAAATTTCAAGTGGGAATAGTTGACGAAAAGCTCTTTTCGTGTCAGACGAAGTATCTTCGAGATGTTTTGGATATTGTGCTTTTTAATATAATTTTTTGCTCTCCAAATTCATAACTGTAAGTGAATTTCAATGGGGCATAAATTTCACCTCGATTATCAAAATTTTGCACTTTTTCACATTCGAATTTTGTAAGGAATTCATATTTTCTTGTAATTTGAAGATTTGCATTACTCATTTAAAAACAAAAAAAACAAAAAACACCGTGCATTATAAATGAATGATTTGGCATCCAATCTTCACAAAAGTTATATTTCTCTTGCACATTGTTCTGTGGGGGCCTATGTTTCAGCACTAGTCATTTTGGGGGGGTATACTTGCATTTCACATTGATATTTGCTAATAATTAGACCATGTCTAGAAATTGTAAATTGAAGTGCGCATATTGTGGGAGTAATCAACATGTGGATGAGTTTTTTCCTCAGACCTCACATTCTCTCATCCAACTCCTTTTCAGGATTGCAAAGCCTGAATCACGTGTTGCTACATTTGAATCTAGTATTGACTCATTCATGAGTTCCACTGATTCTTTGGGTCAATACATTTCTATCATCACTACAGATCCACCATATTGGGATGCATATATACTAGACATAACATCTTTGTTTGTCAAATCCCGCTTTGCAGATTTGGATGACACCATTGAGAACATTCATCTCCTCTATGATGTTATCTTCAATGAAGATGCATCACCATTGCCATCTTTGGATCTTGCTCTTGCCTTGCCTACATTAGCTTTTATCGTGAAAGATTATGCAAATATTCATGAGTTGAACTATCCAACTCAATCAATATCTATGTTGATATCATCTACTATAATATCAGATTTTCATCGATCCAGTTGTTGCCATACATCCATGGTCCCTATTCCCGAATCACACATGGTACCTAATCCATCTTATTAACATCCATCACACATCAACATTGGCTTGGAGATCTTTGAGCATCATTTGAAGGCATCATTTCAATCTATGGATCATGTACACAATTTAGAGATGGGAAGACATCTTGCACACATTTGTGGTGTTGTTTATTCCCAAGGGAGAAATGATGTTCAACAATCGTGGATTATCTTCAACATCTAGTGTTGAGCATCTACCAACACTACATGCATCATTTTTAGGGGAGGTTGCATGATTTCTCTTCTCTTATCAATTTTGGGAGGAAGCATTTCCTCACATGGAGTTCATCACTTCACAATTTCTAGGGGTCATATAGAACTTCTCTCCTTTCTCTCCTATGAGGGAAATATTCATTGTACATTGTGCTAGAAGTAGTCCTTGGGGGGTCATCATGAGTCCTCTAGTTATCACCTATCTTCTTCACTTGTACATTTCATTTCATTGCATTTCTCTTTTGGTGAGGAGTCTTATTTCCCACTAATTTTTTCACCTTTACTCCACTTTATGCGAAATTTGTACATAAGTACCTAACATGGCCTAGTAGTCGAGACTCATCATGCATACATTACTCCCTAAGTTGCACTTAAGGGGGGTGTTAGTGTAGATAGAGTATTTATCCATCTAAATAGGATATCACCTTTCTATGATTGACCTATTCCCACTCATGTTAGTGTAGATAGAGTATTTATCCATCTAAGTTGCACTTAAGGGGGTGTTAGTGTAGATAGAGTATTTATCCATCTAAATAGGATATCACCTCTCTATGATTGACCTATTCCCACTCATAGCTTAAGTTTACTTAGGACTTTGAGGTTTTTATTTCACTTCATATCATTGAGACATATGTCCTCATCACTTGAGGCACCTATTGCATGTATACTTTCCACTTGCTCGCACACTTGTCAAGTGAGCTAACAAGTGTTGCACATTTGGAGGGTTAGTTAGTTGTTGTCTTCTACCTTGCTTATATATGCAAGGTTTCATATTGTATTTACACACTCTTCATCATATATTGATAGACATACCATTGTGCTCATATTTTCACTTGTGGAAGGTTATTAATTTGAGCTCTTTGATATTGACATTCTCCAACATCACCATCCTAAAAGGGAAGAGCATTCATTATTTTTAGGCCACTTGGTGATCACTCCCTATTAGTTGGATCAGCCATTTCCACCCTCTCCCTGGTTTAATATAAACTCACAACCTAACTTGTATTGGATACTTTGCATTGATTCATTCATGTTGATTCTTGCAATCATTCTTCTGCAACTTCTCTTTGAACTCCTAATAATCCCACGTCACATGTTGGAGTAAAAACCCCACTTCACATGTTGGGGAATGTTCCCTTGTGTCAAAATAATGGGGAGCCTAACAAGCTATAAAGCCATAACAATATCATTTGTAAGGTAGAAAAGCTCCTGATGGATCAAACTGGATCTTAAGAGCTGGAATGATAAACCTCAGCATTCAACTATGTTTGAATAATTTTCCGATGATGGTTGTTTTTCAAGAATGACCTTCATGGTGCACAGAGGGAAGCCACTATTTGCACCATTTTTTAAATGTATTTTCACATATCTTAAATATTATTTCCATATAAGAATTTATGGATATATTTTATAACTGCAACTCAAGAGAGACAGCAGTCCAAATTTTGCAAGTATTTTTACGATTAAAACATGAAAAACGTGTAACTGGGCATCAAATTTAAACCCTAGTCCCTTTAACAGTGAAATTGTATATTAACAACTACCCTCTCTGCAAGGGTAAGAACACTTCTAATTCTATGCCTGCATTGTAAATCCCCTCGGCTCCTCTATACCATTGCGATTTCTTTTGAATGAGCTCTGCACTACATAACTGAGAACACAGATCATTTTAAAATATTGTGTCACCTTATCTTATGCCAATGCCATGCTATATCTTTAATAATGTCTTAAGGAACTTCACTGTGGATATTTCAATATTTGAGTTCTAATTGCAAGATTATAAGGGCAAAACAAGAATGATCCAAACTTCAGAAAGTGTGTATTTCATCTACTCCTAAAAGGGTTGGACAAACACAAATGGCCATGGAATTAAGTCCCCAATTGAGCATATTCTAAAATGACATTCCCAAAATAGCACTTCCAAAAATTCCTGTCTCATGAAACGTTTGTTCCATAATCATAGTTGAAATTGTTAGTCTGTCGTTCCACTAATCATTAATCTTCCTCCACTTTTAGTATCAGTAATCTCTTGCCAACTAAATCTCCTCTCCAAGGAAAAATTCAAGGCCTTGGAAAAATAGTATATATAGAGTTGTAATAAACAGGTTTAGCAAACTCCATTGGGTGTCAAGTTGCTCAAAATCAAACACAGCCAAAAAGGAGGTGATGTGCGTTGTTCCGTTGAGGGGATAGCCAAAGATTATTATGAAAATAGACCATCTAGTTGCTTTAGGACAACAATTTTACGTGCTTCAGTGCACGAAAAACAAAATAAATACAAAATGTAAGAACTTTACACATGCTCTAAATAAAAGCGGTGAAAACTGTAAATGAAAAGCAGGGAAATCTGTAAGTATGGGAATTTACAGCCAACAATCTAAAATTTATACAAGCCCAAAATCATTCAACTTTAGGATAAACTTCAGACTTGAAGGCTTTGTAAGACATACCGAAATTCTTGTTTAACATAGTGTGTCCTAAACAAGATGCCAAAACTAGTGCATCGGATTAGGACAAATTGTTAGAGCCTCAGATTAGGACAAAAGTTACAAAACAAAATTGAGTAAAAGTCAGCATCTCTCCAAAAGCAATAAGTTAACAATTGATTTCAGCAAAACAACTCCAGCTCATCTTACAAAAATATGAAAGAATGATAACAAAGACTGGATGTTAGTTCTAACTTCTAGACGTTCAAAAACTAATAAAACCTAACATAACTTACAAGAAGAAAAAAGCAAAGAATAGTTTTCTTTAAAACATTGGTTCTGTTCTTTAAGCTACACAAACCTCATGTTGATTCAGTACGGAAGCCACAATTTTATAATTTAGTGGAAAATAGAACATACAAATACTAACTCCAGCAAAATTAAAGCATATAAAAGTCACTACTGCAAAAAACTAAATTGAATTGCTTTAGTTAGAATTTTTTTATATTGCACATATAGCTATATGCTCCACCCAAGATGCATATTGCATTTAAATGGTCACTCTCCACATGCAAACCATAAGACACAAAAAATATCAGACAGGGCTGAATAGCCTCGACAGTAAATGTTGCAAGGCAAATATATCTCAGTACCCCAACAATAACCACTTGAATAAGTAAGTTCTCTGAAATTCCTAATGATAAATTATGTGATCGTGTTTTCAGATGGTACCAGATGCTAACCTATCAGATAGGTCAATTTGTAACTGATGTATACCAAGCATTAAAAATTCAACCTTGCCAGTTTCTCGGGTCCTGGATTCGAACAGCTGATACAGAATATTGACTTCCTGTAAGGAGATGCATGCTTAGGATAAGTTTTTCATGATAATAAAAAAAGGCTCAATGAACTTTTGTTTTAAGATTAGATTATTCAGTGTACCAATGTATGATCTATCTATTTCTTCAATCAAGTATTGGCTTACAATAATTTCCCCAAACATGGGTTCAGTGGTCAGACAAAACATCAGACTCTAATCACCCTAGAGAATGATGATCCAGAAAATGCACATACAATACCAATGATATCATAAAACAAAACAAAATAAAAAAGCATTACAGAAGGAAATAGTATATTTCTCGAATGAATAATTTTAAGATTTAATGTCCATTTTTCAGCTAAATTATATACGATGGAACTCAGCACCAACGTAACTTTTAATGCAAGAAGTACCATTTTATGGTGATCACAATAGCACCTAAGTGATGCAGACACTCTTAACATAACATAATTCTTAAAGTAAAATGAAAAATGCTGCAGGACATTAATTTAGATAATAGAGATAGCAAACCTTGTGCTCCCAAAGCCTGGAATAGAAACAACAGAAAGACACAGGCTTAACTCCAAGCTGCAGTCTGCGTCCTTGAGATGATTGGAAATTGATTGCTAGTCCGAATCTTCATAAACACCGCCATCATCAGACAGCTCATCAAAGGTTCTCATGTCTAGTTGGTAACGAAGGATGCCACCAATACCACCAAAACCCCTACAAAATTGAGAACCCTCCTGCGATTTGTTGGTGACAAACTCCAAAGTGCATCCAAAGCGCTTATATTCATTTGCAAACCATTCCAGTAGAGACAATTTCTCTTGAACTTCCAATTCAGCATTAGTGCTGGTTTCCCTGAAATTACTCTGATCAGTCTCCTGATCCTTATTAAAGTGCTTTATAACTATTTCCCCAGTCACTGAGTTCTTCAAAACATATCTGTTAACATCCAAATTCTCCCATACTATCAAGGTTTCAACGGCACCCATCTCCAGTGCTTTGAGAGTATCATCAATCCCAAATACATACTTTCCTGTATCCTGGCTTATCTCTTCAAAGTACTTTCCTATAAGGCGTTTCTCCTGTATAAACTTCACATTCGATAGTATCTCTGATGATAGTTCAATAGCTTGATTGAATCCATTTTCTCCACCATAAGAAACATCAACCACATTGAGAATCTTAGCCTGTAGCCTGGGATCAAACATGTCAGATTGGCTCAACTCTGTCTTAAAATCTGCAGATCCAGCTAATATCAAACCTGCAACATTAGGTTGACTAGTAGCAGGATTAATATAAAACTGTGTTGCCAACTCTGCCGTCTTCCTCACATAGTTGTGCCGTTTCTCCATTCTAAGACGTGCAAAACGTAAGGCTGATTGTCCTCCTCTTCCATGCTTTTTCGGAAGGTCAACAGTAAATTTGTGAAGCACTTCACGGGTATTGCCACTCAGGGTACCAAACAATGTACCATTACCATCCATAACTATAAATCCAAACTTATCATCAGATTCCAGGAGTTCATTCAATGCCTCGGTGTGGAACTTGTTATCACAGAGATACAGAGATGCATTGATGGGTTTGAAAGGCTCAAAGTCGATTGTAACTTTCTTTTCTTTCCCATCGTCGGTGACGATTGTTCCAGTATAGAGCACCAAACCGTTTGGAGGCACCTTGTTGTATAGCTTTAGCCTTTGCTGAGCAGAAGTAATGGCACCCAACACTGATTGACGGTTCACTCTACTCTTGATATTCGATGCAGTGCCAAATTCATCACCAAGCATTTTTGTGACTCGGGAAATCTGATCCCTTGGAGGCATGATTAAAGAAATCATACTTGTACCATTACCCCTTGCCGATTCCAGTGCCTTTATCAGCTTCTTGATCTTCCATATCTCGATATTCTTGTCAGTCTCTTGTCCATCAGACATCTTTCTTTCACCGGTTAATCTGAAATGAAACCCAAATAATCACTTTTAGAATGTCCAAACAGGTTTTAACCCTTTGCGCTGATACAAAAACAAACACAAAAACGTTAGAACTTAGCAGAACCGAGATTACAATGTAAGCAAAAAAGCTAGTTTGCAAAATATCATATAAGTAGCACATTGAAAGCCCAACAAGAGAGAGTAAATCGAATTTAGTAGCAAGGACAATTTATAAATCTCCGACAAAATGCACAGATACCCCACCCCAACGCACCATGGAGAGGATGGGATCTGGGCACAAGACAGGAAACATTTCTATGACGAACACTAAACGTGTATGAAACCCAACGAAAAGGACAGGGTGGACTAGACTCTATAAGAGCGAATCAACATCCCCTAATGTTCATTTTCTAATATACCAACCCATTCAAGTTCACCTGTTCCATTCACACCTCTAGCTTATAACTGTTTCTAGCACAAAACCCTTTCTCGATACACCTGTTTCATTCATATCTCCAGCTAGAACTGTTTCTAACACACAATCCTTTCACGATATCAAAATAAAGTCCTAATATTCCTTTCAGGGTCGATGTGTTAGAATCCTCAGAATCATAAATATTTTCTTTCTTGGTCGTGCTTGTCAAGATTTGGATCTTGAAAAAACTCAACCTGATCCCTATTGAGTCTAGCCGCGCAGAGTGTGTATTAATGGTTTAGTTCTTCATAAAAATTGCACGATATATTCACCATTCAACAAAATTTCAGATTTATTTACGTCGAATTTCCTCATGCCACTACAAGAATTGCAAAAACATATATATAATAATAGCGAATCCTAAGTTTATCTTCAGAGATACCCAAAACATGCCTTTTTTCTCCATTGTTTTTCTTACATCTCAAGCTAGAAAGATTTCTTGCATCCCCCAAACAAATCATAGTCCTTAAAATCTTCTGCAGCTGATTAAAGTTGAGGAACTCGTCAATCTATAATAAAAACACCAAAACCATCCAAATCTAAAGCAACCAAAAAAAACCAAAAGTTCAAAACTTTTAAGTTGATAAAACACCCCTCTCCCTCGTATTGAAATTGAAGTTTTCCTTTCACGACACCCACAAAGACAGAAAAAAGAATTGCAGAATGAAGGATTCATTTTTAGCGATTGGAATGATTTTTCAGTGGTTTGGATTGAATTTTGATCGATTTCATATGTAATGTTTTAAAAAGATTTAGGGGCATCTGATTCATATGCTAAATAATATTGATCTATCTATGGCATAAGAGAAACACAGATCCAGCGAAGGCACTCACCAATATACCCGCAACACTCGCCGCGCAAACACAAACACAGAGGAGAAAACAGCGTGTTGAGATCAACGGATAAAAGAAATAAAATCTTAGGGCACAATATTAACAATTTCAAGTCCGCCACCAAGTTGATTCCCTAATAACATATACCCACTTTGCTTTTTGCATTTTTTAATTTATAAAGTTTTGCTTTAGTATTTTAATGGTGAAATTAGCCTATTCATGTGATTTCTACTTTAAGTTTGAGTTTTTTTAATAGAAACTTCTTAATATAATTATGTATTGAAAAGTGATATATTCTTGTGTTAGGTTTTACTTATAATCTAATTTATATTCATCTTTATAAATTCTTATTCACTTATTCTCATAAATTTATCTTTCACTCTTTATTATTATACTATCATTCACAATTACCTTTATAGATTCACTCCTTGTCTCAAGCCAATTATCCTTATAGTGTATTTATGAATTACTCATGATTACACCTAAAGCTCCAATATTCAAATTCAATTTGTAACTTTCAAGTCTCTTTCTATTAGCCATTTTGAGCCAACTTGATACACATTGGTTTCATGCTTATTTTTCTATATATTGCATTTATTGATCTTATTAGGGTTTATTTTGTGTTTGTGTTACCATTAACTGCTCTACATTTTTTTAGGGCTTTTCCTCCTCTTATACTCCACTCCACCACCTTGGTGTTGACCTTTAGGTTATTGTTATCCACCATTTCATCCTCTAGGGCTTTTAGTGTTACTTTAAGGGATGAAATTATTATAAGAAATTGAAAGGAACACAAGGATATTTGGTATTGGAGATTTTAATTACATACACAACACTTGTCCTTAAATTGATTCTAAAAATGAAATAAATTAATATAATATTGCATTTTGATACATTTGATGTTCACCAAATGTGACAAACTAGTGGTAATTGCCCTATGAAATAAATATATGTGAGTTTGAGATCTATTCATGTGTTGGAAGTGGATTCTTTGAGCACAATAGATTCTATTGCTCAACATTTTTAGTTGCAATAAAATCATATTTATACCAATGAATTTTTGTGCCCAATTTATTGTAAAAAATGAAATAAATAAAATATTTACAATGAGAATATTGTGAAATTTTATGGTATGAAAGAGCATAGTCAAAGAAAAGATGCAAACAACTTCCAAGGAGGTGTTGGTGTTTCCAACTGATTGCCTAGGTTTCTCTAAGGATTAGCTAGATCCTATAATTGAGAACCCTAGGCCAATGGCCAACAGACATGTAACATATTTTATAGTTATTCTCCTTTGCACTTTAGGCTCTATATTTGACCAAGGTGGATTTCCCTTTGCCCAACATCATTCTTGAATTACCTAAATGCTTACAATGATGTTAAAATAGATAACAATCTTCACACTAACAATTTTTTGGAGGATGAGTCTGATTGGCTAAATCATCTTCAAAACCCTCTATAGCTCTGTGATATAGTAGTGTAAAGTGATTATAAACAAAAAACAAATAACAGTAAAGGTAAATTTCAAGTTTGAGTTATGTTGATTAATCTGATCAGTGCCTTATCCATTATAGAGTCAAGAAATGAAATAATTTTTCTAATAACAAACTAATTTAATTAACTCAATGGTTTTATAATCTCACTGTCTTACAATAAGAAACCATTACTATTAATCTTCTTCAAGATCCTTACCACAATCACAATATCTTCAAGTATCTAATGGAAAAAAATCTATTACTTAAACAAAAATTAACAATTAAACATTCATCACAACAAATGTGCAAAAAAAACCCTGAATGATCTTTGATTATTAAGATTCAAAAAATATTATATTTCATCACAACAAATGTGCAATGAGAACTTTGAAGGAAACATTAACAGTATGACTTGTATTCATATAAACAAAAGAATTGAGTTGTTTGATGTTATTATAGTGCAAAATTACAACATTCTCATTTTAAACTTTAGAAGGCCTCACTATACAAGCTTTGATTCTATATAGATATTTTCTCAAAACCTAAGGACTCAATGCAAAATAAGGCTCAAAAACCTCTTTTATAGAAGTAAGGGAGCAACAAGCAAAACATCGTATTTCACTATATTGAATTAATACTCTTGCGTGAATATTTGTTGCAAAGCCAAAAATTTCTTGACTGTCATCTTCTCCAGTGCGACCGCCCTCTAGGAGTTTGTCCTCTGCCCGCAAATGCTCCAATCGACTTGGTCCAGATGTTGCCTTTGCATAGGATGATGGTTTTGTGTGTTGCCATAGGTCTGCTCCTGATGTTCGGAAAGACAAATTTTGCCCTTAATCTGCCTTGAACCTTTCGCCATGCCCTAGCTCGATGCCTGCAATTCAAAAATCGTGGGCTTCCGAGAATGCTTTTGTGGTGGATGCTAGGGTTTCCTTTGACAAAAAATTGATATGGAACGATGGCGGGAGAAGGTGTGATCTTAAGCTTGATCGCCCTCCCTTTGAGCCGCGGAGGAGGAAGTAAGAAATTGTAGCTGGTGGTCCTTTACCTGCGATGGCTGAGGGTCAACATCTTTAGAATGGGCTTCCAAGGAGGTCGTGTGATGAGGAACATCTGTCGATTGGGGGTGTTGATTGCAAAAAGGGCTCTCCCCTATGGCTAGGGTTGCGATGAGGACAACAACAGATCTGTTTCATGAAGATGGTAATGCCACTTGTAAACAACCCATACAGGCCCTCCCATGTGCCATCACCTCCCCAACGGTGGTCTTGGATGTAGAGATCTGCAAGGAGGTTACTGAAAACGAGGCTTATTTCATAGAGTTGGGCCTAGTTGGAAGATTCAAAGGGTTCTTGCTGAGCTTGCTATGCCGCATCAGTGGATCACCAAAATATGGCACCCTATTTTAGATGGCGATGTTGAGATTTATCCATGTGCACGGGGTTTTTTTGTGGTCATTTTTGACAATGATCGAGATAGGAATACAATCTTATGCGACTACCAATGAAGCTTTGATCAAAACCCGCTTATGTTGAAACCGTGGTACCCCTCTTTCAATCCTATTATTGAGTCTTTTGATGCTACTCCAACCTGGGAAAGACTGTCGAACCTCCCACTACAATTCTGGTTCGATTCCTATTTCGAAGCCATCGGTAATGCTTTGGGGAAGTTCTTGGGGGTTAAATTTTTTTCATCACATGCACACAACCTACGCTCACATTTTGGTGGAGTTGGACACCTCCAGAGCACTCTCAGCTGAGTTATCTCTAAAAACTACAGATGGAAGTTAGAAACAGTTGATAGATTATGAGGGTTTACCATTTCACTGTCGTAGGTGCTTTAATATTTGACATATTGTTGCTCGATGTGTTAAGAGAAGAGGTGATAGTCATGCCACATGGTGGAAAGACATTTCCCCTCAACATTATTAGGTAGAACAAGAAGAGTTGCACAAGGAAGTCAAAGACACTAATGACACCCCAATAGGCAAGGATGGCGCACAAATGGAATTACCAAGTAATTCGCCACCAAATATAGAGGGGAAAGAAGTTTCCTTGCCATCGAGGAGAAATAAACATGTGGAAGCTAAGGAGCTAAAATCAGGCAAAGTGGTGGTAGATCAGACAAAGAGTGCAGTGATTTTGAGTTCTGAGGGAGAGAAAAGAACCCCTCAACAATCGGGGGAGCATGTGAGTGCTGGGGAATTAGAGGTCAATTGGACCACAGTCCAAAGGAAAAGGAAGAAAAAAGAGGTTTCGTGTAACATGCAGCTTCGCTCCCACCCCAAACGTGGGGCAAAAGTGAATCCTGTAGGCTGACAATCTTGAAGTTGGATTGTTTTCCAACTTGGGTTTTGAGGATTGTTTTAGGGATTAGTATCTGGGCATTTATGATGCAATGTAAAAGCTTCCAAAGAAAATGGGGGTTGCTAGTAAGTCTATAGTCATGAGAAAATTTGTAACTGGTTTGTGTGGGCTAACTTGTATTTGGATCTTTGTAATGTTCTTTTTTGATGATCAATAAACGGGATGTTGCCCCTTAGCAGTTATTTAATTATAAAAAAAAAATCTTTATTCCACTGCTTAATTCACTAAAGATAAAACTTAAGCGATGATACCTTTACAAAAAGACAAAATATATTTATACATGAGGATGCAACTGTTGCAAAAGTAGGTAGTTGGAGATCTTTTGGAGCAGTTATACTTGCAAATGGATTTAATCTTCCCAAAATTACTTCTTGAAGTCAATAAGACATATCTAACATTCCCTTTTTTACTTGTGGTTGTTGTATTCATGTTGATTGGTGATGACCGATTGAAAAGAAACTCAAGCCTCTACACCATTTTTCTCTTTATCCTCACCTTGTCCTGATGACATGTCACTTCTGAGTGGGAGGAAAGAGTCCACCTTGACCATATGAGCCTTGTAGTCATCACCTATTAGGACATTTACCATGTCAAAGAAACCTATTATATTGTATTCCAACTTAAAGAGCAAATTCATACTTAGATTTAACTACTCTACATCTATCTCATCAACTATTTATTTTCCCATATATAGTAGAGAGAATATTAGCAAAATTCTCCCTCCATTCTTTGCAGTTGTTGGATACATGTGGACATTTGAAATCATCAAATACATAATCACGTTGTTTCAAAATTCAAATAAATGGCTTACCCCTTGAGTTGGTAAGGCCTTATCTCTCTCTCATTATTCAAAATGGGACACATGAAATTCTTCAAAACCCTCAAAAGTATGCTCCAACTCCCTTCTGATAAGTGTCTTATATCTACTATGATGACTAATGATATCATTTAAAGAATCTAGCCTAAAAAGAATATTAGATATCAAACTACAATCAAAATTGGAGCTTCTTGCAATAACTCTTAACAATGTAACTCCTAGGGAACAACTAACTTGAAAGGGCTTCGACCTAGCTCCTGATTTAGCATGGTTGGTGAATGCCCCCTTAAAAATCTTATAGTTGTCCCAAAATTTATCTACCTAGCTCAAAATTTTTGACAATTGTAACCCAAAATGTTGTCAACTAAGTCAAACACCTTCTTTATAGATGCTTCCTTAGCTACTCTAGCTTCTTCCTTGCTCTGCTTGAGCTTCTCTCTTAAGATTTGAACCTCTAGGGTTAAATTCTCCTTTTCTTGCGGTCCCTTTTGTTTAATAGTTGGCTGAGGAGGAGGCAACAATCCAGTAACCATGTTCAATTGCTCTTGCAACTTTATATATATGGCATTAGCCCTATCCATATCTCCCTGCAACTTCTTCATTGTTGCTTCAGTGAATAAAGTTGTATTAACTATAAGGGAGGTTATTTGGATAACACTTGTATCCCCTAGTCTTCTAAATATCAAGTTTCATGTAAGCTCACCAAGGTCATTAATTATCTTCTATTTATTGGTCTCAGGAAAAAATAGACCATATGGCCAAGGTCTCATGCCTCATATTAAAACTTGACCCAAAGTAGAGCATATGCTTGCTCTTCAAACTACAAAACTGGGTCATCTCCCCCTTTTCTTCTGATGGTGTCAAATGTAATGGTAGATGGCATATCCCATTTGGGTATAAACTGTAAACATCCAACACTTCTTACCAGCTCTCTTCCTCTTTCAGGAGTCATAAACTCCATATTTATGTATTGACCTTTATCCAAATTCTGCAATTATTTATTTCTTCTTTTCATCTGTAAGGCCTTTATCTTGCATCCTCTATTATAATTCTTCTCCTTTATTTTTTAGGACAAAATCCTTAAACTCGTTGATGGTGATGAACTGGTCATATTGTATGAATATATATACATGCTTGAACCCTTATGTCATCCACCCCCTGCCCTCCAGTCTCAAACTTGATGAGTAATCTATCATCAAAGGGTTTTTCAATTATTACCCTTGTTGGGGGATTCATCACTTGTGTTATATTTGCATCATCAAAAACCTCATTAGGCCTTATAGGGTAATCCACTAGAGGTCTTGCAATTGGTGTTATTTATTGCAAAGGGGTGATTTGTTATGGACTCTGTGGAATAACCCCTTGAGAAGTGGAAGGACCATAAGTACTTGGTGTTGGAGCAAGCACATTTGAAAGTAGATTGTTGGCATTATCCAATATTATCATTATTATTACTATGGGGTCATTTATATGTGAGAATGATCTTTTAAAATAAGGATTTGTTTGTTTCCTCTTATTTTCAACAAACTGAATTCTTACCCACAATGCCCCCCTTTGTGTGGCCTCCTTTTTGTAGAGCAATTTATGATCAAATCCTCAATATTGTCAAGATCATGTGAGAACATTGTCAACTTGTAACTAATTTGTTGATTATTAATCAAACACTTTAGGTCACATCTTCTAATCTTGTCAACTTTCATTCTATATGGAAGCAACTTACTCAAAATTAGTTCTAGTCCCTCTCTAGATGTGACTTGAAAGTCTGAGAATGCAATGGTAGATGGGAGGATGGCATGCTTCTTATTATTTTTGGAGTGAGTCTTATCAGACTCATTTAATTACCATAAATTTCCAAAAAAGCAATTTTTTCAGGCACACTCCTAGGAAACATATGAAGTGCAACTGGGGACCCATATATCCTTATTATCATTGCATCGAAATCGAAAAACTAATCACCCCAGTTGTGATTTATTCCTGCTTCTGGGATAAGATCCCTTGGTCAGATTCTTACCTACTCTGACAACCTCCAATCCATAGGCTAACCAAAGTTCTTGAGAAATGTCCTAACAAAAAACTCTTCAAAAATTGAATAATTGAACTTCTCACAGTCCTTGTCCCAAATATAAGTCCATTCTTGGACTGGTAGAACTCTTTTCTACTCATCCAAGGCCCTAATTTGCATGTGTGGAGACTAGATATCTACATTGAATAAAATGATATGGCACATGAGAGAATACCAATTAAAATGCATTGTGTTGCTATCCTTCTTGATTGAGCTCAAGGCTTTGTGGATTTCTTCTGCAATGTAGCTTGCATAGTCATAGGGTTTGTTCACATCTATGCTTTAGACATCAACTGCTAGCACTATCATGTTTACTAGAATTTGAATCTTGGAGTCCAAGCCCAAAACTTGTCAAAGTGAGAAGTATGCCTTTACAAAATAATCCTCAAAAATGTCACAATTAAATGGATCTAGCTCTCCATTAGCAAACCTTCTCAATTCTTTGTTAGACCCTCTAGGCCTAAAACATGGCAAACACTTTATCCTGTAACTGTCCTTTTCTTTGATATTCTTTGGTTAGGGCTCCTAATTCATTTGGTAGTTACACATTAGGGTTTAAATTAAAAACCTTGCAAATATAACTTATGTCCAAGTGCATTAAGAATTTTCCACTAGTTGTGAACAAGCCCTTACTTTTAGGGTTGTAGGATTGTGCTATCCCTCTGATCAGGTGAACATTAATGAGCATGTTGGGAACAACCAACCTTCCCAACTCTGATCTCCATATATTATATATTGGTCTATTTGATAGTGCTTTTATGAAGGCTTGCTTAAATAGGGCATACCCCTAGACTGTGATGATGGAATCCCTACAATTCTTGTTCTTATCGATAATTATATCAGCCAAAATTCCTAAGCCTTATGCCATTCTAGGTCTTTTAGCTAACCCAGAAAATTGAACCATTACATCATCATCCAACCCCCTCTTTGCACCCCTAAACATTCCAGTCATGATTATCTTTCTAGGGTTTCGATATCTAAAACTAGGGCTTTTAAAATTTTACACTTCAAAGAAGATTTCTATAAAATTCCACACAATGCCCATCCTTCTTAGCATTAATTACCTCTTGAATTTGTGAAACTAGAAAAAAACACCCTCTTATACCCAAAATGCACAAAGATAGTCAAATTTACTTGTTTATCACCTATAAAAAGCCCTAAAATTATCATGAAAACCTTTGCTCATTTGGAATTCTAAAGAAACTTTGCTCTAATACTATCTCTTTATGCTTTGAATAATGAGAATTGATGCAATTAAGTCACTACCCTCAGGAATTTGGTAGATACAGATCAAATCATTGATCAATGTCCTTGCATGCTTGAACACATGACCAATAGTATTTGTTATTCATTTTTTAATATGGATAGTTGATTTGTTAAAAATAGATGGTGATCACGAGAATTTGAAATCCCCTCTACAAAAAGAAACATTTCCTTCTTTTACATAGCACTGAGACATGTGTCATCATTTTAAGGATTTGTGGGAACAAAAGAAAAATATTTGAGGCTTCCCTAATACTGTTTTCCTCTATAAAACACTAAAGATAAAAAGACATGACACATGGTGCAATTTTGAGAGTTCGGGGAAATAAAATATTGGCTTAACTCTGCTTTGTGAAGGTTAAAACTAGTGCGAAAAGAAAAGACCCATGTTTATTTCTTAAGATAAACACATTTGGCTTATTCACGAAGGTAAATCTTTTTGGAATAAAGGCCCAACGGTGCATAGAGCTTGGGCGGCTTAAGGGATTTTAAAAAAATGTGCACAAATAAAAAAACTTAAGATATTAGGGAAAAGGGACCGATGGCTCATGATAAAAGGGGATATCGCTAGAAACTTAAGTTATTTACGCAAAAAAAAGCTTATGATTTGATTGGTCAGAAACCCACACACACCAAAAACGAATAGGAAGCAAAGGATTGTTTTGTAGGCTCGTGGGAAGAAACTTAATAGATAGATAGCATACAATGATAATGTGTGTCTTGTGGGACTCGATAAAGTGCAAAAATTTAGCAGTTAAAATATATTAAAAGCAATGGGATCACTCAATGTTCTAGCAAATGGAGTTGTTAAGCAGATGGGGCAAAGGCCTTAAAGATATAACTTAAAGGGCCAAGAAATTAGGATGATCAATCAATGATCAAACATAAGAAAAGTGCAAGGGTTTTGGGTAGGTCTTAGGGTTTCGATGGAGGTTAGGGTTTTTCAAAGTTCTAATGAATAATATTTATTAAAACCTTACAAAATCATAAGATTTTAGGAATTATAATGGACCAAGATAACTCAGAGGACTAAAATTTACATAAGTACCACCAAGAGGGATACTTCTAAAATGTAGTAAAGTGAAAGTGAGTAGCTAGTGTCAAGTGGAATGTAGAATCGAGAAAAGGAGGCATATGTCTACATTGAAATTTATCATTGGGCGAGAGCACCATGAAATACCCCAACAAGAATGGAATCGATAACCCTACCAATGAACAAGAATGTTAGAGTTGCAAGTTAAGAAGGGAAATAGTGGAACATCAAGGATTATTTCTTTATCATGATGTGTAGATTGTAAACAATCCTTCATTGGCTAAAATTAGTGTAAGAGGGATGAAACAAGGGAAGGGATTGTCATGCCATATAAATATAAGTTTTCTACTATATTTTTGCCATGTACATTGATACATTTATACCATTCTTGAATTTGTTTGATAATTAGTTACAAATCAATGAAATGAAACACAAGTGACCATTATAAAAATTACATGTGATTGAAGAGCAATAGAGACCTAGATACAAATTCAGAGTGAAATTTATTGATCACTTATCTCCTCTACAACACTCAACTCTTCCAAACTATTCATGGGCTCCTATACTTCTAAGTTTACTTTGTATGAAGTATAATGGTAGGAGAAGTTGGGCAATGGATAAAAGGAAAAGACGTAAATAATAATTCATGCAAAAGAACCAAATATGTGATCTATGATGTTGAAATCAAAATAATCCCCCATTACATTTCTTAAACCTAGAGACTGCACTTATACACCAAATGATGATGTACACTCAGTGGTGCATTCCTTGTGTATAAAAAACTTAACTTCCTTGAATAAATACAAGAAATTAGGTTAAAAAGATCATGGTGCATAACTTCACAAGGACCATCACTAAGAAAGTGACTTGTAAACCTAACCTAATTTTTTCATCATTTAGAAGAGTAGAGCATCTTCCCCTAAAAATAGGAAAGACAACATACAACAATGAGCCAAAATTTGGGGAATTTTTTGAATAATATCATTGTGCTTCTCATAAATAGTTTATTGTATCTCATTATACTTTTGCTCCACCTAAAAAACTTCATTTCATCATTTATATATTTAATTCACAATGACCACATATCATTGTAGAGGAAGAGATTCAACACCCTCAAGATAATGAGGTCCAAAGGGGCAAATGGTCCTCAACTACCTTAGGGATCAATGTTGAGGTGATGAGATAAAGTGATAAAAGGTGGTTGTTCATATAGAAGTAAAAATAAGAGAGTTTCAGAAATAGAAAGAGTGGGTCACAAAGGTCCTCTGGAAAAACTGACAAGCTCTCGACCAAGGATGACAACTCGATGCACATATGTCCCCAAAACGCATTGGCGCCTCGTACGGACCATAAAATCGAGACTATCATAGAAGAATACTAATTACCTACTAACAATCTGATAATCGAACTCGTAATATTCAAGAAATAAATAGATAATAACGAAATTTAAAATAGACTAAACTAAATGGAAAATGGATGATAAAACAAGAAGAAAGTAAGAAACTACTCACAAGAAGTTTGAGAATGAAGCCTCCAAAAAATATGCTCCTTCGATGCCTACACACATAAGATCAAGAGAAGATGTTGGGGTTGTTTAGGGGCTTGCCTTAGTCAAACCAGCCCATTGGTGTTTCCACCTCCATGGACAACCATATATGATCGAGATAGAAATAAAATAGATGAGAAAGAAAATATAGAAGTGCTAGAATGACATGCTAACAAAATCAAGAGACAATGCAATAAAGAGACTACGGTTGCCTTCCTTTAGCAAGTGAGAATGTTGAAAGGAAGAAGCCGCAATCTCCAAGCTTGAGAATGATATTCCAATAGTGCCAAAGCTTCAATGTAGAGAAAAAAAATGCAATGGAGGTGGTTAAGAAAGGTGAAGAAAGGAAAAGAGAGATTGAAAGAGCTTGAGAATGTGAGAAATATTGATTGAGAATAGAAGAGATAGCTAGATTCGTGTAAAAATGAGGATTTTTGAGAGGTATATGCATACAAAGGGTCATTGTAGTGCGTCTACGAGCGATTAGAGACATTACATTTACTGGTAGGTAGGAAACATAATGTCTCAATGATTACTGCAATCAAGAATTATTCAAGACATTCACACGATATGTAAATGTCTACATGACATACGTTTATCAGAGATATAAATTCACCTTGACAGTTGGGAATGAATGGGTTAAGGCTTAAATTAATATTGGGTAAAAAGGGACTTTGCATTATGGAATTTAATTTATCTAAAGGGAGGTTTATGGAATGTGAAATTGCATAGGATGCAATTTTTTGACATTATATTTTGCCCCCACTTTAGCGAGCATGTGTATTCTAGCATATGTGAGCTAAATTAGAGAGAAATAGGTTGAAAAACATATGCCTAGGATGAAGAGGATGTAGGTCTTTAATCCTATATATGCGATTGTGAAGCTAAGCTAGGACATGAAGAGGATGCAGGTCTTCTTATCTTGCACTTAGCTGACTGCAAATTCACCACAAACATGTTAGGCGAAAAAGAAAAAAATAGACGTGATAAAGCTAATTAGATATAAAGACATCACTAATAAGTATGGATGTTAAGCTTTATTATTCTAGAGACCATACGAAAAGTGAATTAAAGCATGATTTCTCAAATAAGAAACATCCCTTGAGACACCAAGACTAGATGATCTTGGCTTCTCTCCAAACAACCGTTCACTTTCTTGATTCCGGGTAGATCTTTCAAAGATGAAGGTTCTTCACCAATCAAAATTTTGTTCAGATGCTCCATGTTGTCTTCATGCAAAGAGGGAGAATAATCTGCTAGATCCATGCATTTGAAAATCACCACACATGATAAATCACCCCGCACCAGCAGAAAAACACAAGACCAAAATATCAAAAGACACCAAACCCGATTTGGGAGCCCTACCTCCACCAAACCCCAATGCCCACCCACGACCAAACAAAAGGAAATTTGAGATCCTCGCGTAGCAAAATAAAAACCCAAGACTCACCCCACACAACCAAGAAGGAAGAAAAAGAACACAAAAAATCCCAACAACAAACCAACCAAAAAACCCCACACAACACTACGAGGGGCCACCCCCAACCTAAGCACACACCACACCAAATTTCCCCTCACACTGCTCACCCAAAATAGGAATAGAAGGAGAACACGGGAAAGGTTTCCCCTAGCCTGTGCAGCCTCTTAAAGCCGCTGACGGTAGTCCACACCCGTCCACCATCCAGTTCCAATTTTCATCTCAAAGAAATAACTTTATTTTATATCCAAAAAAAGGTTTTCCTAATGCAATCAATTATTATATTGTATACTAGCATACATATATTAAATATTAATATATATAATGTTGGAAACAAGCTACATTGAGAGGGGGGTGAATTAGTGTTGTGCAAAAATTAACTTTATTAATCTTTATCTTCAAAGCACTTGAAACATTCAACCAAAATGCATGAACAAGAAGCAAACAATCACAACACCATAACACGAGGATTTTTACGTGGAAACCCTATTAAGGGAAAAACCACGGTGGATGGAAAATCCACAATATGATCTGAGTATACTCAAAATGAAGTTTGCAATATGGAGAATGCACTTGCATTCAAGCACACTGCCTAGAGCTCACTACTCAAAGAAGACTCACTGTCTTACAAAGATAATCAAATTAAATCCATCTGAGAGATTGAACTAAGAGATTAGCATCTACATATGCTTGATTACAGTTTTGGTTAGGTTCAACAATCGATCTTCTATCCTTCTGATTGATTTTGCACTTCTGCTCTACTCTGCTCAAACTCGCATCACAAAATCCTTAATGCACAAGTGAAATTGTGCATAATCACTCTTTTGTACTTCTGATATTCACAATTCACATCGATAAACCTCCTACATATATCAAAATGATATGATCAATCTCTTATATATATCTGCGACCAAGAATTTAAGCACAATATGCCAGCATCAATAGAACAAAAAATATTTACAACTATCAGCTCAAATCATGAGTAATCCTTAATGCGCATCCACAACGGTCGACCATAACTTAGTTAAGACCCAAACAAAGATGCTTGAACACAAAAACACTTGAATAATTATTCTTTGAATATCTGTAATATGTTATGATAATTGAGTCGACCTCTATGCACTGGTAAACAACAAATTAACCAACCGGATCTCCCAACTCGTACACGGATCAATACGAGGCACTGAGATCCATAGATAACACAAAGAATACATTGATCAACCTTCCCTAAGATACGCAACACAAAATATTAACAAAAAATCTTCATGAGAATCAATGAACACAAAATTGTCGGATGCTCTGTTCTTCCTTAATTGTTTGCAATCTGACTACCAGTATGATCAGATGATGATGCATGAATCCAATCATGGACTAGGGTTTCCATCAATGAAAACACCAAATGATATTCATAGTGTCTCTTTCCAACAATCTCCCCCTTTAGCATTGATGGCAACACTTAGTGAAAAATGACTAAGTGTCGAATCAGTACCAACATTAATTACACTGTTGTTCTCCAAAATTTAAAAAACAAAACTCTCCCCTTGAGATGGTTATAAATTTTTCACTCTACTACTCTCCCCCTTTGACATCAATGGCAAAGGCAGGAATCTGCATATCAAAAATCAAACAAAATCTTCAGATTGTATAAGCATAACTTACACAAACTTGAAAACATCTGCAAAATATTTCTTCAACACGCTCAAATTAGTGTACCAAACCCTTTTGAGACTCTCCAAAATTGTTATGTGACCACAGACCAAGTAAGATTGTGTCTCTACAGACTCAAGGTTCACTAGATCACTAACTGCCATAACATCTTCAACTTCTTTTAATGAACTCAACATAATTTCAATCTTTGGACCAATTAGGCTTCAAGTCCACATGCTTTAGATCCACAATTTTTTCATTTTCAAGTTTCAAGCTCCTTATCTTGTCAAGTAGAGATATCACCTAACCATCCTTCTTTTCAACACCACCAACTCAAGGATCAAAAGCTTCAAAAATAGCAACTAACTATTTTTAAAGATCCTTAACCTTCTTTTCATTGTTCTTAGTGAATTTAGACAAAAACAAACATGACTTATAGATCTTTCCACCTTCAGTTAGAGCACTCTGACTATTCTTCACACACGTGGCTTACAAAGTTTTATCTTTAGCTATCATTGCTTTCAAACTGATGAAACTTTTGGCATAAAATTCCTTCTGAACTTTAACAATGGATGACTTCTCAAGTGACTTGAAATGAGTACTTATAGAGTTTATGAGCTTCTTCAGTTCACCGGAAGAGGAACCAAAAGGATCTTTGACATGAGTAGGCATTTTCTTCTCCAAAACTCCAAATGCAAGATTTAAGAGTTCACTATCCTCAATGCGGGACTTCAATAGTTCTTCTCTAGCTTTTTCTCGGGAAAATGATGCAACCTTCATTTTATGAATTGAGACAAAGTGGATAGGTCGATGGAACCTTCAACCAATTCAGGATCAAATTCTTCCTTTTGGTCTACCAGAAATTTCTTCACTGCCTCTGCAATGTCTCTTGCTTCTACTAGAATTTCTTTCACATCAAATTTCTTTTCTTCTACCACTATTTCCTCAATTGCAGGTTCTTGCTTATCTTCAGGAATCTCAACTTTCTCAACTGACACAATTTCAAGAGCATCAATCTCCATAGGTATTTTTGTATTATCCAAAACATAAGGAATCTGACTATCCTCAACCATATCATCATTTTCCTCTGCATTCACCGGATAAGATGCAATACCTTCAACATTCACTTCTTCAACGACAACATAAATTCTATAATTTAACAAAACTTTTCTCAAGATTTGTTCAGTTTTTTGTGCAACTTCCTTAGTTTGACCAATCATGAGCTTATTCACTCTTGTCTTGCTCTTGAATTCCCTTTTTGCTTTATTCAAGATTGCCTTCATTTCTTCCATAGATATCATTGGACATAACTCAACAAGAATTCTTTCTCATTTGCTCTTCTTCTAATCTAGCATTTACTCTTCTCATTTCCAAAATATCATATAGGCTTTTAGGCAAGTTAGGCATTATTTCAATGATAAATTTATTGAAAATATTCAAATGCTTTAAAGTTGCCTCTTCAAGAGTTCTTTGGCCAAATTTATCAAAGGTTTCATACCATTTACAAAGTGGCTTAAGATTGCCATCTTTGATCAAAACTTTTTCAACTTCTTCTACTGACATACCTGGTTTGTCAAATTTTGCCTTCTTCTTTGCTTTGTCTTCTTCTCCACTAGAGGACTTTGTTTTAGTAACTATTGCTACCTTAGTGCCTTGATGCTTGACTTGTCTGATTCCTTCATCAAATTTTGTTTCCTCATCCTCAGAGACTGCCACATAGACTCTTTTGCTTTTATCCTTCTTTCTTTTCCCCTCCTTACTAGATCCCTTGGATTGAGTTTTCATAGGGATTGGCTTTGTTGTAGGGGCAGATAGGGATGCAAAGCTCCTTGTTGACCTAGTTCAGGCAGATGGTGCTACCGAACTAGCAGATTCAGTTTTTGCTGGCTCTTTCCTTGCTTCAACTTCTTCTCTTTTCCTTCTAGCTTCTTTTAATTTTTTTGTAGGTATGCCCATACTTTCTGCTAGGATTTCCACTTCTTTTCTAACTCTTTTGACTATCACATGTTTTTTGAGTTCATTGTGTACCTGAATATTCTTTTCTGCATAAGTTCCAAACCTCTCTTCTGCCAGATCTAGAGGCGTATTCAGTAAATGTTGTGCATACATTTCCAGAATGTTCTTCTCAACTTCATAACCCATGGGCATGATCTAGACTATTTTGGGATCAGTGGCTTCCATCATGCATTGATCAATGTCTACCATAAAGTAGATAGTATCCTTATATTTCTCCACAATAGAGGTAGGAATTCTTTCTTTGGCATGCATCATATTCTAAAAATTCTTGAAGTATCCCCAGATTGTAGTTCTTCTGGTTTAACTATTTCCAATTCCATACAACATCTCCCTAATCTAAACAACTACAGGCTGACCTCTTTGCCAATGTACTTTCCCAACACCTAGAACTTCACTCATGAAATAGAAGAACAAATATAATAGCAAGTTACGATACTTAAAAGAATTTTTCTTGTCCTTTTTGATCTTACCAAGATTTTCCATCAGCTAACTCCTGAGTAGTTCACAAAGATCATAGTCTACATTCTCTTTTACCATTTGATAGACTGCATAAATGGTTGTACTAGACACCAAATTGTCTCGACTTGAGTGATATATCTTGTAGCCAATGATCATCAATACAAATTTCACATCCATTTCAATGATATCTTCAATTGTCATGGCTCTTCGATCATATTTTGAACCTATTGCATCAGTCACTTTTTGATTCTTTACAGACTTCAAAATTGGAAATCCACCAGAAGAATTTAAACCTATAATGACACTGATAGCCTCCTTCATAATCTTGAAGGGTATGCTTAACCACATGGATTCATCATGAACTCAACTCAAGATGTAACAAACCAATTCACTCTCTTCAAACATGGGGAATTTAGCAATCCGTGTAAATTTATTTTCTTCTAGGGTTTTAAATTCTGGTTTGACATAGAAGTCCTCTCCAATTATATGATTGTTACACAGATTCAATAGCTGCGAGCTTCCTAGGTCTTCAATGTGTGCGTGAATATATGCCCTAATATCTCCAATGCGTAAGAAACCGTACGAAATAGATGAAAAAGAACCTAAGGGCTCGGTCTCAACAAAATTGAACAGATGCCATTTGAATTTGGGATGGGGTGTGTCCTTAACTTCTACTACCAATGGAGTAGCCATTTTCACCAATTCACAGGGATTTTCTAATAAATACCTTTTCGTCGGATCGAAGTTTGATTGTTGAAAGCTTCTTCTCACTTGATTTTTGCCTTAATTCACCAAGGTTCGCCTCTGAGCTCTCCAAACTTCTTTTCTTCAAAATTCAAAGTGACAAATGAAAGATAAAAATGATTTTTTATTACTTACACACTTAACCCTTCTTGACACAATAAATGCGTTTACCCTAACTCATCTGGTTACCCTGTTTCCATGCGTTGTGAAAGATAATTCTTCTGTGAACCTCCAATACAGCATAACACGCTCTGCAATAGATTCAACAACATTTGTAGAGCATCAATGCACTTACTGAACTTATCCACATCCCGGTGTCAGTTACCGGTAGGGGCTTAAGATATTTTCTTGATAGCTCCCCCTAGGCCAAAGGCTTGAAAGTAATTGCCGAAGGAATTACCAGAAGGGGGTTCTAGTGCTAGCACATTTCCTTCAACAGAGGAACCTTTCATCACCCATTTCTTCTGCATTTGCTTCCTAATCACATATATAGTGACTTTTCATTTTCCGTTAATATCCTTCTACATATTTCTCCTTTGATTTATCGAACCTTTTCTATTCTAATAGAATCTAGCAATGTGACCAAATTTGTTGCAGTTATAGCACACAACATTTTTCTGTCCAAACCAGTTGTTCAGCTGATTTTCTCTTGATTTGCATTGGTTGGCAATATGGCCAAGTCTATTGCATGTATAACATTTGACATCTCTATGAAAGTTGTTCACCACATTTCTGCATTCATTTGACTTGTGACCAAACTTATTGCAATTAAAACATTGACCTGAGAATGATGGACCACTTGGATTCATCTTGCTTCTACATTGGGTAGCCATGTGTCCAAATTTATTGCAACTAAAACAATATCCATTGAATCTTTGAGCATTAGGTTGCCTTACCAGATGCCTTTCAACATTGTTCATTTGATTTCCTTGCCTGAATCTCCTTTGTCCAGAATTTCTTTGTCCATATTTTGAACTTTCTCCTTCCTCATATCCAAGACCTCTCTTGTCACCATCAATCCTTTGACCTTTAATTAGTTCATCAAGCTTGGATGAGCTAACTTTGAGCTTCTCCTTGTACTCATTTGCAGTATTAAGTTCATTTCAGAGATCATCAATCTATTTTTCTAGTACTTCCCCATTGTTTTTAGATTGTTCCAATTCATTGTCCAAACGGCTGCATACTTTAGATTTTTCTTTCAGAGACTGTGCTAGGTTCTCTTCATTCTTCTTTCTATCTTCAATATCCTTGGTCATCCTCATCATGATAGATTCCATCTCATGCTTTAGGACAGTATTGCCTCTGGTAAGCTTTTCACATTCTTATATCTTTTCCTTCAAGGCTTGACTAAGTTTCTCATCTTCAATGCTCTTATTATAATTCTACTGGATCTGATCACAAAGTTCCTTTCTCTTCTCCTTGGACTTATTGATTTGGTCTTTTAATGATTGAATGATTTTTTAGCATTCTCAAGACTTTCTTGCAATTCCCGGTTCTCAGATTTTGACTGGTCAAGATCATCTAAGGCCACCAAACATTGTTGTTGAAGACTGCTTGAATCCATTGAAGCACTTTCCAAGATCTCCCCAAGTTGTTAGACTTCTTCTGAGGAACTAGCTCTAATACCAATTGTTGGAAACAAGCTACACTGAGAGGGGGGTGAATCAATGTTGTGCAAAAATTAACTTTATTAATCTTTATCTTCAAAGCACTTGAAACATTCAACCAAAATGCATGAACAAGAAGCAAACAATCACAACACCATAACACAAGGATTTTTATGTGGAAACCCTGTTAGGGAAAAAACCACGGTGGATGGCCAATCCACAATATGATTTGAGTATACTCAAAATAAATTTTACAATATGGGGAATGCACTTGCATTTAGGCACACTGCCTAGAGCTCACTGCTCAAAGAAGAATCATTGTCTTACATAGATAATCATATTAAATCCATCTGAGAGATTGAACTAAGATATTAGAATCTACATATTCTTGATTACAGTTCTGGTTAGGCTCATCAATTGATCTTCTGTCTGATTCTGCACTTTTGCTCTGCTCTGCTCAAACTTGCATCACAAAATCCTTAATGCACAAGTGAAACTATGCATAATCGCTCTTTTGTACTTCTGATATTCACAATTTGCATCGACACACCTCCTACATATATCAAAATGATATGATCGATCTCTTATATATATCCGCGATCAATAATTTAATCGCAATATGTTGACATCAATAGAACACAAAAATATTTACAATTGTCGGCTCAAATCATGAGTAATCCTTAATGCACATCCACAACGATCAACCACAACTTAGTTAGGACCCAAACAAAGATGCTCAAACACAAAAGCACTTGAATACTTATTCTTTGCATATCTGCAATATGTTATGATAATTGAGTCAGCCTCCATGCACTAGTAAACAAAAAATTAACCAATCGAATCTCCCAAATCACACATGGATCAATACAAGGCACTGAGATCCATGGATAACACAAAGCATGCATCGATCAACCTCCCCTAAGATACGCAACATAAAATATTAACATGAAATCTTCATGAGAATCGATGAACACAAAACCGTCGGATGTTTTTTTCTTCCTTAACTATTTGCAATCTAACTGTCAGTATGATCAGATGATAATGCATGGATCCAATCACAGACTAGGGTTTCCATTAATGACAACACCAAGTGATATTCACAGTGTCTCTTGCCAACATATAAAATGCGCCGAGAGTTACCATTATCAAGGCACCTATTAAATATTAATATATATATATATATATATATATATATAACTCTCAAGTTATTTTATATAAATAATAATTTATTATAATATTACTATAATTAAATTAATTATAATTATTAATATTTAAATACAATATTAATAATAATAACACTAAGGTTTATTATAATAATAAATTTATTATAAGTTAAATAATTTAGGGTTTAATATTTTTTTTAAAGTAGAGTCAAAGCTGATTATAATAATTTAATTTATATTAAAGAAATTTTATTTCATTAAAAATTAATTTAAAATTGTTCTATAGGATTTAAAAAGAACAATGATAAATAAGAAGAAAGTTTAAGTATAATTCAAACAAATCTAAAAGAAATAATAAATAAGCATTATAGAGAAAGTATATAAAAACAAATCATATATTTTGATGCTTCACAAATCTTGTCATATCTAATTACTAATGATGAAATCACTTTCTACTGAATCAAAAAGAAAAGAACCAATATGAATGAAAGAAGTATTCAAATCAAATGCCTTCTCACTTAGCCAAACATGTTCAAGATAACATGTTACAAGTTGAGAGAAACCCTTTCCTCATCTTAAAATTCTTGAGAGAGAGATTTAAGTGTAACACATGAAAATATAGTTGGTGGATTCATGTTGCCTCCAAAGAATTGTTTACTAAAAAATAACCATTTTCTTTGGAAATTGTGCATATAAGGGGCAATTTTTGACAAAATCTCCTTAGGGCAGACACTTCCTATTAAGGCCAACTTATCCCATCAGAATTCCTTTCTTAGCCTTAAATCCATAACCGCAATATACATAAAAAAGATTAGGATTTATAATCTTCAAATGCGATCTCGTGAATTCTAGGGTACATTAACATTGCCTTTACGCCTTAAGATCTCATGAAACACAATGACCCATGATATGCATAAATGAATATGTGTGAAAAGGCTTTAAAAAAATTCAACCAAATGCGAATTTGCCATTTTTCAGCTTGCCAACATCCTCTTTGCCTATGCCATAATGAGAACTTATAAGATAATATGGAAAACCATTAAAAGACCAAAAAAATCATTGATATGCATACAAAATGTGGAAGTATAGACATAATTTTCAGGTCTATATAGGGGAGAGGACCCAGTAGTTGTGCACCCTAACTTCGCACTTCTAATTATCCTATGTAGAAATTTCAAATCACTCCCAATTTTTTAGAACAGCTTATTTGGTAAGTCCCCTACTTATAACTAAGGTTTCAGGGCCACATAAACATGCTTTTTGTCAAGGTATCCAAAAAGGCCCAAAAAATAAGTGAGATCAATACTCGTGCATTCACAACATGTTTTATTGAGCGCTGATATGGAATCACATGATTGGTTGCTTTTTAGATCAAAAGAATACATTTTGTTTAATTATGGGTCGTCAACATCAACACTAACAACTTTAAAGTCACAACTATTGATTCAATATTGATAAAAAAATATTGAGCATTATATAAACAACTACTATCACAACTATTGAAACATGCTCAGATACTGTATTGGGTCCTCTCCCCTAACCGATGCCCCGAGAAATGTGATCTTAAAGAATACTGGACATGAACAATCTGAATGGAAGTGGCAAGTAGCAAGAGTACATGGATGAAAGTGGTCCAATATGCCCACAATATCACCATAATCCCACTAGAGTAGAGCTGAGAGCATGAACATGGTATCTGATGAGCGCCAATAGATGAAGAGGGTCATAAACCACTCAGTTGCAAACATAATGATTTTCACCTCATAGCACTGGAAATGCTCTACCACATCGCAGAGGTGATCTTGCAACAACCTCCAAAGTTGAAATGAGTATTGGATGCTATGGAGAGCATGAGGAAAAGAGCCAAAGCATGGGCCACTGCAACCCCAACCAGACCCGTAGGGTCGAAAGTCCCATCTGGTGTCAACTTATATGCACCCATTCTAGTTCCAAACAAGGTTAGGAGAAAAAAGCAGGACCAAAATAGAGTTGAAGAGAAAAAAAAAGAGTACGCAAATTGTATGCTATAATGGGCCAACGCCAGCGAAGACAAAGGCAAGGGTGGAAATGAAGTCAGCTACATAAGCCTTGAACGCCTTGCGACTAAACACATCATCGAACCTTCAAAAAAATTCAGTGCACATGACTTGGATTTCAAATCATTCAATAACGGTGGCTTGCCATGGCTGGACAGATCCTCAATTGAGTGCTTCGATAATGACGAGCTTAGCAATAGAACAACCAAAATCGATTTAAAACCAATTTTTTTTTTTTTTTTTGCATGAAATGGTAAATGGTTCCTGAAATCGTTCATAGCTTTACAATCTTCTTTAAATCTATTGATAAATACTTTATCTTGCGATGGGTTAGTAGACGTCAATTTAAATGGGAAGAATAAACATGTATACAGATTCGTTGATGTGAGTGTAAGAAGCCTCTCGACTTAAATATTAATCCTATATTGAAATAGATCTAATCTAAAAACAAAAAAAGTTAAAATAAAATTATTAATGCATACATAAAACTTACAAGTATGGAAGGATGAATAAACAAAGCATTTGTATTATCCACTAAAATAAACAATTATGAATCGCAATGAAGTTATATTTTATGAAAAATACAAGGGGAGATGATGATAAAACTCGGTCTAATAAATAGAAAGAAAGGATTATTTTCCCAAAAGACTATCTAGAGAAAACTAGGAAATAAAGAAAAAATATCTTGAAATTATCTAAAGAATGTTTAAAAATAGTATATACAAAATATCTCTAATAAAATCCAGCCAAGTAATATGAATAAACTTAAGGAGTATTAAATAAATATTTAGACAAACAAATTACACGAGGCTCGTTTCTTCTCTAAGCTTGATTTGTTCTTTGGCTACCATCATATGCTTTTGAGGGATGAAGATATTGTTGGTATGTGAAGTCAATTTATTTTGATCCAACATTGATAAGATAAAAATAATGGACTTACTAATTTTAGCCATACAATATGTGTTTGACATGCAGTTGCACAAGTCACACTTTCTATTTTTGGAAACTCTTCTTCGAAGAGGATTTGACAACTTGAATGTCTTATTGACAAATTGTTGTATCAATGAATTTTTCTCAAGTTAATAAAATTGAGAGATCTTTGCCTATGGTTTTTTCTTGGTGCATGACCAAGTTTTCAATGTGAATCTATGTGTTTCATGATGATTGTTTTGTATTGCTTATTTTTTCACTATTAATTTTCTCAACAAATATCCCTAAGATAACTTTATGTATTTATGAGGGTGATTGAGAATTTTTTGATGGTCATTTCTTAAATGCAATAGCCATATTCCAAAGATTGATGAGCCACATTTTTTACCATTTCATTAAAATGCTATCTTTTTTTTTCATATTATCATATACAACAAGACATGTGAAGAACATCTTACACATTTAGACCAAACCTTACAAGTAATTTTAACAAATTAGTTATTTTAAAATCCTCCTAAGTGTTATTTTTTCTTAAAGAGGGTAAAATATCTTGGACATATTGTCTTTGTCAAAGTTGTTAAGGTTGATCCCAAGAAAATTGAGAGCATGCAAAATTGTACTAAACCAAAAAAAGTTAAAAGTTCCCAAATATTTTTAGGTTTCACATGTTATTACTATGAATTGAGCCTAGACTAATAAAATTACAACTCCTTTGAAGAAAATATTAAAAAATACCTTCATATAGCCTAAAACAATAAAGTTTTTGTTTTCCCTTCTCAAGTATGCCATGTGTACCATATTGATACACTCCTTATCAAAAATTTCATTTTTTTTTTTATTGAGCTTGATTCCTTCGTCAAGATTGGAGTAATATTGATTCAAGAAAGACCACCTTTCATATTGACTAGCAAGGCAATTTCTAGTAGGAATTTGGTCAAATATACATATGAGAAGGAAATGTTAATCATTTTTCATGTTTTGAACTTTAACAACCACATTTATTGGGACAAATTTTCTACATAAAGAAAAATCATTGCAACCTTAAGTATTGCATGGAATAACGAATATCTTCACTACAATGAAAAATATGTTGAACCAAGTTATTAGGCTACAATAATGAAATTATTTTTAAAAATAGGAAGGATAATGTGGTTATAGGTACTATATATTTGAAATCCAAAGACTATGGTACATTGTGTATTTTATCCTTAATAACTCTAGATTGGTTTTAATAAGTTCAATCAGAATGTTGGCAAGATGCATAAATTCAAAAAATTACTCATGAACTAGAAATTCATCGCACAACCAAGCATAGATACACTCGAGATGACTAATGGTTGCATTATAAAGGATAAATTGTTCTCTCTATTTTTTATTTTAATCCCAATTGTCATAGGATTTACATAAATCTCTTTCTCTAAGGCATTTAGGATTTTTAAATGCATATTTTTAGGGGATAATAAAAATAATATAAAAAAATTGTTGTAGAATGTGATGTGTCAATGTCATAAAGGAGAAAATTTTAGGTCTCTAGACACTCTACAAGTATTTTTAATTTCAATTACAATATGGATACTCATTTCTATAAAATTTATTAAAGAGTTGCCTAAGTCAAGTGTCAACTTGGTTACTTTTGTAGGGGTTGGTTATATCTCCAAATATGTTCACTTTTATTCACTAGACTATCCTTATAACACATCAACAATTTCATCAAGTATTATTTGACCAAATATTCTACCTTCACAGTATACTCTCTTCCATTTTAACCATGACCTCCACCTTTACTAGTAAATTTTTGCATGAACTATTCAAGTTGTAGGGAACACAATTAGAAATAGGCCTAAAATACCACTCAAATTGATCTTTATATAGAAATTACAAATAAATTCTTGGAGAATTATTTATGATATCTTGATTTAGAAAAATAGACTCTATGGGCTAAATGGTTGTCCCATGCAAAATGGTGATACAACACCTCCTATCATTAATCCAATAAGATAATACTATACAAAGTTGTGTATGGCCAACCTCTACCATCCCTCAAATCCTACCTACTGAATAGTTCTAAGGTGTAGGTTTTTCATTGAATTCAACCATCAAGAGTACCTCCTATAAACTCTTGAGGATGAATTGGCCTTGGCTCAAAGTCATATAAAATTTTAGTCATATCAAGACCTATTTGAGCACACATTCACTAAAGAGGACTTGGTCTTTTGTGCCTTCACCGATCTAAAAAATTATCCCTCATTCTTACAAGTAGACATAAATTAATGTCAAAATTATATGGACCCTTCCAATTACTAAAATGAGTGGACAAATAACCTGCAATCTTGATCTAGCCCTTTGTCCTCCAATCTACATCTTGTTATCCATATCTCCAATTTAAAAATGTTCCTTAGACAACATGTTCACATTTAGTCAATGGTTTTCAAATTACATGACAAAGACTCCATTTTCCTTGAGATAAAATTTATTCTAGTCCAAAAATCACACCAAATTTGTGGCTATACCATCACATATGTTGTGGTCCAATGGCAGGGGTTGTAGCAAAAAAGATTCCACTACCTATATAATAGATTTAGCAATAGTTCAAGCCTTGAGGATAAGGCTTTTCTAAGGGAGATGGTATGTTAGGACCCTTATGCCATAATTTTTTTTATTCTAAGAATTATAACAATCATGGTTTTATTATTTTGTAATTATTGCATTATGTGGATTTATCCAACATGAATCACATTAAGTTGTAACAATGTAATGATTTCATATTAAGTGTGGATTTATCCCACATTGGTTGTACCTTATAAGTAATTATTAGTGAGAACTTTGTATTGATATTGTAATGAAGAGAAGATCATCTTGGAGTCATTATTTGTAACATAGTTTTTCTCTTAAGTAGGTTGTCCTCTCAAAGAGGTCCACAATAATTATTCCATATTCACTAGTACAAGCATATGTGTAGCTATTTCCAATTGTTGTGGTATCTTTCATGTGTTACTACTTCTATTTGATAACATTTACATGTAAGATGATGATAATCACATATATAAAAAATTGCATCAATGCATCAACAATGTAGATATGTGTGTGTATATATTTATATACATATCTAAGGAAAAAATAAGGACAAAGTTTATAGGTCTTGTAGGAGCTAAGATATATCTCTTAGAACATGTTAGAGTCACTCAAGGACTCAAGCCTCCAAGATCATCTACAAGGGCCAACAACAACCTTCCACGAGAGGGAAAAACCAGAACATGAAATTGCAATAATAAATGCAAGATGTGGCTAATATGCAATACCCAAGATTGAAATGATGTATTGGACTTACACAATAGAAAATAAGATTGAATAATGTACATATGAAGCCTTGCTTATATAGGAAATGGTGATGATGTACCTACAATAAATGATTGTTTCATAATTAAATGACATGAGTTAATATTAAATAACCTAGGACACAAGCATTAAATAAAAGCCAAATAGATAAGATAAGTGACAACTGATGCTTAACTAAAAATATTCCCCCCTAATTAATGCTAACTAGAAAGATTCCCTCCTAGGACCTAAGTGGACTTAACAATGTAAATAGGACCTAGACAAGACTAGACAGGAAAAATACCTATTTACACCAACACCCCCCCTTAAGTACAACTTAGGGAGTTAGCTATCGTGCAAATGATACAAAGATGGGTCCTGGCTACGAGGCCATGTTAGTTACCCATGTACAAATGCAAAGACAATCTCTCCCAAAAGGAGAAAGGGGGAAAATCTAGTGGGAAAAAACTCCTCCCCAAAAGAGAGCTAAAATACAAAATACTCTCAATGATGCATGAGAGGGACAAAACCCCATCCAAGGAAAAATACCCACCCATAAGAGAGAAGAAAAGAAACCATGCAACACCCCTGCAATGGTGGGTCTCCTGCAATGGTAGAAGCTCGACATTGAATGTTGAAGATGATCCAATATTGCTAAAAAACATTCCTCTTCATAGGAAGAAACATAACCAAGATGATATGCAAGATGCCTTCCCATTCCAAAAAGGAATATGAGGGAAGAAGAATGATATGTTATGTCTCTGAACAATGCTCAAGTTTCTCCATGTCAATGTTGAAAGATAACAAATAAAGATGTCAATCCAAAATGGTCCCCTAGAGACGAATATAGAACATACTCCAAAGACAAAGAAACCACCTCCTTTAAAGAAGCCTCCTCCAAATGTTGTCCAAAAGTATCCACACTCATCAAATTGCAACGAGTGATCATGTAGAGAATGAACAAGAGGGCCAGAGAATTCCCTCACAACAATTGAAGAAGAATTATCTCCATCAAAGAGAAGATGTATGCAATCAATAATGTCTCCCAAATCTGAAATGTGAGACTCAACAAACAACCCACCAATGTCTATCAAGTATGCATCCCAAGTGGATGTAGTTTGAATACGATGTAGATCTTGCTGCACTAAATCAAAAGAGGCCAAGATTGTACCAATATGAGCATCATCAAATACAACAAAAGATGGAGGAGATGAAACACAAGGCTCAAGAACAAGATTAGATGTGAGAGCACCCAAGTTCAAGAAGCCAAATGTCTCCTTTGAATCATGGTTCACACTAGAAGTGTGTTCAACAGTCGAAGGAACAATGTCACCATCAGAAGAAAAATTTGCAAAGGTATACAACCAAGATGAATGATCAACCATCCCAGTAGCAATAATCTCTTTACTCTCCAAGTCACAAATGATAATAGAATCGGGAGTGAACTCCACAGTTCTCCCATCTCCACCATGGGTAGTCTGATATATGGAAAGAAGATTATTCATCAAATGAGGAATACGCAAAACATATTGGAAAGTATTTTCCCCAAAACTAATAGATCCCTTCCCAAGTACACTCATGTATGTATTATTTTCCATCAAAATAGGAGACATAGTGCATGGCTCAAAAGAAGAGAATATAGACTGCAAAGATGCCATATGATGGAAGTTCCTTAATCTAGAAGGCATCTCCTTGATCCTTGACCTGAAAAAGCACAAAGAGAATATCATTTATTTCCCAATGTACTAGCCAAATCAACATGACCTTTGCCCTTATTAGACTATTTTGAAGATGATGAATAAGAAGGTGGTGACTCAGACATTCTAGAAGGAAAATCAATATGATTAATTTTGGGAAAATGCTTCAACTTATCAAAATTCTTCTTGTAATAAGAATGTTCATCATGCCCAAGCTTCTTGCAATACAAAAAAGTAGACTTCTCCTTCTTAGATGATTTATTTGAGGAAGAGGATTTATTCTTTCGTTGATCTGAATGTGGATTTTTTTTTAACTTCTTCTACTTCTTATCAATAGTATCTAATTCTTTCACCTGACTAGCCAACAATGTCTAAGATTTAGAAGACTTGATGAAACCCATCGAGATAAGATTTTGCTGCTCATGTATCAACATCTCAGAAAATGATGCAAATGATGGTGTAGTATATGCACACCCTATAGTAAACCTATGAGTATGAAAGCTAGAAACAAAAGCAACATAATCAGGATGAATTTTGTTCAATGAATTGTAGACCAACTGAATGTCCTTATTAATACCACATGCTTTACATTTATCCCTTAGATCATTAACCCTAGTGATGTAGTCCTAGATGTTGTCGAATTTCTTAGGATCAAGGCTCATTAACTCATTATCAAGTTGATAGCCTCTAACTCCATCTGTAGAACCATATAATATTTTCAACTTGTCCCAAGCCTCATGATAATTCTTGCATGATTCAATCTGGAACAACAAATCTTGAGAAACTAGTCTACGAAGACATCCAAGAGATTTGGTATGCTCAATCATCCATTTAATATTTTTCTCATCATCAGTAGGTTCATGTACCTCATTCTCAAAATATAGAGAGTGAACCTCATTCATTAGTATACTCCATGCATGTTGATGCCATGTTGAATAGTTATATGATGTCAGCAAAGGAACCTTAGAATGATCCATGAAAAATGAAGAGAGCACTAGCAAACAGATCAAGACAATGCACCAAGAGACCCCCCCAACCAATCAATCAATAATCCCGCAATAGAAAGATATAAGACTAACCCTTTATGCTTAGTGCAATTACAAATTGCACTTTCCAACAACAATGAAGTGAACTTGACCTTAGTGCATGCAAAATCCCAAATTTGGCCACAAGCTCAAAGTAAATTTTTTATGCAAGATGAGATAAATATGATCACACCACTGCAAATTACACAAAAAATTATGCACTTTAAAAAAAAAATCACTCAAAAATGTTACTGTATGAGCGAGAACGAAGCCCCAAAAGTTTTGATAATGAGAATGACTCAACAACAACTCTAAAAACCTAAAATTATGGAAAAAACCAGGCAAGAAAATAAAAAACCAACTACACCATTGCGTATAGTGCAAAATTCTATCCTAAATTAAAAAAAAATTGCTCTAAAAAAAGAGTCAGTATGACCAAGTTATGAGCCTCTGAAGTTATCCTCCAAAACAAAAACCACCAATGGAGATGGGGTCCAAATGGAGTGACCTATTGATTGGTCGTCTAGATGTCAAATTTAACACAGTGTTGGGTGATGGTCATTAGTTTGTCAAATTTAACACTGTGTTTTCTGACGGTCATTTGGCTGTAAAATTTAAGATAGTTGCATGAAAAAAAGTTGAATATTTTTTTGCATGAAAATATGAAGTATTATATATGAAAATGAGGGTTTTTGGGCCTTCTAAATTCATCTGTGAGGTCCATTTTTTCCCAATACACACCTTGCAAAAGATCAAGCTCAAATCACCCTTAGATCTAAGAAGGGGTTTTGCAACTCTGGAGCTTTGATACCATGTAGGAGTTGATATATAGCTCTTAGAACATGTTAGAGTCACTCAAGGAATCAAGCCTCAAAGATCATTTGTCAAAGCCAACAAAAAGCTTCTACAAGAGGGAAAAGAAAGAACATGAAATTGCAACAATGGATGCAAGATGTGGCCAATATGCAATACTCAAAATTGCAATCATGTATTGGACTTACACAATATAAAATGAGATTGATGATAATGTACATATGAAGCCTTGCTTATATAGGAAAGGGTGATGATCTACCTACAATAAATGATTGTGTCATAATTAAATGACATGTGTCAATATTAAATAACATAGGACACACACATTAAATAAAAGCAAACTAGATAAGATAAATGATAACTAATGATTAACTAGAACGATTCCCCCCTAATTAATGCTAACTAGAAAGATGCCCTACTAGGACCTAAGTGGACTTAACAATGTAAATAGGACATAGATAAGACTAGATAGGAAAAATACCTATTTACAACAACATATTTATCCAAGAAATTTTCGCAAAATGTGGTCTAAATGGGAGATGCCATGGATTTTGATTTATTCATGAAGTACATAGGTGGGTTATAGAGTTGCAAAATGAGACTTCTTATTCACCAAACATAAGGACGTTGATTGTTAGGATCTTAAGAAGAAATAACATGTGAAAAATAACACAATTTTTAGAAATAACAACAATATGTGTCTCCTATTGTGAGTCCCACCCACCTTCTACTCTAGTTACTAATCCTACTATACCATTGGATTTAATGATACATTTTCTTGCTCCTGAGAGGTTTGTTCAATGATTGGTTACACCAACTTGAGATTCCTCTATTTTTATTGCATCCATGGATGGTCCCTTTGAGGGGGAATCCCCCACACCCTTCTCCTAGGTTTGAAGACTTGGATGATAATATTATCTTGGACAATAATATAAAGGTTGAAGAAAGGTCTTCAATATTTTATCTCTCAATCACACACTAGAGTGAAGGGATGCGATACTGTATAAGGTAGGATGGAATTGTTTAGTTTGGTTCTCTAGATGCTCTATTATGCCTAAAAACTTGGATGTAATTGTGTTGGTTCTCAAAGGTAGATTGGTTACAATTATCTATGTTTTGAGTTTTTATTTCTAATGTACAAGGTTGTTGGTCTCTTCAATACCATTTTAATTAAATAAACAATAAATATTCTATATATTGATAATATGAAACAAGTTTCATAGGTATCTTCCTTAAGATCAAAGCTTTAGTACAAAATATGATTCTAAAATGGTCTTTCCTTCATTACAATGTCAACACAAAGGCCTCAAAGAGAGTGAATTATGAGGTACAACCAATGGGATGATATTCTCTTCAGTATAGTTTCATGTGATTCATGTGGGATCAATCTACACAATATAATATTAACTAAATAACTAAATAATGATTATTGCAATTCTCAAAGTCAAATCATGATTATTACAATGCTCAAAGTAGTAAAAGGTTATGATGTATTTGAAAAGAAGAAAAAATGAACCTACTAGTCTAAGAGATAAAAAAGATGAAGTTTTCTACTTTCTAAACAAGAGAAACTTGTTTTATCTCAATGTATTTTTACCTCAAATAAACTACTTCATTTCCTAGACAATAAATGTTATGCTTTTCTTTACGAAAAATAAATTCCTTTTACAAAGGAAATTAATTTAATAAAATAATTACTTAAGTTAATAAAGGAATTATGCTAAAAAATAAAGGTGAGAAATTGTGTCCTTGATTATCAAGGTTGATGAATTAGAGCCAAACAAGAACTATGCAAACTAGTATAACAAAAACCAGGCATCCTATCCATCCAAACTATTGCTTCCTCATTTCACATGTGCTCATAACTATTCACATAATAGGTGTGTTGGTGGAAACAAGAATAAATGATGCTAATACAAACATGATAGAGCATGTCTAGTTGTGGTTGTATCCTTGATCTATATAATTTTTAAACTTAAAAAAAGTGCCTCAAGTAGATAATGTCTAGGCACATGCAATATTGGAATTTGATCTATGTAGATAATGTCTAGGCACATGCAGCTCAATATTGGTTTTTTTTGTATATTTGGTACAAAAAATGGTTTGTACTACTTGGAATAAACCTCAATTAAATCCATATTTGGTCTATTTCATTCCAACTAGTCTAGAAATTTTTGTAGTGTGTTGTACTCTAGTGTACTTTGTGTTGAAGTTAAATATACATATGGAAAATATGAAAAAAATATGTAATAAGTACCAATATTGGCCTTGTGGTTCTCGTATTGTTTTAGTACCTAATAAAGATTATTTTAAGAGAATGTGTTGATTTCATGCACTGAATAAGATAAGCATCAAGAATGCATACCCTCTATAGCGTCGTAAATTATCACCCATGAAAATTTCACACTATGGTTTGCTCGCCCTAAATTAATGAACCTAATTGGGTCCCAAATTTCTTAAATTATGCATTCCAAAGGCCTATTTTTACCATTTTCCAAAGGATTGCAAGCATTGAATACATATAAGCAATTAATGTTTTGATCCTAACACTTAATATCCTAAAAGATAGGACTAGCACCCATATGCCCATGAGTGTATGGGTCCCCCTATCTTTTCGGGGACCAATTTTTAATATGTTGTTGGTGGCATTTTAACATTCAAAATTCAAATTTCAAGTGTCGGCTTTTGAGATCGATTTTTTAAGAAATTAGAACAATTACATATAAATACCTAGTTATTTTATCATTTAAAATCTAACAACAATAATCGAAACAAGAATTCATGAGCATATACTATTGTCAAGAGAAATATTTAGTGATTTATTGCAACAATTCAAGATCCAACATAATGTCAAATTCTATGTGTGTTCATGTTTTATGAAGGCTAACCCTTGTTGTAGGTCTCCAAAGCATTCAAGAAAATCAAGCAAGCAAGATTCAAATCCTTGCTCGGAGATGTGTATGACTTCAGTCCTTCAAGGAAGCCATTTAAGGGTGGTGAGTTGTAGCATTTTGTGATTTCATCATTCCCTCCTTTCAATTATCATTTCTATCGTTGACATTGCCATTGTGGAAGTGGAAACACTTACGTGGGGTTTGACTGAGGAAATCCCCTAAATGGCCCAACCTTTTCCTCTCTTTGATTGTGTAGGTGATAGGTTTAAAGAGGATCGAAGGAAGGTTGAAGACAAGTTTTTCATTGTTGCATTCAAAGTCCTAAAATCTGTCAATCCATAGAAACTCACCTACAAAATTATCTGATGACATTTTGACAACTCTGCAACTGGGGAACAAAAGGTCAGATCCAACATTAGAGGACTGCAAAAATAGTTTTAGGATTCCGTATCAAAGACTCATACACCCCTAGGCATATGATTCCTCCTTTGGATTCCAAATCCAACTTTTTATGATAGTTACACATCATCTGAAACTTCCAAAATTTGCCTGCAAATTACTGTTACAATCTGTGTGCTTCCAAAATATTGTATTTATCATATTAGGTCATATACTCTAATTAGTTAATAATAGCCAATCATTTCCAATCCATTTTCAAGGCTCCAAGAATGCAGATCTAGGTCTAATTGACTCACCTTCATGGTTGAAATTCAATCTATTCACCAAGTGTTGATTTGCATTCTAATGTTATTGTTGAAAAAGGAAGGTAATTGACTCTAGGTTTTGGAATTAAACTTAAGGACATCCTCCACCTTTCCTTTTCCACACATAACACCCTCTTCCACGGAGTGATGATATTTTAGATCAAATAAAGCATGCAAATTATTTTACCAAGTTTGATTGAAAGATGAGTATCATCAATCAAGCATGGAGAAGGTTTTATGGAAAGCAACATTGATAATAAGAAAGGTTCGTATGAATGGTTGATTATAGTTTTTAGATTATGCAAAAAATTTGCTAATTTTTATAAGGCTAATGAATGAAGTGATTATATCATTTATAGACTCCCATGTTAATTTTTTACTTGCATAATATTACGATTTTTAGCAAGACATTTTAGGAGAATCTAGCCCATATGAATGAAGTTGTGTAAGTGTTGAAGGAGAACATGTGGGTCATGAATCAAAGTGTGAATTTGCAGAACAATCACTTGTCTACTTGAAGAAAGAACTTGGAGATAGAGAGCTTCACATTGATTCAATAAAGGTAGAAGCCATATTAAATTGGCCAAAGCCTTCTAGTGTGCCCAAAACAAGGAGGTTTGTGGATGTAGTTCAATAGTTGAGGAAGTTCATTTGATCTTTATGAAAAATATAAACATTTTGTTTCCTATCATATTAAGTGTTGTGTTCTTTTCTTGGGATATTGATACAAAAAACTATTTAATGAGTTTAAGAAGATGAATACCCATGCATTGATACTAGTTTTACCCGATTTGAAACAACCATTTAAAGTAGAAACTAATACTGTTGATAATAGGTGTTGTCATTCATGTCAACTCAATATATGTTGTTATTAATGCCAAAGGTGTGTTCTAAATATCGTATATACTTCAAAGATAGTTGATGTGCAAAGATATATGCTGGTACAAGTCAACAATGTGGTATATGAAAGAATGGTGATCAGACTGGTGTCTAAGTATGATGTAGAGGCAGGTGCAAATGTTCTGATGTGTTTACAATATGTTTACATTGACATCATTCATGTTTGGTGTACCACTCATGGAGATATGTTGCAAAAATTTTGCTAAAGCATTCACAATGTATGTATACTCTAAGATAAATTCATGGTATTTTTGTCAGCATCCTTCCACAAAGCAAGCTTTTGTCTTGTGATTTATAAGATAAGATGGTTGAGATATGAAGGTTTAATATTCAAGAATTCAAGTCATTACACCCTATCTAATGAAATTTATGAGTGACAGAGTTCCAGCCTAAGCTCTAGCAGAGTAAAGTGTTGATGAAGGCTTATTAGAATGCTCTATATTCCTCCAAAGTGATAGATGTGGTTTTGTAGACTTAGGAATATGCTCAAAAGAGTATATGGGTTCATCCTTACAAGTCTTAGATGTTTTTGTGTACATCAATGCAATATCATAAGTTTTGAAGTGTTATAGTCTATCCATGATGCTCTATTTTCATCATTTCATTATGTTTCTCGTCTTCCGCCAGCTCATAATAATCAAATTCTTTAGAAGAAGGTTGAGTAGATATTATATGCATAGAATACATTGCTTACATCTTGGTCTACATGATGTTTTTGGTTTCTCCCCAATGGTGTAAAGATGAACAATTTGTAGTTTTGGTATTATTGATGTTGTTTGGGCTGACAAGCCTGTTCCCTTCATCTGCGGTTGATCTTGATTAATTTTTTTTCTTTGGAGGATGTTTTGTGATGTATTTGGGGATTTTTATAGCGTGTGTTGGTCTGCAACTCATTTTATTTTCATAATGCATATATGTGAAGCTGACCTATATAGTACCACTCATTTCATTTTATAAGTCATCTTGAGGCCAACCTAATTGATGTTTTGAGTTGTTGCGAAGGGTATTTATAAAAAAAAAAAATCAATTGTGAATCGAGTGATGAGAGATTATGCAGTATGTCAAATATGAAGTGTACAAAGTCAGTATGATGGAGTAATTATATGAAAAAGGGACTGCAACATCAACATATGTTAGATGCTTCTTTTATAGTAGTTCATGTTCACGTTCTCATTATAATTTTAATGTATCTTGCTATCAGGTAGTGAGCCTCTTTAGCAAGTCCTTGTATCTTTCCCTAAGGTTGTGCACCTTTATCTACAAGTCCTTGGGCAATGAGACAAACAATATTGTAATTTTAGTAAGCAATGAGCTTCATTTATGTGATTTAACTCTCACCATGGTTTTTCCCTCATTGGGTTTTCCACGTAAAAATCTTGGTGTCCTTGTGTTGTGCATGCTTTCATTTATGTTCTTTCAATTAATGTGATTTGATGTTTAAGCTACAAATGAATTTGTTTAAGTTTTGGGTGTGTGCAAGAAGTTGAGTCCACTTTTTAGCCAAAAAGTGGAAGTGTTTTCCCTAATTTTCATAATTTATCACATTTGACCTTACAACTTGAAGCACTTAGATATGAAATCTTAAAAATTCACCAATCATAAAATGTAGTACTTGGAGTCTAGTTTCCAAATAGGTAATTCATTTTAATACCCAGATGATACAAATTGATTTTCAATAAGCGTTTCTAAAAACCACTGTTTAAAAGTCACTTTTTTTACCATACCATGCACATATACATCATCCATATTTTGACCCAAATAGTCATATTTTTCTAATTCCTTTTGAGAAAAGATTTATAACTCACTGAAGCATGCTTTAAATATTTTTTTGTAATTTTTTATTAATTTTTTTTTTTTTGTTAATTTTTAATCAACCATATTTGTTGTTTTGAAAAATCGTCATGTACGACACGCATAAGATGACCTAAACTTATCAATTTTGATTTTTTTTTAAATTGAAAAGAATTGTTTGAAGTACGCTTTCATGCAATTCATTCGTCAAAAAAATATTTAAATAAAAAGTTATTAAAATACTAAAAAACTTTGATATTTCAAGTTTATGGAGAAGTTTCATAAAATTAATTGAAAAATAGAAAAATAATCAAATTGTAGAAAAATTACATATCTGGAATCTACACTTTCTCATCTATAATGGCTTTTAATTTTGTCAAAAAATTATGCAAAAAAGGTCTTCAAACATATGTCCAAAATCACTATTTTCTTGTGACATTGACAGGTCCTTCAACTTGTAGGTCAAACCAGGTCCAAAGCTTAGGTTCGGGTTCCCAAGCCTTTTCCCGAACCAAAAAAAAAAGCACAAACTCAACCAAACATTCATATTTTTAAAAACGGGATCCCGTTTCATAAAAAATATATTTTTTAATGCTTTTACGAATACGAAACGAGATCTCATTTTGTAAAATGGGATCTTGTTTTGAAAAATTGCCAAAAATGGAAGGTTTTCAAAATGGGATCTCGTTTTGAAAATTTTCCAAAAATGGAGAGTTTCCAAAAATGGAAAATTTTCATTTATGTAAAGTTTTAAAAACAGGATCTTGTTTTTAAAAGTTTCCAAAAATAGAAATTTTTCAAAATGGGATCCCATTTTTTAAAAGCAGAATCCCATTTTGCAAAACGGGATCCCGTTTAGATTTTAAGCTCGAGACCTCAAATCTAAAAGAGATCTCATTTATGAATAAAAGGGATCCCGTTTTCTTGAAGCCAATTTTGGGTTTTTGTCTAAAGCAAAAACTTCCACGTTTTGTGGGCTCATCTTCTTGCATTTACCCTTTTAGTATATGTTGATTCACCCGCCCCCCTTCTCAACATTTCAGTGTGTTTAAAAAATACAGTGACTAGGCCATGATGACTATCCTACCCCAAAGAGTTAAGCATGCATGTTATCATTCAAAATATTTGTATGGTTAATTTTGAACTATTACACCTACAATAAGAAACTTTATGCTTGTGTTCAAGAAATTAATAAGCGAAAAATTTATTGATGGGTAAATAAACCATTATTAACCACTCCAATATTTATAAAGTAAAATCTAAGTTGCAATAAAGTGAGCATTGTAAATGGATAGGTTTCTTATATATATTCTTTTCATTTGGTAATCAAGCATAAGAAGAGTGTGACTAAAAAATTAGTTGATACATTGTTTATACCTTTGTTGATTTTAGTATTGGGTGAATTAACTTAACTGGAGCATTTTGTGTAAGAGGCTTGGAAGTTGATGAGCATGATACAAATTAAAGAGAGGTATTTTAGTGTGCTTAGTCAAAAACATCAGGTTATAAACCTCAAGAAGACTTATATCTCCAACATTTGTATCTCTGTAGGGAAATTGCATGTGCTAAGATGGGAGGGTTTGAGTAAGTAGAGAGGCTCACAATTTTCAAATTGCAAGTCACTTTGGGATCATAACCTTAAAAGGTATGTGTATTAGCCTAAGACGTAAGTTGATGTTTCAAAATTCATTAAGAACATGCATTGTATCATACAAGAAAATCTAATAATCAAGATTTTCATACCAACCTTTCCTAGTTCCTTTTGTCAGAATTGTGAAAAATTTGAGCCACATGATAAAATGACGAGCAAAGACACCTTCCACGCAAGAGATCTGCAAAAAAAATATGCAATATTCCTCGATAAGAAAAAGCTACAACAATGAAGCTCAAGAATCTTCAAGGAAAACAAGAGTCCTCAAAGGTTGAGAGTTCGAGAGATCAGAATAGAAAATCTTCGAGTGATAATACAATGAGGGTTGAGTGCTATATAGGAGCAACCCTAATAATTGCTCACTTCAATTAACATAAAAAAGCACTTATTTAACTTAATAAAGAGCTCCTAATTTTAGCTTAAGTGCATGAGAATAAATTAAACTAATAATCAATTAAAGGTTAATTAATTCTTAGCTAATGTATGATTACTCTAACACCCCCCGTCAAGATGAACTTAAGGAGTAGCTAAAAACCCTAAAAATAATGCATGAAGGGTCCCGACAAACAAGGCCTAGTGAGGGACCCATTTACAAACAAAAGATCTCTCACAACTAGAGAAAAAGGAGAAAACCACAGTGGGAGAAAACTCCTCTCCGAAAGAGAGAAAGATGAATGACGAAGTGAAGAAACCTCCAAATCAAGGTGTGAAGGACTAAGAAGCCTCCAACCAAAAAAATGTCCCAAAAAAAGAGGAACATGTAGAACATCACAAAAGCACAAAGAAGTTGTAGAATGTTGTCAAATGATGACTGGTATAGTGTTGAAATGAAGAACCTCCTTTGAAACAAATGATGATCAGGAATACAAGAGTGTCCATATGGTAAATGATCCATCTCACTGAAATGCATGTAACCAGCCACTGATGTACGTCGCATATGAAAGTACATAGGAACAAGAAATGGATACATAGATCACTCCAAACCGCGAAACCAAGGAAGCATTAATACCAACAATAGAAACCCCCCCATAATGCTAAAAAAGGAGAGTCTTGATAGGTACACTAAAACTATGTGAAACCAAAAAGTGCATGTAGGAGAAACAACCTATAAATATAAAGGTGTGCAAACTAAGACAAACACACATGAGGCAAGAATAACTGGGATTCACTATTGTCGTGGAAGGGACACTTACTTGACAAAGGTGTGATGACAAACCAAAGAAAAACATCAACCCTCGATGGTACTTTATATCATAGTGCGAATATAAAAGACACAACAAGATGTGCAAAATCCCCAAAAAGTAAACACCAGAATGACACTTTATCTCAATGCATCTACAAAAGAGAATGTGCATGGAAACGATGTCTACAATGCCCAAATAGGACAAAATACTAGAAATACATATAGAAAAACCATAAATGAGTCATTCCACACAAACAACAAGTTTTCAAGAGTTGAAGTGTTCAAGTAATTCACCAAAGTGTGAAAACACAAAAAATTGAATAAAATGTACCTAAAGAAAAATATGGAAAAAGTGTATAGATGACTATGAAGAGATCTAAAAGATAGTTCCAATGCAGTTAGAATCAAGAAAATGAAGAAACAAGTCAAAATTTATGATCTCAAGACTAAAAACAACACCTCTAACTTAAATAGGTTGTGGGGTGCACCAACAACAAAAACTAAGAAAAAACCAACACCATTAGATAGTGCTTGGAACCAGCTTTCCAAGGATATCCTGTTTGCCCAATTTCAATACCCGAGTGAAAAGTTAAGCCCGTTTTCCTAATTCTGCCTATTTGTAAAAAAAATTAAAACCTCCCCACCTGCCCCCCCCAAGGGGTTGGGCACTGGTTGCCCATATGACCCTGGGGTGGTAGTTTTTTATTTTTTGTTTTTTTTTTGCTTTAAAAAAGCAAAAAAAAAATGGTAAAATCAAAGAAGATTTCAAATTTCCTCCTATAACCCTAGTTGAAGAAAAAACCTCATAAATTGAGAAGGGGTTCTAAATCTAAGCTCTAATACCATGTTAGAATTGTGAAAAATATGAACCAAAAGATTAAACAACAAACAAAGACACCTTCCACACAAGAGATCTACAAACAATATATGCAATATTCCTCAACAAGAAAAAGCTACAATAATGAACCTCAAGAATCTTCAAGGAAAACAAGAGTCCTCAAAGGTTGAGAGTTTGAGATATCAAAATAGAAAATCTCTAAGTGATAATACAATGAGGGTTGAGTGCTATATATGAGCAACCACAATAATTGCTCACTTCAGTTAACATAGAAAAGCACTTAGTTAACTTAATAAAGAACTCTTAAGTTTAGCTTAAGTGCATGAGAACAAATTAGACTAATAATCAATTAAAGGTTAATTAATTATTAGCTAATGCATGATTACTCTAACACCTTCTAAGCCACAAGAGCATATTTGTGGATTTTGTAGGAGGATTTCCCACATAAAATGAAGTCATGTTGATATTCGTTTGTCACTTGTGAACCAATTTAGAAAATTGTATTCTTTGTAAAGACTTTTAAAACAAGTGGAGCTAAATAATTTTTTGTTGATTGGATACATTTTGGTATGCCAATTCCTATTATTCCAATTAAGGAATCGTAATCTATGAGAAATTTTTGGATCAAATTGTAGGAGAAAATGGATACTAAAATTAAGGAATCTACTTCTTTAAATTATGAAATGGATGGACAAATCAAAATGGTAAATATGACCTTGATTCAATTTTTAAGAGGTTGAAATCAAAAGACTAATTTGGTGCATATGCAACATTCTTAAAATAGTTTTGCATTTTATTACTTAGATGACATCTTTCGAAAAATGTTTTCTTACTTATCCTCATCCATTTGATATTGTGATGTGAAAACCACACAAGGTTTAAGGAAATGCATTCAAATGTCCATGAGGCCAAAATTTTATTTAGGAAGATTCAAAAAATACACCTCCATTTGTAAGGGAGGTTGGAAGAGTCACAAGCCAAGTATAAAGCTAGGCATGACCATTGTCATGTTGAACACAAGTTCTCAATTGGAGATAGTATGGTTATACTTGAGTAAGTATAGACTCAGTAGAAGCCAAAATCATTATGTAGGTTGGAAATAATGCTTGTAGATTGAGATTACCTCTATACACGAAATTATATTTTGTTATTAATGTTGACGATTTTCATCTCTTTGAACCTTCATGTTAAATGAAGAGGAAGAACCTTGTTACTTTACATTAAAGACTTGTCTCTTGATTCTTAAGATTAATTAGACATGGGTGTTCTATTAGAAGTTAAGAAGAGGACAACAACAAACCTGACAAGGTAGTTTCAAAGGTCAAAGACTAAATAAATCAAGGTTGTATCTAAAGGAGGTGAGGGAATTATTTCTCCATTCATTGAGTACTTGAGTAAATATGAAGACACAAAACCTCCTAATTTGGGGAGGTTTAGTCTAAAATGATTTTTTTTTAAATAGCCTCATTAAATCACCACTTAGACTCTCCCCAGTGTATTACACATGAACACAAGACCATCCTAAAATAAATATGACAACCTAGCTCAAAAAAGAGTGCATAGGTTGAATATTTGAAGGTGGGTCACTTAGGTGATTTAAACACCTAGGGAAACTTCCCAACAATTTGAATTGATCATTATTGACAATTTTGATCCTAGTCATGTTTGTAAATGCCAAATAATCTACAAGAAATGTGTTCAACCATGGTTGAACATGTTGTATAGAATTAAAAAGCATAAGTAACAACCAAAGAAATTAGCATTTTTTCTATCTTCTGGAGACATCAAGCTTCTTCAAATTCTACTAAATTGAATAACAATCTATAACAATCCCTTTCTAACTTGTAGAAGGGATTCCTTTCAAGTGGTGATTTTGTTGTCATGTGTGTTTGAATGTCAAAACATGTTGAAAGATGTCCATGAGAATCTCAAAGAAATAATAAGCCTTAAAATGAACAATTAGAGATAATGGTTTCAGAAGATTAGGTCCTAGGTATTCTAAAGTTTTCACCCAAATTAGATCTCTCCAAGTCAATTCCTATTCATGATTCATTTTAAGGGATGTCTACTCTCTTTTGCTAATATCTATATTTCTCAATATTATTTCGTTCAAGAGAACCACATTGTAAGACTTTCTAAAGATCATATTTTCTAGGTTTCACTATTAGAATAAATATATCAAACCTTTCATTGATTGGACTTAAAATTTGTATTGAAAAATTAAGGATTGTAGTATCTATCTTGTTTACAAATTAAAGACCTATAAAATCTATTGATTTAAAGATGTTTAATAGCCCCTTATATCAATAGTTTTAAAGGAGAGGAAGACTTTGAACCACATAGTGATATTGTGTAGAACACCCCTTGGTCCAATAGCTCCTGCAATCAAAGACAAACACATAAATAATACAAAGATATTGAAATTTAAACACAATATGCTTATCAGGTTTTCTTTTTACAAAATGAATATAAATAAGTCCCTCCATTGATAAGGAGGAGAGGTTTATAAAATCTAAAAGAATAGAGTCTCCTCTCATCTTTGCTTGACAAAGATAAGTAGTGAATTTAATCAAGCCTCAAAACCAAAGGAAGAGGACTTGTAAATGCCTAGACACAAAGTCAAGGAGATTTGAATACCTTTCCTCTTCTTTTCTAGATTATTAGTGAGAACTTAATTCTCCCCTCTATGCATAGAATTACTATTAAATTTATTGTTTTTAACTTATGTAAATTTGAATATAATTGTTTAATCATTAATTAGATTATTTTATTTAAGCGATAATTTTTATTCTCCAATATAAATTCAATAACTAATATTTGATTATTAAAATCATGTCATCATTGAGATATTCATGTAGTTGTACAAAGAATGCACATCTCATGAATGCTACAAAATAATGGTTTCTCCAAAAATTATAATTTTTATTAAGTGGAGGGTTTTTAGGTAACCATGTGTCAAGCCTTTATGTTCCTCACATGCACATATTTCTAGTGAGGCATGTTACACTATTTCCTTTGACTACTGGTCCTTTCACCATCCCACATCTATTAATCAATAGCTTCCCAATCCAAACGTACTTTCTTATTTTGAAACATAAGATAAAATTTAGTAGGTCCTAAGCTTTTGAAGACCAATCTGTATGTAACAATTATATAATGACAATCCATTGAAAGATACTTTTAATTGTAGTGAAGCTAAAAATAATCATGAAATACTAAATTATCTATGGCCCAATTTCCCTAAAATATTTCTTAACAATTAAACATTATCATCAACAAATTAATTTTCTAAGCTAGTCATCTCAAACTATTAACAAAGCCTAAGCACTTTGCTCAGAATTAAGCCTTCTTTGTGAACAATTTTGTATCTACAAAACCCCCATGATTCTGAAGAAAAAGTACCCATGATGTACAACTCTCTAACTTCTAAAATTATTCCTTGGTCATCAACACACCCATTAATGGTTTATCTACAAGAATGTTTTGCTTACTTTAGGATTTCCATTGGACAATAACATAAGGTATATGATGCCATGACCCTATAAATAATTTAGACATAAATGAGAAATGTTATGGAAACAAAAAAACTATTCATGGATTTGCACTTCAAAAGAGATTTTATTTTAGCATCATTGTTTTTAGCAAAGTGCTACCAGTGGAGATAGCTCCCTTTCCATTAAACATAAAAAAATTACATTATCAACCCATCAACCCAAGGTGAAGATCATGGTGGGGATGCCTTCAATGATCTCTTGCAACCTCTCAATTTTGATTGTGATTATAATATTATTTACATATCTCACAAAAAAATGCATATGTATGCATATTATTTCTACTTAGACCTCTCATAAGTGTAATAGCCCACTTCATGTCTTCATTGCTTCTTTCCAACAAAATGCAGATTGCATCCCTAACCAGGCCACCTTTCAAATCTTAGCTTAGATTTGATAGTGCTTTGGCTGCATTCGCTCGGTGTGCTAGGGCTAGGAACTTGTTGATAACCTACTCACCCCACTCGCAATTTTTTTTTTTAATGGAGGTTATCCACAAATTAATTGTAGCTACCTGATACGGGAGCATGAGTCTTCTTGGGCTAAACCTCTTCGGCTAAGAGCCAAAGACTAAGGGGTATCCATTCTGCCAAATTCGCACGGGGCATGATCTTGGCCTCATCCCTTTTTTTGGTGTCAAAACCTTTGCACTCAACAAGACTTGATCCCTGGTGGGCTCATTTAGAACCTTTCAACTTCACCAATAGACCAAGGGTCAATTGACACCACTCACAGTTTTGGATGTCAGCAGAATGTTATAAAAGAAGCACTTGAGGATTTTAACATTATGCACATGAGTGTGTGCCAAAAGCTTCTCACCTATTATAGTTCGAATTGTGGCGTCCACAACATCTGATTAGATTACGAACATCTCCTTTAGCTGCTCTGAAAAATCCTTCTGACCACACTTGCATTTGCATCCTTTAATTGTTAGAAATTCTAACATTGCTTTGGTTATTTAAGTGTATGTCGCTCCTAAGAGGTTATTGCTCTTTCTATTACACAACATCTTTCTTGAAACTAGTATTTATGGACTTGTTTGTGCTTTTACAAGGAATGTTAAAACATGGGATGTCCTCTTTTCACTTAGAAATCAAGTCCTTGTCTTCATGATGAGATCTTGATTCTATCTTCTCCAATTCCTAGCAACCTATGTTTCATGTGCTTGCAATTGCATTTTTTGTTGGTCCATAGATATGTATCTTTGTAGGTCAGACTGTTCTTCAGGTGCCTATGATATAATCGTCTCAACCTGTTGATCAATTGCATGGTTTGAAAGGTAGTTTATTGTGTTGTTTGCCTCTCTATATATGTGCTTACTGTGTAATTTCCAATTGTGTCCAAGTACCTATAAACATAGTTTATATACTCAGAATCGAAGAGTACTTGGCAAACCCAAACATTTTGACTCAAGAAAAACTCAGAAAATACTCAACAAATACTTGGCAAATGTGTGTGGATATTTATGTATGTCTATACTCAGGACTGCACTGTGTACACATACATATCTATAAACATACACAAAATGCCAAGTTTACATGCATATACACACACATATTTATACACACACAAACATGCCAAGTTTTTGGGTTTTTTGCGAGCTACTGACAATTACTTGATAATTTGACAGAAGAAAATCCATCTGCATATTGCCCATGAGTAAAAGCATAAATTACTCGACATGATATTTTTTTGGAGATTACTCGACTAGGAGAGTAATCAGGGAGCATGTAATCTATGCTAATAAATATCTATCCACATTGTAGTCTTCCAACTTGGTGTTTTTTGTGCTATGACCATGTCTATCACGATATTTGAATCTCCTGTGACATCATTGTGATTCATGTTATTGTTTTCACATAGTTTTAAGCCTTCGAAAAGTGCAGAGACTTTTGTGTCATTTGTTTCGAAAGGAAGTTTGATAAATCCTACCTAGACCAACTTACCAATTTTGTTCCTTACTATGAATCCTGCCCTAGATGATCTGGTATTGCCCCTCGAAGCACCATTGAAATTTATTTTTAGTCTACCACTTGGGAGTAGTGACCACCTGACACCAAATCGATTGGACAGTACCTTATTGCAACATTCTATCGATTTTTTTAGATTTGCACATCAACTTTGGATTTTGCAGTTCCATATCGTAAAATACTAATGTTCTTTTTTTGAAATTTACATTTTGATGTTCACATATACTCAATTCAATTTTGTTGATGACCACCAAGCATGGAGATTCATTTCCTTCAAATATCCTGGCATTCATTTTTTCCACAAGTGTCATGTAATCATTGCAAGCACTTTGATTCAAATATTAGCCCATAGGGACCCCTTATAGTTTCTTGGCCACAACACAAAGACATTTTCAATTATATTTGAAAATGGACATGACCATCCAAGTTTATTGATAAAGGTATACCAACAATATTGGGCCATTTCACATTACAGAAAAAGATGGTCCACAATCTCCTTGATTTTTTGGCAAATTGGACATTGGTGAGCACCCATAATTCCATTTCTTTATAATCTATCTCCAGTTAGATGTTTATGGAGTGTTGTCCATGCAAAGGCACCAAACTTAGGAAGGATATTACATCCCCATCAAAGATCATTGGACCATGGTGCAACATTAATGTCTATGTTTATTATTTCATATCTCATTCGCGTGGAGTAGTTATCTGATTTAGTAGTGCACCATAGGATTTCATCATTTCTATCTATGAGTAGTATTTGACAATTAGTTAACTCCTTTTTTGGAGAATCTTTCAATGGATTAGTAAGGAAGTTAAAATCCTTCCATTTTACTCCACTCTTCCTTCCACTCTAGAGTCAATCCAGTATTATTGATCACTTTCTCTTTGTAAATGGTTTTCACTAGTTGTATGGCTTCCATTCTCGAGATGTTGGCAAGAAGAGTGTAGTCATTCCATGAGTCATGCCAGAACGATGCTTCCATTCCGTTATTTATCTTCCAAGTGCGGTGTTTTTTAATTGTAGGTTTTCTCTTTAATATGAAATTGTGACCCTTTGGGAGGGTTGGCAATTGTCAAGATTCTTTTGGGATTTTCGTAGTCCAAGTATTTTGCTCTTAAAATTTTAGACTATTGTTCATTAGGATTTTGATATAGCCTTCATGTTGTAACATCTAACATTCTATAGCTAATAAAAAAGGTTGATATAATGTCAACTTCAAATGATAGGCGACTAATTTACTAACACACTAGGGTTTCACTATTTCTTAACGAAAAGAAATTCCAAAAAAAGTAACTAACATAACATTCAAATTTTTTAACTAACAATTAAGTTCAGTTTAGCTAAAAAGAATTATTTAACTGAATTAACGGAAAGAAAACATCCACTGATTATAATAATAGAAGTAACGAAACTTAACAAACTTTCCAGTGCTTTCAACAAAAAAATCACTTTGTTCCACTTTAAGCTAGATAACCATTTCAATTTTACGAGAGAGAAAGGTATCAAAAGTTTACAGTTTAAAAGTTGAAGTACTTGATCCTGACACTGTCTTCATGGAAAAATGAGTTATCATCAAGGGCTTTACCGCCCAACCAAAGACCTACTGGCCTCTCATGTTCCATCGAATGAAGGAACCTATCCCTTCATGAGGGAAGTTAACAAGGATCACAATTTAATCATCATGCCTCTGAGCCTGGTGTCAAGGACCTATATCTCCTTATCGAACCTTCACTATGGGTACCTCCCAATTAAAAGATTTCTCTGATTAGTGATACATCTGGTATCTGATGGCTGACAAATGTTGAATCTAGCATCGTAACTTGCCCAAGGGTTTCAATTTCTTTTAAATGCACTCCTGTTCCGTCAACACTTTCACCCTTGCTCGACATTTTAATTTTCTTATCACTTTAATTTATTATTCAAAGTTTTATTTTACTTTACTCCTGACAGTCAAGGGAAGTTACCTTTAAAATTGCAGAGACAAAATAGAGGTATGAAGAGGCTTAGACCATAATTTCCTTTCTTTAATCAAGCTTTATTTTCTATTAAAACTAAAGGAGGTTCTCTAACAGATTCATCTAATAGCTACTCACAAACAAATTTAGTCCGGAGTAGGGACATATTACCTAGTCAGGGAACAACCGAGAGTTTTTTTTTTAAATAAAAGAAAAATAGTTGAGAGTTTAAGGAGAGAAGTATTTTTGACTTTGTCGCAAACATTCGATCAAGAAAATTGTGGGGGCAAAGGAATTCGACCAAGACTCAAAAATTACAGATCAAAAGAATTTCTACAGAAATCTGGACTTAGCTCTTCACTTTATCTTCAAAGAAAATAAGAACAGAAAGATCAAAGGGATACAATTCTGCATTCCAAAAATTTTTATTCAAGAATACAAACCACATTTTTCCATGACCAGAATATACAAATATGAAATAGATGATTCACGGAGAGAGAGAGTGAGAGAGAGAAAGATGTTCTACTGAACTAGGTTAAAGAACTGCAACTATATTTATGTGCCTGGAAGAGAGGTAGATATTCGATGAGGCCGCACAAGATTCTCCAATTTGTGGTGCCGGAGACTCAGATTTACCCGCGAATTCCTCTAAGCCTGACTTGATGTTCAGATGGTCGCCTCCCGAATTCACGTTAAGGAAAGAAACACCCAGTGAGAGAGAGATGGAAGAGTCCGGTAAGATTGAAGTGAAACAAGTGTGACAGTAATTACGAATGGAAGGAGTCTCAGCAAAGAGTGAGGAAAATCACGATTTGAAATCTCCTTATAAGGTGATTATTAATATATATATATATATTGATTTATTAAGATTGACTTGGATAGTGATAATTGTATTTAATTATTTATTGTCAAGTTACAACTTCGACACACTGCCTATACCGACTCAAGGTCTGATGATAAAGTTGATCCTTGTTACCATATCCTCTTCCTGATGACGTCTCCTTTTTCCCATCGAGGTGTCGGCAGTCCTGCATTCACTGACAGGTATTATGGTTAGAATATTCCCAACGACTATATATATAGTTTCGCATTTAAATATAAACTCATGAACATAATCAATTTCACATGAACAAGAGTTTCACTTGCCGTATAAAGATCGTTAACTTGCAGTTAAGTTAAAATAATAATCTATTCTATTCTCAATTTCAATTTCTCAAGCAAACAATTATTCGCAACTAACTTTGCATCCAAATATTCATAGCCAAATTCAGTCTCAAAATAAGGAATGTAACACGTGAGCTTTGCACCTAAGGCAATGTTCTGCTTTAGAGTGTCCCTAATTGCCTCACCCCCCACCCTCTGATGATTTATTCTTTTTAGCATTGTCCCTTGTGATCAAAGAAATATGTTTGATGTCATTTGATCCCTCCCACAAAATTTTCCTTTGTATTCTATCTATGTCTTTGGCTACTTTCTTTGGCAAATTGATAGAAGACATGTATATAGGTATGATAGTTATGACAACCTTTACCATGGTTATTTTTCCTACCAACGTAAGCCAATGTCCCTTCCAACATTATGTCTTTTTTATACATTTGTTTGTTGTGCTTTCCCATAAACTTGTTTTTGTCAACCCTCCAAGCAACAATATTCCAACGTAGGTGGATGGTAGTTCATTGATCATGAAGCCTAGTTTATTTTCAATCCTTTTTTGGGTTGCTCTATTGGTGTTGAACAAATAAATTCATGATTTTTTTGAGTTTATTAGTTGTCTTCAACACTCAACATAATCAATTATTGTGCTTGATTATTTTTGTTTATGTCATCAATGAGGAACCTTATAGGAGGGTATCATCAATGAGTAGTTGATGTGATATCGTGTGGATGGTTTGTGATATCTTAATTCCTTTCCACTAACCTGTTTTACTTAATGTGATATTTTTTGACTAAGTGAATCCACCATTATGACAAAAAGGGAAGGAGACAAGGGGTCTCCTTGCCTAATTCCTCCTACACCTTCAAAGAAGCCACATGTCATTCCATTGATTACTCTTGAATATCTTGGTGTGGATATGCAATCATATACCCAATTTATCCAACTTTTTTTCCAAATCCGAATATTTCAATTATTTTTAGTAAGAATCTCCACCTTACATCATATGCTTTGTTGATGTCCAATTTCAAAATCATACTTCGAAGATTCAGTTATTTTATGGAATGAATTGCCTCATCGATCAATGATGTCATTATTGGTGTTTCTTCCTAGGATGAAGCCGCTTTGTTTTTGAGAGATAGCTTGGGTAATATCATTTTTAACCTATTTTCCATCACCTTGGATATGATTCTATAAACAATTTTACGTAATGAGGATTTTATAATCTGCAAATGATGTACAACCTTGTTTCTTCAGTATTAGGACTATATTGGTGTTGTTTATATCTTTGAGGATTTTATCATTTTTCCTAGATTTTTCTATAAATTTCCATACTTTCATGCCAATGGAATCCCATCAAGTTTGGAATACAAGTGTCGAGAAACCATCCAAGCCAAGTTATTTATCCAAATGAGTTGAAATTTGGTTGTTTTAACTTCTTCGAAAGTGATGAGCTTTGAGGTATGTGTTATCTTCAGTTGTAACCAATTGTGGAATTACAGCTAAGAAATCATTTCTTAGTTGCTTGGATTCTCCATTCCTTGTCAAAATATTTGCAAAGAAAGATACATTGTCTTCTTGTATTTCAATTACATTTCTTAGTTATCGATCATCCACAAATTACAGTATTTGTGAAATTTTGTTACGCCCTCATTTCATCTTTGTTCTATTGTGTAATTATTTTTTATTGAGGTCACCCTCCTCCAACCATGTCTCACGTGACTTTGATTGCCAATAAAATTCCTCTAGCCAATATCTCACTACATTGCTAATTGTTGTTTCTCTTTTTGATATTCTTCTGTGTCATCCATGCTTTTATGATTGTCTCATTTAAATACTTAGTTTCATCTTCAATCCATTCCTTTTCCTAAAATATATTTTTAAAGGTCTTTTTCTTCCATTTTTTAAAGTTTATTTTAAGTATTGCAATCTTTTGTGAAATTTGAACATGCTTGTTCCTGTTGCAAGTATCAGATCAACCCACCATTGGAAAAGACATTCCTTCAAATTTAGACTTCTAAACCACATTTTCTCGAGCCAGAATTGGAATTTGGGTGTTGGGTGTTCCTCCAAGATGTTTAGGTCAATCAAAAAATGTTCTAAGATGGGTATTTTCCAAAATTGAATATTGCATCCATGATGGGGATATTATGAACCAATCCAATATTTGGATGATGTTTATGAAGCCACTTCTTCTATTATTCCATGTGAATGTTCCATCAAGTTTGATTCTATGTCGATTAATCAATTATTTGTCAAAAATATTTGAAATATATCTATGTTTGGGTAACTCTCCCTACTACACCCAATTTATCTTTTAGATCCAAGATTACATTAAAATCTCCTCCAATTATAGCTAGGCATTTATCCTTTGGAAATATGTACTTAAATTTTCCCACATTTCTCTCTTGTCATTTGTTTTGGTTGGGTCAAGACTTGTGTTTGGACTTTGCACCTTAAACTTCATCCAATTGGTTGTTCATGTGTGGTTTTATTGATACCTTGCTCATTTTCCACATTATTATGATTCCTTCTAATGCACCATTTACTTCAACAAACAAGCCTGCCCACCCTTTACAATGCTTGAGGAAGGTGTTTGCATATTTTTGGCTTAGTTTAGTCTCATTTAACAATACCAATTCAACTAATTGCCACTCCAATTGGTGCTTGATCATGTGACTCAGCATGTAGGACTTGATTGAGGCTCAGTCTTTTTTCAAAGCATCCTCTCTTTTTTGCTTATTAGATTAGCCCCTAACTTTGGGGTTTGTAAATCCAACATTTAACAATTTTTCCCTTGTTTGGAAAATGCATCTAGGATCAATGATATTGAAGGCATCCTCAATTTCCTCTCCTTTTATGTGGTAGCCCTCTTCATTTTGCATTGTATTGTTTTCTTCACTTTTACCTTCCTCCAATTTGTGTTCCTCATCAAATTGTTTTCCTTTCTCAATTTCATTATCTTTTTTGTTTGGATTCGATGTTGGTTGTACTATGGGGACCTTATCACTTTCTTCCTTCCCTTCTAAGTTGGGGGGATCCAATCGTTCATTACCATCCACATTATTGATTTTTGGTCCCCATATGTTTTAAAACTTTGAGGGGTAGCATCAACATGTGAATTCTATGTGTTCTACTCTTGCATTTTAGGCAAAAGTATTTTGGTTCTTCTATCTCAATTTCTTGTTCCCAGCTTCTTTCGTTCATAACTAATTTGATTGCCTTTGGAATATCCATTATTGCTATGATTCTTATATGTGCATAGATTAGGGTTTCACCATTTTGAAGATCAACATCAAAAAATAATTTGATTTCTTCGCCTATTGTAGACAAACACTCTCTGAACCAATATTCATATGGAAAATTATAAAATCTTAAGCAGATTGGCCCTTTTGTCAAGTCAATGTTTAGTGGATTGAATTTAGGAGTCCAATTTTGCAAATACTGATATGAGTCTCTGATCTACCATTCATCTTTTCCTAGGATGTGATCACGATGTTGCTTGGTTTCAAAAACCGCCACAAAATAACCCCTCAAAAGGAAATTTAATACACGATCTGATTTCCAATTTTTTGCTACCCATTTTTCACTCAATTTTCTAGTTAATCTTTTTCCTAAGAATCAAACAAGCAAGGTTGTGTGCTCTAATTCCACGTAATCATTCTTTACAATTTCTGATATATCAATGCACATTTCTTTAGTTTCTTTTATACTAATTTTTTTATTTTTGCCTTCAATGTTTACCTAACTCCCCGCTCTGTGTTTTTTTCACTTGTCATCACACCCTTTTTTTAATTATTATATATATTTTTTAAGTTGTGATATTATTTTAGCATCATTATTGGTTTAGCCAATTTCTTGCATTTTTCAAGGATGTTTTTGTTGGCAATTATTGTCATTGATGTCAACACTTGAGGAGATTGTTGGCAGTTGTTATCTTTGTTGTCAACATTATTTGGTGATTGTCTCTCATATCAAAGATTGCTATATGTGGCTACCATTTGTGTCAACATTGATTATTGGAAGGTGGTTAGTCCTTGGCATCATTTATCATTGTTATATTCAGCTTGGGCTAACATTGTGATGAAGTTCATGATTGGATGGCATGCCTTATCAAGAAAGTATTGTTGATGTTCATATAATGTATTATTACTATCAACATAGTTGATTTCATAATGATATATCAAGATGAGGATTAGAAGCATGACTAATAGTGGAGAGATGTTGATGGTCTACAATATGTCATATGCACTCTCCTGATGTTCCTGATGAAGTATGTGTTGCTGAAAGGGAGTTCTGGCCTCTGCAAGTTTCTTAAGTGATTATATAACTGAATGTTGCATTGAAGTATGTCCAAGAGAATGCTCTGCATTCCTCCGATGCTGATGCTATAGTCTTTTGGTTTGGTATTCAATATCAGTGTTTTGTGGATGTTGCGCTCTTATCTTTCAAGCCACTTGTGTTGTCGAGGAGATTTTTGTGAATTGCAGAAAGATGGCAATGTTGCTAGTTATTTGGAGTGGTTCAGGAAATTCTTTTCATTTCTCCACATTCATGTCTCTACTCCTACGGCTTGGTGAATGTGCTTTCAATGTTTGTGCAGTGTCTCAGTTCCAATATCATGTGATGAAGTGGTCTACAAGTTGATATGTTATTGTTATATCTCATGATTATGCATGTTCATGCAGAGTATCAGTTCTAATCTCATGTGGTGAAGTGGTCTGCAAGCTAATATGTTATTGTTATATCTCATGATTATGCATTTTGTGCTTCCTAGATAAAATATTGTGTACCTATTTGTTCTATGGTGGTTGTAGATGGCATGGCAGTATGAAAGAAATGTATGAAGGTGTTATTGGATGTTCAAGGAACATCCCCATGTGATCCACACGTTGCTAATTGGCTACCTTGGTTCCACATTACGTCTTGATTTGGCTTTCCTAGTCTTTTGTAGATATTTGGCCAATAGGGTGTGTTTCTTTGCTTGAACCGTGTGCTTGGGGGGTTGCACTAGCAATGGAAGATGTGTTATGATAGATTTCAGTCCCAACCTATCCTGTTTGAGACTGCATCTAGTTAATTCAATAAAAAATATGTTTATCGGTTGGTTGGTTATGTACTTCATCGTTTCATCCACACGTTTCCTTGATGTTGACTTAGGTTGATGTGCATATGTGTGTAAATCGTTTTGGATCACATTGAAAGAAGTGCTAAGATTTTTTTTAGTCCTCTTTATCTTCTGGATAGGACTGTATTATGTTTTGGTGGCCGACTAGTTGATTTCAATGTTTATCCTTTTCCTAGCCAACCTAATTAAACTTTTGAAATGTTTCGGTGGATATAACTGCAAGATCATTTTAGATGCAACAAGGTGGAGAAGTGTATGTGCGAAAAATTGTGTGAATTGTATTGAATATCCAACAAAAATAGTGTTAAATATTGTGAAAGGAAAGATCAATTATGTTGTAACGCCTCAATCAATAGAGTGTTGTGTTGGAAAATCATTGTAATTCTTTCTAAATCATATTGTATCCTACTCTGAGATAGTGAATCTCATCAGGTCCTTGTATCTTGCTCCTGAAATTGTGTTGTCTTCAATTCAACAAGTCCTTTGTATCTAGCTTTAAGGCAGTGAGCCTTCCTACAAGTTTTTTTGGCAATGAGCCTTATATTGTGAGTTAACTCACCGTGGTTTTTCCCTCATTGGGTTTTCCACGTAAATCTGGTGTCTCCTTGTGCATGTGTGTGTTTTTTGTTTCCATCTCTTTGTTGTTGGTCTGATTATTGCTATATCTTTCATTGTTAAAGTTTGTTGAAGTTGATAAAGACTCAAATTGCTATATTCTATTTTTCTTAAAGAGTTTTGAGTGGTGGTGAAAGTTTTAAGTCTCGAAAGGGGTTAAGTTTTTGTGTAGACTGATTCACCACCCCCCCCTCTTAGTATTTGAAAGTGCTCAACAATTGGTATTTGATCCAAGTTCCTCTGTAGAAGCTTTACAACTTGAGGCAAAGATTCAGTATGGCACATGATGGTTCTTACAAAGGTCCTAGGCTTGATGGGACTAATTACTCCTATTGGAAACTGAGAATGGAAGGACACCTAAACTCTCAAGGGTTTGGTGTTTGGAAATCAGTCAAAAAAGGTTATATTGCTCCTACTATTCCTATTACAAATACAATTGAAATCAGATTATATGAATGTAATGCTAAAGCCAAGAATGTTATTTTGTGTGGATTAGTTGATTCAGAATTGTTGAAGGTGATGAATTGCAATTCTGCCAAAGATGCTTGGGAGAAGCTTAGTAGTATCTATGAAGGAGATTCTAAAGTGAAGTAAGCCAAGATGCAAATCTTCAAGAGAAGATTTGAGACTCTACATATGATAGAAGATGAAGACATTGTAGGTTATATGCTCCAAGAACAAAAAAATTGTCTCTAGCATCTCCAGTCCTGGTGGAGAAGTAAAGGAAAGTGAAATTGTGAAGAAGGTTTTGAGATATCTCCCAAAATATTATAGTCACAACTTAATGTCTATCATTGAAGAGTCAAAGGACTTGGATCATTATTTAGTTGATGAAATGTTTGGTACTCTTACTGCCTTTAAGATGAGAGATTTTGGTCAAGATGTTCCAAAGAAAGAAGTTGCATTCAAAGTTAACAAAAGGATTGAAGATGAAGTTGTTGATCAAAATGATGAACTTGATGAAGTTAAAGCAAACTTCATGAGAAGATTAAAGAAAGACATTGGAAAATATAAAGGTAAGTTACCATTCAAATGTTTCAATTGTGGAAGAATATGTCATTTTGCTTCTAAATGTCTTTATAAAGTGTTAGATGATAGCAATAAAAGAGATAAGGTTAAAAAGGGTCTTTATTCAAAACTAGAAAATAGTGGTTCCTTTGAAGATGAAGAGAATGATTCAAATGATGAAACTCTCTTCATGGCTTTCAATACTACTAATAGAAAGTATATAATGTTGAGAAATGTAAGGATTCCAGCTCCTTGAGTGATAAAGATATTTTTTCCTCTGATCTGAATCTGGAATCTATGGAACCTAAAGGTTAGGACTTCAATTCAGATGATTAGGGAATAGACTTTGGAGGAAAACTTCGATTTGCTTTAGAATATTTGAATGAAGTAAGGGGACAAAATTAGAAATATGAAAGCTTGAGCTGCAAAGTCAAAGGAGGAGATTGACAAACTGAAAATACAAGCAAAAAAAATGCAAGGTATGTGAAATCAAATTAAAAGAGGCAAAAGGTGTGATCTCTTACTCAAAAGTAAAGGTTGAAGAAGGCAAGAAAATTGAAGATTGATTGAATGTCAAGCTCAATGATAAAATTGATAAATGTTTAAAGCTCGAGGAGAAATTTTTCATTCTAAGGAATGTTCTAAAAAGAGAAGGGGAACAAATTTTTAAAGGAGATAAGTCTAGCCCTAATAGCTCCAAATCAAATGAAAAGACCGAAACAAAAGAAGAAGGTTTATGCACTAAATATTCCAAAAAGAGTACCTCTAGAGATGCAAAGAATACTCAAAATGGTAAGAAAGAAAGTGGATCCAATCCTAATCGAAAGAAAAAAAGGAAGTCATTCATCTACAAAACACCATGTTCCTTCCATGTTCAATCAACCCTTTCAAGGTTATTGTTTTTCTTGCAATATTTATGGGCATAAGGTTGTTGATTGTAGAGTTAGACAAAGGAGGAATAATAACATGGGTAGAAGGTCTTCCATACCTCAAAGAAACAATATTGTCCTATTTCATGGATATTGCCATGCTTTCAATGATTATGGTCACAAGGTTGATAAGTGCAAATCTAAGATGATGAGGAACAATCCTGTTCCAAAGCACAATTTATGTGCTATAGATGCAATAATATGGGACATAAAGCAAAATATTGCATAAGTGGCTTTGCTAAGCCACCAGTTTAGAAAAAGGTTGAACCCCATAATCAACAAAAGAAGAGAAATGAAAAGGTTTGGAAAGAATACCATGAGAAAAAGGATGATACTACACTTGTGCACTCTGCACAAGATTCTAGACAAATTGAGATAGAACGTTATCTCAAGGGGAGATTTCACTTACAAAACCTTTTTTCCCCTAAAAAGAAAAGGTGTTGAAGACTTCAGCATGGGAGAAGAATTGCATTAGATCAATTGGTGTGTAAATATGTTGTGCATAATTGGACCTTTAGTAAAGATCTCAATGAAGGTAGATGGTGTGTGAAGGTTGGTACACTTGTTCTGATTGATGTCATTCTAGTTTGGTGTACCACACATAAAGATAAGTCGCAATTCATGGTGCATTTTCTTTGGTGAAGTCAAGGTATTTTGGTTCGCTCATCTCTGCATAAAAGGGTTTTGTCTTGCGATCTAGAAGTTAAGTTAATCAAGACGTGAAGGTATTATATCCAAGCTTTTGAAGTTAAGTTAATCAAGGTGTGAAGGTATTATATCCAAGCTTTCGAATTTAAGTTAATCAAGGTGTGAAGGTATTATATCCAAGCTTTCAAGTCTTTATACCTTCTGAAGTGAAATATATTAGTGATAGTATTTTGAATTAGCATAGTGAAGAAATGTTGAAGGCTTGTTGGAATGCTTTGTATTCTTTTGGAAGCAAAGTTTTGTCCATACAAATATGTGGACATGTCTAGTGCATGCTATCCTATTATATGAGATATTTTTGTAACCTCCAAGTTTCTATTTTTAAATAACAATGTTCCACAATGCTTATATATTCTTTAGAACATATGTTTGTGCACCTGTGTCAGTTGATACATATACTAGTTTAGTCATATGAGCCTATGTGGACAATTTACATATCCTAGTGTGTTTCAAGATTGTTTGGTTGCCAGATTTCAAGCCTATCCTAAGCAATCGCATGAGAGGACTGTGAAAAGAATCTTCAAATAATTGAAGGGAACTTTGAATTATGGCCTATATTATAAAAAGGATCAAAATTTCTCTCTAAGTGTCTATATTGATGTTGATTGGGCAAGTTGTGTTGATGACCAAGGGTGTACAAGTGAAGGTGCATTCTTTTTGGGAGACAGATTGGTCTCATGGTTCAATAAAAAGTAGGATTCAGTGTCTTTTTCCATAGCAGAAGCAAAATATATTGTTGCATCATCTTGTTGTACTCAAGTTCTTTGAATGAAGCAAACTTTGAAAGATGTGAAGGTGGTTTATGATGAACCTATTCCTATACTATGTGGCAATACAAGTGCAATTAACATTTCCAAGTGTAGACACTGAAAAATGTCTTGGTCTTTGAGCATCATTTTTCTTGATCTTTTTCCCTGTGTAATTAATTATTGTCTTTGATCACTTTCTTCAATTAATTAAATAATATTAATTATTTAATTAATTCATCTCTTGACCTTTATTCTATTATGATCAATTAAATAAATTTAATTATGTTTGCTAGCATTCCTTCCTTCAATAATTAAATAAATTATCATTTATTTAATTATTTACCTTTCATCATTCATCTATAGTTAAATAATAATTATTAATTATTTATCTATTCATTAATCTTTCAATTCTTCTATAGTTAAATAATTATCAAAAATTATTTAAATATCTCTTGTCACTTCTCCCCTATTAAATAATTAATCTAAATTAATTATTTAATCATCTTTGTCCTTTTCCTCCTATTTACTAAAATGGTTCCAATAATCATTTTAATTAAATGCCCACTTTCTTTTTCCACAAATAAATTATTTATCCTCCACTTGGTCAAAGATTCATTTCTCGTGAAATAAATAGTTTATTATTTATTTCCTCTATTATCTCCCTCCACTATCTCATTTTTGAATCTCGGTCATTGATTGCTTCTCGGCTCTTTTCAATATTAACCGTCCATGTCATAGCCATCCCTAGCCCACTACTATGTGGTGCATGTATCCTCAATCATCAATCTTGGAATCTTTCTAGAAGCTCGATCTTGTTCATCCGTTCAAATGGTCATCTATAAAAGAAGCTTTTCTCCTCCATTTTTGATTTAATAACCACTTATCTCTAACTTTCATGCTTATTGTTTCTAGGTATTTGAACACATACACAATGATCTAAGGGTAAACTTGCAAAGGCTATTTGAGAAGAGATAAAGAAGGTGATTCAACTTCAATATGGGGAGTTCATTTGTTTGAATGTTTTCATTTTATTCCTCATGCTTGTTTGTTCTCTCTTGTTTTAGATTGGATTTCTAGCTTGGATAGTGTTGTGGTTGTCACTTAATCTATGCTATTCGAATTTTGCTATCTGACACCAAGAATTTGATAATGCACTAAAAAAATAAACACATTTCAATTTGGTATCACTTTCTAAGAGAGAAGGTTGCAAAATATGAAGTTAGAATGGATTATGTGCCTACCAAGGACCAGATTGCAGACATTTTCACTAAGGCACTTTCAAAGGACACTTTTGAGTATCTCTGACAGAAGTTAGGGGTTATTGCCCCTCCTTGTTCTAACTAGATACATTAATGGTGCATCTATCTAGGGGAAGAAATTCATGACATATCTATTTCCTTGCATTGATGAGTGATACCTCTCAAGGGGGGCTAGTAGAAAGGGGAGTCCTAAAGAAGTTGTGTAGCTGTTGTAAATGTATAGCTGCTTGAAGATGTGTTGCTAGTCAAAGAGGGAGTATGTGTAGTTTCTATAGATGATCTTTTTCCCCTTGTCCCTGAAGTCAAAATAGGTGTTGTTGCTTTATACAGACATATATGGCCCTTTGTCTTTGATGTCAAAGTGGGAGAGTGAACAATGTGTGTTGCCATCAATGCCAAAGAGGGAGATTGTTGGCAGTTGTTGCCATTGATGTCAACACTTGAGGAGACTGTTGGCAATTGTTATCTTTGCTGTCAACACTATTTTTTGATTGTCTCTCATGTCAAAGATTGTTATATGTGGTTGTCATTTATGTTAACATTGATTACTGTGTTGCACCCAAAATTTAAAAAAAAATCTTCATTAAGGCATTTTGTAAAAAGTAGTAAAATCTTGTAAAAATTATTAGAATGGCCAGTTTATGGAGATTTGCATGTCACACATGTTGGTCAAAAACTCAAAAATTTCAAAATCTGACAATTTGGGTCTGCACAAAGCGACCTTATCTACAAAACCTAGATCTTAGTTTTTCAGCCCTAAATTTTAGGAAATTTTTTTAAAATAGAAAGTTTCTAAAAATAGAATTTATACTTCCAAGGCTCAAACTAATTTTGATTGGTTGAAAATACTTCTTGATCAAGCTGGTCCAATCAGAATCATCAAAAGATCAGTATTTCTATGGTGGGTCTATTATGCTTTTTCAAAAGCTAAAACAAGAGCTTCAAGGTCATCAATGGAGGATGCTCGATTTCCGGGGGTCATATTCAAGGTTTCCAAACACTACAGAGATCAAGATACAATGAGCGTGAAGCGGTGAATGTGAAGAGCAAAGGAAAATTTGAAAAATTGCATTAGCAAGTTTTGGCACCCCAGGTAGCCAGTGGTGCGAATCATTTCAAGGGCTCTGAACCTAGAGTTAGGGTTTGTGCATCCAAGATATCTTTCTCAGAATTCTTTTGGCTTCGCAGTGAATCTACCAGTCGGGTCATCTGATTAATCAAACAACCGAAAATGCAGATTGAAAAAAGGGGTTACATCAAAAATGTGGAATGAAAATCATGATAATCAATGAAAATATTCAAGTTTGGGATCCATGGGCACCCCAGCTACCCAAGGACGCCTAGGGTTTTAGGAGGTCAAATTTAGCTGCTAGGGTTTTCCAAGATGCTTATCTTCTTTAGAATTCTTCAAGCTTTCCAGTGGATATCTCAACTAGACCATTAGATTCACCATACACCAGTTACTGTAGATCAAATGGAGGACAAACCATGGGAGAAAATTTGAGAAATTGAAAAACCTTTGAAAATGGTTGTCTATCAAGGATAAGTGCCCTAGGTAGCCAAGGGCACCCAAGCTTTTGAGCATTCAAAAGTCACAATTAGGTTTGTTACCTCCAAGAAGTTTCCTTCAGATTTGAAAAGGCTCTCCAATGGATTCATTAGTGAGCTTAGAATATTTGCCAGTCATCAGATATTACAGATTGAACGTTGGCAAAAACATGTGCAAAATGAAAAACTCAAATTGAAAGTTGAAAGCACAAAAAAAAAATCTAACTCTAGAGGAGTTGGGCACCCCAGGTAGCAAGGGGTGCCTAGGAATTCAAGCCACCAGATGCAGTTTTCGAGGCAAGTCATCTCCAAGAAGATTATCTCAAATTTCCCCAAGCTATCCAATGAATCCAACATCCAGTTCATCGAACCTCTTGAATGGCCAGAATTGTAAATTCAACAGGAAACTAACCTAAAGATCAACAAACATTAAAAATTGAAGAACATGAAAAATGACTAAATTTGGACGAGTTGGGTGCCCCAACTAGCCAAGGGCGCCCAAGATTCTGACCCCTTAGAATCATTTTTTAGAAGTTGTAGTCTCCAGAAGATTCTTTCCAGATTCAATCAGGCTTCACAATGGATTATTCAGCCAGTTCACAGTATTCACTGGACGCTCAAAATTGAAGATCAAAGGGATGCATTTTATCAAGCTAAAAGTTGAAAAACCTCTAAAAATGGTTAATTCTATCAAGGATGGGCGCCCAACTAGCCAAGGGTGCCCAAGAATCAATACTTTAGATATTTTTTATTAACTTTATCATTCATCATCCAAACGACATCTACATTCGATGTTTTTGGCTCTAGATCGGCTTCACAATTTTAAAATTGGAGAATAAAGTGTTTTTCATCCTTAAAACCTATTTAAGGAGGCTTTGGCATTCATTATTCACATATTTTGCAGGTTGGCATCCAGAGGAGGAAATAGAGAATTTTCTTCACATCATGATTTGGAGGCCAAAACGTGGTGCTTTTTCAAAGTTCTCCATATTTTCAAGATTAGGTTGCACATGGGCTTGCTTTTCCATGCTTTACTTTTTTGGGGCATCACTTTTCTGAAGAAGGGGGTCATCTTTTTCAAATTTCATCAATTTGGGTCTGCTTAGTTTGTGATCCTCTTCAACATTGGAAAATTTTATATTTTCAAGAATCTTCAATTTTTGCGCTTTTTCGGGAAAACCTCAGCTTTTTCGAAATCTAATCAACTGGGACTTTTTGAAATGTGATTCTCTACAAAACCTAGGTCCCAGCTTTTTCTGGAAAACTACTTCTTCAAGGAAAATCAGCATTTTATTTTCAACAATTTGTGCAAAAAAATTCCAAACATAGTCGAGTTTACAATCAAAATTCAAGTTTTTCAGCATGCAGTATTCTCCCATGGAATTCAGAACCAAGCCATTGTTGTATCATGATTATCTAAAAACTTTTGAGACTTATTTGTATCATGTGAATCTAGTGTTTGATTTGTGTGTTTTGGAAGATGGAGGAAATGTTATAGTCAAACATCTTGGTCATTCTGGGTTGCTTGCAATACCTTTAGTCCCCGTCTCGATGCAGAGCCTTGAGTTTGTAATTGCTTGTGTCAAGCATTACAATCCAACAACACACGAAGTCCAAGCAGAAAATGGGTGAATTGTTTGCAATCTCAGGCTGGATGATGTTGAGAAATTTTTTTCAATTCCACCTTGGTCGAAAAACTTCCATCTCCATTGAAGAATGCAAAAAGGTGTGATATATGCAAAAGGATAAATACTAGAAGAGAATTGCACAAAAAATTTCCAAAGAACGTTGGGTGTGGAGAATTTAAGGAGGAGTTTGCAGTGATAATTACTTTGCTCAATCGAGTCACTGGTCAAGTAGAGGCCAATAAATTCCAGCCTTGGATGTTTTACATCATCTCTCACATCTTTGATAAAACAAAACTCTATGACTGGCCAACTTTGATAAGTAATAGTCTCCATCATCATATGAAAAAATATTTCAAAATCCATGAGTTTCACATGATTTCCTACCTTGTATATCTAATGGCCTTTCAAGGCAAGTTTAGAGGTTTGAATGTTGTAGGAACTTTGGGTGTTTAGCATGTATATCATCATTACCCACAGCTAGAGTTTTCAGAATCAACACATCATTACAAGTGGGTGAATGATGCATTCTTGATGCATACAGTGAGAGACTTATATAATGGGTTGCATGTACGGATTTCATCTAATGCCAAATCGAAAATGGCAGAGTGGGTTGATTGGTTCGTCTAGTTTCCTACATCAAAGTTTATGGCTTCTCAAGTAGTCCAGTCATGTTACCAAGGTATCCCATAGATGCGGTGGTGTTCATGGAGTTTCTGAGGTAAGTGTATCAATTTCACATGTTCTTACAAAACTAGAAGAAGGTTTCTTTTAGTTTTTTGGCTGAGATGGGTATCTACACATGTAGATCGTCAGTTGATGCCAAGGTGATGGGCGATGAATTATCTAATTTTGGACTCAAGTTGTTCAATGAGAGGCAATCATACAATCCTCATGGTGTCTTTCCATCCCATCTTGGTCAAAATCATGCTCATGTGCCTGTAGTTGAATATTTTTGGGCTAACTCTGAGGATGCATTTGAGGTGCGTAGGTGCAGTTACAACAGATTTACCCTCCAACAGATGGTTGATTTCTTGTCAAAGGATGTAGAAGGTTTGTCCAATGATGATGGAGAAGTGATACTTCCTATGTATGCAAGAGATCAAATTGAGCAACGACTGCTTTCACAAGTCAATTGGTCCATCAAAGAAAAGCACCTCAATTGAGGAAAGGATGAGTCGGGTTATCCAAAATAACAAGATTTTCCTAAGCAGCAGGAGGATGTGAAGGGTGACTATTCCAACAAAGCTTCCATTAGTGCAATCATCCCTTCCTTCTTCTTCTTCTTCCAAACCAAAATCGAGAATGAATACTATGAGCAATCCTCTAGAGAGTAGCAAAATGACAAAGAGTTCAAAGAGAAAGTTGAAGTTCTCTGATCTAATTCAATAGGAACAATCGGCAGTTGTATTAGAAGTTCCAAAAGTGTCAGCACCATAAGTAGAAGTAGTGCTTCGTCTCTTGATTCTCCACCATGGCCAAGAACTTCTCCCATTCATATTAATTCAAAGGTTGAAGAGGTTGATGAACATGAAGCTGAGCCTCCTAAAGAAGTTAGAAAAGACACCTTGACTTGGCTTAAGAACATCCTGTGAAGGAAAAGGAGGAATCCCTCATATCAATTGAACTTTTTAAAGCTTGACAACGTCTACCAAGATACACCAGTGAAGAAACCTAAGAAGCAAGTTCACATAGAGAAGAATTCAGATGGCGAAATTATCATTGAGACTGCTATGCCTCTGAAGGATAAGAATATTGAAGAGGTTGAGATTGATGATTTCATAGTTGTCAAGGACAATATTGGTAGAAGCACTCGACATACAAATGTTAATCTCTTCAAGGTTGTAGCAGAAAATCTAAAGGAAATAGTACTTAAATATGGAGAGGATAAGGCAACCCTTAAGGCTGAAATTCAACAGCTATGGAAGTATGTTTCTAATCTACTTCATGACACTTCACAAGTCACTCTATTGCTTCCACAGATTCTAGAGTCACCAATTGATTAACACCAGTTAAGTTTGTTGGCTTTATATGGGAAGCATGTGTGGGATTGGATAGAGTTGTTTATCACTAGGGGTTGACTTGTTCTTACAGAGATGTATCAATTAAGGTATAACGCCCATGATCTGAGCCAAGGGATTCAGGAGTTTGAGCAGTGTATGGAAAAGGTGAAACCAATGCATGATATAATTATTTTAGATTTGAGGGCAGCTCATGAATCAGTTCTTGCAAAACAACATAAGAGAAAGATTTTTTCTTGGAGAGAACAACACCTCTTCAAAGTGAAAACCTATGAGAGAATATCAGAAGAACTAGTTGAATATAGAAAGAGGGTTGTTGATGTCCTCAAATTCATAAGCACATTTGTTTCACAAATCCCTTGTCAATATCATCATGATGATGGCCCTTTCATTGATCTTGGTGAAGTGCAAGTAAAGTTCCAAAATCTTGTTTGTGGCAGTTTTAATAGTTATCCTATTGCTGGAAAGATGAATCAGATTGTCGTGATGTCAACAAGATTTGATAAAGCACTTGAAGAAGTCAAATATTTTCTAAGTTCAATTGCAGAAGGTGAGGAAATCCTGGAAAAGAGAAATATTGCTATCGATAGTATCAATGCTCCCGACAATGAGGCAATTACTAGATTTTTGGCTGACATACTTTCCCAAAATGCCAATGGATAAGTTATATTTTCAAGAGAGCAAAGATTTCCAAAGATGGATTTAAAGCAATAGTTAACTCAATGTTTTTTCCGAGTTTCCTTGATATTCTTGTCTCATGCTTATTTATTCTTTGTGAAATAAAAAAGAATCAAGTTTTAATAGTTGACACTTTTTATATTTTATATTTTTTCGCTTTCAGTAGGTTGTTTGTTAGTTGTCATGTTTTAGTTTTGGAAATAAAGCTTGCAAGTTGGCAAGTCTTGTTGTAAAAGCAAGGATATTTTAGGGTTCCCTACTCCTTGCTTGTGTATAAATAAGGGAAGCCTTGCCCATTTCTTGTTAACCATTATTGTGATAGAAAATTTTTGAGCTTACTTTTGCTTGCAAGTTGTTATTCAGTGTTTGTTCACTTAGTGTAAGAGCAAGCTTGCATGCCTGCCTTTTACTGTAAGTTATTGTTTAGTTCATGTGTAATTTGTGTCAACTGTATTCTCGTTTGATTGCTAGATTGTAAGCTTGTTATTGCTACAAATTTGTTGTTCCAGAAGTGTAATTGTTATCAAAATTTTGAGAAAGGAAATCATATGCTTACTTTGCTTTGATCTACTGTCTCAGGTTTTGTTTTATGTGTTTCACTTATATAATCTTTATTTCATCTTGCATCTAAAATTACAATGAGTCTTAAGGTGTGCGTATGAAGGGAGTTTATGTAAGTTTTGTGTTAAATCATTTTGTGTTTACTTCTAACTCTTAAGCTCTGAGTTTACTTGAGTTGCTAGAAGCATCATTAGAGTAGGCCTAGTTGTAGTTGAAATTATGGAAAAGAGAAAACCTCAACTATGATGCTAGAGTTTTATAACCTTGTGCTCTTTGCTGAGAGCAAAAAGATTGGAAAATAGTTTAGTTTACTTTCTTTAAGCATCATCAGCAAAGAGGGAGCTTCCCCTCCTGATTTGATGAGTAGTTTATTTGTGCATAGTTGTCTGTTTCTAATCTGCATTCCAAAGGTGCGAATTGAAATGCTAGCAGTTTTTTGGCACCCACCATGGGGCACGGGGCATAAAACTTAAAGAAAGCTTACACTTTATGTCACGGGAATGACCATCCAATGTCCTACTGCTCCTGTTCAACAACCAGATCTTACTCCTGCTAGTATTCAACCAAATTTTGTGCTAATTGAAGGTGAGAAAATGGAAATCATCAATAGCTTGAGGAGTTTCATATTCGAAAAGAATGAAACTCCTACTCAATGGAGAAATGTAGCTATCATTCTAGATGAGGAAGAAAGGAAAGTTGACATATCAGTTGGAAGACCCGTGTAACCACATCCTGTGTGGAATTAGAAAATCCTGGCTTACAAAGTTTATACTAGGAGGAGAGACGCAAACATTGATACAAATCCTTTCTTTCCCCATACGCGCCCTACCGAATTTGGAGAGCCATCCAGCACAGTTCTCAAAGCCAACCAACAAGTACCTGAAGTTAAGCAAGAAGAACCTATGATCCAACCAGAAGAAATAGGTGATAACAACAACACTGATGCTAATAACTGCAATCAAAGATGTCCACCCCCATTACCTTGGGGTAACAACATTGGACCTTTGGCTTTGGAGGCAAATCACGAGTTACCTAAAGGGTCAAGGAAGTAGTTTCCCCAGATTCACAGTGATGGAACTCAACATCCTGATGATCATCTTTCTTCCTTCACAACGACATGTTCCATCTTGCATGTGGGACATGAAGATACTGATGTATGTCTCTTTGTTGAGACCCTTGTGGGAAATTTTGTCGATTGGTTCAACCACCTAGAGCCAGGCATCATTACAAACTAGGCAACTATGAGCGAGAAATTGTTGGCAAGATTCAAACCCGTTGAAGACAATCATTGAATGCTTTCCCTACTTTCAAACTCAAAGATGGAGGTCAATGAACCAATGAGGGAATTTTCGGCAAGGTTAAATTTCATGGTCACATGACTTTCTCATACACTCAATCTGTCACCTAAAATTATGTTGAACAGTTTCATTAATGCTCTTCCTTCTGAGATAGCCTTTTTCCTAAGACCAACTAATGAAACAAATTTAAAGGTTGCACAAGAAAATGCCATAGAGATTGGGGACAACATGATTACTTCTAGCAAGATGAAGATAGATGCTATCAGGCCTTTGGTTTAGAGTTTTGCAAACCCACTGCTACAGAAGGTAGCTAACGAGATGACTATTCTCAAGAGGCAGTTGCCTACTTAGCCTACACTATTTGCACCACCACCACCATATCAACCTCAACGACAGTATCAACCTCAGCAGTTGTACCAATCAAAGAGAAATAATTTCAACCTTACAATAATTACAGGACATGGTTGCTAGCTCCACCGAAACAAATAGTTGAAGCTACACAAAATGCACTACTTTGTTCTTTCCATGAGACCAACGCACATACCGGCTCTACATGCCCTGAAAACTTAAGAATGAATTAGATCATGAGATTTACTGAAGCTGTACCCAGTTCAAGTTTTGTACCTACACCAAGTTTGAATCTTGTCTTACCATAGACGGACAACTTCGATGGTGACTCTGCTATACGGTACTTTGAAAGTGAACCCGTTATTGAAGAAGAAGAAGATCCCCGTCAATACTCTCTTGCAGTGAATCATGAGAATTTTTCAACGCCTGTGTTTATGCATGCTCAACATCTGAAAGTACATAAAGAAGAAGAAGAAGAGAGACTGAAGTTAAAGGAAAAATTAAAAGAAGTGGCTTCCACTTCTAATCCTAAGTCTTTATCTCATGAGAACATTAAAGAAGTTGCTCAAGATTCATCTTCAACAACTTTTGACATTGTAGAATCCCTAATGAAGACAAAGGTGCAAATTTCTCAGTTGGAGTATCTCCAAGATCATTCAGAATAGCTTGATTGGATTCTTAAGTTTTTGAAGAAGGAACCTATTATACAGTTGACATTGCTCAAATCATCTATGTCAATAGAAGACAAGCCTAAACCCTTTTATATTTCTTTGTATATAGGAGGATTCAAATTGAGCAATTATATCATTAATTTAGGAGCCTCGGACAACGTCATGCCTCTACAAGTGATGAATGCTTTAGGAATTTTGTGCACTAAGACAAAAGACAATTGTTATTCGCTTGAGTCTAAGTCAATGTTATTGTCCAATCAATTAAAGGACGCTCACGTGAGGTTAGCGGCTTGCCCAGAGAAAAATATATTGATGACCATCTTAGTAGCTGATATTCCAGCTAGCTACGAAATGTTACTCAATAGAATCTTCTATAAAGATCTCGGAGGAGACATACACATGGATTGGTCTTCTGCAACTATTCCAATAAAGATAAGTAGTTTCAAATTAGAGCTAGAGGCCAAGTTTCATTTTACAGTGGTGAAGTCCCAAGACCGTCAAGCTCAAATTCTATATCAAGAAATAGGGCTTGGTACTTATGCTAAGCTATCGGAAATACCTAAAGAAAGTCAGGAGGTTGTGTGTTTTGTAGATAAATCAACAGAAGATCCCAAGTTGTGGACTATGCAGTTTGATGGGAGTTGCTCAACTGTTGGTTCGGGAGTGGGAGTTGTGATAATTTCTCTTGAAGGACATTTGTATCCATTTGCATACCACTTGCATATTGAGTGCACAAACAATATGACAAAATATGAGGAACTCTTACAAGGTCTCAAAAATGCGAAGGATATGGGTGTCAAACAACTTAGAGTTGAAGGTGATGTAGAGTTGGTCATAAAGCAGGTCAGAGATCAATTTTGAGTAAGAAAATATCGCTTACAACATTATAGAAATAGGGTGTGGAATGTAATCGAATGGTTCAAAGCATTTGACATAAAATTCATTCTTCGTCTAGACAATAGCAGAGCAGATGCCCTTGTGATATCAGCTTCTCTTTTCAGCCATATTCTGATTTTTGTCAGAATACATTCGCTATTGAGCTTGTTTATAGGCCAGTTGTCCCAAAAAATTGTGATAACTGGAAAGTCTTCGATGACAATGGCCACATTAAAGATTTTCTTGTCATGGGAGATAATTTTAAAGGATTATTCTTTGAAGGCAGTTCATCTCCTTTCAAAGAGTCAGTAACAGAAGTTTATAAAGTGACAGAAGTTGTAGAAGATATGAAAAAATCAAAAGAAACTGATTCAAGCATTATATAGTTGAAGGGTAATAATATTCCCATGGGCCCGGTATCCTTGCAGAATATATTTGATAGGCATGACAGATACATTCAAGATCAGAAGAACTCAGGAGATAAGACCTCAATAGAGCATTATCAAGTAAACATTAGTACTAAAGACAAGCCTCGACTTCTTAATTTTGGAAAATGTTGCACTGTAGAAGAAAGCAAGAAGTTTATCTCTTTGTTCAGGCAATATCGAGATTGTTTTGCCTAGTCCTACAAAGACATGAAATTTTTCACACCTAGATAATTGTCTCATACAATTCCTCTCAAACCTGAAGCTAAGCCCTTTAGTCAGAAACAAAGACACTATAATCCACAAATTCAAGATACAATCTATGAAGAAATTCAAAAGATGGCAGATGCTAAAATCATTTTTCCTATCCATCATTCCAATTGGGTGTCAAACATAGTTCTTGTATGTAAGAAAAATGGAGAGATCTAAATTTGTGTGGATTTAAGGACCTTAAATCAATCATCCCTCAAGGATAATTATCCTTTTCTGATCATGGAGCATAACTTATGAGTGGTTACCAGTTTGGAGATGTCTTTACTCAAGTACAATCAAATTGTAATGGTCGAAGAAGATCAGTTTAAGATGCCATTCACTACCCCATGGGGTACATTTGACTATGAAAGGATTCCCTTTGGCCTTGTTGGTTGAAAATTTTGTATACTTGAGAAGGTATAAAAAAGTGTGGTTTCATCCACAGTACGTGAGATAAACTCTCCTATTTTCAAAGGGAAGGCCCCCCCTTCGCTTTCTATTTTATCAATTCAGAAATTAATTATAGTTACAAATCTATTATAAACCTGGGTGAAACTCTCGTCTTGTTCTCTTTTTTCAGAAAAGATGACTATCCTTTTCTCTTATTTCAGAAAAGGATCACAATGGAAAGCATATATGATTAATAAAGTAAAGAAAGAAGCAAAGTTTCCATGAAGGCACAAAGTCCTTTGTTGCTCCTTTGGGACGGGAAAGCAATCTCCAAGCACAAAGTCTTGAGAATTAGAAATCCTATCTACCTTTTCGAAGTAATACTATGAAACAATATATATATATATAACAACACAAAGTCTGTAAATATAATGCACTTATGAGTCACAATTCCTAACTGTAAACCAATTTGATTTAATCCTTCAAACTTGAAGCACAAAGACTGCAAGAAATCAGATCAATGTCTTTTCACAATAACTCCACAATCCTTTCAAGAAGAACTCAGAAAATTACATTACCATGACATAAGAACACAGTAATGAAATGCAACAAGATTCAACACAAAGTCTGAAATCCTTATGCCTTCTTTATACCAGATTAAGTTCACATACACAAAGCTCAAAGTCTTTTTTGCTGTAAATTTCTGCAGAGTTTTCTCTATTGCCAAAAAGATAGATATTACAAAGGACCTCCTCAAGTATTTATAGGAGAGAGGCCTTGAGAAAAAGGTGGGAGGATCTCAACAAACTTGAGAAAACCTCTCAACCCCTAACTGATTGCAATTGACTTATTCAAAATTACAATCCAAATTGTGATTTGTCTTGTAAGAATTTACATGTAATTAAGTTTTCCAAAACTGCAAGAAAAGAATGCCTGCAATTTGCAAAACATGTTTTTACATATATTTTGTCAAAAGTAAAATACCTAAAACAACCTAATATTTTATTCTGTCTCGTTCCTAGCTTTGAAGGACAGAAACTTGCTAATAATTTCCTGCAACTCATCAAGATCGGGACCAAGTGTATTTCTAGCAATGACAACGGTTTTTATGATGACATCATAGTATCTGACGGTTGCCTCTCTATGCTCTTCGAAAGCAGCTTGCATTTTGTTAAAAACTAGCTGGTGATTGACAAACTTATGAATTGTATCCATAGAAAACTGATATGAATCCAACTCCTGATGAAGACTTGAAGTAATCTGAGAAACAACATCGCTGGCCGCAAGCAATTCACCTTCATGACTTAAAACTTTGCAAGGGATCTTCTCAAATTCTGAAAGCATGTCATGTTCAACTTCAACACTCATCTCAAGGGTGGCCTGGATATCTTTGATAAGATCTTGAATAACTAATGACTTGTTTGTCATAAGTTCCTCAAATTCTATGTATTTTTCCCTTTTGGAAATCACTGAGTTGCTGCATAGAATTTCCAGCTTCACTTGATCAATCTCATGCCAAATTTTTAAGTCTTTCTCAAGAGAATGTAGACTTTGTTGAAAGGCTTCTAGAGTTTGATTCATTTTGAATCTTGCTGCTTTGACAGTATTTAAATTCTTTAATGTCTTTTCAACCACTGGTATCCCTTGATCAATTAGTTGGGCTATCCAGGAATCAACTGCTTTAGCTTTTTGCACAATTTTTTCTAACTGCTTGACTGATTCCTTAGGGGCAAACAAAGATGGTGAACCAACTATTTCTGATGACCCAGTAATACTTTGAATAACTAAAACAAGTTGTTCATTTTCCTCTTTGAGCTTCTCCTTCTTGGCCAGAAGTTCATTGTAGTTTTGTGCCAAAGTTGTCACTGAACTCTGGGCATCTTGCATCACATTAGCATGAGTCTGCTTACCTAATTCCACCCTAGTGAATCTGTAATCTGAAACTTGCATCTCTTCATGTGGCTTGTTGACAAGAGGCTCTGCTATCTCAGCATATTTCATCTTGTTGTTGTCAACAAATACCTGTGAGACTATTTTGGCCTTCTTTGCAATCAACGGTTCAGATTTCTTTAATTTTTGCAAATCAAACACATCAGGAGAGACTGCTTGTTTCTTCCTCTTTGGAGCAACTGAGTTTAACCATGGAGGAAGGTCCAAGGTTCCTACCTCTGAAACAACAACTGCAGTCTGTGTAGAAATGGACTCAATCTGTGTCACAACTGAAATTCTAAGAGGCGCCTCAGTTTGCACAGCCACCATAGTTTGCTCAGAAGACAAATTACGATTAGGATCAGCCATGAAACAATCAAAGCTTGCTACTATTGTATCTATCTCTGGGAGAGTTATTTCAGATATTATCGAAAAGATTGGAGTTGTATCAAATACATTTTCCAAGTTGTCAGGCAAGCTCCTCACAAGCGTATTCATTATCAATGTAGCTGAAGAGTGATGAATAGCTTCCGAAGGTGGGATGGGAGAAACGAATACTGTGGAAAAAGAATCAACATCACTGTCAAAGGAAGAAATAGGAGATATTGCTAAAACAAGTATTGGAGCTTCCACATGAGGAGACATTTCACTTAGAATAGTAGAGGTCTCAAGAACCTCCTCTTCTTGCTGATCCAAAACTTGTATCTGCGTTTCTTGAACTTCTTTCCCCTTCACTGTTTCCTTTTCCAACAGTTCCTTTATAGCCCGGCTTACTCTTAACTTTATTTTGGTACCTAAAGAAGAAGCTCCTTCTTTTGATTTATCTCTAATCTCTTACTTCAATCCTTTAGGCCCAACTGAATCATTCTCAACTCCATTTCTGATTTTTATAGTCTTAACACCTATGCTTTTAAGCCAAGTGTTGGTATTTGCTAAGACTGAATGAAATCTATCAAAAATGGAGGTAGATTCCTTCTGAGACCACTGGATTGCAGGAATAGAAGCATTAGCTACCTCTTGTTCTTCATATTCAAGATCTAAAACCTGCCCATCATCAATTACTCCTTCAGGAACCAAGGTTAGATTAAGATCAATAACTTGTTCCACAGTGAGCCTGCAATAATCCATTTTATAGATATCATTTTCTGATCGAAGATCTGCCCAAATGTCTTCAATGCGCTGCACATGAGTGAAAGCTCTCTTAATTTTATCTTTCACTCTTCTATAGTCAAATTCCATTCTGGCCTGGAATTTCATCAACTTTATTTCTTGAAGTTCAGCTTCCATTGCTTTTTCCCTTGAGGAAGTTGTCAAAAGAGTACCTCCCAATCATCAATGGATTATGTGATGAGATATTGACTCCAGTCTTATGTTGGGTAGCTTGGCGTGCATGTACTGTCATCAACTACCTTCCTAACTCCATCAAAATGATCCTATCTGTTGAATACCTTGGAAGCATATAAGGCTGGTCTTCAAAATAGCCAACTCTCATATAAGTGAAAGTAGGGAACTGAAGAAATAAGCAACCATACTCATTTACTTTTCTCCTTGCAGCCTCAGACACCCTGTTAATTTCTAGTGCTTTGTCGAACAAACACATGAAATGACCAAAGAAAGCATCTTGAACTCTTCTGTAATGGACTCGACTTTGCCTTAAAGTCAGCTGATCGTAATACTCCCAGACAAGGACCAATGATCTATCACCTCTAGTAGAAAGGCCTGGAAATTGCCTCAATGAAGCTGCTATATAAACCAGATATGAGTTCATGTAGAAGGTGAGTGTGGTTGGAACCTGTGCAAGCTGTTCACACAAACTATCACTGATTATTTCACCCCAAAAGATTGGGTACTGTGCTTTCTTGATAACTACAATGAATTTGTACATCCAGTTTTCAAACATATTAGAAACTTTCAACCCCACTATTCTGCTCAAGAGAGTGATCATATCATTAATCTCCTCCTTAAAATCAGATCGATACAATTTGGGTATCCGGGTCACACAAGGTCGTGATTTGAGAAGCCACCTGTGATTGATATGTTTAATACAATCATTCTTTTTTTGCTCGTAATGAGTATGAGCACTCTTCACTGTGATTTCTTAATATGTAGGAACATCTGGAACTCTGAAGATTCTGTTGATAGTTTCAGGATCAAGTCTAATAACCACGTTGTCGTCGTCATCCTTGATGGTTCTAGATTTACTATCAAAACGGGATGCACATGCAAGAACAAATTCTGGCTCAAGGGCAGCAACAGGAAAAGAAGAGATCGGGTGAATATGACTTATCAACAACAACTGCATATCGTGAGAAGTCGATTTCTGTGCCCTCTTGAGAAACTCGGACATATCAACATGCCCAATTTATGTGTCTTTGATCTCATCTATGTTTGAGACCACATGAGATGAAGAAATCTCATTTTGATACTTATCAAACTTATATTTCATCTTTTTGTTTGCTGGAGAAGTCGGTTCATCTGTCATTGAACAGGAATCTGCAAGACTACGGTGAAAACCCCATAAGGTTAGAACATCATTAGCATCAACATGCGAAGACATAGTAGTCATTATCAACAAGATTCACACCCTAGGGCAATGAAACTGCCTTCTGAATGATGATAGAGAATGAATGGGGAAAGACCAATTTAGATCTTGGTGAGGTGATTGCGATTGAAAACGATGCTTTGTCTTTTTGGAATAGCAAGTCAAAAAGAAGGGTTTTCTAACTTAAAATTGAAGATAAGTCAAAAAGTTCAACTTTTGGGCTTTTTGGAGCATTTCAGGTTTTTGTGTGTTTTCAACAATTTTATAAAATGCAATCGGGACTTTTGGCCATTTAAACAATTTTTATTTTTTACAACTTTTAAACAATTGCTATTTTCATGACAAACCCCGATTTGCTATTTGAAGAAAAAAACCTGAATTTGACCCAAGGCATTTTTATTTTTTGCGGAAAATGGTAATGGAGGTTTTAGGGGAATGAATATGAATAAATGGAACGAATAAAATGGTGTGAGGCGAATTTGGCAAAGGAAAACAGAAATGACAAATGACAAATGGAAATGGTGAAAGATGAAAAATGATTTTGTGAGAAACGCGTTTTCACCATGAGGAAATACGGTTAAGGTGTTTTGGATATCGCATTGCACAATACGTTTGCAGATCATGAGACTTGTCTTCTAAGAAGTGATAACATAGCCACGAAAAAGACTTTTTGAACAAAAACGTGATTTCAAGAAAACATGATTTAGCAAAGAGAAAACGTGCTTGCAAAAATGACGTTTTTTTGACAATGTCACCAAAGATAAAACGTGAATCAGCAAAAAGGAAACTTCGACATTACCAAGACAAAAGAACAGTAAAAAGGAGATCACTAAACAAAACGCGACCTTGACAAAGAGAGATGTTTTATGAAACATATACTCAACAAAAGGAAAAAATGCCTTCACCTTGTACCACGCGATTTGCAGATGACAAGAAAACAACAACAAATAAAGAGAACAAGGAACCATACCTGGAAGAAAAAGAAGCTGAAACACAGAATGAAGAAGAAGAACCCTTGAAAATTTGAATTTTCTTTCTTAGACAATGAGAGCCTAAATATCCGAGCTGGGGGCGCGATTCTGGTTGAAGGATTTATGAAAGCTCCCAAGGAAAGAGGAAAGCAATCAAATTGGGACACAAACTCTTCAAATCTGAGCAAACTTCTTCAAATCGGGTTTTCCAAGCCAAGCAACAACAAAAACAAGCAAATTCGGGTTTTCTATTCCACTTAGCAATTTTACTTTTTGTCAAATGGATAAATCGGACTTTTCAACTCCTATAATAATTTTCATTTTAACAAAATGAGGGTTTTTGAGTAACTTAAACAATTTCGGGCTTTTTACTCCCTTTGACAATTTTTCTTTTAACAAAAATCGGAACTTTTGAGCCACTTGAGCAATTTTGGGTTTTTGAATCACTTTAACAATTTCGGACTTTCTGCTCACTAAAACAATTTTGCTTAAAGGCTTGAAATTCCCTATTCTGCTGAGCTACCTAAAAATCCCGAATTTGACCAAAAAGACTTAGAATTTGACAAAAGCGGAAAGGGAAGCTGATGAAAGGATTCCCAAGGGGATCATCAATTAAAACCTGAAGTTTTTTAACCTCAACACCTCGTAAAACATGCTTTAGAGAGAAAAACTTCAATTTTTTTGGTAGGTTGCTCCAATTTTTGTCATGTCAAAAATTGAGGACAACAGTTGGCTCCGACTGGGAAACGACCTTTGTGAACAAAGGTTGTAGAATCCAGAATCTCAAAATTCTTCAGTGTCCTTTCCATTGGGTAACGGAGTCAACAAACAAAACTCAAAAAGATAAATAAAGAAAGAAGAAGGACTAAAAAGACCAAAAAGACCAAAAACTAAAAAGACTCAAAGGACTAAACAGACCAAACCTTATGTATAAAAAACAATCTGAAACTCTACTGAAAGTAGTGTTTTAGATGCTGCCCACTGTAAGGCAGTGCGAATGGAGTGCCATCTTGATATGCTAGTAGAAAACTATTTTCACCAATCACTTGATGAATTATAAAAGGGCCACGCCATAAAGAATCAAATTTCCCATGCATGCCTTTAGGCTCTCTCCTTTTATCCCAAAGCAACACACGATTTCCAACTTGGAAAATCTTCTGCTTTGCTTTCTTGTCAAAGAGACTTTTAACTTGCTTCTGATGGTCATTGATGCAATCCACCACTTGTGACCTTTGTTCCTCTAATTGTGAGAGAAACATTATCCGTTTATCCAGAGAACCTTCAAATGTATCATCTTCGACAACCTTGTCCAATTTGAGAGTTGGGAGTTCCAATGTGATAGGAATTTCCGCATTCACACCATAGAGCAGTTGAAATGGAGACATGTCGATGGCTCTCTTGGGTGTAATTCGATCAGCCCATAAAGCATCATACAACGCTTTATGCCATGATCTTTGATTCGCATCCACAAGCTTTCGTATTATAGTGATCAGGTTCTTGTTACTCGATTCTGCTTGACCATTACCTTGAGGGTAATAATCTGATGAGTGAGCCAATATAATGCTATAGTCAAAACAGAATTGAGTTACCTCATAGGAGGAGAATGAAGATGCATTATCTGTCACTACCTTGTATGGAACACCAAATCTTGATATGATGTTCTCTTTCAAAAACCTACACACTACCTCAGATGTAGCATGTTTTACAGGAACAACCTCTACCCACTTGGTAAAATAATCCATTGCAGCAAGAACGTAGGTATGTCCAGCACTTGAATGAGGATTGATGACACCAATGAAGTCAATCCCCCATTGTCTGAATGGTTCTTCTATTACGACTAGTTTTAGTGGTTGTGCCATCATCTTTGGCTTGCCAACAAACTGTTGACATTGTACACATTTGCGTACCCATTTGTATGTATCTTGAAAAAGTGTTGGCCAGTAATACCTAGCCCTCAAGATCTTATGAGCAGTTACTGATGGAGAAAAGTGCCCGCCACATGCTAAATTATGGAAAGATTCTAGCAACCTATCCTCCTGTGCTTTATCAACACAACACTGAAAATTGCCATCAAGAGTTCTTTTATACAAACCACTATCCCAAAGAACGTAGTTTGCAGCCTTAAGCTTCAAATTTCTCTTTTCTTTAAAAGAGAGATGAGTTGGACATTCACCATAAGTTAGAAAATAGGCGATGTTTGAATACCATTCATCAGTAGTGCTAACAAACAACACCTTGGGAAGGTCTTCGTAAACCTCCTCTTCACCTTCTTCTGAACTGCTCTTAGCCATAAGCTGACATAGACCTCTTCCACGGACCAGCTTGGTAGGCTTTATTTCTAAATCATACTCTTGGATTTTTGCCACCCAATTGCCTCTTTTTGTACCAAAATCTTGCTGCATCAAAATAGATTTGACTACGGTATCTAGAACTAAAACCACTGTATGAGAATTGAGAATGTAGAATCTAAAATATTTCACTGGCTTTACCACAGCAAAAGCATTTTTCTCGATTGTGGAATATTTGAGTTCATGAAGTTTTAAGGGACAACTCATGAAGGCGATAGGAGACTCAATCCCTTCTGAATTTTGCTGCATCAGAATAGCAGACATGGTATGCTCGGAAGCATAACTATACATTATGAAGTCTTTAGTGTAATCTGGACAAACCAGCACTGGGGTGCGAGCAATCGCATCCTTGATGTCAGCGAAAGCAGCTTTACCTTCATCATTCCAACAAAAAACAGATTTCCCTTTCATCATATCAATGATATGACGTGTCTTTTCCGCAAAGTTTGGGACGAATCTTCTAAAGAAATTCACTTTCCCAAAGAAAGAATGAACAACTGTCTTACTAGATGGCAAGGGGAGATTTTGAATAGATTTTACTCTCTCCGAGTCGATCTTGATTCCTTCTTCTGACACAACAATGTCCCAGAAGTTTTCCCTCAATTACCCCAAAGACTGATTTCTTGGGATTAAGAGAAACGTCGTGTTTCTGACACCTTTCCAGCACATCTTGTAAATGAAACAGATGATTATCATGGTCTTTTGAAAAGACAGTAAGGTCATCCAAATACACCACAATATACCTTCCCAAGATGCCACAAAAGGCTAAGTCCATTGCTCTTTGAAAATTTGCCCCTGTGTTAATCAATCCAAAAGGCATTCTGCGATACGCAAAAGTGCCCCATGGAGTGGTAAAAGCAGTTTTGTGTCTGTCTGCTTCACTTACTTCAATCTAGTTGTAGCCTGAAAATCCGTCCAGCATAGACATCATCTGAGCTCCTCTCACTGTTTGTAATACTTGGTCCATTATAGGCAAAGGATAATTATCCTTCAATGACTACTGATTGAGGTTCTGAAAATCCACACAGATGTGAATTTCTCCATTCTTTTTGCGCACTGGAACTATAATAGCTACCCATGTTGAATGATGAATAGGAAATATAATTTGTGCATCTAGCATCTTCTAAATTTCTGAATGAATACTGCCAGAAATTTTGGGATTGTACTGACGTTGCTTTTGTCTAAAGGGAGTTGCGTTAGTTTTCAAAGGGATTTGATGCTAAACTTCTCCTGACTGAAAAGATTTCAGATCATCATAGGAATAAGCCAACACATCGTTGTCCTGACGTAACAATTGTATAATCTGACCTCTCTCTTCAGAAGTGCAGCTGTTACCAATGTTAATCATCTTGGGATCATCTTCAGACCCAATATTAAACTTGTCATACCCCGTATGAGAATCTGAATTGACTTGTTGCTGCTTTTTGATATAACGGTCATGTTTGTCAAAAAGCTTTTCTAGCGAGACCAGTCCCTTATGAATTTTATTTCCTTTTAACTGCAAGATTTCGTCATCTGATTCAGGCAAAATGTCTATCATGGAATCTGAAGAGGGAGAGGAACTGCTTCCTTCAAAATACAGATTATTAAAACCATCATCAACTTGTAAAAAGTTAATAATCTGCTTATCATCATTGAAAATCTGCCAATGATCCCAATTATTAGGTACGCTGGGTTTGCAGATTAATTCAACAACATACTTATCTTGATTAAAATCAAGATGAGGAATTAGGAGAGTAGCTAAAACTGCAAGGGAATCAACTCTGTCATTGAATTCTCTAGGAACAACTAAAATGCTGAAAGCATCAAAGTCTTGGATATTCTCCCACACAAGGTTGCAATAATGTTGAAGTCTATCATTCCTTGTCTGATAGGTATTCTTTACTTGACAGACTACCAACTCTGCATCTCCTTGAACATGCAGATTTTTAATTCCTCTTTTGAGTGCAACACTCATTCCTAATAGAAGAGCTTCATATTATGTCGTGTTGTTAGTGTTTGCAAACTGTAACTTGAAAGAATATGGCAAGATCTCACCTTTTGGAGAAATGAGAACCACACCAACACCGGATCCATTGGTAGCACAACTGTCGTCAAACTCTAGAGTCCAAACATCGTTAGAGCTATCATCAATATAAAGGCTGCTGGAATCTCCTTCTTCTAAAGTAGAAGAAAGAGTGCTCTCTTCTTCCATAGGAGAAGGTTGATTTTCTTCAACTTGAGGAAGAATCTGAAAATCTTTTTCTGTAGTTGAAGATGCGGCATCTTCCACCATATTATCAAGGGATTTTTCAGCTGGTATTAAATCCTCTCCATTATTAGAAGGCCCTTCACTTGTTGAGAGAACTGAAGAATGAGTTGAAGACCAATCTTCAGCAAATTCGGAAACCTCTTCAGTATGGAGATAATAATTCCCGAAACTAGCTGATTCAAAGAGAATCTGCGCATGAGGGTCATCAAATTTCACTACTGTATACTTAGTTTCCCTTTCAGGAACTAATTTCTGCACAATGCCCTTGATAGGAATCCTGGCCTCCGTCACATCCATATTGAGCTCGCCACCTACATCTTTATAGAAATTGCATCCAAGTAACATCCCATAAGAAGCTGGAACGTCTGCAACAAGGACAGTCATTTTTATCTTTTTCTCAAGGAAAGCTGCAAAGGCAAATTGTGCGTCTTTGATTTGCCCAACAAGGGGCACTTGCTTATTATCCATAGAGTAACAATTACCAAAAGTCTTGGTAAGAGTTAATCCAAGGCAATCTGCCACTTTGATTGGCATGACATTATCCGAGGCACTAGAATCAATAATGCAGTTACTCAATTTGAAACCATTAATAAGCAAAGAAATATAGAAAGGATCTATCTTTCCTGGAGCTGAAGATGGAATGATTACCAGATTATTGGGCAAATTCTTGGCCTCTTGAACAGCAGGGATACTGGAACTAGGACGAGTATCCTTACTTTTTACAAATTTAACCAATCTTTCGAATTGGTCGAGATTAGCTTGGAGATACTCTACCTCAGACATTTGGACCTTAGTTTTCCTAGCATGGTCAATGATATCGGAAGCTTGAAAAGAATTTGCTAGGGAAGTAAATGGTGTATTTTCAGTCATTGATTTAGGATTTGACACACTGGTCTTAGGCTCACTAGAAGGAACAGTGGAAGAGCTACTTACTTGAGCTTTGGATGAATCCTTAGTTAAAGTGGGCAGCGGTGTCCCCTTTTTAGCAATGGTAACTGGTAACTGAACGTTGTTTTTCACCTTTGCTCCTTCATCTTGCTGAGCCAACCGAGTTTGGGATCGTGTCATCACAGCATACACTTGGCCTCCAACATTTTCAGCTTCTGTTGAACTGTCATAGTGCATATACCGTATAGTGGAGTCGCCAGCCGCCTCTCCATCTTCTTGGTTAAAGACAGCTTCATCTTCTGCTTGAAAATCATCAGAAGAAAGTTCTTCTCGATCAATTTCATAATATCCAACAGCTGAATTCTTTGGAGGAGCTTCAAGTGCAAGCCTCTCGGGAGGAGGGGGCAATTTAGCTTGATTTTTGGCAGCATAGTTGGAAGCAGAATTTGGATATGCCTTTCTAGGGATATCCTTGTATGGAGCAGCATAAGAAACTTGTGAAACTTGCTTCTTTAAGGCAAGAAGTTCATTAGCTAACTTTTGCACCATAGGATCAGTAGAGGCTGAAGTAGAAGATTCAGAAAAGGAATTTCCTTTGAATCGATTAGGATCCTTCTGGATTTTCCCAGCCAAGATCAAATCATCTTCAATCTCTGTAGCAAGGACTTGAGCATGAGACAAACTTGTCGGAGCAGCTCTTCTCAGCAGAAAACTGACTTTCGGTAGCTGAGTGTTGATGAAGAAACACTTGAGATTGGTGGGAGTCTGTTGAGAATCAGTGGGAATTCCATTTGCTAATTTATTGAACTTAGCAATAAATTCACACATGTTCTCATGTGTGTCTTTCTTCATTTGTGTTAGCTGAGCCAACAATGCGTGTTCATCCTCGGCAGGCTTGAAACGCTCTTCAAACTTACTCTTAAGTGTATCCCAACTAGTGATATCACCAGCTCTTAGATTGTAAAACCAGTCAGCTGCAATTCCTTGCAGTGTTTCTACAAATAGTCGTACAGCAACGTCTTGATGTTCCACGCCTAGAACACCACACGCCATAGAAAATGCTTTGATATGTTCATCGGGGTGCTGCTTACCATCTCCATGAAACTTGGGTAGATTCTTACGTGAGCCTTGAGGAAGGGCATGGAGAGGTGGGGTAAGATTTAAAGGACCGAACGTTACTCCCCATGGACCATGAGCCATTGCTTGGATAGTAGGAACAACTGAAATTAATGGCTTGAAGAAAAAGGCTGAAAGTTCACTCAGGATGGGGCTTTTCTTTTTGGATGGAGGAAAACTTGTAGTTCGTGAAAAAGGGGATATGGTAGTGAGAAGATCAAATCTAGCTTGTTCAGCCCAACTTAATCCAGTAGCTTGGGAACTTTGTCCCTTCTTACGTCGAACGTACTAACGAATGTCTTCCAGCGTAGAAACTTAACAACAAACCAAGTAAATTAGTATAAAATAAGGACACTAGACTTCAAAAGAAAGAAAGAGGCTTTCAAATGTGCTCGTAATCCCCAGCGGAGTCTCCAAAAACTGTTGGTTGAAAATTTTGTATACTTGAGAAGGTATACAAAATTGTGGTTTCAGCCACAGTATGTGAGATAAACTCTCCTATTTTAAAAGGGAAGGCTCCCCCTTCGCTTTCTATTTTATCAATTCAGAAATTAGTTCTAGTTACAAATCTTTTCTAAACCTGGGTGAAACTCTCATCTTGTTCTCTTTTTTCAGAAAAGACGACTATCCTTTTCTCTTATTTCAGAAAAGGATCACAATGGAAAGCATATATGATTAATAAAGTAAAGAAAGAAGCAAAGTTTCCATGAAGGCACAAAGTCCTCCGTTGCTTCTCCGAGACGGGAAAACAATCTCCAAGCACAAAGTCTTGAGAATTAGAAATCCTATCTACCTTTTCGAAGTAATACTATGAAACAATATATATATAATAGCACAAAGTCTGTAAATATAATGCACTTATGAGTCACAATTCCTAACTGTAAACCAATTTGATTTAATCCTTCAAACTTGAAGCACAAAGACTGCAAGAAATCAGATCAACGTCTTTTCACAATAACTCCACAATCCTTTCAAGAAGAACTCAGAAAATTACATTACCATGACATAAGAACACAGTAATGAAATGCAACAAGATTCAACACAAAGTCTGAAATCCTTATGCCTTCTTTATACCACTTGAAAATTAAGTTCACATACACAAAGCTCAAAGTCTTTTCTGCTGTAAATTTCTAGAGAGTTTTCTCTATTGCCAAAAAGATAGATATTACAAAGGACCTCCTCAAGTATTTATAGGAGAGAGGCCTTGAGAAAAAGGTGGGAGGATCTCAACAAACTTGAGAAAATCTCTCAACCACTAACTAATTGCAATTGACTTATTCAAAATTACAATCCAAATTGTGATTTGTCTTGTAAGAATTTACATGTAATTAAGTTTTCCAAAACTGCAAGAAAAGAATACTTGCAATTTGCAAAACTTGTTTTTACATATATTTTGTCAAAAGTAAAATACATAAAACAACTTAATATTTTATTTTGTCTCGTTCCTAGCTTTGAAGGATAGAAACTTGCTAATAATTTCCTGCAACTCATCAGGATCGGGACCAAGTGTATTTCTAGCAATGACAACGGTTTTTATGATGACATCATAGTATCTGACGGTTGCCTCTCTATGCTCTTTGAAAGCAGCTTGCATTTTGTTAAAAACCAGCTGGTGATTGAAAAACTTATGAATTATATCCATAGAAAACTAATTTGAATCCAGTTCCTGATGAACACTTGCAGTAATCTGAGAAACAACATTGCTGGCTGCAAGCAATTCACCTTCATGACTTAAAACTTTGCAAGGGATCTTCTCAAATTCTGAAAGCATGTCATGTTCAACTTCAACACTCATCTCAAGGGTGGCCTGGATATCTTTGATAAAATCTTGAATAACTAATGACTTGTTTGTCATAAGTTCCTCAAATTCTATGTATTTTTCCCTTTTTGAAATCACTGAGTTGCTGCATAGAATTTCTAGCTTTACTTGATCAATCTCATGCCAAATTTTTAAGTCTTTCTCAAGAGAATGTAGAATTTGTTCAAAGGCTTCTAGAGTTTGATTCATTTTGAATCTTGCTGCTTTGACAGTATTTAAATTCTTCAATGCCTTTTCAACCACTGGTATCCCTTGATCAATTAGTTGGGCTGTCCAGGAATCAACTGCTTTAGCTTTTTGCACAATTTTTTCTAATTGTTTGACTGATTCCTTAGGGGCAAACAAAGATGGTGAACCAATTATTTCTGATGACCCAGTAATCCTTTGAATAACTGAATCAAGTTGTTCATTTTCCTCTTTGAGCTTCTCCTTCTTGGCCAGAAGTTCATTGTAGTTTTGTGCCAAAGTTGTCACTGAACTCTGGGCATCTTGCATCACATTAGCATGATTCTGCTTACCTAATTCCACCCTAGTGAATCTGTAATCAAAAACTTGCATCTCTTCATGTGGCTTGTCGACAAGAGGCTCTGCTGCCTCAGCATATTTCATCTTGATGTTGTCAACAAATACCTGTGAGAGTGTTTTCGCCTTTTTTGCAATCAATGGTTTAGATTTCTTTAATTTTTGAAAATCAAACACATCAGGAGAGACTGCTTGTTTCTTCCTCTTTGGAGAAACTGAGTTTAACCATGGAGGAAGGTCCAAGGTTCCTACCTCTGAAACAACAATTGCAGTCTGTGTAGAAATGGACTCAGTCTGTGTCACAACTGAAATTCTAGGAGGCGTCTCAGTTTGCACAGCCACCATAGTTTGCTCAGAAGACAAATTATGATTAGGATCAGCCATGAAACAATCGAAGCTTGCTACTGCTGTATCTATCTCTGGGAGAGTTATTTCAAATATTACCGGAAAGATTGGAGTTGTATCAAATACATTTTCCAAGTTGTTAGGCAAGCTCCTCACAGGTGTATTCATTATCGATGTAGCTGAAGAGTGATGAATAGCTTTTGAAGGTGGGATGGGAGAAACGAATACTGTAGAAAAAGAATCAACATCACTGTCAAAGGAAGAAATAGGAGATATTGCTGAAACAGGTATTGGAGCTTCCACATGAGGAGACATTTCACTTAGAATAGTAGAGGTCTCAAGAACCTCCTCTTCTTGCTGATCCAAAACTTGTATCTGCGTTTCCTAAACTTCTTTCCCCTTCACTGTTTCCTTTTCCAATGGTTCCTTTATAGCCCGGCTTACTCTTAACTTTATTCTGGTACCAGAAGAAGAAGCTCCTTCTTTTGATTTATCTCTAATCTCTTACTTCAATCCTTTAGGCCCAACTGAATCATTCTCAACTCCATTTCTGATTTTTATAGTCTTAACACCTATGCTTTTAAGCCAAGTGTTGGTATTTGCTAAGACTGAATGAAATCTATCAAAAATGGAGGTAGATTCCTTCTAAGACCATTGGATTGCAGGAATAGAAGCGTTAGCTACCTCTTGTTCTTCATATTCAAGATCTAAAACTTGCCCATCATCAATTACTCCTTCAGGAACCAAGGTTAGATTAAGATCAATAACTTGTTCCACAATGAGCCTGCAATAATCCATTTTATAGATATCCTTTTTTGATCGAAGATTTTCCCAAATGTCTTCAATGCGGTGCACATGAGTGAAAGCTCTCTTAATTTTATCTTTCACTCTTTTGTACTCAAATTCCATTCTGGCCTGGAATTTCTTCAACTTTATTTCTTGAAGTTCAGCTTCCATTGCTTTTGCCCTTGAGGAAGTTATCAAAGAGTACCTCCCAATCATCAATGGATTATGTGATGAGATATTGACTCCAGTCTTATGTTGGGTAGCTTGGCGTGCATGTACTGTCATCAACTACCTTCCTAACTCCATCAAAATGATCCTATCTGTTGAATACCTTGGAAGCATATAAGGCTGGTCTTCAAAATAGCCAACTCTCATATAAGTGAAAGTAGGGAACTGAAGAAATAAGCAACCATACTCATTTACTTTTCTCCTTGCAGCCTCAGACACCCTGTTAATTTCTAGTGCTTTGTCGAACAAACACATGAAATGACCAAAGAAAGCATCTTGAACTCTTCTGTAATGGACTCGACTTTGCCTTAAAGTCAGCTGATCGTAATACTCCCAGACAAGGACCAATGATCTATCACCTCTAGTAGAAAGGCCTGGAAATTGCCTCAATGAAGCTGCTATATAAACCAGATATGAGTTCATGTAGAAGGTGAGTGTGGTTGGAACCTGTGCAAGCTGTTCACACAAACTATCACTGATTATTTCACCCCAAAAGATTGGGTACTGTGCTTTCTTGATAACTACAATGAATTTGTACATCCAGTTTTCAAACATATTAGAAACTTTCAACCCCACTATTCTGCTCAAGAGAGTGACCATATCATTAATCTCATCCTTAAAATCAGACCGATACAATTTGGGTATCCGGGTCACACAAGGTCGTGATTTGAGAAGCCACCTGTGATTGATATGTTTAATACAATCATTCTTTTTCTGCTCGGAATGAGTATGAGCACTCTTCACTGTGATTTCTGAATATGTAGGAGCATTTGGAACTCTGAAGATTCTGTTGATAGTTTCAGGATCAAGTCTAATAACCACGTTGTCGTCGTCATCCTTGATGGTTCTAGATTTACTATCAAAACGGGATGCACATGCGAGAACAAATTCTGGCTCAAGGGCAGCAATAGGAAAAGAAGAGACCGGGTGAATATGACTTCTCAACAACAACTGCATATCGTGAGAAGTCGATTTATGCACCCTCTTTAGAAACTCGGACATATCAACATGCCCAATTTATGTGTCTTTGATCTCATCTATGTTTGAGGCCACATGAGATGAAGAAATCTCATTCTGATACTTATCAAACTTATATTTCATCTTTTTGTTTGCTGGAAAAGTCGGTTCGTCTGTCATTGAAGAGGAATCTGCAAGACTGCGGTGAAAACCCCATAAGGTTAGAACATCATTAGCATCAACATGCGAAGACATAGTAGCCATTATCAACAAGATTCACACCCTAGGGCAATGAAACTGCCTTCTGAATGATGATAGAGAATGAATGGGGAAAGACCAATTTAGATCTTGGTGAGGTGATTGCGATTGAAAACGATGCTTTGTCTTTTTGGAACAACAAGTCAAAAAGAAGGGTTTTCTAACTTAAAATTGAAGATAAGTCAAAAAGTTCAACTTTTGGGCTTTTTGGAGCATTTCGGGTTTTTATGTGTTTTCAGCAATTTTATAAAATGCAATCAGGATTTTTGGCCATTTAAACAATTGCTATTTTCATGACAAACCCCAATTTTCTATTTGAAGACAAAAACCCGAATTGGACCCAAGGCATTTTTATTTTTTTTTTGCGGAAAATGGTAATGGAGGTTTGAGGGGAATGAATATGAATAAATGGAATGAATAAAATGGTGTCAGGTGAATTTGGCAAAGGAAAATAGAAATGACAAATGACAAATGGAAATGGTGAAAGATGAAAAACGATTTTGTGAGAAACGCATTTTCACCATGAGGAAATACGGTTAAGGTGTTTTGGATATCACATTGCACAATACGTTTGCAGATCATGAGACTTGTCTTCTAAGAAGTGATAACATAGCCATGAAAAATACATTTTGAACAAAAATGTGATTTCAAGAAAACATGATTTAGCAAAGAGAAAACGTGCTTCCAAAAATGACGTTTTTTTGACAATGTCACCAAAGAAAAAACGTGAATCAGCGAAAAGGAAACTTCGACATTACCAAGACAAAAGAACAGTAAAAAGGAGATCACCAAACGAATCGCGACCTTGACAAAGAGAGACGTTTTATGAAACATATACTCAACAAAAGGAAAAAACGCCTTCACCTTGTACCACGCGATTTGCAGATGACAAGAAAACAACAACAAATAAAGAGAACAAGGAGCCATACCTAGAAGAAAAAGAAGTTGTAACACAGAATAAAGAAGAAGAACCCTTGAAAATTCGAATTTTCTTTCTTAGACAATGAGAGCCTAAATATCTGAGCTTGGGGCGCGATTCTGGTTGAATGATTTATGAAAGCTCCCAAGGAAAGAGGAAAGCAATCAAATTGGGACACAAACTCTTCAAATCTGAGCAAACTTCTTCAAATCGGGTTTTCCAAGCCAAGCAACAACAAAAACAAGCAAATTCGGGTTTTCTATTCCACTTAGCAATTTTACTTTTTGTCAAATGGATAAATCGGACTTTTCAGCTCTTATAACAATTTTCATTTTAACAAAATGAGGGTTTTTTAGTAACTTAAACAATTTCGGGCTTTTTGCTCCCTTTGACAATTTTTCTTTTAACAAAAATCGAAACTTTTGAGCCACTTGAGCAATTTCGAGTTTTTGAATCACTTTAACAATTTCGGACTTTTTGCTCACTAAAACAATTTTGCTTTAAGGATTGAAATTCCCTATTCTGTCGAGCTGCCTAAAAAACCCGAATTTGACCAAAAAGACTTAGAATTTGACAAAAACGGAAAGGGAAGCCGATGAAAGGATGCCCAAGGGGATCATCAATTAAAACTTGAATTTTTTTAACCTCAACACCTTGTAAAACGTGCTTTAGAGAGAAAAACTTCAAATTTTTTGGTAGGTTGCTCCAATTTTTGTCATGTCAAAAATTGAGGACAACAGGCCTTATCAATACCGGTGCTACATTTCAGAGAGCCATGGATTTGGCTTTTGGAGATTTGAAGAACAAAGTGATTGTTGTCTACCTTGATGACCTCATCATTTTCTCAAAGATGCGAGGAGATCATTTTTCACACTTAGGGAAAGTGTTTGAGAGATGCAAGTACCAAAAAAATTCATTGAATTCTAAGAAGTCCATCTTTGCAATGACAGAAGTGTAAGGGAAACCGGGTCATCTCAGATAGAAACATTTAAGAACAACAATGCCTTCAGTGATTTTAATTCCTTCAAATTGCCTCAAAGACACAACCACTGTGCCATAAAGCGGAAACAAGCATATTTGATTTCCCACATTAACCCTTATAAGAAAAGCACATGCAGAATTAACTAGATTCAACACTATGCACAAATTCAAATTCGCAGAATCAACCAACATTAAAGACACATAAATGGACACAAATTTATGTGGGGAAAACCCTTACGAGTAATAAACCCCACACTCCAAAAGATCTAGCCATTGTATTATTCAACAAAAAAAGAGTTACAACACAATTCAAGCTTACAGCTTTTACAGGAGTTTACACATCTTATCCATCTGGAGAATACAGACAACAATCGTAACTGTTCAGAATCCTCGCACAACATACAGTGTAGATCCATCTCCTCTAACTAGTCTACTCTCTACTAGCCAACCTCTCAACCAACCAAGCCCTTCATCTTCTCAGGTTCACATTCTTTTCATCCTTTTTAATAGCATTCTCATTTTTCCCTTATAATGTTCCAGAACTGTCGCAACCAACAAGTCAATCGAACATTATTTTCCACCTCACCATTCGTCGGGTCCCACTTAGACATTTTATACAGGTCACCGAGTCAGCCATCGTCGTATTGGGGAGAGCACCTTCAAAGTCCTATCGATGAAGCACTATCCTAGCGACAAGTGAGTTCAACATTGCATCATTCCATTGTTTCGTCGATGACACAAGCTTCAGTGTCTCACCAAAGACAACTTCTCACCGATGAGGATCCAATGCTACACATCGGGTTGTCATTGTGACATCTTATAGACTCCCATCGACGATGTCATCTCTCACCGATAAGTCTTTACCACCATGCAAGTCACTGCTCCATCAGACTCACCAAGAATTCAGTTACTGAGTGTCGAAGAGACATCAGAAAATCTCACACCGAACTTGCATCGTCACATCGACAAGCATCCATTTCGCCAACCATTAAGTCATTAGAGTGTCGAAGAGACACTTGACCATCTCTCCTCGAGCACCCAATGTCACATCGACAAGGTCTTGTAGCTCAATGTACCGCTAATCCATCGAAGAGACATGCATGTTGAAGAGACTTTTCACCAACTCACGACGACATCCCGAAGTCTCATCGACAGGAATAAACAAGTCTTCAACTGACATGTCTAAGAGACATCTCACAATGTCTCGGCGATAGTGTAACCTCCTACCGATGAAGGGTGATCAGTCCATTAGGGATTTCATCAACTTCACAACCCGTGACTCATAGGTTTCAAGTTTTCAACTTTCCGCGATCAGTCTGTCGAAAGTTTCAAGAATTCCAAAACCCGCAACATGTAGTTTCAAAGTTCATATTTTCAACGATCCCGTGACATACAGGCCAACAAAGGGAATAAAATGCCAGAGGAAACTGTTAGCACCAAACTGTGGAGGTCATTAGAGCATCAAGGAGAACAAAGAACCAGGTCTCATTCATAAGAGGAAGTCAAGTCGACAAGAGAACTTCAAAGGAAAATGACAAGCTAATAATTTGAGACATAAATCCCAACATGCTCCCACTTGACGAAGAACTTATTGGCTTCTACCAATCACATATTGAAGTCCCTATCTCAAGACATATGCAACAACATTTTGTAATGTCCACCATCTCAGGCAACTGTTTCAGCCATCCTCCAAAGGAAAGAAACATGCCATGGTGTATATGCACCAGTCTGAGAGAAAACCATCTCCAACCCAACTTACAACAACGATTACTTGCCACCACTCCATTGTGCTCATAGCTTGTATAAAAGCACCAACTTCAAAGCTCCAACTAGAACACAATCGTGAAGCCATTCTCCATAAACAAGATAGAACATCAGCTAGAACTGCAACCACAAAATCGACTGCTCCCATCCAACTGATCAACCCAGATGACTGAAAATAGCACCCACAACACGTGTTATCCTTCCAATCTCGCATACCTTCAAGGTATCCTCATTAGTAAACTCATGCCATCTTCATACCCAACCCATCAACTGCAAAATAAATCTCCATGTGCCAACCAATTGAAGAAGACAAAGCACAACCAGAAACTCCCACTACATGGGTAATGCCAAATTTGAAAGATCAAAGGCATAGCAAGTCTACCAATGACAACACATAGAAAGTGTAACCATTTAGTACCAAGCAAACATCCACAAAATATTGCAACACCTGCAACCAACTACTACAAGAAACATCTCTCTCAATAGTCTTTCAAATCTCTCCCATGTTCTCCATATCTAACAAAAGAAAGAGACACAAGAACCTCCATGTCATCACCCAAGTGAAAACACATGACCATAAACTAGTGATGATAATGGCTCCACATGTAAATCTCAAATCAAAATTCACATTAGTTCGAACATATAGGAAGAAAAACTAGACTAAAGAGAAAAAACTTCAAATCATAAACATATAGCATCCTCCTACATACACCTCTAAATGCCAGTTGTGTCAAGTATGATCTCCTTCATAATAACCCCAAAGAGAACAACATAACAACACCCAACCATTCAATCACCAAGATCAAACACAACATATATATATATCAAGTAATCAATATGGATGAAAGCCTCTCAAAGAAGATCAAACTACTTCACTTTCCATCTCAAGAAAACACACCCATAAAGCATCTCCAAATTGTTCTTATCAACTCAAATTCACAAGGAGACAAAAATGTTGTCCATCTTCCACTATGAATCCTCCAGAGCCATTAAACAACAGTTCAAGATCCATATCATGAAAGAAAGCATAAAACACCTCTGAAACATACAATGGGAAAATACCTCTCAGATAGACTTCATTGCTGAGTAGACCAAGAGTGAGGAATGAGAATGCTCCTCCAAGATATACAAGCCACCTCGACTCATCCAAGAGAATTCTCATTGGTCTCTATTGAACTCATTTTGAACCAAGGTGTAGGCTCCTCGAACTTTCTCTCGAAATCTTCATCAGGAGTAACTATCAACAACACCTTTCTCATCTCAAGATAATTCTAGCCTCACCTTGTTCTCCATGTATCCATGAGCACCTACAAACAATCATCCCATGTTGAACTCCAATCTGCATTACTACACTACTATGAAGTTCTCAAGCATATGACCAATGCACCCAAAACACAAAGAATCTCCAGACCAATGTCAAAGCTAATCTAAAAAAACCTCCAAGTCCACTCAACAACATGTCCATCTGACAAAAATACCAAGCAGTACCAAGATCTCCAAACCAAGCAAACAAAACCATCATTGTCAAAAGGAAACACAAACTAGTGTACCCAAGTTATCCATGACATCGTAATACACATGCTATAGGTCCCCATAGTCGACTATTCAGGTACTCTACATCATCCATCCTCTCATCTCGAAGCAACCACACCAATGCACAAGTGACCACAAACAAGGCCAGCTAACAGATTTGCACCATCATAGAACCAAACCTTGTGGATATTGACAGTCCACTTCCAAGTTGTCCCACAACAAACATGTAGGTAAAGACAACCCACAAAATTGTGCAACCCGTAGATTCAATCAATGAAAACATGCAAACCCATCATCGCACTAGAAACTGCAAAACTGAAATCTCAAGGAGAATAACAACGTAGACAACTTGACTCAAACACCAGATCAAGTTCAAATCTGATTTTGCAATCATGTCCACAACGAGTACCATAGTCAAGGGAATCCATTAAGCACCACCACATAAAAGTTGAGTGACTGTACACTTACCAACGCTCCTCTGTAGAGAAGAAACCTAACCTCCTCTCAGTATGCATGAAACATGCATGTATAATTACAACTATCCCATCTAGTAACACCCCACAAGCTAGGGTCTAGAAATTAGTTTACTTGTGGCTCTACAAAACCACAAGTTTTTCTTGATCGTGTAAAACCCACAAAATCACTGTGTTTATAAAACACCCATGCACACCCATTTCCACTACACATCTGGACGACTCAAAAGTTTGCACACAACCATCACGGTTAACTAGAACAATGAAATAACATGAATATGCATCACCATAGACTTCTTAGGAAAATCTATAAAACCTTCAGAACCAAAGAACATGAATCTGAGCCATGCAAGTACAAGGTATCCTTAAAAGGAACAACTAGTACAAGAACTCCAGGCCCATTCCAGACCAATTCCAGAACCACCAGCATGCACATGCATACGAGAGAGCCAGGCTATTCAAAATTTCTCAGACCACCCAAAGATCAACTTCATAGACTACATGCAATTAGGGTAACAGAGAGCAACGCCTTCAATACCAAGTTAAAGCACCCAACACAAGCACAGTACTCAATGGCTGAATAACTACCCAAGAATCTCCATACCATCAAGGAGCCTCTCATACAGACACCCAGTATGAACCACACTCTGTTGCAACACAACCATAAGCATAAACTCACACCCCTTGCATCAGGATCATTCGCTGCCAACCAGGAGCCTCAAACCGCATCATTACAATATGATCAACTCTAGTTTCTCCATCTTCAATATCTTTCATGCTACATGTCATCTCAAAAAGAGCAAGAAGTTTTAATCACCAAAGGATCAATCACCAGCAGACTCATTCAGATCTCCTCAAGCTTGCCAAGCTAAGAAATATTTACAGAAGGAATCCACATAACCGAAACACTAGGAATTATTACATGCATCAACATGCAGACATATGCAAGACACATGTGAGTCCATGCAAGTACGTGCAGCACACAAACTTGCACATGCAAGCACAAACAAATCCCAAAAAAGGCTTTGATACCACTTGTAAGGGAAATCGAGTCATCTCGGATAGAAACATCTAAGAACAGCAGTGCCTTCAATGATTTTAATTCTTTCAAATTGCCTCAAAGACAGCTACTATGTCATAAAGTAGAAACAGGCATAGTTGATTTCCCACATTAACCTTTCTCAGAAAAACACATGCAAAATTAACCAGATTCAACACTATGCATAGATCAAAATTTACAAAATCAACCAACATGAAAGACAAACATAAATGGACACTCAGATTTACATGGCGAAAAACCTTATGGGTAAAAAATCCCATACTCGAAAACATATACCCATTGTATTATTCAGCAACAAAAGAGTTACAACACAATTCGGGCTTACAACCTTTACAGGAGTTTACACATCTTGTCCATCCGGAGAATACATACAACAACCGTAACTGTTCAGAATCCTCACACAACATACAATGCAGATCCATCTCCTCTAACGATTCCACTCTCTCCCAGCCAGCCTCTCGGCCAACCTAGCCCTTCGGCTTCTCAGGTTCACGTTCTTTTCATCCTTTTTAATAGCATCCTCATTCTACCCTTATAACGTTCAAGAACTGTCACAACCAACAAGTTAGTCGAACACTGTTTTCCACCTCACCATCTGTCGGGTCCCACTAAGACATTCTATGCAAGTCACCGAGTTAGCCATCATCATATCAGGGAGAGCACCATCAAAGTCCTACCAATGAAGCATTGTCCCAACGACAAGTGAGTTCACCACGGCATCGTTCCATCGTTCTATCAGTGAGATAAGCTTCAGTGTCTTGCCGCAGACACAACTTCTCACCAATGAGGATCCAATCCTACACATCGGGTTGTCATTGTGACATCTTACAAACTCCCACCGACAAGTCTGTACCACCATGCAAGTCATTGCTCCATCAGACTCACCAAGACTTCAGTTACCAGGTGTCAAAGAGACATCAGACAATCTCACACCGAACTCACATCATCACATCAACAACCATCCAATTTGCCAACCATTCAGTCATCGGAGTGTCAAAGGGACACTTGACCATCTCTCCTTGACCACCCAATGTCACATCGACAAGGTCTTGCAGCTCACTGTACCGCTGGTCCATCGAAGAGACATGCATGTTGAAGAGACTTTTCACCCACTCACAACGACCTCCGGAAATCTCATCGACAGTAATGAACAAGTCTTCAACCGCCATGTCTAAGAGACATCTCACAATGTCTCGGCGATAGTGCAACCTCATGCTGACAAAGGGTGATCGATCCATCAGTGATTTCACAAACTTCACAACCCACAACTCATAGGTTTCAACTTTCCGCAATCTAGCGATTAGTCTGTTGAAAGTTTCAAGAATTCCAAAACCCGTGACATGTAGTTTCGAAGTTCATATTTTCAACAATCCCGCAACATACAAGCCAACAAAGGGAATTAAACACTAGATGAAACTGTTAGAGCCAAACCGTGGAGGTCATCAGAGCACCGAGGAGAACAAAGAACCAAGTCCCGCCGATAAGAGGAAGTCAGGCCGACAGGAGAACTTAAAAGGAATATGACAAGCCAATAATTTGAGACTTAAATCAATCCTCCCTCGAGGATAATTATCCTTTTCCAATCATGGAGCATTACTTACGGACAGTTACTGATTCAGAGATGTTGTCTTTACTAGATGGTTTTTCCAAAAACAATCAAATTGCAAGGGTCGAAGAACATCAGTTTAAGATGGCATTCACTACCCCGTGGGGTACATTTTCCTATGAAAGGATGCCCTTTCACCTTATCAATGTCGATCCTACATTTTAGAGAGCCATGGATTTGGCTTTTGGAGATTTGAAGAACAAAGTGATTGTTGTCTACCTTGGCGACGTCACCATTTTCTCAAAGATGCAGGGAGATCATTTTTCACACTTAAGGAAAGTGTTCGAGAGATGCAAGTACCACAAAATTTCATTGAATCCTAAGAAGACCATCTATGCGGTGACAGAAGGCAATTTGCTTGGCCATATTGTCTCCAAGGAAGGAACTCGAATTGACCCTAGTTGGGTTGATTCCATCATAAAATTATCTCTTCCAACAAGTAGAACTGGGGTACACTCCTTTGGTAAGGTAAATTTCATACAGAGGTTTGTGTCAGACTTCTCTGCAATAAAAAAAGCGATCAGCTAAGCACCAGTGCTGGTCCATCCTGAATTTAATGCATTTTATCCTTTACTGTTATGCATCAAAACATAATATATCTATCATACTAACATAGAAGTTGAATGAAGAAACTATCTCCAATTTCTTTCATGAGCAACATTTTCAAGGACAGTGAATCATAGTACTCTCATACTGAAAAGAATGCATATACAATTGTTAGAGTCGTAAAGAATTTCAAATTTTATATCTTGAATTCCCACACAACTGTGTATGTAATTGATCTAGTAGTTAAAAGTGTGTTAACTCAATAGGAGATGGGCACAAACAGAGGAAACTGGGTCGCATGGGTTCAAGAGTATGACTTGGAGATCAAGCTGACCAAACTCGTTTGTGAGAGAAGCCTTTGTCAGTTGATAGCAAAGGATGGTGATAAGAAGCATCGGGTTGAGGATGAACCTAAAACTGAACCTGAAGTTAAAGAGGACCTTCCCATGGTCTTCTTGATTCTGTAGACGAATGGTATGCTGAGATTTGGTACTACCTAACTTATGGTGAATGTCTAGCCCACATGGACAAACAACAGAAGAGAACACTAAAGTTGAAAGTGCAGAATTTTGTGCTTTGGAATGACGTTCTATATAAGAAAGGGGTGGATGGAACATTTTTATTATGTGCAAACAAGGACCAACAACAGCATTTATTGGAAGCAAAGGGTTACAACGTTCAAAATCCTACGAACAAAATTTTTCTGGCCAACTATGTTTTGTGACGCATATGAATGGGTGTACAAATGTTAGGTGTGCCAGCAATTTTTTGGCAAGCTTAAGTTGGAATCCATTCCACTCAAGCCAATTTTTATTGACGCTCCATTTCAACAATGGGATTTGGATTTTGTAGGTCCTATCAACCCACGTTATAGTAAGGGGCATATTTATGTCCTTACAACTACAGACTATTTAACCAAGTGGGTTAAAGATATTCCAACCAAGCGAGCTACCTCAAAAGTTGTGTGTGACTTTTTGAAGGAGAATATTACTTCGCGCTTTGGGGTGTCGTGCAAAATTGTGACTAATAATGCAACATGTTTTTCATTTGAGGAGCTTTTGGAGTTTTGTTTTGATCACAGTATTACTTTGTCTCACTCATTAGATTATTACCCTTAGCATAATGGACAAGCCGAGTCATCAAATATTAACAGTCACAATCATATGCAAGTTAGTTGATTCCAATCAACGAAATTGGCACAAGAAACTCTACGATGCTCTCAAGGCTGACAGAATTACTCCCAAGAGAGCCATTGGTACTTCACCCTTCATCATCATGTATGGTATAAAGGCTATGTTACCTCTCACACTAGAGTTGTCCACTTTGCAGCTAGCATCCGCAGTAGAAGATGGGGAGTTCATAGATCCAATTAAGAAGTGCATCTTGTACCTGACAAAACTGTAGGAAAAAAGGGTGGAGGTGGTTGATAGAATAACTCAGGATCAAGCGAGTGAAAAAGATTTTTGACAAGAAAGCTCGCCAGCAAGATTTCGAAGTTGGAGATCAAGTCCTGTTATAGGACAAGAGACATGAGCCCAAGGGAATTCATGACAAATTTGATTCCTTGTGGTTGGGGTCGTTCAAGATCCATGAGTTCGCAGGGGAGAATACTTATATTCTCTCACACTTGGATGGAAGGCTCTTCGGGGAGCCCTACAATGGGCAATTTCTGAAGCACTTTATCCCCTCGAGGGTGGAGTAAATTCTTTGTAAATAATTTTCCTTTTTGCTTTCGTGATGTGTTTCCCCTTTTCGTAATGTGTTTGTTATGTTGTAGTTCCCCTTTTTGTAAAGATTTGTCGTGTTCTAGGTGATTGTCTTTTTTTAGGTGATTTTAGGGGAGTTCCAACTTATAGGTGATTTAGGGAAAAGTCTAGTGATAAGTGATTAGGAAGTATTCCCAACTCTGATGCCCAACTGATAAGACACTGGTCTATGCTTAAAAGTCCAAAGATTCTTGGTTCTCCTATGTCGTAAGTATCTGACATGGTCCCCAGCCAGAGCCAATTGTTACACCCAAAATTAAAAAATTTGCTTCATTAACACATTTTGTAAAAAGTAGTGAAAGACTTATAAAAAATTGTCAGAATGGTCAGAAAAGGGAGATTTGCATGTCACGCATGTTGGTCAAAAACTCAAATTTTTCAAAATTTGACAATCTGGGTCTGCTCAGAGCGACCTTGTCTACAAAACCCAAATCTCAGTTTTTCGGCCCTAAATTTTAGGAAACTTTTCTAAAAATAGAAAGTTTTCAAAAATAGACTCTTTCTGGGTTTCTTCTCCAATAGATACTGGAAAAAAATTCTAAATATAGAATTTTTGCTTCCAGGGCTCAAACTAATTTTAATTGGTTGAAAATACTTCTTGATCAAGCTAGTCCAGTCAGAATCGTCAAAAGATCAGTATTTCTATGGTGGGTCTATTTTGCTTTTTCAAAAGCTAAAATAGGAGCTTCAAGGTCATCAATGGAGGATGCTCGATTGCTAGAGGTCAGTTTCAAGGTTTCCAAAAACTGCACTAGCAAGTAAAGGTGCCCCAGGTAGCCAGGGGTGCCAATCATTTCAAGGGCTCTGAAGTTGGAGTTAGGGTTTATGCATCCAAGATATCTTTCTCAAAATTCTTCTGGCTTTGCAGTGAATCTACCAGTCGAGTCATCGGATTAATCAAACAACCGAAAATGCAAATTGAACAGAGGGGTTACATCAAAAGTGTGGAATGGAAATCATGAAAATCAACGAAAATATTCTATCTGGGATCCATTAGCGCCCCAGCTACCTAGGGGCGCCTAGGGTTTTAGGAGGTCAAATTCAACTACTAGGGTTTGCCAAGATGTTTATCTTCTTCAAAATTCTTCAAGCTTTCTGGTGCATATCTCAGCTAGATCACCAGATTCAACAAACACCAGTTATTGCAGATCAAATGGAGGACAAAGCATGGGAGAGAATTTGAGAAATTGAAAAACCTCTTAAAATGGTTGTCTATCAAGGATGGACACCCCAGGTAGCCAGGGGCACCCAAGATTTTGAGGATTCAAAAGTTAGAATGAGGGTTTGTTACCTCCAAGAAGTTTCCTTCAGATTTGAACAGGCTCTCCAACGGATTCATCAGTGAGCTCAGAAGATTTGTTAGTCATCAGATATTGTAGACTGAACGAAGGCAAAAACATGTGCAAAACGAAAAGGTCAAAATTGAAAGTTGAAAACACAAAATCTAACTCTCGAGGAGTTGGGCACCCCAAGTAGCCAAGGGCACCTAGGAATTCAAGCCACCAGATGCAAATTTTGTAGCAAGTCACCTCCAAGATCATCTCAAATTTTGCCAACCTATCCAATGAATCCAACATCTAGTTCATCGAACCTCTTGAACAGCTAGAATTACGAATTCAACAAGAAATTCACCCAAAGATCAAAAAACATTAAAAATTGAAGAACATGAAAAATGACTAACTCTGGAGGAGTTGGGCACCCCAGCTAGCCAGGGGTGCCCAAGATTTTTACCCCTAATAATCAATTTTTAGATGTTGCAATCTCCAAAAGATTCTTTCTAGATTCAATCAGGCTTCGCAATGGATCAGTAAGCTAGTTCACAAGATTCACTAAACGCCCAGAATTGAAGATCAAAGGGATGCATTTTATCAAGCTAAAAGTTGAAAAACCTCTTAAAATGGTTATGTATGTCGAATATGGGCACCCCAGCTAGCCAGGGGCACCCAAGAATCAATGCCTTAGACAGTTTTTTTTAACTTTATCATTCATCATCTAAACAACGTCTACATTCGATGTTTTTGGCTCCAGATTGGCTTCACAGTTTTAAAGTTGAAGAATAATGTGTTTTTCATCCTTAAAACCTATTTAAGGAGGCTTTGGCATTCATTATTCGCATATTTTGCAGGTTTGCATCTAGAGGAGGAAATAAAGAATTTTCTTCACATCAAGATCAGGTTGCACATGTGCTTGCTTTTTCATGCTTTATTTTTCTAGGGCATCAATTTTCTGAAGAAGGGGTAATCTTTTTCAAATTTCATCAATCTGAGTCCGCTTAGTTTTAGTTTCTCTTCAACATTGGAAAATTTATATTTTCAAGAATCTGCTTTTCTCACGCTTTTTCGGGAAAACCTCATCTTTTTCGAAATCTAATCAACTAGGTCTTTCCAAAATGTGATTCTCTACAAAACCCAGGTCCCAACTTTTTTCTAGAAAATTGTCCTTTCAAGGAAAAACAACATTCTATTTTCAGCAGTTTGTGAAAAAAGTTTCCAAAAATAGTCGAGTTTACAATCAAAATTCAAGTTTTTCAGCATGCAGTATTCTCCCATGGAATTTAGAACCAAGCCGGTCTTGTATCACAATTATCTATAAAAAAAAATTGAGACTGATTTGCATCATGTGAATCTAGTGTTTAATTTGCATGCTTTGGAAGACACAAGAAGTGTTACAGTCAAACATCTTGGTCATTTTGGGTTGCTTGCAACAGCTTCAATCCTTGTCTTGATGCAGAGCCTTGATTTTGTAATTGCTTGTGTCAAACATTGCAATCCAACAACAGGAGAAATCCAAGCAGCAGATGGGCGAATTCTTTGCAATCTCAAGCCAAACAATGTTGAGAAATGTTTTTCAATTCCACCTTGGTCGGAAAACTTACTCATCTCCATTGAAGAATGCGAGTAGGTGTGGTACATGCAAAAGGATAAATACTAGAAGAGGATTGCACAAAAATGGTTGAATGAGAAGCACAACACTTTGCCAAAGATCATTGGGAATGGAGAATTCAAGGAGTTTGCAGTGATAATTATTCTTCTCAACCGAGGCATAGGTCAAGCAAAGGCCAATAAATTCCAGCCTTGGATGTTTTACATCATCTCTCACATCATTGATAAAACGGAACTCTATGACTAGCCAACTTTGATCGGTGATAGTGTCCATCATCAGATGACATAATATTTCAAATTCCATGAGTTTCACATGATTTCCTACCTTGTTTATCTAATGGCCTTTCAAGGCAAGTTTAGAGGTTTGAATGTCGTAGGAATTCTGAGTGTTCAGCATGTATATTATCTTTACCCACAGCTAGATTTCTCAAAATCAACACGTCATTACAGGCAGGTGAATGATGCATTCTTGATGCATACAGTGAGACTTAGATAATGAATTGCATGTTCGGATTTCATCCGATGCCAAATCGACAATGGCAAAGTGGGCTACTTGGTTCATCCAGTTTCCTACATTCTCCTACATCATAGTGTACGGCTTCTCAAGTAGACAAGTCATGTTACCAAGGTATCCCATAGATGTGGTGGTGTTCATGAAGTTTCTGAGGCAAGTGTATGAAGTTCACGCGTTCTTACAAAACTAAAAGAAGGCTACTTTTAGTTTTCTGATTGAGATGGGTATCTACACATGTAGATCGTTGACTGATGCCAAGGTGATGGGCGATGAATTGACTGATCCTCATGGTGTCTTTGCATCTCGTCTTGGACAAAATCACGCTCATGTGCCTGCAGTTGAAGATTTATGGGCTAACTACGAGGATGAGTTTGAGGTGTGCACGCGCAGTTAAACTAGATTTACCCTCCAACAGATGGTTGATTTCTTGTCAAAGGATGTAGAAGGTTTGTCCAATGATGATGGAAAACTGTTACTTCCTATGTATGCAAGAGATCAATTTGAGCAACGACCGCTTTCACAAGTCAATTGGTTCATCAAAGAAAGCACCTCAATTGAGGAAAGGATAAGTTGAGTTATGAGAAACAACAAGATTTTCTTAAGAGGACGCGAAGGGTGACTATACCAACAAAGCCACCAGTAGTGCAATCATCCCTGCGTTCTTCTTCCAAACCAAAACCGAGAATGAAGGCTATGAGCAATCCTCCAGAAAGTAGCAAAATGATAGAGTTCAAAGAAAAAGTTAGAGTTCTTTGATGTGATTCAACAGGAGCAGTCGGCAATTGTATCGGAAGTTCCAAAAGGGCCAACACCATGAGTAGAAGCAATGCCTTCATCTCTTGATTCTCCACCATCGCCGAGAACTTCTCCCATTCATATCGATTCAGAGGTTGAAGAGGTTGATGAACCTGAAGTCGAGCCTCCCAGAGAAGTTAGTAAAGAAACCTCATCTTGGCTTAAGAACATCCTGGGAAGGAAAAGGAGGAAGCGCTCTTATCAATTAAACTTTGCAGAGCTTGACGACGTCTACCAAGATACACCAGTGAAGAAACCTAAGAAGCAAGTTCACATAGAGAAGAATTCAGATGGCGAAATTATCATTGAGACTGCTATGCCTCCGAAGGATTAAAATATTGATGAGGTTGAGATTGATGATTTCACAGTTGTCAAGGCCAATCTCGATAGAAGCACTCGACATACAAATGTTAAGCTTTTCAAGGTTACAACAAAAAATCTAAAGGAAAGAGTGCTTAAAGATGGAGAGGATAAGGCACCCCTTAAGGCTGAAATTCAACAGTTATGGAATTATGTTTCTACTCTACTTCACAACACTTCACAAGCCACTCTACTGCTTCCACAAATTCTAGAGTCATTGACTGATCAACACCAATTAAGTCAATTGGTTATATATGGGAAGCATGTGCAAGATTGGATAGAGTTTATCACCAAGGGTAGACTTGTTCTTACAAAGATGTATCAGTTAATGTATAACACCCATGATCTGAGCCAAGGGATTCTGAGGTTTGAGCAGTGTATGACGTAGGTGAAACCAATACATGAAATAATTATTTCAATTTTGAGGACAGCTCATGAATCAATTGTTGCAAAAGAACATAAGAGAGATTTTTGCTTGGAGAGAACAACGCCTTTTCAAAATGAAAACCTATGAGAGAATATTAAAAGAGCTAGTTGAATATAGACATAGGGTTGTTGATGTCCTCAAATTCATAAGCACATTTCTTTCACAAATCCCTTGTCAATATCATCATGACAATGGCTCTTTCATTGATCTTGGTAAGTGCAAGTAGAGTTTAATCTTGTTCGTGGCGGTTTTAGCAATGAGCCTATTGTCAGAAAGATGAATTAGATTTTTGTGATGTCAACAAGATTCGATAAAGCAGCTGAAAAAGTCAAAGATTTTCTAAGTTTGATTGCAAAAGGCGAGGAATTCTGGAAAAGCGGAATATTGCTATAGATAGTATCAATACTCTTGACAACGAGGCAATTACCAACTTTTTGGCCGATATACTTTCAGAAAATACCAATGGATGAGTTGTCTTTTCAGGACAACAAAGATTTCCAAACATTGATTTAAAGCAACAATTAACTTGATGTTTCTTTCGAGTCTTCTTGCTATTCTTGTCTCATGTTTATCTATTTTTTGTGAAAGAGAAAAGAATCAAGTTGTAATAATTGATACTTTCCCTTTTCTTTTCTTTTTTGCTTTCAATAAGTTATTTGTTAGTTGTCATATCTTAGTTCTAGAAATAAAGCTTGCAAGTTGGCAAGTCTTGTTGTAAAAACAAGGAGATTTTAAGTTTCCCTACTCCTTGCTTGTGTAATTGTTATCAGAAATTTCAAAAAAGAAATCTTATGCTTACTTTGCTCTGATCTACTATCTCAAGTTTTGTTTTATGTATTTCACTTATATAATCTTTATTTCAGCTTGCATCTAAAAGTACAATGAGTCTTAATGTGTGCGTTGGAAATGAGTTTTGTGTTAAATCATTTTGTATTTACTTCTAACTCAAGCTCTGAGTTTACTTGAGTTGCTAGAAGCATCATTAGGGTAGGCCTAGTTGTAGTTGAAATTTTGGAAAAGGAAAAACCTCACCTATGACGCTAGAGTTTTATAACCTTGTGGTCTTAGCTGAGAACAAAAAGATTGGCAAACAATTTTGTTTATTTTATTTAAGCATCATCAACAAAGAGGTAGCTTCCCCTCCTAATTTGAATAGTAATCTATTTGTGCATAGATGTTTGTTTTTAATCCCCATTCTTGAGGTGTGAATTGAAACACCAACATAGTGGAAGGTGGTTAGTCCTTGGCGCTAGTTATCATTGTTTTATTCAACTTGGGCTAACATTGGTGATGAAGTTCATTATTGGATGTCATGCCTTATCAAGGAAGTATTGTTGATGTTCATATAATGCATTATTACTGTCAACAAAGTTGATTTCATAATAATATATTAAAATGTGGATTAGAAGCATGACTAATAGTGGAGAGATGTTGAAAGTCTACAATATGTATTATGCTCGCATGATGTTCCTGATGAAATATGTGTTGTTGAAAGGGAGTTTTGGCCTCTGCAAGTTGTTTAAGTGATTATGTTCCTGAATGGTGCGTTGAAGTCTGTCCAAGAGAATGCTCTGCATTCCTCGGTCGTTGATGTTTTGATCTTGCGGTTTGGTATTCAATGTCAATGTCCTATGGACATTGCACTCCTATCTTTTCAAGTCATTTGTGTTGCCAAAGAGAGTTCTATGAATTGGAAAAGGTTGGTAGTTCTATTGGTTGTCTGGACTGGTCCAAAAAATGCTTCGCATTTCTCCGCATTGATGTCTCTGCTCATGCAACTTGGTGAATGTGTTCTCAACTTTTGTGCAATGTCTCAGTTCTAATCTCATGCGCTGAAGTGGTTCACAAGTTAATATATTATTGTTATATCTCATGATTATGCATTTTGTGCTTCCTGGATAAAATATTTTGTATTTGTTTGTTCTACAATGGCTATAGATGGCATGACAATATGAAGAAAAAAATGTATTGAGGTGTTATTGGATGTTCAAGGAACATCCCCATGTGAGCTACATGTTGCTAATTGGTCACCTTGGTGTGACATTGAATCTTGAGTTGGCTTTCTTGGTCTTTTGTGGATATTTGGCCGACAAGGCTTGTTCCTTTACTTGGACCGTGTGCTTGGGGGGTTGCGCCAACAATGGAAGATGTGTTATAATTGATTTGGGTCCTAACCTATCCTGTTTGGGACAACATCAAGTTTAAATTCAATGAGAAATATGTTATAGGTCAATTGGTTATGTACTCTATTGTTTCATCCATAGGTTTCCTTGATGCCAACATAGGTTGATGTGCTTTTGCATGTAAATGTTTTTGGATCACATTGAAAAAAATGCTAAGATTGTTTTTAGTCCTCTCTATCTTTCGGATAAGACCGCATTATGTTTTGGTGGTCAACCAATTGATTCCATTGTTTATCATTTTCCTAACCAACCTAATTGCAGATTTGAAGTGTTGTAAAAAAAATGCAAGATTATTTCGAATGCGACAAAATGGAGGTGTACATGTGCAAAAAAATGTGTGAATTGTATTGAATATCCAACAAAGATAATGGTAAAGATTGTGAAAGGAAAGAGCAATTGTGTTGTAACGCTTCAGTCAACAGTGTTGCATTGACAACACATTGTAATTCTTTCTAAATCATATTGTATCCTACTCTGAGATAGTGAATCTCATTAGATCCTTGTATCTTGCTCCTGAAGTCGTGTTGTCTTCAATTTAGCAAGTCCTTTGAATCTTGTTTTTTTGGCAATGAGCCTTCTTGCAAGTCTTTTTGGCAATGATCCTTATATTATGAGTTAACTCTCATCGTGGTTTTTCCCTCATTGGGTTTTCCACGTAAATTTGGCGTCTCCTTGTGCATGTGTGTGTTCTTTGTTTCCATCTCTTTGCTTCTGATCTGATTATTGCTATATCTTTCATTGGTAAAGTTTGTTGAAGTTGATAAAAATTCAAATTGCTATATTTTGTTCTGCTTAAGGAGTTTTGAGTGGTACTGAAAGTTTTTAAGTTCCGAAAGTGCTTTAAGTTTTTGTGTAGATCAATTCACCCTGCCAACTCCCCCTCCTGCCCCCTCACCCCTCAATCTCCGGAAGTGCTCAACAGTTTTGGGCAATTACCTAAAAAAAAAAGCCAAAAAGAGCATCACTTGGTGGTTGTTTCTGCTACCAGAGAATGCAAAGGCAGGCACAGAACAGCTGGTCATCTAAAGAAATGTTCTGGTCCCAGGAAACAGAAACATGGGCTTTATCTCTTTATGGAAAATGCAAGGTTAGATGTTTTCCAAGAATTTCTCTAGATGGTTTTGACACTTGATTTGTATTATCATTCTGCCTATCGATTGTGATAACAATAATTATAAAAGCATGATACTACAACAAAATAGACACAACTTGGTTCTTGGTCGTGGCAATCAATCACCCATTTTACTATAGCCGTAACTGGGATTTATGAGCTTGTGGTGTTCCTTTTCAAACTCAGTTTACATAAATGGATAATATGTATCTCAGTTTGGTATTCGTAGGGACCTATCAAACATCTTGAATTCCTAGTTAATGTTTCAAACTGTATTGCAAGCAAATAAACATAGTTTGAGTGAACTAGTGCCTGGTCGCATCACCCTAACATGCCTACTTCAAGAAATGAATACATAGCACAGCTTGAAAAAATGTTGCAGTCTGTAACTAATTACAAAGTACATTTGGAATTCATCAACTCATATCAATTAGTAGATCTGCAGTGCCACAAATCAAAGTTCAAAATCTGATTAAGTTTCAAGCTGACAAATGTTTTGACGTGAGAATATTTGGACTGTATCATTAGATTTTTTATTAGAGTTGGCTAACAGCTACGCTCATAATTATCTGCTTGTTGCCCTTTAACTGTAATTCTCTGACTTCAAACCGATCCATACTTTACATTCAAATTTGCTTTTCAGATGTCAGAAAACACAAGAGTGTTGTTTTTAATATCTATCAATGCCGAAAAAGTCCGCATTTCTGATACAGAACAAAACCTTGTATGTCCAGGTTTCTGTGAGAAAGAATGATAATTGCAAGTCATTGGTAGCCATCTGAAGAGGAACCATACACTTCTGGGTTGCTCAGGAAACAAAGCTCTAAAGAGTGCAATCAAATTGCTAGCTTAATCCAATGTGGAAAAGGAACAGGCGAACATAAAACAGTAAGACAGTTTATTATCCTTTGTTTTCAAAGTTAATGCTATCAATCATTAATGACTACCAAAAAATAAATATCTCTAATAGTCTATCTTCTCCTGTCTGCTGCACCCACAAAACAGTATTCTCAGCATTTAAACAACAAAGCTAAAGTGCTATTTATTCTCTGCCATACAAACCCATGCACTCTAGGACAGTTGTGACAACTTATTCAAATAAATTCAGGACTGATATTATCCAACCTAAACTGGTTAGATCTCAAATATCAGGTTTCCTTGGTCAGAAATTTCCTGCTGCCACTAGCTTGCAGTGAACCCTCATCAAACAAGCTACTCTTTGAATCTGGCCAAAAAATGAGTAGCAAAATTTCAACAGAAGCAATTTACTTGCAAGACTGATCCATTCTCCTTGCAGAAGCCAATATCTGGTACTCTAAGAAAAGAAAACCCAGGTGATATTATTTGTCAATTGGAAAAAAAATACATTATAAGGTAACATTAGATGGTTTTAGTTATTTGATTGGCAACTAGACAAATAAAGGGATTAAAACATCTGAAAGCTGATATGGAATGGATGTATGCTAAGTTGAATACTAGAACAGGCAACCTGTGCTTAAGAGAGAATTCTGCTACTTGGTTGCTTGTTAAACCAATTGACAAGAATCATTCAAATTCAAACTAGAATTATCTCCATTTCTTGCATTTGCAGTGGCCACTGTGTATGGTAAACAGCATGCAATTTTCACACAGAAGCACAGGCATTCAGACATATTAGAGTGGCAGATTGTATCTTCGTTTTTTCCGTACAAATTTTGTACCTACAAATTGCATTATCAAATAGTATGATGTTAGTGAAATTGTTTAATTTTTGAAATTTTATCCTTAAAACTGAATGTCAAATAGATGAAACAATGCTACAACCCATTTTAGAGAATGAACTCACTGTAATTCAGTTTATAGTTGACTCCTTTCCAAGGGCTGAAAACCAAATAAAAGTTTATTGAATAAGAAACAATTTATATTGCTTATTTGGGAAAAATTTCTAGATTGTGATCTAGACAAGACCAGAATCATTAAACCAACAAGAAAAGTATACTGAAAGATATAGACAGCTCAGTTTGCTTGTATATTCTGTAGTACTACATGAACAGCTAAAAAGTTGGATCATTACTTTCAAACACAAGTTAATATTGACCAGCCTCGTAATGAATTATATGATAATTATTAGAAATTACATTCAATCCAATTGTAACCAGTAACCACAATTGCAAATAATTTCTACCAACCACAGTCAACAACAATAATAATAAGTCATGGAGGATTACAATATTTTATTGAGATAAAGGCATCTGTAAAAAGGACAATTCATTATTATAAAATTCATAACATTAAAATAAGAGAAAATGTAAAAGGAGATATTATAAAATTTTCCTTTAAGGGATAAAGTATACATACTGTAGAAATTAATATAACTTTTTTTTGCATAATAATTCCATGGCTTGCAGCTTTTTCAATAATTTTATATAAAGGTACTAAAAAAAGACCCTAGACTTGAATCCACCCCCAAATTTTATAAAAGAAGAATTAATATAACTCCCAAATATTCTAACATATCAACCACTTTATTTCCTTCTCAACTAACAGGTTGGAAAGACGGACTGAAACATATTTGACAGCAGTCACAGATGATATTTTCAATTTCCAATGATTGCAATTTCCTTTTGAGACTGCATTTATACACCAGAGTCACCTTCAACCTTAATCCATGACCAACCTCTTTTAATTACGACCTTCAATCCTCTCCAAAGAGCCATAATTTCAGAAAAATTATCAGATGCCAATCCTAAGGATTTACATTAGGCAAGGACAAGCTTTCCATCTCCAACCAAACCTGGATTACCTCTTGATGGTCCATCAAAATTCAGTATCAAGGAACTGAAAGGAGGGGATATACCATAGTTACGCGACTCGCCAGGACTCGGCAAGTCCCGAGCCGAGCGCCCCTGGCCGGGTCCTGGGAGCCCGGACGCGGACGCGGACTCAGCCGTGTCTTGGCCAGACTCGCTGGATGCGCCGCTTCCAGGCGAGTCCCGACCCTACGAAGCAGCCAACGGCAGCAAAGGCCAAAAAAGCCAAAACAACATAAAAAACTTGACTATTTTTATTTTTTTTGACTTATATTGTCTCCTTAGCCCTAAAAGCAACCTCATTTCATTCACTTGGCAAAATAGGAGGAGAAGAGAGAGTTGTGAAGAAAAAGAAGAGATCATTGTAGGGCAACCAGCAAGCTATTGAAGAGAAATCTAGGGTGTTAAATCATTTGGGAAGCTTCAAACCAGCAAGAAGGTGCATTGAGAGCTCATTACCAGCAATTGGGAGGAGTTTGCATTGCATTCCAAGTTAGATTTAAGAGGTAAGTTTGATTTTATTTTATATTTTAACAAATAATTCATTGTATTTTGTAAAATCATTGTTTTTTTGAGTTTACATTTTTTTTTACAAAGTTACAAACCCTACTTGCAACTTAAATAATTTTAGAAACCCTACTTGTTATTGCAGCCACTTTCTTGCACAAATCAAACCATATTTTCACAATGTCTCAAACCCCAAGCAAAAAAGACCCTGCTTGGAAACATGCTGAAATATTTCCTGGAATGAAAAAAGGAGAGGCAAAATGTAAATATTGCAAAACAATATATCATGGAGGCATAAACAGATTGAAATATCATATTGCATGCATACCCGTCCATGATGCAGTGGGCTGCACTGAAGCACCTCCTGAGGTTGTTCGTAATGCAAGTGCAATTAGAAACATTTGAAATGCAAAAAGAAATGAAAAAAAGGCGAAGGCAAGAGTTGGTGAGTGTTAGACAAGGACTTGGTGCTATTGGAGATGCTTCTTCCATGCCTCCATACCGTCCTAGTGCTAGTGCTTGTGCTAGTGCTTCTACTACTGCACCAACTATGCGTACTACTACTAGTATTGCTACTCCTGTTGTTGGCACTGCTACTACTAGTGGTAGTGGGAGTGTGCTCATTGGCCCTAGAGTTCTTAAAACTAGGGTGGACTCATATTTTGTACCACACACTACTCCTAGTTCCCAACCGTCGTTTGAGAGCATGGGTTCGAACAAGGACGCACATGATGCAACCAAGAAAACAATTGCAGACTTCTGGTACTATTGCACCATTCCCTTCCATGTAGCTAGGTAATTTTTTTTCGTTTTGTTTTAAAATTTATATTTAAATTTTAGAATCTAGATTCTAGATGTATCTCATTATCGAATTCAAATTTAAAGTTAAAAACTTAAAAGTTAAAACTTTTTATTTTACAATACTTATCTAAGTAACTTATTAATTTATTTATGACATGTTTTAGGTCTCCTTTTTGGCAAAACATGGTCGATGCCATTACCATATGTGGGGCAAGGTTCAAAGCCCCTACTGAAAATGAATTAAAGGGCCCACTTTTGACTCAAAAGGTGTCTGATGTAAAAGCACAATTAGAGGAGCAGCGCTTGCAATGGAGGAGGTTGGGTTGCACCATCATGATTGATGGTTGGACCAATAGGAGAAATAGGACGCTGCTCAATTTTCTAGTTTCCTCTAGAGGTAATTGTACTTCCCTCAATGCATTGATTAATTTGAAATTTGAATTTGATTTAGTGATTAATAATTTAATATGGCTGATTTATGTTTTTTAATTTATTGAATAATTGGTTTTTCTTATTTTTTCAGGTGACACTGTCTTCATCAAGTCTATTGATGCTTCCGCCCAATTCAAAAATGCCACATACCTTTGTGAGTCTATAGAGGAGGTGATAGTTGAGGTGGGTGAAGAGAATGTAGTTCAAGTGGTGACAAATAATGCAGCAAATTATGTTGTTGCTGGTAAATTATTGATGGAGAGGCACCCTACTATATTCTGGACTCCATGTGCTGCCCATTGCATTGACCTCATGTTGGAGGATCTTGGAAAGCTCTCATGGATCAAAACATGTGTGGATGCCGCAAAAAACATTTGTAAATTTGTATACAATCACACATAGGTGCTTAACCTTATAAAGCAATACACGGGGTTGAGGGAGTTGGCTCATCCTGGCATCACTAGGTTTGCAACAAATTTTATCACGTTGCAATCCTTCATTCAATCAAAGGTGGCTTTAAGGCGAATGTTTGTTGGTGAGGAGTGGTCTTCCTCATCCTATGCTACAAGCACTGCAAGGATTGTTGTGGCTGATTGCATTTTTGATGAGCCAAGGTTTTGGACACCAGCTGAGGAGATTCTAAAGGTAAAATTTAATTCTTCATTATGTTTTAATTTTTATTCATATTTTACTTTTATTTGTTTATTTTCGTTCACACTTACTTAAGTTAATGTTTGCACTTTTGCAATTTACCGAGCCCTTGATAGTTCTCCTACTAGTTGTTGATTGGGAGAAGCCCGCAATGGGCTACATATACGAAGGCATGGATAGGGCCAAAGAGGCCATTAGATCCGTCTATGGTGGAGTTGAGGAGAAGTATCGTCCCATTTGGGAGATCATTGATAGGAGATGGCAAGACCAACTTCATAGGCCCATCCATGGAGCTACATGTTTCCTAAATCCAGCCTTCCAATTCAAACGTGATTTCCGTGCAGATAGAGATATTCTTAGTGGGCTCTACTCGATGATAGAGCGGATGTTGCATGTTGTTACTACACAGATAGTGCACGAGATAGATTCCTTCACTAAGGCACAAGGAGATTTCTTTGCAAGTCATTTGTGCAAAGAGAGTAGGACGGCATTACTGCCAGGTAAAAATATATTTAAGGGCATAATTTTCATCTTTTTATATTATAATTTATTATTAAATGTTGAACTTGAAACTTGAAATGAGATTGATTTTGTTTCTTTTTCTCATCTCAAATAGGTGGTGGGAGATGTTTGGTTCTAATACACCAAACCTTCAAAATGTTGCCATTCGTATATTGAGCCAGCCATGCAGTTCATCTGGTTGTGAGCGCAATTGGAGTATGTTTGAGCACATACACTCCAAGAAGCGCAATAGACTGACAGTGGAGAGGATGAATGACTTGGTATATGTTCATTACAACCTTCGGCTCAGATACAAGAAGCTTTTTGACCACGACAACACCCCAATCAATCTAGAGGAGGTTGATGCACAGTTTGGGTGGATCATTGAGGCTACAGATGCAGTCTTTAGTGACGAGGACCTTGATTGGGTGGACCAGGCAGAGAGAGAGGTTGAGGTTGTAGCCATGGTTGAGGAGGAGGCTAGAACACGAGGAGACACAGTTGTTGTTGGCGAGAGTGGCATGGAGAGTCAGACACAGGCAGAGACTATGGCTGTAGCTGCTACATCATCGAGGACCCTTAGAAGCCTTCGTAGGAAGGATGTTGGCTCCACTAAGCCATAGACTTGTGGCTATTTTTTGATATTTCATATTGATATGGAACATTTGATGTCATGGATTTCATATTCCATGAGTTTTGTATACATTTGACTATATTTATATATCTAAGTATGCTATTTCCTTCAGCAGCTCGACTACAATTTGTGTTGTATATTTGTGTATGTGATCAAATTTGCTTCTATTTAATGATGTTATTGTGTCTTTAAGGTTTATTCAATAAAGGGTGCTTCAAACAAGTTTTAAATCCTTAAAAATCTCTAAATTTCTAGGATTTTTTCAATTTTTTCATTTTATCGAGTTTGAGTCCCGAGTCCGAGTCCCCCGAGTCGACCAGTTCCAAGACATACTCCCAGGTCTGAAAGATTGGATGATCCTCAAGTTTGATAGCACCACACTTAAGAAGTAATGAAAGAATGATCTCTTACATGCTGCTGATATTTTATAAAGGCATTCTTTTCACACCAATTCTCATCTTTGGAGATTTTCCCATTTCTTTCCAACCAAATACTCCATTAAGCCAAGTAGACATTATTACCCACAACTAAGGTGGGGGAATCGAATATAGATTTCCCGTTCTAGAAAAAGATACTTCAAATCTTTCTCAATACAATTTTTGTTTTTTTAAATTGCCCCAAATTTGCCTAGCGAAGGGACAAGGAATGTGAGGATGGTTGGTCTCTATAATGTCAGGTATGCATAGCAGTCAACAAGATGGGCCAAAGAAGCTTCTCTTCATTAAGTTTGATTAGATCTAGATTATATGTTGGGCTTCCTACAATGGGAAAGCATAAGCCTTTAGAAGACCATAGTTCCAAAAAACTGTCTAGCCATAAAGGTGAACATTTCCACCAGAAGAGGGAGCTTCCTAAATCTTTCATCCAGATTTTACCCTCAACGTGTAGTCTTCCACTTGAATGCCAAATCTGAGGGATAAACAAGCTTGAAGGTCTCTCCAGTTACTTTACGGGAAAAGGTAATATGTTATATCCATGCGTCATTCCAAAGGTAGACTTCATCCCCCTCTTCCAACATCCCATCTCAGCAGAGGCTTAAGGATTTTCAGGACACTAGTTGTTAGATTCCATATTTTGGATCCATTGGCATGACTGCTAGCTATAAAATTCTTTCAGGGGATAAGGAATTCAATTGCTTTGTCTATCAAGAACATAGTTTCTTACCTAATTAGAACAATTTAATGCTACTTAAGAAAGACAAATAAAAGTAAATTAAGGTTAATTATAAAATAGTTTGACAAATGCTAAATTTAAATTGTACCATATAAACATTAAAGTGTAAAATATACCCTATAATTTATATAGCTTAAAAGATTTATAATTTCTCTATCGTGCAAGAAAACTGCCCCACCTTATCAGTCAATATGCATTGTACCATCCTAGAGACATTGCTACTGTCAATGCTGCAATACGAGAGAAACAGAGTATGTGATAGATTGCTCTAAAAGGTGTCTTTATCATTCAAAAGCATCCCAGACTTGTGCAGCACTATAGCCCATTAGAAACATCCCTTGCTATTGAAATCCTTAACAAAAAGCACCTGTTGTAGAATGCAGCTGGAATGTTAAGATTTGATTCCAGGCCTTAGAATGCAGTCTGCAGCAGCAAACAAGTCATGGACACCGGTATGGAGTTTAAAATTAGGGTTTTACTTATTTTCTTGATATTTTTATTATGTTTTAGGTTTTAATTATCAGGTGTCTTTTATATTAAATATTTCTATCCTTAAAGCAAAAAAAAAGTTAAGCAAACAGGACTGTACAGAACAAGGCTGGTTGAAACAACCTGAAAAGTTAACGATTGGATATAATATGGATCAAGTTAAGCCAGACCTGGTAACTATGTTTTCAATAAACATCTTTTGTTTCATATAAGTACACTTTCTTACATTTATCTCAGCCTAAAATATTGTTTACACATATGATAACTATGGAACCAAAACTCAAGATATTCAATAAAGCAATAAAATACAATATTGCTCCTCAGGGAGTTCTGTAAGCCAAACAAATGAACTTCTTCTAATTTACAAAGTTGCTAGTCCAATCCAATATGACAAGAAGAAATCTCCAAACCTGGGGCTTATCTAGAGAATCCTTGTAAAGGTTGAGACCTTGGCAACAAATTCTTTTGGACAACCAACAAGAAGCCAAAGCTACAGAGATGATTGCAAAAATGGGACCCAAAAAGAACATGTTAATGGAACATTAAGAATTTGCAAAACAAAAAAGTGGAGCTTATGGTGAATCAAAACAAGATCAAGAAGAAAATGAGACAACTGTAAATGCAGAAATTTTCTACTGAATACAGATTTGCTATTGATATTACTAGGATAGTTTCATTCCACATCAGGATGACAAACACCAACATTTTGATAAGAATTTCTAGAAGCTTCATACCAGTATTAGTTGGACTTCTTATCTCATTATTCCCATGCTTTCTCCTACCCGTTTTCTTTACTTGTTCAGAAAATATTTTAACACTGCTCCCCTCTTTCTCCATTTTGCTTGCGTCATTCAATTTTACTGGCACATTGTAATCTTTGATAGGAGTTGAGTGTGTGGAATCCTGATTAACAGTAACTGTCCGCTTCTTTTCAGCAGAAGATTGTGGGCAATTGCGTGCATTGTCAAACCATTTGTGAACCTGGACAGATGTTCATTTCATGTTAAAAGAAAACATAACAATATTGTTATGATGGACAAAGACAATTTAGAGAAGCCATGTTTGATTTAACACAAGAAGACTATTAATCACCTGCTTGAAGGAGATGCCGAATTCCTTTGCTAAATCATCTTTCACAGAGCGTGATGGAAAACGAATCTCATTAAAAATGCTGCGAAACTTCTGCATTACGATGTGAACTTATTACCTTAGATCTCAAAGAATCCCCGACTAACCAATTTACAAAAATGAAGAGAAATTAAGAAACATTATTAAACATACTAAAAGGTGTAAGATTTGCTAAATAGCATACCCCAAGATACAAATGACTGAAGGAAAGCAAATACAGAAATATGAGAAAGAATAAACTGTATTCCTCTCAAGAATGCAAAGCTATAATGAGCTTGAGAATTGAGATTACAAAGGAAATGCCTTGGTTATATAGGCCAAGGGGAGTGATAGGATGTAACTAGATTATGACAAGTGTTGTCATCCTATGAGCTGTGACAACTCATGTCATTAAAGCTCAACAACCTTATCCCTATTTAAAGTTAAGCTAGTGTGAAGAGGACTTAAGTGGAGAACTAGCTAGGAAATGAACTAGTTAAAATAAAGTACCCCTTTCACACTAACACCCCCCCTTAAGTGCAACTTAGGGAGAAGTATACAATGCAAAGATGCAAATATGGGTCTTGACTACTAGGCCTGATGAGGTACCCAGATACATAATAACCTCTCAATGATAAAAGAAAGAGAAAACCCAATGGGAAAAAACTCCCTCCCATGAGGTTGAATGACGAAAGTCTAAGTGCCCCCCCCAGAAGAGATTTCCCTCACCCCCAACAGAGACTCAAGATGAACATACTTGCTCTCAATGAAGGGTTTGGTGAATATATCTTCAACCTGATCTGATGTAGGATAGTATCGCAAATCAATGACCTACTCCTGAATTAGCTCCCGGAGAAAATGCATATGGATCTCGATGTGTTTGATTTGTTGATGATGGACCGAGTTCTTCGAAATCTGGATGGCACTCTGGTTGTCACAATAGATGACTAATGGCTTTTGAAAGTTGATACCAAGTTCAATGAGGATATTCTGAAGCCAAATAGCCTCGGTGGCGACATTGACAACCCCCAATACTCAACCTTAGTTGAAGAAAGAGCAATGGCATGTTGCTTCTTGCTCTGCCTGTTGGGAAATATATCGTTAGTGTTCACATGAATGCATAAAATTATAAAAGGTTGTTGTAGGTTGTTATTAAACAAGTGGTACAAATTGAGTTGTTAAAACAACTCAATTATTATTAAGGGAGGTTGTTTAGGAGGTTTCCTATAAAATAGGATCTTTAGAATCCTATATATGTTTTATGTATTTGAATGAAAGATAGTGAGCAGTATATATTATTTTGTTTTTTGATTATTCTTGCTTCTGTTTCTGACCATATTTCCAATTTGGTATCAGAGCTGACTATGGAAATAATCTCTACATTTATGAGATTAGGTGCAGATCCTTTGGAGTCGTTTTAGGAACTTGGCATTATAGTGATAAGGAAATAGCATGTTAGATGACATAAAATTAGAGAGAAGAATTTGATTTGTGCATAGATTTGCAAGCTTGTTTCTCATTAGAAGCATATTGGAACCACTTCCCATCTGTTACAATTGGACAACTTGTTCAATTTAGGAGTGCTCTATTTCCTTGGCCACGACTCATCTCTAATCGGGCATTTACTCTTTTGCCAGCGCATTCAAGTTTAGAGTCGCGTTTAGCGTTTTTCTGCATTTGCCAAACCATGACTCTATTGGTGATTGGTCGTGGATGTTGTGAATCGGTTGACTGGAGTCTTCTTTGGCCCGTTCTATCTCTTTCTATTTCATTTTTTACGACTGTTTATAGTTGATGATGACCTACGATCAATGATTGTCATGGAGATGACACTCATTCATTAGTCGTGTTGCTTGATATCATGCCTCGAACCTCCGACCAGAAAAACCTTTCAAGCCTCTCAGAATTGATCATTGCACGGGCGGAGTCAACAGTGGAGTGGGCATCTAAGACTTATCCATTGCAAGATCGGGTTCGGGTTCCTCATCTCTCTGCACAATTTCTAGTTTATCAATGTAATCAAACTTGAGTATTGAGCAACTATTCTAACTAGATTATGTATTAAAGGTGCATTATCAGGTAAGCCGGACACCTCTGATTAAAAGAGATATTATGGATAAATTAAGTTTCATTGAGAAATTCGATGGTCGAGACTTCCATACATGGCAGATACAGATGCAACTACATTTGCTAGAAAAGGATCTTTGGGATGTTGTCAAATCGGGCTCAGTGACACCAACTGATGTAGATGAACTTGCTAAATGGAATATTAAAAATCAGAAAGCTTTGGGAACTATTGGTCTCGGCTTATCAAAAGCATATTTACACCACGTGGATTTTGCAAAGTCAGCAAAAGAGATTTGGGAGTCATTAAACAAGCTTTTAGGATCTAAAGCAGAAAGTGCCAAGACAACATTGAAGCAAAGATTGTATGGATTGAAGATGGAAAAAGGTACAGCAATGGCAAATCATATCAGTAAGTTTCATTCTCTCCTACATCAACTAGCTGGCATTAATGAAAAAGTAAAGGATGCTGATGCCAAAGCAATACTTTTGAATAGTTTACCTAAGCATATGTCTAGTATGGTGTTTACATTAAGCAAGGTAAGCATTAGCCTTGAAGGAGTAATCTCTACTCTACTTGACAATAATGAAGATTCAGAATTAGAAGAAGTTTTATATGTACAAAACAAAGCAAGAAAAGGAAAGTACAAATCCAAGTATATTCCTTCAAAAGGAAAAATCAAATGTTTCTATTGTAATGAAATAGGACATGTAATTTTGAATTGCAAGAAGAGGGCACAAGATCTACTAGATGATAAACTGGATCATCATGCTTCCTTAGCTGAAGAAACTAATTGGGAAAACCTTGCCAATGATGAAGAGTTATCATGTCCCAATGATGAAGAATATGTGCTTTAGATAAATTCAGCACTGGAGGATGGAGGCATCGGAGGTTGGAGGACAATTAGAATCCTCTTGTTAGTGACCAACGACGGGGCCGCTCATCAACTTTGGTGGCATTTCATTTACTATAATTTTTCAGTGTTACATGTTGTGTGGATAAGTGGAATTTCACATTGTGGGGGGGAATAATACACAATGTTTCATTCCCAGTTTAAAACCATGGGAGGAGAGAGCCGTTCTTTGGATCAAGGTCATGAGTCAGTTGGACATGCCATAGGGATGAGCATACTGTAGATGAAGCGTGTGAGTTTGTAACATGTTCACACTAAGGGGGGAATGTTGGGAAATATATTGTTAGTGTTCACATGAATGCATAAAATTATAAAAGGTTGTTGTAGGTTGTTATTAAACAAGTGGTACAAATTGAGTTGTTAAAACAACTCAATTATTATTAAGGGAGGTTGTTTAGGAGGTTTCTTGTAAAATAGGATCTTCAGAATCCTATATATGTTTTAAGTATTTGAATGAAAGATAGTGAGCAATATGTATTATTTTGTTTTTTGATTATTCTTGCTTTTGTCTCTGACCATATTTCCAATACTACCAACAAATGGGACCGAAACCATAGTAAAAATTGTAGCTAGAGGTAGACTTGCAATCATTAATATCACCAGCCCAATCAAAATCTATGTATCCAAGTAAGTTTGAATTTGTGCCTGTTGCATAGTGAATCCCATACCTATGAGTGCCCTGGATGTACTACAAGATGTGTTTGGCAGCTTTCCAATGAAGCTCATGTGGTTCTGGCATAAACCACGAAACAATGCCAACTGCAAAGGAAATGTCGAGGCGAGTATGAGTCACGTAGATGAGGCTACCAGCAAGTTGACGATACAAAGTAGCATCAACTGGTGGTGTGGAACATTTCGCCTCAAGCTTAACTCTAGATAGAAAGGGAGTTTGTGCAGGCTTACAATCAACCATATGAAAAGGTGACAAAAGATCAAGAGCATACTTGGGTTGTGCAAGAGAGATCCTAGAAGAGGTCTAAGTGATCTTCATACCGAGAAAGTAGTGCAAGAGACCCAAGTCAGTCATGGAAAATCTATCATGCAAAGCATTCTTCACAGTTGTGATGATGGATGAAGTGCTCCCAATGACAATCAAGTCATCAACATAGAGAGCCAAGAGAAGAGCATCCTCTTGCCGCAAGATGTAGACATTCGGATCTGAGTGGTATCTGGAGAACCCAATGGAGAGAAGGAAGGAATCCATTTTGGCATACCAAGCTCGTGGAGCTTGTTTGAGGCCATAGAGAGACTTCCTTAGTTTACAAACTAATGAAGAATCTTGAATGAATCCTTGTGGATGCTCCATATAAATTCCTTCATGTAGATCTCCGTGAAGAAATGCACTCTTCACATCCATTTGATGTACAACCCAACCATGAGTTGTAGAAATAGCAAGTAGCAAGCGAAAGGAGTTCATTTTAGCAAAGGAGCAAAGGTCTCAGTGTAGTCAATACCTGGTACTTGAGAGATACCTTTGGCCACAAATCGTGCTTTATATTTGTCAACTGAGCCATCTGCTGCAAATTTGGTTCGATAGATCCACTTACACCAAACCAATTTTCTTCCCTTAGGAAGTGGAACAAGATCCCATGTTTTATTCCGCATTAAAGAGTTGTACTATTCCTCCATTGCGGAATCCCACTCAGCAATACCAGATGCTTCATGAAATGATTGTGGATGGAATGTCGTGATGTTGTGATCGAGTCCTCCTTGTATTTAAAGGATCCCCAACAAAAGCGCTTGCAAACTCAACTGTTTGGCAAGCCTAACGAGGCATGGTAGGGGATGGAGGAGTAGATTCTGAACTCTCTAAAGAGGAAGATGAAATCTCATGATCAACTTGACGACTAGAAGAAGCGTGAGGAAAATCCTCAATGTCAAAATCCTCTAAATCCACTGTGGAGGAAGGAAGAGTTGAAGATGAGCTTGAAGAGATTTCCTCAAATTGTACACTGTGCTCAATGAAGAGCTCATGTGTTTCAAGATCCATTAGCCGATATCCTTTGACACCATCAGGGTAACCAACAAAGATACAAGGCCTACTCTGAGGTTCCAAGGCCTTGCGCTTCTTTGAAGGAATATGTGCCCATGCTGGGGAGCCAAAAACTCTATAGTGCCCCATAACAGGTTTCCTACCACACCAAGCTTCGAAGGGAGTGATACCCTTTAATGCCTTTTGTGGAACTCTGTTCTAGATGTGAGCAGCACAGTTGATAGCTTCTGCCCAATATGCAGGTGCAAGGGAATGTGTGTGGATCATGCAGCCAACCATTTCTCAAGGACCTATTTTTTCTTTCAGCTACATCATTTTGTTGTGGTGTGTAGGCAACAATATGTTGAAGATCAATCCCTTCAAGAGTACAAAATTGTTCAAAGCAATGGTTCACATATTCTTTGCCATTATCCGTGCAGAGAATTTTGACACACTTTCCAAATTGCTTCTCAACATGAGCCTTAAACTCTTGAAATCTATCAAAGACTTCTGCTTTGTTTCGAAAAAAATAGACCCATGTGTATCTGGAATAGTCATCAATGAAAGTGAGCAAATAACGAGCCTTACTGAAAGATAATGATGAAAAAGGACCTGCCAAGTCACTATGAACCAATTCAAGGACTTTTGAAGCCCTGCAAGCCTTCCCTTTGTCGAACTTGTCCTTGGGATGTTTTCCCAAGGCACATCTTGAACATACACCACCAAAAAAAATGATTTCAGGAAGACTCGTGAACATATTCTGTTTGTTGAGTTGTTGAAAATAGCGATAGTTGAGATGGCCAAACCGCTCATGCCATAGTTTGCTCATAGAATTTGAATGGGTGAGCAATGCAGTGGAATGTGAATCAAGTAGAAAATGAGAGAAAGCATACAAGAGAGACTCATGATTGTCCTTACCAACTGCAAGGAGTGCATTATCTTCAAGATTCCTATTGTTGATAGAATTTGGAGTGAATTCAACTTTTCTACCATTTTGAGTGATTTGGTAGATGAAAAGAAGGTTGGCTGACACAGAGGACATCCTCAAATGTACCATTGCTAGTATCAATTGAACCCTTCCCAATTACATCCATTGGAGAATCATCCCCGATGAGAATGTGGGGCACAGAACAAGGCTCCAACAAACAAAATTGTTCTTTAATAGAACCCATGTGATGTGATGCACCTGATTCAAGAATCCACTGTTTTGAAGAATCAGCAATAGCAACAAGTGCAGTTGATTTCCCTTTACCTGATTTTGAAGGAGGAGAGAATTGTTGAGCAACAAAAGAAGATAGATTAATGTTGTTCTTTTTAAGAAGATGCTTTAACTCATCGATGTCAAAATGTTCCTCATGACCAGGTTTCTTGCAGTAGTTACAAGTTGGCCTTTCCTTCTTTTGAAAATTCCCCTTTGAAGAGGAGTTGGAGTAACTTTTGTTGTAGAAGATGATTGTGCTTGATCTCTTTGTGACTTCTTCTTGAACTGCTTTTGTTTGTTGTCAGGTTTCCTTGATTATTTTTGACCCTTTGGTTGACCAACCATCAAAGCTTGTGAATGTGAAGGCTTAAAAAGACCCATGGAAAGAAGCTTTCCTTGTTCTTGCATCAACATTTTAGAAAATGAAGCAAAAGGTTAGTAAATGTTGATCCCATTGTCAACCTATGAGTGTGAAAGATAGAAACAAAAGTTGCATATTCAGGTCCAAGTTTGTTGAGAGTGTTATAGACAAATTGAATTTCTTTATTCTCTAAGCCACACGATTTACATTGTGCTCTAAAGTCATTGACCTTTGTTACATAATCTTGGATGTTGTCAAAAGACTTTGAATCAAGACTCATTAGTTCGTTGCAATTTGATAACCATGAACTTCATCAATTGTACCATAGAGAGTTTTTAATTTGTTCTATGCATCATGTGAATCTTTACATTCTTCAATTTGAAACATTATATCAAGAGAAACTAAACTCCTTAGACAACCAAGAGCTTTTGTATGTTCAAACATTCAAAGCAATTTTTCCTTATCATTTGTGGGTTGAATTACCTTCTTCTCAACATAAGGTGTATATCCTAGTTGCATTAAGGCATTCCATGCATGTTGATGCCATGCATTGTAGTTATATAATGTTAGCAATGGAAACTTAAATGTACCCATTGTGAAAGAAAAATAGAGCACAAAGTATAAGAGATGTTCAAGCACAAAGACAACAAGAGACCCCCCCTTATTTACTCCATCAAAAAAACCCCCCACCCCCAAAGCAAATGATTCGGCACTTTATATTTAGTGCAGTTACAGATTTCTAAATTTCAATGCTTTTACGAATCCTCAAGAAGCGAGCATATGTTGAAAGTACATTTTTGGTACAATTTCATATGAAATAAACAAGATCAATGCAAGTACACAAAAAATCATGCACTTTCAAAAAAAGAATCAACTCGATCTGAGATCGTATGCAAAAGTTATGCAGCTTTGAAGTTTTCAAAACAAGAACGATGAGGTGTCCTCTTTGAGAATCAGCAATTCTGAAAAATCCGTGTGCCAAAATCTGAAACCGTCTTCACCAATGCGTAGAGCATGAAAAATTAGCCCAAATAAAAAAAAATTGCATTGAAAACGGAGCTTTAGAACCCGAGTTATGAGCTTTCAAAGTTGGTCTTCAAAAACCAACTCATTTAAGGAGAGGGTATGATTTTTGAAAAAATTGCTTCTGCCAAATTTAGCAAAATTGCCACCAAAGTTAGATGTTCGCCAACTAGTTTACAAGTCCGCCAAAATTAGAAACACACCAGGTAAAGTTAGCAAACGACCAATTTTAGTGATCTGCTAAATTTAGTGGTGTCGACGAAATTGAAAATATTATATTTTTTTAATATAAAAAAGTATTAAAAAATTATTAAAAGTGTCAACCAAAGTCGGCAACTTTAAAATGTTTAATTCTTAAACATTTAAAACCATTAAAAAATTTAAAAAAAATTGATAAAGGCTTGAAGGTCGTGTGCTCGTGCACAATACCCGAAGGCATGCAATATGCAGGCATTGGGCGAGCTGTTTTTTTTGCAAGGGCATTGAAGTTAGCACAAGTTTTAAAGATTTTGTTTTGTTTTTTTAAATATTAAAAAGAATTTAAAAAGAATTTTAAAAAGTCTGAAGGTTGTGCAGATAGGCCATGGCCTTGGGCACAAGGCCCGAAGGGACCACTGGTACCTTTGGTACCTACGCTGCATGCAAGCCTGCATAGGCAGTACTTGCACAAGTTCAGCGATTTTTATGTCCTTTTCTTGTTTTAAATTTTTTAAATTGTTTTTCTTTTATTTGAATTTTTTATAAGTTTTTAAAAAATTGTTTTTGTTTTTTTTATTTAAAATGTTTATATATATTTTTTTAAACAAAAATATATTTTTTATTTTAAAATAAAAAAGCAAACTTTATTTTAAAACTAAAAAAATTACTTTTATTTATTTTAAAACAAAAAAAGTATTATTTTCTAAAAATGGTTTGTTCATGGGGCCAAGTGGCTCCTTGGACAAAATTATTTTGCCTTACCTAGCAACTTTGTCCAAAATCAACGTTTTGATAGTCAATTTTATGGTTTTTGGGCCTTCTGAGCACGATGGCAGCGTTGGATTTGACCCAAAATGCTCTGAAATGATGGCTCCTTGTTGGATCTGGCAATGAACCTCCCGCTTCAAATTGTTGTAGATCTAGCCTCCGATGTCCGTTTCAAGCGAAAAAAAGGGCAAATCTGATTGTTTCAATTGCTTTGGACTCAATGGTGAGCTCAAAATCTCTCTAGGAAGCTTCAGAAGACCTGCAACTGGCAAGTCAATGTATGAACCCCCCCAAAAAACTGATATTTTCTTCATGTTTTCTTTATTCTTCAGATCATCCAAGGATGCAAGAGAAGAGCATACTTTGTGCTTTGAAAAAAATAGTTCTACACTCTCAAATTTCCTATAAGATTGCTAACCTGCAACTCATTCTTCCTCTGATACCATGTAAGATTTGCTAAATAACATACCCCAAAATACAAATGACTAAAGGAAAGCAAATACAAAAATATGAGAAAGAATAAACTATATTCCTCTCGAGAATGCAAAGCTATAATGAGCTTGAGAATTGAGATTACAAAGGAAATGCCTTGGTTATATAGGCCAAGGGGAGAGATAGGATGTAACCAAATTATAACAAGTGTTGTCATCCTATAAGGTGTGACAACTCATGTCATTAAAGCTCAACAACCTTATCCCTATGTAAAGTTAAGCTAGTGTGAAGAGTACTTAAGTGGAGAACTAGCTAGGAAATGAACTAGTTAGATAAAGTACCCCTTTCACTCTAACAAAAGGAACAACAAGCACTCAAACAATATTAAAAAAATATGACAATGTTTCCTAAAAAAATTCCCTACAGTTTTTGTGTTTTCTCTTACCTACTTCTCTTTATAGGGACAAAATTATAATGGAAATGAAAGAACATAGCCAGCTAGAAAACACTGAAATTGTACTTAGGCATGTTAAAACCAGTGTTACAAGACTCACCTTGACTTACCAAGACTCGGCAATCTTGAGGTGAGTGACCTTGACCAAGTCTTGGGGATTCAAGACTCAAGTAAAAGGCAAGTCCCACAAGCCAAACTTGGCCACGGTTGGAGAGAAGAAAAGTCAAAAAAAAGATAATAAAGAAAACACAAAGTGTCAAAACAAAAACACTTAAAATCATCTCTTACACTCTAAAACCACATTCATTTTGTTTTCAAATACAACGAGTGAAAAACTAGTTTTTGAACAAAAAATCTATGCCATTGCAGAGAAAACCAGCACATTAGTTGAGTAAGAAACAGTGATTGGAGATTATTTGGGCAAGTTTGTAGTAGGCCTTGATGCACCCAAAGGATCCTAAGGAAAATTTTGATGAGCCCACCATTGATTTGGAGCTGCCTACCATCATTTTGGAGCAGATTTGAAAAGATTAGTTTGTATATTGAAAAAAAAAAAATTGTTTTTTATTTTTAAATTTACATTGTGCTCTACATTTAATTTTTTTTTCATTTTAGGTTAATGGAAAAAAGAACAAACTCTAGTTGTTTCTTGAGTTTTCTTTTAATTTTATAGCTGCAAACCCTAATTATTTTTAGTTTTTTATTTAATTTAATTAGAAACTATAAATGTTAATTTTTTTCCTTTTTTTTACCACAATGTCGACCCCAATTAGAAAGGATTCTCATTGAAAACATGCCATTCCAAGGGCAAAAAAAGGAGATACTTGTATCAATTGCTAAACAAAAATACTTGGGGGAGATATTAATCAATTGAAGTATCACCTTGCACACATTCCATGTTGTGATGCTAAACCATGCCCACTAGCGCATATTGAAATTATATGCAAAATGCAAAGTCAATTAAAGACATTTGAGCAACAAAAAGAATTAATAAAGAGGCAAAGACAGCAAATGGCAGCCATTGATGAAGAGACTTCTTCCATTCCTTCATTTTCTAGATCTATGAGTAGTGGTGGTGGCAGTCGTAGTGGTATTGTAAGTATTAGGTCTAGAATTCGTGGATCTTCATATAATTTAGATTCATATTTAGTTACATAGTACCATCTTTTCACCCACAAGTATTTTCGATGTTTACTTGCCGAGTTATTTTTCCGATTTTTTGGCGAGTATTCACCAAGACTCACCAAAAAATCAGCAAGTTTTTCCATTTAACTAGGCAACATATCAAAATAGAGGAAAAAACATGGGTTAGACATAGCATTGCCCACGGACCCCCACCAAACTCATTTGATACATTTTGTAACTATATTTTGCATATTTTTTTCATAAAACTATGTTTTTTTTTCCAAAAATTTAAGTGTTTTTAAGGTCTCAAGTTTTGCCGAATTTTTCTCAAGTACTCTCTAAGTCAAATTTGTTTGGCTTGTTGAGTACTCTCTAAGTCCAAGTTTGTGAACTATGTTTAGTTCCATGTACTACTCCAAGTGCCCAACCATCACTTGAGAGCATGGGTTAGAACAAGGATAAGCATGATGTCGCAAGAAATGCAATTGGAGACTTATGGTTCTATTGCACCATTCCATTTCACACAACTAGGTAATAGTCATTATTATTTTTGTTTTAAATTATATAATTTAATTTTTATGTCTATTGAATTTTTGCATTTAGGGGTATGTAGCATTGCAGATTTTAAAATTAAACTCTCAATTTAGAATACTTATTTATTTTATTTGTTTTAGGTCTCCTTATTGGTAGAATATGATAAATGTCATTATTGTTTGTGGGGTGGTGTTCAAAGCCCCTAATGATGAGGAGATAAAGGGCTCCATTTTGAGTCAAAAGGTGGCTGATGTGAAAGCCAAAATTGATGAGCAGCTTGACATATAGAAGAAGAAAGGTTGCACCATCATGATTGATGCTTGGACTAATAGAAAAGATAGAACATTGTTGAATTTTCTTGTTTCTTCCTCAAGTAATTGTACCTTGTGAAATCCATTGATATGATGATTAAGATTTTTAATGTTTAATTTACTGAATTATTGATTTTGTTTCTTTCTCAAGTGGCACAATGTTCTTGAAGTTTATCGATGCTTCAAGAAACACAAAAAGTGTTGAATTCATTTGTGAGGCTTTGGAGGTAGTCTTGGTTGAGGTGGGTGAAGAGAATGTTGTGGAAACAGTCACAAATAATGCCACAAATTATATTGTTACATGTAGACTTCTCATGGATAGACACCCCTCCTTGTCTTGAATTCCTTGTGTTGCTCATTGCCTTGACTTCACATTGGAATATTTTGGCAAACTTCCATGGATCAAAACATGTAGAGAGTATGCAAATAATATTTGTAAATAGTAAATACATATATAATCATATTTGAGTCCTTAACCTAATGAAGAAATTCACAAACAAAAAAGAGTTGGCTCATCCTGAAATAACCCACTTTGCAACCAACTTTATTACATTACAATTCTTGCTTCAATCAAATTTCATTTTGAAACACATGTTTGTTAATGAAAAGTGGTCTACATCATCATATTAAAAGACCAATGGAGGGGTTGACGTTGTTGATTGGATCTTTGATGAGCAAAATTTTCAACAATCAACCAAAAAGATTGTAGAAGTAAATTTTGATTATATTTTTGTTCATATTTCCATTTTATTTGCTTATTTTTGTTCACACTTAATATTTCACAGTGATTGCAATTCACAAAGCCTTTAGTTGTTCTCCTATTAGTTGCTAATGAAGAGAATTCTACAATGTGCTACATATATGAGGCATGGAGAGAGCAAAAGAGGCCATTAGATTTATTTATTTAGGGGTTGATAAGTATCGTCTTACATGGGACGTCACTAATCATTAATGGCACCTTTAGCTTCTTAGGCCCTTACATACGATTGCCTATTTCTTCAATCTGGCATTCCAATTCCACTCAAATTTCAAGACCGACAAGGTCTTGAGTGGGTGTTCTACAAGTCATAGAGCAAATGGAATTTGATTCTTCGGTTGGAGCGAAGATAATCACTAAGATAGAGATCTTCATACTTGCATGAGACATATGCAAGGCAACTTGGATGACATTGCAACCAAATAAAAATCTATTAAAGGCATAATTTAGATTTAAAAACTAATTTTCCTTTTTTCACATTAATATTGAAACTAAAACTCAAAGTTAGACAATGAGATAGATTTTTATTTCTTCTCAATTCAAATCCATGGTGGAAAAGGTTTGGTGCTAAGGTGTCAAATCTTCAGAGAATTGCAGTTTGTATCTTGATCCAACTATGCAATGCTTCAAGATTTGAGCACAACTGGAGTATGTTTGAACACATATACTCCAAGAAGTGCAATAAGTTGTCAGTGCAAAAGTTGAAGGATCTTGTGTATGTTCATTACAACCTTCGCCTTCGTCACAAACAAATCTTGAGCCTTGTCTTATCTCCCATCAATCTAGAGGAGATTGATCCGTAGTTAGATTGGATCACCGAGGTAGATAATACGTCTTCAATAATGAGGGCCTTGCACGAGTTGATCAAGTGGATCTAGAGGTAGAGGCAGTAGCCATGGCAAAGGAGGATAGAGCACAAGGAGACTCCTTGGATGTTGGTGTCATTGAGACATAGGCAAATATCATGGCTGCATCATCATCCAAGACCTATCTTAGATGCTAGCACGAGACTTGTCATGATGATGGGAAGAGTGATGCAGCTCCTCTCAGCCATAGACTTATATTTTTAGTTTTGATATCTGCTTTGATGCCATGGATTTCATAATCCATGGGATTTGTATACATTTGACAAAATCTATAATTTTAAATTTATATATCTAACAATATTGTTTCCTTCAACTAAAAATTAAAATTCGTTTTTATATTCATGCGATCAATGTATACTTGTGTATAGGATCAAAGTAGCTTCTATTTAATTTGCTTATTGTGTCTTTAAAATTTATTTATTTAAAAGTGCATGAAACAAGTTTTAAATCCTTAAAAGACTCTATATTGGATTTTTCAAATTGCCAAGTCTTTGTCGAGACTAGGTGCCAAGTCCAAGTCCAAGCCAAAAATCAGCTTGTCGAGTCCAAGGTGAGTTCGAGTCTCATAACTATGGTTCAGATGCTTCACCATTTGAACTCTCCATGGCACATGATATTGTGGAAAGTTGGAAACTGTCAATAGCAAGCACATCCCTCTTACAGACACAATTAGCATTAAGAATTCTCTTGATTGCTTCAGTTCTGCTTAACACACTCATACAAATGCTGAAGTAGCCCCAAGGCTCCTCCTGCTTGGTAAGGCAGCCAACAACTGCTATGTGGTTGATTTCCAGCTCCAAAGGGTACTGGGTTGAAGAATGTTTGCATAAGTATGAAAACAAATTGAGTCATTCTAAACATTAAACTGAATGACTGAAACTAGATAAACAAAATAAATGGGTTATTGACTATTTCAGTTAAACATATATCAATTTCCCAGAACAACAACAGTAGCATACCTCAACAGCAGCTGTAGGTAACCTACTAAATGAACGTCGTTTTGCTGAGACAGAAGAACTCCCACATTGCTGCTGCTGCTGCTGGAAAGCACTTTCTTTTGTGGGAGATTTAAATTCTAACGGTAAATTTTCTGCATGAGAGCTGTCTTCGTAGTGCTTCTCTTTATTTCCCTGTGCACACTCTTCATTTTGTTTATCTTTTTTTTCCATTTTGTATACAGATGATTTTGATAGATTATCATCTTCTGGAGACCCAAAATCACCCACCTTTCCTTTTCTCTTTCTTGCCGAGACTTTCTTTTGCTGCTTTCCTTTTGAAACACTAGAATTGTCTTGTCCTGCATCAGGCTGCCTCTTTTTCTTTGATCGCTTCCCTGGTTTCTGATTCTTTTCTTTACTCATACTTTTATCAGAAGTAGCATATCCTGAAAACTCCTGCACAATTCAATTATGTATGAAGATGTACTAGCAAAAGCCATCCAGTCAATAATATGAAGCAACATCTGATCAGGAAAAGTGTCATGCATGCTTGTTCAATAGATAGCCACCATTACACAATAAAACACTACAAATTAATATCTTCAGTCCGTTTATCCGGTTAGTTAATCATTTAAAGCCTACAGGACTGAATTTTACAAAGGTAGGTGAATATTTAGCAGAACTAATATAAATACAGTCAAGGTGCTCTATAAATTTGGCATTATATACACAACAAAACGAAAAAAATAGTCAGAAGTACAGCAATAAATTTTTGGTCTCAAAAATACCGATTCAACCATATTATGTGTGACCACTGACATCCTCCAAAGCTTAGAACAAGAGATTAATTTATTTGTTCTTCAAAGGAATATTCCTATGTCCTGCTTCATTACATAGCATACAAATAATCATAGTTTGCGGACTCTTGCAGACTCGCCGCGGACTCGGCGGACTTGGGAGTCCTTTGGCCAGCCGAGTCGACTCGCCACGGACTCGGGAGTCGAGTCCAGGAGAGTCTTGGGTCGGGACTCGAAAGTCCAACCTCAGGACTCGGTCGAGTCTTGAGGTTGGACTCGAGAGTCCTGACCTAGGACTCTCCTGTGTGGCTGGGAGTTAAAATGGGTTAAAAACCCATGTTTTTTTTCACTTTTTCTTTTGTTTTAACATTCAACTTTGTGAATTTCAGTTCTGCAAATTGATTACTTGATGACTATGAATGATTAAATTTCAATTATTGAGTATTTGATGATCATATGACATGTGTAATCTTTGAATTATAAGTGTTTGATAATCAAATTAGGCTCTTATGTTCTCTAAATACATTAATTTGTTCTTTTTTTTGTAAAACTACGGTTTTTTTTTTTGCCGAGTCCGAACCGAGTCTTTTGCCGAGTCCGTCCCGAGTCCCGAGTCCGAGTCATATTTTTGGGCTGCCGAGTCCGTGGCGAGTCCGAGTTTGCAAACTATGCAAATAATAACACAGCAATTATAAAGGAATTGATAGCAATGGCAGAGATTCAGCTATGATATATATTATAGAAATATGCAAAAGCAAGAACACGTGCATACTGATACCAAGCAGGGAAAAGGTGACAAGAGAACTTTATAAACACATATATTTGTGCCTAATAAGTCTTATAAATTGAAAAACACATTTAAGCTACTTTACAATGAAAGAGGAAAAAAACCATAAAATGTGACACTGAATGGCAGTTGAAAAGCTTATTTGCCTCCTTAAGATAATATTAAGCAATAGAAGCTAAGGTGGACTGTCATATAGGAACATTGAGGAATCCTCCTATCAAAATATTTGACCATTTTGTGGAAATGACCTCTCATTCTTTTTATAATCTATTTAAAAAAAACAAATATTATCAAAAAGAGGGAACAAGTCCCAAAATTACAACAGTTGGCATATGACAAAAGCCAAACATGCAAGAAGAGGGTAGCTACCTTCTAAAACAACCACCTAAAGAAATAGGCATGAATGCAAGAATTACAAAGCATGCAAAAAACAGAAATAACTTTCTAAAAAAAGTTAGCGATTAACCCAGCATGTCGAAAATGCTAATGGCACACGTGCACTTTTAGAGGGCATGCAATCTGTTCCTCACATACAAAAATCAAAACATGCATGCAAGCAACAAGATTATGCATGCATGCAAAGTGCATGCATGATTGAAAAACGGATTGAATTATGTCCTTCTGATCAAAATTAGTTTATTGTAGAAAAAACTCCAGGAAATAACTCTCAAAAAGCACCTAAGCAAAGGAATCATGGAAGGCGTGTTAAGTCCCCATAACTTCATACAAAACAACATCATTGATCATCATTGGATTTCACAGTTCCTGCCAAGACATCTTCTAGAAGAGACTAGTGGCTAGCCACAACATCAATCAAAGTAGCATTCTGTAGAGTTGCATACCTATTGGGACATCCAAGTTGTTCTTCTCAAAAACACCTTTCTCTTGCAAAGAGGTGACTGCACAATGCCTACTTTCTCTGAACTTAGTCCAGAAAAACTTAGAAATAGAGGAATGATGACGAACTTTCCCCTTAAATATTTTTCTATGTCTTTGGACTGTAGAAGGATCCACAATATCCTCCAAGCGAGTTTCCAAACCCCCCTTAAAATTATAATTGACTAGCATTTCTTGATTATTCACCACCTCCTTCAAAGGAAGTTGGGTTTCCTTTACTACCTCCTAATTAGCTTGATTATTGTGTTCACCCACCATGGCCTTACTACAAGAGATCTTAGGTTCTTGTCTCTATGGAGTGGGTGGAAGGGAGGGTGGAGGGGGAGATGAGTCAATATATTACTAACGTTTACTTTTCAAATCAATCAATCGCATCAACTACACATATGCAAGATCTAGCAATTAAGAACACAAAGGGAACACACGATTTATGTGGAAACCCTTGCAAGAAAAAACCACGACAAAATATTGCTTATATATATCTTATTGATCTTCTTCTCTTTCTTGTAGGCTCCAACCTACTTCACATACAAATAGTGAGCTCCGACTCACAAGTGACACCAATCTCCACTTGAAAAAATTATAGGCACCAACCTATTGAAGGCTTCAACCCCCACACAAACTGAGCTCCAACCCAACAAGAGGCTACAACCTTTTTAATTCTTCAATGCTGATATGATAAACTCCTTCATCAAATCTTATTCAAACACAAATCTGATCCAACTACAGCTTCTCTTCCTTCTCAAATCTGAACACACACCATGCAATATCCTTGATCACATTTCACACAACGGACTTCTCTCACAAATCTGATCCACACTCAAATCTCAACTTCCTTCCCAAATCTGATAACTATCGTACCAATTTCTTTCACAAATCCGATCCAAATCCAATCTATGCCACAATTCATTTCACATAAACTAATCATTATTATGAAAAGCTATTTCCACGTAGAGTTTTGCTTCTAATCTTCACATATATTTGTCATATATATTTGCATTTACCATTCATATATGGGCTGCATATACACTCAAAATAAATCTGAGTTACACTTCATATTTCTGCCTTTTCTTTTCTTTTCAATCTGCTCCTTTTCTCATAATATTCATTGAATTGTTACTTTCTAAATCCACATATCTTCCACTCTTTATATCGCCCTTATGCCTTTTCATGAAGGGAGGCATCTGTTCATAAAGGGGATGGCAAGTTTTAAAACTAAATTCTTTTGTTTTAAACCTCTCAAAAGAGGCGACAACTCTAAACTTAATTGTTGCCTTGTAATAAAAAATCGCTGCTATTTACTTACATTAAGTGCTGCCTTGAGGTATTATCTTCTTCCTTTAATATGGATCGCAGCCTCTTCTTATTTTGTCTTTATTCACAAGTCGGCATTTTTTGTCTTATTCTCAAATTGCTGGTTATCCTTTTTCTTTCATAAAATTGTTTGATGTATATATTTTATCTGCTCCAATATGTATTTACATATATTACTTGTTTTCTAATATGTAGAATCCTTCTTATGATCGGCCATCTTTAATGCAAGTCGGCTAGCATTAAATATTTCATTTCTTCCAAAGAGAAATATTATGATCTTCCTTCAATGATCATAATATAATCTTTTATTTACATTTAAATCTTTAATTTAAACATATTCATCTCGAAGTCGGCTGTCCATGATCTCTTCAATGGGAATGTATAACGGACTACACTTATTTTAAATGGCTCCATTAATGGCATCATATTCCAACAATATCTTCATTCATCTTTGACTTCAATGACAATACTTACTTTGAAGTTCTCGTCCATACATCTTAATCTCCACAACAATCTCTTAGACATCAATCTCACCAACAATCTCAATCTTCGATATTCAGGATAACAATCTTATTCAATGCACTTGACATCAGTATCACTGTGGCAATCTCTTCATTCTTATCTTGGCATTCTCGTCCATAAATCTTAGACCAACAATCTTCATGACAAACTCTTTGACAACCTTGTCTACCTTTGACATCAATGACAAACATTCCAACAATATCTTTACTCCCTTCAACTTCATTTTTATCATTCTTGGTCTTTGTTTGAAAAATAGGGAATTAATGAATCAAATGATTGTATTTGTGACATCCCTTACATCTAAAGGAACACTTTAATAATTTAAAGCTTGAAACCATTTGAAATCTCCAGCTTTGAGGGTTATACTTTTTGGAAGTGAGGAGTTCCACACAAATCCAAGCATAAACTAAGAGGCCTTTTCCAAGATAAGGTCAAGAGATATCAATGTCCACCCCAAAGATTTGGCAATCATCTCAAAGACACAAGGAGACCATAATTTTTGGTGAAGAGCATGCATGTGCATCCAAACAAGAGACATAGCAGGAATTTCCTTTGAACAATTGAATCCTACATGCCAATACTTCATAAATAGACTCGCATTCCTAAAGAAATAAGGCCCACCCCTAGAAACCATCCCTATCAAGTTCATTTACAAAAATAGCCATAAAATAGCCTTTCGCCTAGAACCAAAGCTCAACTTGTCCATTAGTCTTCCAATTTTTCCTAGTCTAGAGATAAAGACCTTTCAAAGAAAGTTGGGATCCCAAGAAATGACGAATCAAACTCTTTCCTTGGAAGGTAGAGACCTTCTTCTTGAATTCCTCCACATCCTAATTAATAAGTGGAGAATCCTCAAGGATCAGCATACAATAATTTAATCTATTGCCTGCAGAAGCCATCTTCTCTTTTCCTATTGCTGCTATCACAACATCAACTTCCTCCTCCCAACTAAAAGATGAAGACCCATTGACTACATCCGTAAACAAACAAGAGGGGAGACAACCTCCCCCTTACCAATTGTTAAAATTTAATTTAATAACCTCAAAGAAACATTGCTTTTTAAAATTTGATTTAGTGTTTTAAAAGCAATAATGTGTTGTGCCCCCAAAAGCCAGAAAATAGTTTTAAAATGTCCTATTCACCACTTGTATTCGTAGGTTCAAAATGAACATTTTTTTAACTATTAAATTGATTGTATGGTCAAAGAATCACTAATCGCCAAAGACACCCCAATGGTGGTGATTAAGGATGAATTTGATATAAGTACAAGTAAGATTTCTAAGAAATTTCATGGGTTATTGTCCTACTGTGGAAGAACTACATACATGGATAGACAAAAAAATAGGGAAGAAACATAGAAATGAAATTCTTTGCAAAAGGCCTTTTTTAAGTCATGATTGAGAGTTTTATGTATAAATAGAGTACTTGTCATAGATGGTCTTAGTTTATGAAAAATATAGAATTATATTTATAACCATAGATATTAAAATTTGATCCAAGTAAGGAGTCAATGACTAAATCACCTATGTTATAGTTTATTTGGATTACCATCAAAACTATTAAATGAATCATCTTTTTGAAATATTGAAACTCTTATTGAAGAGTTTGTTAGCATAGTTGATGTCATGATGGAATAATCTCTAACAACATATGCACAAATTTATGATAAAATAAAGATCTCCGAACATCTTTGGACACCATTAATTTTTTCATATACTTGGCTAGTTTATGATTGGTTTCCTTTAAGATGCTATCCCTATCACAAAATAGGGCATTTGGAAAGGGTTTATCAAAAATGTAAGCCAATGTCATTCAATAGTAAAAAAAGGCCATATGCCCACATGTTAACCTCTCAACAATAAAACCAGTTCTAATGTTAATAAGAGTATCTATAATAGAAGGAAAGTGAACTGGTATGGTGGAGTCAAACTAAACTTTGGTGGAGCATCAAAAGGAAACCTAGGGTTAGTAGGAGCTGGTTATATTTTAAGAGATTATAAAGGCTGATTATATGGCCAATCAAGGCGTAATCCGAACAACCTCTTTATTTGTGGAAAGAACAAAGGTGTAGGAATGGGAGAATTTGAATCATATAATAATAGTTGAACACCCTCCATGAATTTATGGTTAAAGGCTTCATATGTCTTAGTAAGAAATGATAGGATTGCAATTGACCAGGCCCATTCACACATTATATGACAATGGTTGATCGATATAGGACGCTTGTAATCTATTTATGTTTTATTGCAATACAAGGTGTGTATGGAGAGCATTCAATGTTTTTCTCATATGTATTGGAGGCTCTATTTGACTAGAAGCTTTTGTTACAAGAGTTTTGCTGCTAGGTCTTTTAGGTGGTACCCTCATCATGGCGAGTGGTAAATTGCCAATAGACTAAGATCCATGATATGGTCTCTAATCATTGACTGAAGCAGATTTTCAATTACTTTGTGGAAAGTAATCTAAGGGTCTGATTAAAGCTATTTTGGGAGAGGATGGTTTAGCTTACAATGGAATGATGAGAACCCATGCATCAATTCTAGAGGACTTCAATATAAAATTGAAAATGGCAATACAAGACTTGGAGATAAGCTAGAGTATTCACGATTTAAAAGTTCAAGCACTTGTTGGTTGGAAGAAGATGAGGAGGAGGAGATAATGGTAAGGAGAGTTAAAATCTTTAGGTAAAGAGAAAGAGCAAGTCTTAGCCAACACTTCAAGGGCTATTCAAGCAAAAATTCATGAGCTAATGGTAGCTATTCAATTACTAAAAGACTTCTATTGAGATCTAAACATAGTGATGAGGAATGTGATAGTGTTCATTCATTAGTGACACTTGAAACCACCAATGGTTACACGATGCCCTTTCTAGAGAATGGGATCCATACGAGGGTTGCAAGAAGGACAAAAGTTTTAAAAGTAATGAAGTTTAATGGTGTGATGAATGCAAAAGGCCCTATATCGCATTGGGTTGTCAACTTTTCCATAATACTATGGTGTTTTATGTTGGTTTTTGGTCTCTTGATTATTTGGTGTTTTTTGGTTAAATATTTTTTTATGTTCTAGCTCTATGGTTATCCTTCAAGTATATAGACGGTTTTAGTACTATATATGTAGTATTTTTTTGTATTTGATTGGGTTGGAGCCCCATTTACATGACCACAATACTTCAAAAAAATTAAAAAATTCAATTAATTAATAACTAGTAGATAAGGTGTTGAGGTGTCATCATCCTAAAAGAGAGAAACATTTACATTTTTAGATCACTTGGCGGTCACTCCCTATTGGTTGGATTTGCCACCTCCATCCTCTCACTAGTTCTATATAAGAGTACACTGATGAATTTGATAAAAGGGATACCTTGATGAATAAGGATGTACAAGAAGAGAATATCCTAAAAGAGTGTGTAGACACCCAAAATTCACCATCAATTCCTAATTCATCAATTTCCCATTAATTAATTATTTCTGCAATAAACCATTATCCCATAGTCACGTAACTAATTAAATAATTTACCCTTCCTGCAATCAATTTCCATTTTCTTCCTAGATTAATTAAATCAATAACCTTTGTCCTTAATTCCTCCATCTTGATTAATTAATTAACCCCAATTAATTAATTAATTAATTAATCAAGGCTAAATAAGCCTCCATTAACTTTTCATCTAGTTTTTAATTCCACCTCACCCAATCTTCCAATTTTCAATCTTGGCCATCTGATATCCTCATATAGATCAAAATCTAAACTTTCCATCACTTGACTTGTGTCCCTACTCCCCTCATGCTACCACATGTGTGAACATGCTTACTCACCCCACTTCTTGCTCACATGTGTGAGCATTCAAACTTGTAAGCTTAAAACCCTCTCAAGGCTCCACCTCATCTTACACATGCCTTGCTTACACGTGAAAACATGCCTCTCCTTACAACTCTTTCCCTTCTGACTAAGCTTTCACTCCATGTCTCCACAATCCTCCAATCCTAGCCCTCCATTAGCCAATGCATCTCGACCCTTCATTCCTTCCATGGAAAATCTATATATCCAAGCAATTTCTCCTCATTTCATAACTCCATCATAAGATGTCCATTTTCATAATCAAATCCTTGAGCTACTATTACACTAATGCATTGAGAGCACTCCATATGTCATACAATTGCATTTATCACAAGTCTGAGCATATTAAGTACAGCTGAAAGGGTGCACTTCACTTCAACTCAATCAAAGGAACAAGATATAAAAGTTATTTTCTATTGAATGTTTATTTCCCGTGTCTTCAAAGTGCATAGACATTTAAAAAGGCATGTAAGAAGGCATGTATTTCTCTCAATCCTAATGATATAGATGAGGCATATTCCCATGCTCATTATATTGAAATAATCAAGCAAAAAAGTCCATCCACTTACTAGAAAACACAAGGACAGCAAGCCATTTTGAAAGCCAAAGATATATGAGAGGGGAAGGTAAGTTTAGAGCTTTTACTTCCACTAAACATAATAAACATCATACATGTCTTCAAGTAAAACACATATAGACAAAATCAAAAGCTACACCTAGAGTTGCACCCATGGAAAATCAAGAATAAGACCAAGCAAAAGAAAGTTGTGCTTATTTTGAAGAACAAGAACTGGAATGTTGTTCCAAAGTAGATGAGAGACTTATTTGCACATCCCTTAACAAAGAGGTTTGCTTGAGTGATGATGAAGGGCAAGACAAAGGTGAACACACCAAACACTTTCACATAAGGATTCAAATCAACAAGACAAAGGCAGATGCTCTATTTGATACTGCAATTGGTAGAGAAACTTAGATAGGAAATTATATGAACATCCTTATCCCTGTGAGTTGGGATAATAATTTTCTATCAGCAAACAATGCTAGCTGGAGCTTGGTGTAAATCAACATTTTCTTGATGAAGTCATCGCAGATGTGGTTCGTTTTGATATGTATTCTGCAGTGTTTGGCAATCCATATATGTATCTTAGAGATATTAATTACTATACAAGGAACGACAAGCATAGGCTTATAAAAGATAGCAGAACTTCATCATCCATGCTTAAGAAGGCAGCTTGAAAATCTACTTGGGAAGTGTACAAAAAGGAGAGAGGTTGATTAATGCTAGTGGTAAGATTAATTCCTTTCTTTTGTTAGACAAACTTGTACACAAAATATTCAATGTGTGATTACTTCCAGTGCATCTACTAGTCCAAATCAAAAGCAAACAAAAGGGCTGTGGCAATAGTTTTAGGTTGGTTTGAAGAGACTGAGCTGCGGAAGACCAATGGCATACAAGAAGCAAGGTGAGAATCATATCTCATCTGATGAGCCCCCAAGATTTTGGGGACCAAAAGCCTTATAGTTAGTGAGGCATGACCTGAATACGGAACAATTAAAGCTAACTTGCTCACTTCATGTTTACATTAAAACTAACCCCTATGCCAAACAACTTTAAAGGATCATTCTTGTAAATTGACATCTAAACTGAATTTTTTAAGTTGTCTCAGGAAATCAAAGGAAGGTGAACTGAAGGATCTGACTACTTAAAGTGACTGGACCTGATAGAGAAATAAAATAGTAAAGATGGGTATGAATGCAGCTGAATACGTCTGTGAAAATGACAAGAGGTGGGGTCTGCAGGGTATACAGCTTTGGATTATGTTAAGAGATTATTCAATTGCAAGAATGTTTGGGTCTCCCTCCTCAACTTTTCTTGTTAAAAAACTCTAAGAGAGACCATTGCACTTAACCATTCCTTAGTGTTTGATAGCAAGATGGTTGTAGAGGCTTATGTTGATTCAGCCTACAGGTCTTAAGGAGTGTAGCAAAGACCTATGGGATGTGTTGGTGGATTATAGAGCTTGTATGGTGTTAGGACATTGTTGTTTGTGTTAGACAGGTCTTTGAAGGCCTGTTTTAAGGAAAAAAGCCATTGCAAGAACTCATGAGATACTGGCTTTAGAAGCAGACTGCCTCACTTTTTTAGAGTTAAACTCATTTTGGGGTTCTCCATGTTAGATTGCTATTATCTGTCATTTTTATTGTTGTTCTATGCTCTGTGTTTGTGGATGAATGCAAAACAACAAGGAAGCAAAGAAAGAGATGGAGCCACAAGAGTCCAACCAAGAGAAACTCAAGAGCAAAGATCAGGTCCAAAGAACAACAGCAAAAGAAATTACAAGATATATGGGTAAAGGCAGAAAGAGGAAGAAAAACCAAGCCAAAAAGGCAGCACAAACACATTACAATCGTTATAAAACTCCACTACACTATGAATGAAATCATAAGTTGGTATATCAAGGGACTCTGGTTTCAATAAGATTTTCCTACAATAAATGAAACGTAGGAAAGCAAATAGATCTCTTCTTAACACCAAAAATGAATATTAAAAACTTGAGAGAAAAAATAAAAGCATTACTTCAAGCATCTGTTTCCACAAAAAAATTATACAAGCAAGGACAGCAATAGCATACCTCAACTGCAGAAGGAAGCATCCTAGGAGATGTATTTTGGTTGGCTGGTTCTGGAGAACTTTCACACTGCTGTTGCCTGGCAGCATTTTCTTTTGTACAAAATTTGGCATCCAATGGTGGAATTTCTGCTTTAAAATCCTCCTCAATATGATTTATTTCCTTTGCAACTGCACTTTCTCCATTTTCTTTCTTACTTTTTCTTTTTTTAGACAACGTTGATTTTGATCTATTCGTATCTTCTGGAGAATTCACATCAAGTGCCTTCACTTTTTTTTTTGATGCTGATATATTATCAAGCTGCTTTCCTTTTGACATACTAGAACTGCCTTGCTCCATATTCACCAAACTCCCTTTCTTTGAACGCTTTCCAAGTCCCCATTCCTCATCATCTTCACTCATACTTTTATCAGAAGCATCAAGTCCATACAACTCCTGCAGAATTTAATTCTGTAAGACAGCATACTAGCAAGAACTGTCCAGTAAACCGTATAATGCCAGAATGAATGATCGAATATAGAAACTCATACACACTTGTTACAAAGAATCACAGTTTGACAATACACACTTTCAATAAGACTCGCAGTTTGACAACAAAACACTTCAAGCTAGCATTTCCCATTCAATTACCCAATGGTCATTGAACATAGCCTATAGAAAGCCTTTAACAGAATATAAATAGCCCACAGGGAAGACTTTAACAGAGTAGAAAACAATCACCAAAACCAACATAATTGCAATCTAGTGCAACAGTTCTCTACAGCTACTTTTTAGTATATTCCTCTGCATCCCATTGCTACAAAGTACAGAAAAATTGGTGAGAACAGTAGAGGAAATAGGTTGTGATGTTTGGGATTTCCAAAAAATGGTTTGGTCAGAAAAATAAAATAAACAATTGAAGTTGTATTTAAACTAGAATGTATTCTATAAAAGCAAATAACAAATAAGAAAATAACTTCTCAGGTAAGTTACTGAATATCTTATTAGCGAAAATTCTGTCACCTCTGATCGAATTTCAGTTTGAATTTGACAGCAATAAATTTGATCCAATCATGGCCTTAGCTGCATTTACAGGACAGTGACGCTGAAGAAGCCAGTAATAAATTATATTGCTGACAATCCCTACTCAAGGGCTGACTATCAATTATCTATCAAAACTGCCCCAAATTGCTGGAACAAATAAACTTAAAAAAACAGAAATGAATGACTAAGAAAAATAGGTGCCAAATTACCAAAATCACTGCTGGCACAGCATTATTTAATAGGCAAAAGTTGAAGATTGCCAGAATATTTAAGTCTTCATTTTTTTTCAAAAAGGTGTGCTGATTGTAATGCCAGAAAGCAGTACCATTAAAATATATGCACAACCAAAGCTTTTCAGAACAGAAAATAACAACTATCTTTGAAATTATGAAATGAAAAACACAGTTGTTCTTTGGTTTTGATCTGTAAAAGGACCCAGTTTTTGTACTTCATAGCATGTTTTGCAAGCCTCAAAATAAGCTGGCATGTTGTTTGTTAATTGGAGTTTTCATGCCCAAAATTACAAACAACATACTGCCTGCTTAAGCTTTACTGTTTTGGAACAGAGGAGAATCCCTCGAATGCTGAAAAATATATCAGATGGTATGAGACATCAAAATGTGGGTTTTTGCAAGAGAGAATCCAAAATAGAGTTATCTGCTAACATCAGCAAAATCACCAGGGTTAACATGAAATCACCAGTTTGTCAAAAGCAGTGAATCATTACACTCATTTGTGGCATTCCAGTTCTCAGTTTTCTCCTCATTTTGGCATGTTTGATTGGTCTTTTTGAATCCCAAGGCATCATGAGTCTATATATAGCCCTCTGGGATGTATTGTATTCATCAAAAGATGCTTGTGGTGCATTCTAAAGACCTCTAGAAAGAGAATTTTTTTATTGTATGTGTTCAGGAAAAGTGGGCAGGGAAATCAATTTGAGAGTGTTTTTAGAGGTCATTTGAAGGCATTGAAGCTGTGTGTACAAGCCTATGAGGTTTAGATCTCTTGCAATGCTATTTGGAGTGCTTAGGTGAGATATTGCTCACATTTTAGCTGGATTTTCTCCCAAAGTGAGCTTCTCCAAGGTATATCAGTCTTCTATTTGATCAGTTATGCTCACTCATTTCTTTACATTTCCTTGTTCTTTATTGCTTGACAAGTTCAGTCTGTTATGCTGTCTTTTACTAAGACAAACTCACTATGTTGATGACTTTGGACTGGTATAACTACCCGAATTAATGAATCAGGTGGGTCTCTCTTTAACATCGAGTGAAGAAAGTATTTTAACTTTACTAAGAGACATTGATCTAGTAGGCAGAGAAAAGAGTTGAGAAGTGTTACAAGGGAAGAAAATTTTGATGCTCAGGAAAGATTCCTCAAGATGGAAGTTGACATAGCAAGCTTTGCTCAATCCATGGAGACCATGAAAGTCTTGATGGAGACACTTGAGGAAAAATTGGACAAAAGCAAGGCCAATTTGAATGAAGAAAAGTCTTCAAAGAGTGAGAAAAGCCTTTCCAATAAACCACTATCCAAAGCAAGGGCCAAGATTGAGGTTTTATCATGGGTTAAGTGATGTGGGTGAGAAAAGTTTGACAATTGGCTAGTAGTTTGGCATGCAATCTCTTAACTTGGAACAAAATATTTTCTTGCTAGGTTGAGGTTAGCAAAGCTTGCTCTCGCTTGGTTTGAAAGTCTCCTATATTCTATGGAATTAATAAAATTAGCTCCAATAATTTCTTGGAATCAATTAAAACGATTGATTATGAAACAATTTTCCTATTTGTCATGAAAAGGAAAAATCTAACTTACTAGTTCAGCCCCCGATACCTACCAATTTGGGTCCGATCCAGCCCAAATACGGATCCAAGTTCAATATGCAAGGGGATCATCCAAGGTACTGCAGATGCCCTATCTTGAGCCAAATTTGGCACCCAGCCAATCCTACCATGACAAACCTATCCCTTTTTTCGGGTTTTTTAATCTTTTTCTATTTTGGCATTTGAATTTGACTACATGCCTCAAAAAGCCCACCCTAACCCTGAGACGTTGATTCCAAAACATTTTAAAGACAACAACAAAGTGATTTCCCTCATTGTAAATGCAAAACAAAAATATCATTAATCCTTGATGAACTTTCATTCTTGTTTGTCATAGCACGAATAGAGTTGAAGATTGATCAATGAAGAACCCAATATGGTTGGTTTGCTATTCCTACCCATGTGCAAGAGCCCATTTGTTGCCAAGGACAACATAGAGGAAGATTTTTACAAAAAGGGTAGGTTTCTTTCATTCAAGTTTCTGAATTTTTTTTACATTTTTTTTTTCAAATGAACTCTCTTGTTTTGTTTTCTTTCTTCTATGAATCTATGGCCCATGCTTAATTTAATCTAAGTTACCGGTTCGGGTTCGGGGACGGGTGCGGGTACGAGAACCTAGTACATGGGTATGTGAAAAAAAAAATTAGGGGTTTGGGTACGTGTGTATATATACAAAAAAATAAGAGAAATATACAAAATAGTAAAACTAAATCATTTCATAGTATGATACTTGATCATTGATCAATGCCAAAGATAAATATTAAATGCCAATTGATGTTGAAAAATATTCAAATAAGCCATATCAAGTACCCGCAAGTACCCGCAGAAGAACCCCAACCGGGTTCAGAGCCTACGGGTACGAACCCTGCAACTAAGTTAATTTTTTTAAATAATTTGTCTATATATTTTTTTGTTTTCACTTGTTTCGAATGTGCTACTAATTGAACTTGTTGCCATAGGGATTAGAATGGCAACCAATTCTACCTCCATGGGCTGACTTCAAAACAAAGCTAAATGCCAATTGATGTTGAAAAATATTCAAATAAGCCATATCAAGTACCCGCAAGTACCCGCAGAAGAACCCCAACCGGGTTCAGGGCCTGTGGGTACGAACCCTGCAACTAAGTTAATTTTTTAAAACAATTTGTCTATATATTTTTTTGTTTTCACTTGTTTCGAATGTGCTACTAATTGAACTTGTTGCCATAGGGATTAGAATGGCAACCAATTCTAGCTCCATGGGCTGACTTCAAAACAAAGCTAAATTCTCCACTTTGGAAATATGTTAATATGGCACAACAATAGCTTCAGAGCAACCGAAAAAGTCAAAATCGACTTTTGTTTCATCCAAATTGGACATTGGATGCAAGATCTGTGAAGGGTTGAAGAACAAAGGTTTTATGTGAAGATCTGGCGAGCTCCTAAAAATCTGGGCACTTTGAGGCAAAACAAATTGCGCCCTCACATCCAAAAGGGCTTAAAAACCCCTATTTCCATAAAAAAATTGTCAAATTTAGAGAAAGTCATTTTTGGAGCAAAAATATTTAGAAGGTGAAGCCGTACGGCCCCACCTATAAAAGGTAGGACACGGTTTTCAAAAAAAATATTATTTTATTTGCATTTTAAAAAATTATTATTATTATTGCAAAAAATATATTTTGCAATTTTCTGCATTAAAAACTTTGAAAAAAGCAAAAAAAAAATCAAAATTCAAAAAAAGCAAAAGTTGTATAGGGCTGACAGGGAGTATGGACCTATCGACCTAAACATGGGTGCAAGTCATAACTTGCAAAGGGTACCACGGGCAAGCCGCGAGCCTCGTGCCCCTCACATGTTTTTTAAAAAACTTTTATTTATTAAAAAATTCAAATTTTTAATTATTGATTTTTTCAAAATGTTATAACCAAAATGAAATTTTTGGCATTCTGCTTAAATTGAGCTAAACAATGTAAAAATGCCATCGAAAGTATGTTTTAGGTCAAACCAAACATGAAGTCTTTGTGGGTTTCTATCAAGGAACCTATGGTTAAATTTTTGAAAAAATGAAAATTAGGGTTTTATGCCCCTATTTTTAAGGAAACCCTTAAAACAAGACCTTCCTAGAAATGATTGAAAATAATTCCAATAGGGGTGATTGCCTTCACGATCACACTGATCAAGTCAAAATTATCAAAATACATGTTTTACTTTGGTGGGTCTATTTCTATTTTTCAGGAACAAAGTTAGGAGCTCTGCAACCATTAATGGCAGATTGGCTAGTACCAGGTGCTGAAAGCTAAACCTCAAAAGCTCCAACGAAGAAGCCATGGCGGAAAACGTAAAAAAGATGTTGTTATAGCAAGGGAGTTTCTCAAAACGAAAAAGGCCAAAATTTGGCTAACTCCGGAAGGTGCACGTTTTGCTACCAAGGCAAAACACAATCTAAAGGTGAAAAAGGCGCCCCTCTTGAAGAAAGGCGCCCTTGGATCTCAGAGGGCAAATGTAATCATTTGGCATCTTCAAATCAATCATCCTCTTCACTTTCGTGTTGGCTTGACAACAAAACAATCAGCAAAATCATCTGATTCAGGGATCATTGACCAACCGTCAGCAAAGTATGGAGGATCCATCAGCAACAAAGATGCCAAATCAGAGAGCTTCACGGTAAAAGCGCCCCTGCTAGCCAGGGGCGCCCCTCAGTTACAGGCACCTGATGAATCCATAAGCAACAGCTCTATACATAATATCTTTCCAGCTTCCTCCCAGCTACGTGATCAATCTAACAGTAGGTCCACAAGACATGCCAAACGATCACGAGTTGAGATCAAGCAAAAAAAGCCAAAAAATGACTAAGGCATGGCTAAAAGCGCCCCTCTTGAGGAAAGGCGCCCTTTCTTGAGGGCATCCAGGTTCAGTCAGAATCTTCACTGCCTCCCAAGATGACCTTCTCAGCTATGACCAATTTCGTCAGTAAGACTATCAACAAGAACTTCGGACAAATCAAACATTTGATGAAGGAGGTCAAAGATTGGCAGTCCACAGCCAAGATAAAACCAAGCAAAAGCTAAAAGCACCCCTGTTGGCCAGGGGCGCCCTTTAGTTCGAAGGACCTAAACCTGCCAGCTTCAACTGAGAAGTCAATCATCCTGAGCAAGACCAAGCTGGCTACCCGATGCATCGTCAAACAGAGTCATTTGATTCATCTAAGCATCGAGAACGTCAAATCAAAGTAGAGAGGGTCTGAAAAGGTCAAAACGAAGAACAGTCAATGAAAATTGACTAAGGCATTGTCAAAAGCGCCCTTCTCAAGGAAAGGCGCCCTTCTTTCTGGAGGCCTAAACTCAATTTTCTGAGTTAATCCCTCCCAGGCATATCTCGTCAAGCTGATCCCACCTCAACAACAAAACTGCCAGCCACTGCCAGAGATCAACTGAGTAACCTGAATAAAAGATCAATCGGAGGCACTTCAGCTTGCAAAATGGACAAAAAAGACCAACTTCAAGGATGGGCGCCTAAAAGAAGTCAAAACAAAAATGTTGACTTGAGTTAGCAAATTTGGAGCCAAAAAGAGGCCAAACACTCCACAATCAGTGGAAATCACCTTTTGGAACTACAAATCAGACCTAAATCATGAGTTGTCTTCCATACTTGGTGGATCTCAACCCTAATCACCATATATTCTTGCTAGGCGTCCCATTCTTCATTATTCTTTTTGCAGGTTGAAGGATAAAACATCAAATAGCTCCCAAGAACACGTTTTCAAGATCTGGCAGAGGTTTTGGACGGATCTTCAATACTTTTGAAGATCAGTGGTAGTAAAAGTATTCTTCCCTGAGGATTGTTTCCAGAGGCAAATTATTGCAAAGTGGCAATTTATAACTTCCAATCCATCTTCTGTCTACTTCCTCTATTTCTTTGCATGTCACAGGAAATGACAGATAATCACAGAATTGGCCAACTGGGTATGATCAGCACAGCTTTTTCAACAAAACCCACATGTTGGATTTTTCCAAAAAAAGTAGCCCTGCTGCCCCTATTTTTTAGGGTTTCCAGAAAAAGTCATAATTTTGAAAAACAGACAAACTGGGTTTGTTTAGCTCTGAAGCACGAACAAAACCCATGTGTTGGATTTTTCCGAGAAAAATCACTTTTGGTGCCCCACTGCCTCTGCCACCTAAAGGGCTCTTGCATGTCACAGAAAAACTCGTTTTTCCGAATTTCTGGGGTTTAGAAAATCATTGGAGGGCATATTTTTAGAACCAAAGTTCAATCTTCAAGGTTGCAAAAGGTACAATACAAGACCAAGACGGTCTTATACCATGATTAGAATCTGGAAAAATCCAGAGGTCAGTTCCAGGGCATGAACCAAATTGCATCCATTCCAAGCTGCGATTCCGATCACCTTACAGAGCATTGAGTTGTAACTACTTGCACAAAGCATTACAACCCGACTACAAGAGAGATCCTGTCAGTGGACGGGAGGGTGATTTGCAGCTTAAAGTTGAAGGACATAGAGACATGTTTTGCAATTCCACCATGCCCTACCAAGAAGGTCGTATCTGTGATAGAATGCGAAAAGGCATTCGAGGCTTCGAAGGATAAGTGTTCGCTTATAATGGCTGAACATTGGTTGAAAACAAAGAGAACCAGCTTGCCCAAATTGGTTGGGAGAGGAGAATTCAAAGATGAGTACGGAGTGTTAATCACTCTACTCAGCAGAGTCACTGGACAAGAGGAGGGGAAATCCTTCCAGCCGTGGATGTTCTATATTATTGGCAAAATAATCAATAGGAAAGAACATTATGACTGGGCCTCTCTGATCAGTGACACGCTCCACCAACAATTTACCAGGTTTCTAGAAGAGCACCGTTTCCACATGTGTTCCTACCTGGTCTACCTCATAGCCTTCCAAGGCGATTTCATAACACTAAACACTATGGGAACCCTTGGGTGTGCAAAAGGTCCAAGAATACTTTCCTCACCTTGAGTTCACTCTAGCGGAAAGGCACTTCAAGAAGATAAATGACCTTTTCACTATGCACACCGTGCACGAGCTAGACCATGAGATGCACATTCGTATTTCACCCCAACAGCTAAGGCAGCAATAGTGGACTGGGCGGATTGGTTCATCCAATTCCCCACTTTCACCTACATACGAGTGTATGGCTACAATGGCCACCCCGCCATGATGCCACGCTACCCCTCAAATAGGGTAGTGTTCATGGAATTCCTGAGGCAATTGGTCGAGGTTCACTCTTACCTTCGCGTAAAGAAGTCTGCTGCAAACTTTCCTTTTCAGATGGGATTCTACAGATGCGGGACTGTAGTCGATGCTAGGTTGATAAGCCAGGAAATAGTGAGATTTAATCTCAAGTACCTCATTGACAAGAGGCCATCCTATGATCCCAGAGGCATCTTCGCAAAACATCTTGAGCAAAGATCATCACATGAACCTTTCATGGAGGATTTTTGGGTCAACTGCGAGGATGAGTTCGAAGTGAGAAGAAGGAACTACAGCAGATTCAAGCTCTTGCATATCACAGAATTCATGCCAGAGGACATCGAGGGCTTATCTGATGACGAAGAAGAGGTCATTTTTTCTTCCTTCTTCACGGGTCAAGTAGATGCACAACCACTCGGCAAAGTAGACTAGTACGCGAAAGAGAGTACATCTATTGAGGAAAGAACTAGTAGAGTAGTTCGACACAGTCAACTCTACCTTGATAGTAAAAGGACAAGGAAGGTAGTACTTCCCCGATCAGAGCCGCCAACGGTTCAGTCTACACTACCTTCCTCGTCTAGGAGGAAACCCAAACAAAAGAAGATGAGCATTCTTCCAGAAGGAATGCGAATGTCAGGAAGCACATGGGGAAGAAGAGGAATTGCTAGCACAAACCAGCAAGAGGTACAGGTGGAGACAACATCCAATTTACCTGAAACAGTTGAGAACGCTGTAGCTACACCAAAGCCAGTGATTGAAATAATCACTACAGAGATGGAATCCATTGTAGAAGAAGTTGCAGCAAAAGCAGTGCCTACAATAGAAGCCACCAGCTTCACCACCATCACAGAGTTCGCAAAGTCCCATTGATTTGGACTCACCACCACGAGGCATTGCCACGGCATAGTCTCGTTCTTCCAACATTCAAGGGGCCTATGTTCCTCCTCCTAACGATGCTAGCCGAGATTCTATCTGGTTAAAAAGCTCGCTTGGAAGGAAAAGGGAGAGACCTTCTTATCAGCTTGACTTCTCTGAATTCCACCATGTCCCACAAGACATGTCGGCAAAGAAGTTGAAGAAGTAGACACATGTAGAGAGGAATGCAGAAAACGAGGTTGTCATAGAGACTGTTGCCCTGCTTGAAGATAAAGACATACATAATGTGAGGGTTGAGGATTTCACGCTTTCAAAGGTGAACCTTGGAAAGACCACTCGATAGGTGGAGGCAGACCTTCTCAGAATTGCCTCAGCGAACGTCAAGGAAAGGATGACAAAGGATGGACAAGACAGAGCTGCCTTGAAGGCTGAAAACCGTTAGCTAAGATTGTACATTTCTAGTTTTGATACATGACACTCCCAACTCCTCAACCTTGCCTCAAGGATTGTTGGATCTCCCAGCTGAAAGAAACCATCATCAGTCGATCACATACGACAAACACTTGAGACGTCAAGTGGATGAGTTTGTCGTCAAAGGACGGTGTGTATTAACAGAAGCATATCAGCTGAGAGACAAAGCACATGGTCTTCAATCAGAAATCCAGTAGTCAGATTTGAAGGCAGCTCAAGAGAGGTTGAGAGAGGAAGCAACTGTTGCTGATCTGCAACATGCATATCAATCAGTTACAACCACTGAGAACAAACACCATCTCTTTGAGTGGAAAGAACAATTGGCATACAAGGTGAGAGCCTACGATGCCAATTCAGTGGAGCTGATTGACTATAGACGCTTTGTCGCCAATATTATCAACTTCGCAAGAACGTTGGTAATATCCTTCCCTGAGTTAGAATATCAGCGAGAAAGAGGAGAATATGTTGAACTTGAAACAGTATAGACACGGTTCCAAGATGTCATCCGATCTTCATTCCTTGAAGATCCCAATGATTGCAAATTAGCCAAAATTGCAGCCATATCTATCCAGTTAGAAGAAGCAGCTGCCCAATGCATAAACTATCAACAGCAGCTTGCGACGGGTGAAGAAATGCTTAGACGCCACATAGTCACCTTGAAAAGCATTAATTGCCCGAGGGCCGAAGAGGTCAATGACTAGATAGAGACTTTGTTGACCAATGGTGAAGAGGTGTAAAGCACCAAGGAAGGACATCCTACCCTCCAAATAGCATTAAATATGACTGAAGTCAACTTGATGCCCCTTTCCAAGTTGACTCCAGATCTCCACATATCATGCATGTCAGATCCCACTGATCTAGGATGTCTATTTGACTCCCACGATTTGTGGATCTCAAATCTCCTCAAAAGGTGGATATCTATTTGGAGACACATTTGTAATTGTAAGTTCACTTTTAGTTAGGTGTCAGTCAACTGAGGTAGACTTCCAGTTTGACTTTTGTTTAGTTTTAGTTAACTGAAGTAGATTTCCAGTTAACTGCTTGCTCACCTACTTTTAGACATAAGAATAAATCTTGCTGATTGGCAAGAACTGTTTGTTAACTCAAGGAGATTTTAGGGTTGCCTACTGCTTTGAGTTTTTATAAATAAAAGCCTTAGGCTCATTATTTGTTTAACCTTTATTTGCTAAGCAAAATTGCTGCGCCATTGTTGTCAGAGTTAGCTTGTTTATATCTATTCACTCTTGGATGAGAGTTCGTTGGTTGATCGCAATTGTGCATGATTTCGTGCCTTTGCTGTCCCAACCTTTGTAATTCTTTGGAGAAAGCTTGAAGAAATAAATCAAATGGCGCATGCTTGCTTGATCTAAATACTTGAGTCTATTCAAGGTCTCGTTTTCAAATAGTGCATTGTTTCAATCTCCTCCTTGGACAGGGGTCGTCACCTCCTTGGATATTTTGTTATCGATCATTATCGTATGATGTTGTTTAATGATTTGTCTTGCAGCCTACACTTTGGACAGATGTCGTCACCTCCTCGGGAATCTTGTTAGACAGGCCATCGTTCCTTGTTATTTCCAATGAGCTGTTTCCAAGCCTACACCTCAGACAGGGGTTCCTCCTCCTTGGCAAGTCTCAAATCCAGTTTACCGTAACGAGTGTTTACTTGTATCGAGCCCTATCTTGGTATATATCCGAGAGTTCAGAGCCTCGACCATATTCCATTGAGACGGAGGATTCAAGTAATCCAACCCATCCATTTCGCTCCTACACCCTCATGCTCTGTTTATCTTGAGGAGGTAGGATAGTTTAGAAGCTTAGTTAGTCGTAGTTAAGATCTGCGGAAACCAAAGAAAACCTTAGCTACTGCGCATTGTGTTTATGCACCCTTGTGTCCTGTCGCTAAGTAAAAAAGATAGGAACCTTAGTACACCCTTTTTTTACAGTAGAAAATCAGCAAAGAGAGATCTTCCTCTCTATAATCTGAAGAGCATATACTAACACACTTGCAATAGCTGTCTGTTTCCAATAAGCACTCCAAAGGTGCTAATTGAAACGCCAACACAAAAAAAATCAAATACAAAAATAAAAAATAAAAAAAAAATATGTTGCACCCTCGATCGTACTAACATTTTGCGCCTTTCGTACTCTATTGTGCACCCTCCTCGGTCTTTGAACCTTGCATTTGGTGCCTACACCAAATTCAACAATTATTTTGGCGGTTTCACCAATTTTGGTGAAAGTTTCAAAATTTGGCATTATTCTAATTTTAGCTGGCAATACTCCAATCTTAGCAAATTTCTAAACTAACTGGAGGTTTTCTACATTTGTCATCTTTCCTAAATTTGGTGGCATCTCAACTAAATTTGGCTGAGGTGGATTTTTGAAAATTTAGACCCCTCTCCATTGGAGTTTTGCAATTTGCACCCAAACTTCAAAGGCCTCTAACTCAATCATCCGAGCTCCGTTTTGCAAGCAATTTTTTTTAATTTGGGATAGAATTTTGCAAGCTTCGCAGTGGTGAAATCATTTTTTACTTGAGTGATCTAGATTTTCCAAAAAATCAGTTTTCTCATCAGGTCTGAAGGACAGACCTCATTTTTTGAACTTCAAACGGATGTAACTTTCACATACAACCTCAGATTGAGGTGATTCTTTTTTTGAAAGTGAATATTTTTCTGAGCACTATACATTGGTGCTATTTTGAAGTTATCATTCTAACATTTTATTGTACTTTCAATATTTGGGTCCATTTTGGACAATTGTAAAACTCTGGAAAACAACTCCAACATTGTAAATGCACTGATTTATAAAGTGCCAAATCATTTTTTGTTGGGGGGGTTCTTGATTGAGTGAAAAAGGGGGGGTGTCTTTGTGTTTTTCTTCTTGCATTTTCTCACATTGCAACAACAATCTAAAATGGATAAAACAGTTCCTCTACTCACACCATACAATTACTTCGAGTGGAAAAATGAAATGGAACTTCACTTGAGAAAGTTAAAATTGTATAGAATAACAATGGGTATTGATAAGGAACCTACAAAGGATGAAGAAAATTCTAAATGGTTCAACAAGTGTGATGAAGCTTTTGGCACCTTATGCATGGTTGTATCTTCTGATGTACGCTTTCATATTATGTCTACAAAATCACCAATGAAGTGTGGAATACTTTGGAAACACATTCGTTAGAGAACGAGCTCATAGGATTGAGTCCATGCACCTTTGACACCATTCATGATTTCTTTACTAAATTGAATGCCATAAGATTGCAATTGGAGCAATGTGGAGTTAAAAAGGATGACTCAAAGTTGATTTTAAGCATTCTTTCAAAACGTGGTCCTGATTATGCAGTGTTTGTTTCTACATTTCATGCAATGAAAAGAGCCTTAGGAAAAGGGTTTACTATGCCTTCTCTAGGTGAGTTCGCAACTTATCTCACAAAGGAGCAAGCTAAATTGATATAAATGGGAATTATTAAATCTTTTAAGTCTCAAGCCTTGATTCCGAAACAAGGCACTAATAAGCAAAACAAGAAACAAAAGAACCAAGGAGATAGAAAGAGAGATTCAGATCAATCTCCATCTCCTTTTAAGTAGACTCTAAATTCTCTTCAAAAAAGGATTCATCTAAGAAGGAGAAGCCCACTTGTGCATATTGCAAGAGGAGTGGACATGAACATTCTTGTTATAAGAAAGATATTGATGATCTAAAACATCTTCTTGAGAAGAACAAAATCAGTTTCCCTTCTCAAATTGTTGATTCAGCTTCTTCTTCTAATCCCAAAAATTCAAAACAATTAGAATCTGATAAGGAAAAAGGCCATACTATTGGGGCAAGTAAATCAAAAGGTAAAGCTCTTTGTGCTTCTATAGGTCTTGGATCAAGGAGATGACTCCTCGATTCTAGAGCTTCTAATCATATGGCTTCTACACAATCTATGTTCTCTTCTTTTGAGCCTTGTGTTATGCCACTATTCTAATGGGAAACAATACATACATGGATGTAATTGGGAAAGGTTCTATTGATATTAAGGATGGCACATTCAAAGATGTTGTGTGTGTACCTCATCTTTCAAACAATCTTCTTTCCATCTATCAGATCACTCATGGCGGAGCAGGGAAGACTGCGTAATTCACATCTAATTTAGGTATCATCAAAGACTTGGAAAGCAGAGAGATAATTGCTACTGGGATGGCTGATCATGCCTCTTGGTTATACACTTTTTCAGACTTTGTACCTGATGATGGTTTTGATCCTTTGGTTGTCGATCACACTCCTAGTGTGAATTTTGATTTTGAGAACTTTGGCTACTTGAACTTGGGTATTCTCACATCAGATCCAGTTCTTGACCCTTGCATTCTTTCTCCCCCATCTACTATTGCTTCTGAGGATATTTGTGTTGCTACATTTATGGCTACTTATGATCCAATGCAACAGGATACACATCGTCTTCCGTATACTACTACTTCAGATGACTACTTGGCAGACATTGCAGGTTTGTTTATAGAGTCATATTTCAAATTTGGGAGACACTATTCATGACAATCATCCTCTCATTGATGAAGTTGATTCTTCTTTAGTTGTTGTGGAAGAGCATTTGGATCCTCTTGTTCATTCTCCACATGATCATTCATCACAATTTGACATGATTGTGGATACTTTTGAGCAACATTTGGGGGAGGCATCTTTGTCATCAGAGGAGGTAATTGAGTCTTTGGATCTTGTTCTACATACATCTCTACTAGGTTTTGGATTGTCATCTTCATCAAATGTGGCCTAGAACACCTGATTTGATGGTGGCAACTTTCGGCATCGACATGGAGACACATGAGTACTTTTCAAAGACTTCTTACAGTTTGAGCTTTCTTCCCTCATAATCCTTTCAGGATTGGGATGATATTCTTCATGCACCTTGGTTTTCTTTCTTCCTAAGGGGAGGAATGTTGTTCGATGATCGTGGACCATCTTCTACATCCAATTTCGAGCATCAACCATTGGAACAGTTGACTACTTGAAGGAAGGCTACATAGTCTTTCTTATCTTTTCTATCTTCGAGGGGACTTCTTCTTTGCATGGGATTCTTCTTATGTTGGGAAACATGTTTTCTTTTCTCTCTTTTGGGGAGGAGATTTGTCCCATTGGGTTTTCTCCTTTTCTTCGGTTGTGAGAGATCGTTTTGTACATGGGTACCTAACATGACCTAGCAGCCAAGACCCATCTTTGTGTCTTTCCACCCACTTAAGCTACACTTAAGAGAGGGGGGGGGGGAAGGGGAGTGTTAGTGTAAGTTTTTAATTTTCCTTATGTTAGGAAATATCTATTTTTTCTACACACATTATTAAGCTTGCTTAGGTTATATTAGAATGGTTAGGATGAGGACATGTGGAATAGTCCATCAATCACATGTGTCACTCACACCCACCTTTGGGTAGTTGAGTCTCACACCCTCTTTTGGATTTATTAGCCACCTCTCATAACCATTTTTTGTCTTTACCTGAGTAGACATAACCATGTAATCTGACATTTACCAAGTAGGTAAAACTCCCACCTATTATGGGCACTTGGGGGTTATTACTCCTCTTGGAATTATCTTCCATTATTTTGCTATATAAACATCACTCACCCTCCCCTTGGCTAGTAATATGAGTGATAGTTCAATGCTAAGGGAGTGTTGAATTTTGTTCATCTCTGGATTCTTGATTTGCTTTCCTTCAATCATTTTGATTTTGGGTGATTTCACAACCAAATCTAACAATTGAAGCCTGCTCCTCTAAATACATCTTATCAATGGCCCATGTGAATCCATCTAAAACCTCTGTGTCATCACATGGAGGCGCCCTTCCATCCCTTAGTACATACCAAGGGCAATTTCTAGCAAAGGCAGCCATATGAAGCAAGGTGTTTATTGTGTTCCACCTTCACGTCACAATGGGCCTAATATGTTGCTCATATAAACTCAAAGTAGGATCCTTAGCCAAAATTGTTTGCTTTATCTTCCCAAGCATACTGTCAAATGTCTCATATATCTCTCTAAGACTAGGAGAGTGTGTATCAACATATCTAATGACATCTACAATAGGCGAGCTGAAAGAGCAAATTTATTTGCAAAATGCAAACAAAAAGTTCAAAAGAATTAATTGACATGTTAAAAACTTCGAAAGTTGGAACATTGGACAATAAAATTAAAATATTAAAATCAGAAATTTAATATGAAAATCAGCAATCTAATAGTTAATTTTTAATAAAATCAGCAATTTTATATTAAAATCAACAATGTCTTACCTCACATTGGACCACCAATCGTCATCAAGGATCTTTTCTTTGATGGATTTTCCTTGAGTAGAACTTGAATGAGGCCATCTAGTCCACTCTAAATTGACCATCATAGATTGTAGAGCTTCATGCACCTCAAGCATCCTCTCCAACAAGATGAAGTAAGTGGCATTACCTATATTCATTAAAAGGCGAAAGCAATATAAGGCTCAATGTATTTGAAAATTCAAATTTGGAATACAAATGTTTGAAGTTTCAAAATTTGAAAGTGAAACAAAATGAAGTAAGTGGCATACCTTGTCTCAACAAGTTTGAGTAACTCCTTTGAAAATGTCCTGAAGAGAGCGAGGTGTAGTGGTAGCAAATGAACATTTGAATTTCTCTAGCTTCTGCCACCACTTGCTTCATCCAATCTAGCTTCCCTGTGTCTTTCAATGCATTGTTCAATGCATGAACACAGCATGGGGTCCAAAAGATGTGCTTGTAAGCACCCTCCACCATCAAACCAACTGATTTGCACACACGTGTTGAATCAATGATCACTTGTACAACATTAGCAAGCCCAACCTCCTCTATGGCATCTCTCAAAATGGTAAACTAGAAGTTTGCATCCTTACGCTTCCCTAAACAATTCAAGACTTTGAGAAAATAAGAACCAACAACACATGTGACTATGATATTGATGAGTGGCCAATGTCTAACATCAGTCCACCCATCCATCACAATAGAGCAACCTGTCCTCGTCCAAGTTCGCCTCATATCCTCCATTAGCACATTAACCTTGGAATACTCTTTGTCTAGGAGGGTAGTGCATAGCTTATGATCTCCAAGGGGCATGAATGAGGGACCTGTTGTGACCTTTTTCACACATCACCCCATCCAAATGGGGACCCCCTAATTTTTGCTCCATTCTGGTCGTTTGGCTTTGGTTAGTGCATCTCTCTCTCTATCTCTGGTCCTTCCGGTGACGTCCCATCGTTTGACCCAGGTTGAAGTATTGGTTAAGTCTGTGTAATTAGGGTTTTCATCCTTCAGGCTTATTTAGGGTCAAACCAGGTTATCAAATTGAAATCTGAGCTTAGTACAACAATCACAAGGCTTCCAGCAAGGTCCATTTAAATTTTCACCATATTCCAGCAACTTGCTATTTTTAGTAAGTATTCAATTTGGGACTATTTTATCGAAATTTTGGGAATTCTGTCAGCTTCGACACATTCAGGTAACATCAAGCTGCTTGCACGTAAATTTTGAGCCAGATCAGACAATTTGCTATTTTTAGCAGTTCAGGCTTCAGGAGCCATTTTCAGGGGTCAAACATATGATTCTTCATTGCATGTCCGGAGATTACTTCTGGGTTTCTCGAAACCTTCGCAGCGATATAACATGCAAACCGAGATGACCACTTCCAAAGTTCAGCCTTCAGAGGCTAATTTTACGGTTTCCATGCGGAGTTCTCTAACGCATGTCCGAATATTCCTTCTGGGTTTTTCAAGAGCTACGCAACATTGTGACATGCAAGCGGAGAAGATCAAATTTCGAGGACTTACTATTTTTAGCCAGTGCATGCATGCAGACCAGTTTTCTGGGTTTTTCTGGGTTTCTTGAGACCCCATGGACAATATAACATGCAAAACCATCCGACAGTGGATGAGTCACTTTTCAGGCAGTTTCTATTTTTAGCAGGTACACTCTAGCAGCCGCCTAACACTCCAGTTCAGCAAGCAAAACGACATGCAGAAGGAACGAAGTCGAACGGAGACCGTTCGGGATACATGCAAGTCAAATTAGGGTTTCCACTTTTATAGGGGGTGAAATCCAGAAACAGTCAAAACAGAGTACCCCACCCATGTCAGCATACTTCAAGGCACTTGTTGGCAAAATTTGAGCAGAATCGGAGAACTTACTATTTTTAGTAAGTCAGGGCACGGCTATAAATAGCAGGTCTGCACCCGAGGTTGGTATCAGAGCGACACTCAAATTATCAGGATCAAGCGTTGCAAGTTCCAGGTCAAACAGAGCTACTGAAGTCAAAAAAATCAAGAACTTACTATAAATAGCAGGTGGCTATAAATAGCAAGTCAAGGCAAAGGACTGGCAAAATAGGTTCACCAGGCAAAGAGGGTCATATGGTGAAATTTTCGTGCCAAACGGGGCCATGGAAGTCAGAAAAGCAAAGACTTACTAAAAATAGAATGTGAGATCAAGATCCGACAGGCGCATGGAAATTTTACTAAGTATGGAGAAATGGAAGTTGGACCCCCTAAATGCGCCCACCTCAAGGATGAAACTTAGAAAATATTCTAAGGCAAAAACAAAAGTAGCCACCCCTAAATGCGCCCACCTTGAAGTAAAGGAAGCAAGTCAAAAAGTTTCTAAGTATGGAGAAATGGAAGTAGCCCATGGTAAATGCGCCCAACCTTGTGAAGTGACTTAGAAAATATTCTAAGGCAAGTAAAGTAAAGCTCACCCCTTCATTTGCGCCCTCACTTGGAAACTCTACATGTTAAATGCGCCCAAGGAGGATGTTGCCTAGTGAAAAAGCGGCTAAGGCATGAAAAGAAACCCACCCCTCTCATTTGTGCCCTCAAATGGAAGTAGACACATACAAATGCGCCCATGTTGGGAGAGGCCTAGCAATACGCCTAAGGCATGGAAAATAAAATGTGAGCATGAGGTCTCAAATGCGCCCTCAAGTAAGAGCTAGCCCCATGATATGCGCCCTCAAGGTGATGAAGTTTCAAATTATCTAAGGCGTGGAAAATGAAGGTTCCCTACCTCAAATGCGCCCACCTCCAAGAAAAATCTAAGGCTTTAAAATCAAAACCTTGACACCCAATATGCGCCCATGGTGAAAAATGAAAGCTTGCCTATGTATTTGCACCCTCAAGTCAAAGTGGGCCATGTGAAATGCGCCCAAGTAAGGTGAGGAAAGGCTAGGGCGTGGAAAATGAAGGTTCCCTACCTCAAATGCGCCCAAGGTTGGTGAAAGCTTGAAAACGCCTAAGGCATGGAGAAATAAAAGTTGAAGCTATGAAATGCGCCCATCTCCAGCAAGGTCTCGAAAGCGCCTAAGATGTTTGAAATATCTCTAGGGCAAGGAAATAAAAGCCAAGGGGGTGAAATGCGCCCTCAAGTGAGAGCTCCACCTAGCATACGCGCCCTTGATATGATGATGACATGAAAATTAACTAAGTCAAGGAAAATAAAAGTAGATAGGTGAAAATGCGCCCAAGATGAATAAAGGCTTGAGAACTTTGTCTAAGTGTTTGAAATGGAGGCACATGGTATAAAATGCGCCTTTGAAGTGAGGGTCTTGAAATTTTCTAAGGCATGGAAAATGGGAGCTTGACCCTCTAAATGTGCCCATGAAGAAGATGAGTTAGAAAGGATTTTAAGTATGAGAATTATAAAAATGGACCCTTCAAAATGCGTCCAAGGGAGAAAGGTTAGAAATTTTCCTAAGTAAAACAAAAACTCCCTAGGCAAAATACGCCCAAGTTGAGCAAAATGATGGAAAGAGGTGAATGCGCCCAAAGAATGAAAGGACTTAATTTTATTTCTAAGTGGGTGAAGGGGAAGAGGTTGAAATAAAACCCAAGGGGCGAAAATGTTCAAAATTTTCCTAAGTGGAATAAGTATTTCACTACATAAAACACGCCAGAGTTGGATGAATTTCAAATTTTTCATGAGACATTTAAGCGGGGTGAACAACTTGATGAAATATTTTCTAAGTAGAAAAAAAATTAAATGAACCCGTTTAAAGGGCACCCATGAGTTGACAGAGTTAAAAAATTAATTTCCTAAGGGAAATTTTAATATTTTCAGAGGAAATTCGTTTTGCCTAGATTATTTTCCTAACAGAAATTAGATCTCAAAGGATGAAGTATTTAGAGCAGGCAAGTGATTTCTGTCAGCGGATTGAATTATTTTAAAAGAGAAAATTTAAAATGTCTAAGGCAAATTTTATGAAATTGAGGATTTAAATGGCAGACATTTTAAAAGTTGGAAATGAATCTACAACTCCCACGATTTTTTTCGAATCAAATTTATTTAAACATGGCGAGAATTTTAAAATGGAATTTTCAATCAAGCCAAGTGATTTTTCTCGCGAGTTGTTTAAATCACCAAGAGTTAACTGGCAGACTAGAAAGGAAAATTCGAAATTTGAAGAAGAAAGAATCTTCATTAATGGCAACTGCCATAATGACCGGCTGACGACTAGCCCACTACTGCGCCTGAATTAGAAGATGCCGAACGAAGAGAGTGGAGAATTGATGAAGGTACTAAAAATAGCCCCAGCACTACTCAGCAAGATTCCTCACGAAGAGTTATTTAAACAACTTCATTTCTTTCATTTCTTCACACGTTTTGAAGAGTTTGGAATTGTTGAAGTGAGGAGTTTTGTGAGAGATTGAAATATTTTTGAGGTTGCTGAGAGTGAGTTTGAGTTTTACTTTGAAAGTCGAAGTTGCTGGAGGAATTTTATTTCCAAGTTGCCAAGAATTTTCTTTCCGAAAGGCTGAAGGTGTGTTGCAGCAATTTTCAAAATTGTATGCTGGAGAGCCGAAACTTTGTTTCCAAGTTGTTGGAGTTGCTGCAGATTTCCAGAGTTGCTGGAGATTTATTTTTTCTCTGGGGATCTTTATTTTCAAAACTCCTGAAAGTCGAAGTGTTGAGGAAGTTGATTGCTGTTAGAGTTGAGAAGAAATTCGAAATTTCATATTGCAGCAATCTCTTTATTTCTTCTAAAATTGCCGAAGTCAGAAGTTGAGGCGAGGGATTTAATTTATTCTGTGCTGGGAAAATAGCCACACTGCTAAAAGTTGTTGGTTTGCTGTAATTTTCTTCGCCAGTCAGAGTGCAGTTGCTGGAAGCTTCTTTATAAGCTCAGAGTTTTTATACAGTTTGAGGTTTGGAGTTAGAAAATTATGCTGAAGAATTTTATTTTCAAAAACTAACTCCACATCCGTAGCCGTCTCGGAGGCTATTTTATTTTATTAAAAATCTGCAAACTAACTTATTATTATTCTATCTTATTCTTGCAGATGGCTGGAGCAAAGGATGTTGCAGGAACAAGCAGAGCCGCAGGCAGAACTGCAAACACTGAAACGGCCAAGGCTAGCTCATCCCGACAAGCAATGATCAAAAGACTCGCCAAGTCATTTCTTCCAAAATCGGCAATTGTTTCAAAGTTGGCAAGATTAAGTGACACCAACCTCGGGTCGTTTAATCTAAATGCACTCAAGTCTAGGATGTACGGACTGGGAGGCCATCAACCATCAGTCACGACACATAACATCATGAAGAGTGGTATCTACGCAGCCGCTGGTTTTCCACCAGCAATTCAGTGCCCGGAGCTAATTATGGAGTGTGCGAACTACTACAAGCCGAGCGTAGAACCATTGTCTCGCCGGATGGCAAATTGCTTGCCAACTTCACGCCAGATGCCATCGGAGAGGCATTTGGGATTCCTACTGCCGAAAAGATGCTCTACAGATCAAAGGAGAGGGCGGATAAAATGTACTCCACCTCCTTCGAGAGGGTTGCTGCGGTCATCAACAGAGTTTGGATGCAAAAGCCAAAGCCACCTCGCACTAGACTCCCAAAGCAGATAATTGCCGAAGATGTGAAACAGGAATACTGCGACTTGATGATGATGCTGAGCCGAATAAATGGGAGTGCACAAGCCTACTTCTTCGAGCCTTGGATGTTCTACTTTATCGAGATCATCTTGGAGGGAAAGGAATGTGTTGACTGGGCAAGAATGATCAGTGATAACATAGATGAGCAGTTCAGGAGCCTGAGGGGGACGAAAACCTTTTACATGAGCTCGTATGTGATATATATGCTGGCAAGAATGACCAAGTACCGAGGGATTACATACAAGGAGCCAATAGGCTGTGCACCTGATCAGTTCAAAATCCATGAGGCCTGCACACAGTTGCATCTAGCTAACCCTGCCAGTTACAAACGGGCTAATGATGCATTCACAATGCACATCACGAGGACCCTTCAACGGAGAACGCAGCAAAGAATATCCAAAGAGGCACAAGCATTGATCGAGGAATACGGATATTGGCTCATCCAATTTCCGAAATTCACTTACATTAGGCTGCAGGGGTTCACTTCGTATCCATACCGGCTACCGAGGTACCCCACCGATCACATTATAATGCTGGAAATATCTAGGCAATTGATCGCCTATGATAAGATTCAGAAAAGGAAGAAGAAGGGTGGACTTGACTTTCCTATTGCCATGGGAAATTCCACTGAGGTGTGTCCCTCCTTGCAGGCAGCTCGAGAGGCAGAGGATGAGCTGCAATTCTATCATCTATCGTATCACACAGGCAGACAGGATTTCGATCCGTACAGAAACATCCGAATGATACAGAACGTCGAGTACCGACACAAGGCCCACATTGAGGACTTTTGGGCAAATGTTGTTGATGAGGTTGAGATAAGGAAAAGGATGTTTTCCAGGCTTCCCCTCAAATTGATCAGGGAATGTGAGATCATTCCAGTTCCCGACCAGGTGGAAGAGGATGTCAACGTTATGCAACCCGACTATGGTTCAGTTAGGGATACTCCGGTCCCACCACCTGATTGGTCCGAGCCAGAAATCATGGACTTGGACACGCTCTCTATTCCAGTGTTGACTTTCACAAGGGCTTGGGTCGATAGACATGTATGCAGACTTAAGAGCAGATCGATCACCCTTACTTATAGCTTAATGGGTGACCCAAGGCCGCTATCGGTGAGAAGGGGAAAACAGGTTGCTCAAACACCGGAAGCACAAGTAGAAGTACCAACCCAGCCGATACCGTTGAGGATGGAACAAGCATCACCTATGCACTCACAAACTCAATCTTCGAGTTTGAGAGTGATTTCATTATTTGCTGATCAAAGGGCAGGATTGGATGAAGAGCGGGAGCTTGAGGAGGTGGATCAACCCAACATACGAGAATCAGATAGTATAAGCGTCAGTGCATCTAGGGCTGGCCAACAAGAGGAAGAAGAGGAAATAGTGGCTGACACTCGTTTCCAACAGATGTTGGACATGACATTGGAGGAAGAGGAAAACACAAAACAGGGAACCCAAGGGTCAGGAGATACGCAGCTCGTGGAAGATGATGAGCCCAAGCAGAACAGTGCAAGAAGAGAAGAAGTGCACGAGGTGGAGGCAACAGAGGAGTAGCCCCTTGTCATTTGCAATCCGCAGCAGACGGTGCCGGATTGGCTTTCGGACAGAATGAGAAGAGAACCCGAGGATGATACGGATCCAGCCATCGAGATGGAGGAGTTCCTCAGAAGGATCAGTGCGCCACCAGAAAAGAAGAGGGCCAGGAAGTTTTCAAAGATCTCGACTGATGAGTCAAGCTCTCGCACGCTTCAGGTGGCTGTTCCGAGAGAGGATTGTGATCGAACCGAGGAGAGGCCTGAAAATTATGTGATCACCACCGTAGAGTTGGGTCGTCCTACGGGAGCCCAAATTGTTGAGGAGTTCGATAACTCCTATCAGGCATTGAAGGATCAGTTGCTCCGCACGAAGGGGAAGTATAAGAAATTGAAGAATGAGCACAAAACCTTGATAGGATATGTGCAGAATCTAGCACGTCCAGGTGAACCTGCAAACCCAATAGTAAAACGCCCACCAGAGCTTCCGAGGGAGTCAGTTGTTGGCTTAGAGGATTTAAAGAAGATGGAAACGGAAGCGGACAAGTGGGTTAGCCATGTTCGTACTGAGACAAGGAAATTCATGGAGGACCTCGCCAATGCTTATTGGCAGGCCTCAAGTATTTTGGCACGGATTGACATGGTGGATCAGGCCTGGGGCGATACCCGCATCTATCAGACGAAGACTGTACTTCGTTTGGGGGCTTTGATGCATATACCTCTACAAACTTTGGTGGATGGGGGTGTGATTCAGGATGGTGACAAGTATGATTTCACCAGTTGGTACTCCTCGGTGGTCACAGGCCGTGGATTTCATGATGCAGCAAGGGCAGATTCAACCAAAGTGAGGAAAGCAATGGGTAACATCTTGGAGGGAGTCCTTAATACATTAGAAGCCATATTTGCTAGAAAGTTGGCCCCAAAGGAAATAACTACTGATGGCTTGAAAGACAAACTGGCTCCATTCTTCTCAGCTGCGAGGTCGCTTGTCCTGGATGACTTTGAAAATGTCTCCACTTTCTCCAGTATAATCCAGAATACCCAGGACGCCTTGGTGGCATGGAAGAAGTCTTACACTCGGCACGGTCAGACGGTAGCGGTCTTGGAGTTCCAACTCAACCATATTCCACCGATTTCTGCCTAGGAGGTTGAAGCGGTATTGGCCCGATTGATTGAGTTTGCAGTCCGAGAGCAGGACAGTGGGAACGCGCTGCTTGATGAAGATCTTCTAGAAGAAGATAGTGGGCATCAATTGCTCATTATGGTTCCTATAGGGGAGTGGAGAATATTCTGTGCATTTATTGCCCCACTCCCCTCAGTGGCGGTTTTTAGGGCAGAAACCCTAATTGGGGCATAGGTGGCTCAATCTGAGCCCTTTATTGTAATTGAATCCGAACCGTCCATTGAAATGGGCTAACTATAAAAGCAGCATCCCCCCTCATTTGTAAAAAATTAGAATTAGACATTAGATCAAGAATTGAATCAGAGCGAGAGTAGAAGGCATATAGCATTTAGCTTAGAAGTTAGCTTAGATTGAGGAGGAAAGGAAGTTTTCCCATTGAGGACTTTGTAAGAAGTTGTTGTGAACACTCTCATAATATAAAGATTTATCATTGTTTGGTGGTTTTATCTTCTATTGTGAGTAGCTAGCAAGGCTTGTTCGTCTTTCCAATTCAAGTAGATAGAGTAGAGTAGACTTTGTTTTATGCAAGTAGTTGTTAATTGTGGAGTGTGGCGTTGCGATTTGAGCACATCTTCTTTCATCCATACCACTAGCGGGCTTACTGATGGTAAGTTCGCCTTGCGTGGTCAACTGGAGTATTGGCACTTAACTTCAATTGTGGCTCATATGTCCGTATGCATCGTAGTGATGGTATGAACATGTTGTGTCATAATTTGAACACCTTTCTCATCCTTTGAAGATTGCACCAACTTTGTCGGAGTTGTCCGAAAGGAGACGAAGCAAAGTCTGGTTTGAAGAGTGTTTAAGTCGATCCTCGTCCTCCACCCTTTAGAAGTAGATTTGTAGAATTCCTATCCCTGTCCCTTTTTAATTCAGTATTTCCCGGTTAATTTAGGAATCAGAGCAATACTGTCAAATCATTCATATCCTAATTGCTTCACAAAATCGAACAACTACGTAAGTCCCCTTGAATACCCAGCATATTCACATTAGCCAACTGAGTCTATTCGCGTTAAAGGAACCTTGGAGTTGAATGCATGAACTTTCACGCAATCTTAGCATGCGGAATACTTTGATCAAAAGAGAATAGAATGACCGTTGGCAATTTTTATTCTGTGTTGACGTCATCATAAAAAACACGTCAACAGGACCAATAGTGGCTACATCTCTAATTATTTGTTTGAAGTAAGAGGAACAAGCCACATGAAATGGGGTGGCATGAGCAAAACAGAATTTGACAATGGAAGACTTTGTAGCTTCTCGAGCTTACACATTAAACATAGCTTCAACTAAACCTCCCTTGTCACTACCACTCATCTTCCTCTTTCCTCTTGTGGCAACTTCACTACTACCAACCGTAGATGGCATAGGTATAGATGATTGTGCACTTGCAAAAGAAAGTGTCGACATTGTCACACCTTGAACCCCCATGTCCATCTCCATTTGCAATCTAAATCTATGGCACTCTATCTTTTCAAATTCTTTTAAATCTGGACACACATTTTAACTTTGTGGCCCGAAACATACAAATAATGAGACCGTACCCTTATGTACCTGCCTCTAAAATATTTCTTGCAAACATGACAATTCCACACCCTACCCCCTCCCCGAGTTTTTTCGCTTTTGATCCACAGGTGTAACATATTGGAGAAAAAAAAAAAATTTGTTCTAAGGGCCCTTTGCATATGTATCCATGATTTTTGAAGGGCACTTAAATGGATCTGGTTGTTGTCCACTACCACCCTCACCACTTCCTCTTGCATTTCTACCCACTAATTTTACTTCATTCTCTCACTTCCACTCTCACTCACACTGCTGCTCATGTTTTTTTGAGATTGAATGCAATTTTAAACTGAAAATATGCAAAAACAAACATTTCATGATTCAAACTTTGAGAAAAAAAAATGAAAGGAAAAGACTTACCTCTTTGAAGGATTTGCAGCCCCGCTTGCCCTAGATTAAATCTCTTTTCCTTCTATCCCCTGCTGCTGCTCCTCTTTCAATGGCTAGCTTCGAACCCTACTACTGCTCCTTTTTATTCTTTTCATACAAATGTTGAAATGACTCAAAATGGTGAGCCTATTGCCCTTTAGGGTAAGCTAGGAAGTAGGAGCCCACAACACAATAAAGAAAATGTTTTTCTTTTAAATTAAAAGTGTTTTTTTTCAAATTAAGTGGCTGATGCAAGGGACGGCCGATCATCCCCAAGACAGTCGGGGGACGTCCCAAACGTTCTTTGCCATCCCCTATGTCAACCACTAAAGTCCCCGGGTTTCTGGGACGTTTCCGCCTATTTTTGAAAAGTTGGGGATGCCCAGGAGACATCCCCTAGCTGTCCCTGGGACAAGGACAGGGGTTTTAGGACCGGGGATGCATCCCCGAGTAACACTGTAAAACAGAAACTGGTAATAAATGAGTTTAGATTTTAATTTTAATTTTTTTGTTTTAGTTTAACACTAGGGTTTATATTTTAAATAATAAGTATTTAAAACATAGGTGAAACAAAACATTAGGGTCTAATCCTTAGGGGTCAATGGTACATAATAAAAACCTTACCGTTAGGGTTTATAAACTTACAATTTACATGGATGAAAATCACTTAGCCATTTAAGAGTACGTATGCTCTAATCAACTGGATTCAATCCAATGTGACTATTCCAGTCCCAAGTAATGTTGTTTCATTGAATTCTGAATCTACTCTCAAAAACTCAAAAGCAGGATGGAAAAATGAGCCACAAAATTTTTTAAATGCAATTTCTATCGGACAGATAAACACAATTTTGTGGTAATTAAATTGTGATTTACCAGAAATTGTGATTACTCATCACCTCAAAAACATGCCCAACTTCAGAAAACACACTCAATGGTTTCCACGTTGCATTCAATTTCAGTTTAACAGTATGCCAGGAATCATTTCAAAGCTCGATAACTAGGAAGAGTGAATCAAATAAACACGTTACATTCAATTTCAGTTTAACAGTATGCCAGGAATCATTTCAAAGCTCGATAACTAGGAATAGTGAATCAAATAAAGTCCCCCAATGAGACCAACTAAGAGCAACTAGCCATTCCTTGCATGCAACAAAGCACAGCAGTAGAAGAAACTACATGTGAGGCACAACCACTTTCAAGAATTCATGACATAGTGGCTCTTGACTTGCCGTATAATTTAAAGATTAAGGCAATAAAGTTTATGTCAAAATTTCCCACAACATATATTGTTTATAAGAAAAAGTTAGGAGAAAAATAGTGGTAATTAAACATGTGCTGAGCTGCCATTGCAAGGCAATTTTCTTGAGAAGCAATGACCAAAGCAACAACACAATTACTTTATCTAACTTGTAACACAAAGTTTATTTGAATGAACTAAAAAGTATCAGTTACGCAAGACAGGCCAGCTTTTACTAGAAAGCATGGGTCCACATAATACCCCACTATTTGCTGGTGAAATGCTGAAAGCAAACACTCCTATGGTACTTCCATTTGCAAAACAGTCGTCTTACATATTGTAGTTCCAATTTTCATTTCAACAGGTGCAGTCATCAATTATTACAAGATCACAAGTCATATGCACAAGTGCAACGTCAAGAAATTATATTCTCCCAAGAAGCTTTAGATCAATATTGATAACTTTTCAGATTTAACGAGATGATAATGTATTCCACGCTTATACCACATGCTTGACATTCAAAACCAAGATATATTTTCACAACAATTTTAACACCATGAAATGATAAATAAAAAAATAATATGCAAGTTAACATAACATTCCTATAATCTTTAAGAACAACTGTGATACTAGAGATAGTAACCTATAGTCCAAATAAAACAACTTACATCATGAAGCTTCTTATAATCAACTTCTTGACGATGCCTTCTCCCTGAGACAGGTGAAGGAATATCATCTTTATCATCTACATCCGGAATTTTGGGCATTTCAGAAATTTCCCGAGTATTCTTTTTCCCAGCCATTTTAATTTTTTTCTTTCTTGAGTCTACCAGGTGCTCGGTGGAATTCTCTGAGTCACCTTCTAAGGAGAATTGAGAGGCATCATCACTTTCAGAACCTTCACCACTTTCATAACCTTCATCATCACTGCTTGAATCACTTGAGTTGCTTGAATCTTTTGTGTCATCGCTCTCTCCAGAACGTGAACCATCCCGCTGTGTATCATCAGGCAATTCCAGAGCATCGGGATCATAATCATCATCTTCTGTGTCATCAGATGGCATGTCTTCCAAGTCAAGGGGTACCACATCTCCAGCTGCAATGGCAGCTGTGTCGGCAAAAAATTTCTGCATACCAAGTGTGAAATATCTAAAACCTGAAGCTAAAATTCGAGTACATTCCCCAAGTTATTTCTACTGAGTTGGAAATTCGCACATTTGTCAAATGAGGAATTGCCAAAGCACAAACCATGAGTTTCAGTTTTCACTCTGTAAAGTAATACTAATGTCTTTCAGATAACTAGCATACTGGTTGAAATTTGCCAATTAATTTCAATGGAAACTCACCTCCCAACTATCCTCGAGTTCAAATTCTGTGCCCAGGTAATCATTGACTAAATCTACACAATCAAGTTTGCAGTCACACCCTGGGCAGAGCCAACCTTCATCCCCAGGAGGAACTGCAATGATCAAATCAGCACATGTAACATTTTGGTTAAACAGTATAATGTTTCTACATACTACTTTTCCATTATATTTTTGAAATGCATAGAAAGAACAAAATTAACAAGTTTACAGCTAAGACATTACTGTCTTCAGTTGCCAAAGGAGGCTCAAGGCATTTCTGATGAAACCCACGATCACATGCCCCATCACAAAGTACAATGTCATTATCTGGAAACAAGTCTTTTGACCTACACTTCGCACAGAAAATCTGCAACCATAGTTGTGTAATTAGCATAACAATGACTGCCACTACCATTTCAGAAAACTGATACAGCTACCAAATCATACAAACATGCAGACAGAGCTCACTACTATGCCCACATACATCCTCACTGTTGACTTGACCCTGTGAATCAAATGCAGCTTCTTCAAGACCTCCCTCTAAGCACAAGGAATGGAGCTGGTGGAACGCTTCACGAATTTGAAGCTTGCATTGCAAAATCTTTGATGCAGCTTTTTGAAGCTCCTTTTCTGGTCTAATCTTTTCTTGACTGCATAGAAAGCCCATAATAATTTTAATAATTTATGCAAACCATAAGATGTGAAGGCATAAGCAATGAATGTCTTCCGCTTATGGTCTCTAAAGTTGATATAAATAATAGAAACGAGAACAATTGACACTTCCACACATAATTTCCAATACCATGATGTAAACATTACAAATAATAAAGAAACAATAAATAAGCAGATATACACAAAAAAATAGATAACCTATGACATTTAACACATAAAAACAGCTAACCACATCCATCATACATGGTCGAATCCTGGGTACTTACCAGTAATAGTTTTTTGCTTTTGTAATAATGCTACAATTTGAGATGTATAGTAACCCTACCAAAAAAATTTGTTCCGAACTTCTGATTTCTGATTGCAATTACTTGGAAGAATTTAGAAGTTTTAGACAATGTTTCCACCATAAACTCAATTTAATATTCACAGATTTCTTAAGACATTATGTCAAACAGTTTGCATTCATTGAACAATTCAATATTTCTGGATTTAATGATCAAGAACAGCTGCATCTATAAATCATTATCATAGACATTTTCACAAATAGTTGTCATGCATTGATTTTCACTGGATCATTTTGTCAAACAGTTGTCATACAAACATCATTTTTCTTTTTTGGCAGTTTCATTCAACCAGCTGATAAATATACAAGTCAAACTAGAACATGCTGATTTAAAATCAAAGATACGTAAAGATAAGTTAATAATTTTCTGACCTGACTTGATGAGAAAACCCAGAAATCAAAAATTATTTCTGATTTAATTAATAACTCCTTGCAGCTGATTGAAGTCCATGTAAAAAAGATTATAAATCTGATAAAAATCAGACATTATAATATCATGCCCTGCTGAACTGTGCAGTCACTCCCAAGTAAGTTCAAACTTCTCTTTTGTTTAATCACTGCCTTAGTTTTATTCACCAAAGCTTCACAAAAGGGAATCAATACATTTTTTTGTCTCCTTATTTGAATGCCCAAGGCTGCGGCAGGTTTAAATGAACCTTTTTAAGGCTGCGTGGGATATTAATAAGGCTTAAAATGCCTATTCATATGCATTTCCCACTTTGTATGGGCTTGGAATTTGAGACTAGAAAAGGGTGTGGCTGAGAATAATACTCAGCAGAAATTAAAATATAATTTTTTTTATTTGCTCTTTCACATGCACACACGGCCACTGTAAATAATTTGTGTTTCCTCTGTACACACCACATATGAAATTTCTGATCTTCACTTACAAATTTATATTTGCAAACAAAACTTCAATAAATTTGCACTTCATATTCCAGAACCAGCAACCATCAACAATAACTCCATTTCTCCATTTAAATGCACCTGTGAACTCTAAATGATTTCACCAAGGATTGGCTAGGTGGGTTTTCGTCCACGAACCATTATTGCCTTAGGGTTTTTGTCCTAGGCTGAATAGTTGAACATGGTTCATGGAGTATGATCCGAAACGTTGATATAAAAAATCTCAGAGTTTTAATCCGAAAATCTCTGCACACTATCATCATGGACTGTGGAAACTTCATACTATTAATAACTCGTACTCCCAAAAAGGATTTCACCAAAATGAATAACCAAGAATGAACCCAATGAGCTCCTCAACATTGTTTTATAACCCCCTATGGAACTTTCCAAAAATTATATTTTTAAATTATATTTTCCTTTTATTCTATGAAGTGACTTTATATTATTTTACTTTTCGGCCCCAACTAAAGTTGTTTTATAAAAATAAAATATTCATCTTAATAGCAAAATTAATTAAATGCAAGTTGCTGAAAAAATATTAATTTAAGACAACTTTATTTAATTAATTAAATTATTTCCTTTCCGATCACCATGGCTGATAAAGGGGACATTACAAGATGTTTCATAGTTGAACTGGGACATTACAAGATGTTTCATAGTTGAACTGCCAATATGGAAACATTTCAGATTAAATTGTTTCCTATTTCATTCCAAGTATAATTACCATTTTCTAGTTTTTGCTTGTTCCTTACTTTTATCATGCCTATCCCTGCCACTGTTAGTAATAGATGCTAGGTCTACAATAATTACTAATATGATCATAAATTTGCCAAGCTTCGTGCTATAAACATCAACCAAAGCATATTAAGGCCGACAACAAAATATGCTAACAAAAAATAGAAAAAGTAAGCTTGAGTCCTTTCAAACTTCTAAAAGAAAACAAGGCCATGACACAAGAACAGTCCTTTAAAACGGTATGCTTACTAGAAATTGCATCTCTTGTAATAATTCAAAATTCAGCACACTTTCGCATTTTTCACCATCTATATCTACCTTTACAAAGATCTCAGTCTAGATAAATGTCAAAAGCTAGGAAGACTTGATTATGGGAAAGACTCCTTGTTTAAGTGCACTAGAGCTGGACCACAGCTGGGATGGGTGAACTTCGGCGCTTAACCCCCATGAGTATCATCTAGATGCAATGAGTGCCAAGCAGGCTATTCATGCTCATGAGAGATGGTTTCTTAAAAACTAATCAATGAAGATTGACTCAAAACTATGCAGCTACATCTTAAAAAGTCATATCATACAAATAAATGCCTTTTATTTACTTAGAAAATGGCATTGTTTAGTATTCCATGATCTAGCTAGTGTCACTCATTTTGGTGCACTTGATCGCTGCTTTTATGGACTAAATTTATTATTCAACTTCTCAGACATTCAATAGGACCTACATTTTTTAATTTAACTAGATTGTATATTGATGCTTTGCACTACCATTCATCAAGGCAATTTTATTCTGGGCTATTTCTTGGAAATTTTATTATTATGCTGATATGCACCTACCACTTATATCACGTTATGATACAGAGTTCAGTTTGTGCTCATTCAAAGTTGATTTCACGTCTTGTTTCAAGTTTTTAAACCTTAGCAATATTTTTATCTTTTTAACATGAGATGCTTATAATGCATTTACTAGAAACAGATCCTGAAGGTGCAAAGACAACACCAAAAATGGATTGACAATTTTACCACTCTAGCTCAGCAGTTCTGTGAGGAGGCATTCAAAAAGTGCTATCTAGGTGTTGCTTGGAATAACTGAGAACATTATGCAGGTAAAACACTCCCATGGTGTGTTACATTTTCTGCTAACAGTATTTTTTGATATTTGATCAAAATCATACCCCTAAAAAGAAAAATTAAAACTAAATTTATAAAATCAACCTATATAATTAACATTTGGCAATAAGCATCTTGTAACGGAGGTCACTAACTCACTGCCCCCTTACCCCCATCAACAACCCGATAGATTTTCCTTCGCAAAAGTCAGCACTCAATGATTATCGGCTAAGCATCCAAATGTTTCCACAATACCACAAAGAAACAAATTTCTAATTAACAAATCACACATTATATGTAATAGTCTGAAATGAGAAAATTTGAACAGAACCTTACACTATATACATTATAAACAATAAAAACTCATTGCAGGTTTCATATGCGAATATTGGGAAGAATGCCCTTGGTTAGTCAAATCAAATAGTAAGTGGATTTCATTAGAAGAATTACAGCTAAAATTAGTAAACAAGTCTTAATTAGATGGCAAAGGTAACAAAGAACTATTTTTCTCTATTTCTGTTGAAATTAATAATAGCCTGCTTTTTGCTCAACACGGCAATTAGTTTTTAATAAAGCTTCCAACTCGTAAAGATTGAGCATCTATCCTTCCATTAAGACTGCCAACCTATAAAGCTTTCACACAATACGGATTTTTTAAATTTAGTTTCCTTTTAATATTTTTTAATATTTACCTAAGTTTCTGAATCAGAATCAGAATCAGAATCAGAATTGGGTGCATGGGTACATTACATCAATACAACAAAAAAATTGGGGGTTGGGTACATCCATACAAAAAAATATAAAAAAACATAATTATATATATGAAAACCTAAATATATATCAAGCGCCAAATTGATCAATCAAAGGCAGATATAATTCTTCTACAAGAGACAAAGTTATCGGAGGCAGATGGAATGATGTGGTCTAAAGGTTAGAAACATTGGGTTGGAGCTTTTGTCCCTACGGTTGGTGCTTCTGGGGGCCTGGGGGTGTTGTGGGATCCTGGACGTATCCGTGGAGAACAGGTCTCAGGACTGGCCAATGGCAGTGTGTGAGGTTCAGTCTTCTAAATGGGAAGGACGAAGTTTTGGTGAGCAATGTGTATGGCCCGATAGAGACGGGTAGGAAGGAGGTTTGGGGACAAATAAGTTGCTTTATCCAAGAAAGAAAGGACACGTACACAGTGATTGCTGGTGACTTCAATGCAACACTCAATGGCAAGGAGAAAAAGGGTGGGGTGTCGTGCCTTTCTCAAGAACAATTGGACTTTAGAGAGTTTGATGAAAGTAACTTTCTAAAAGATGTGGTTCCAAAAAATGGCCTCTTCACCTAGACAAATAGAAGGAAAGACTTTTAAAATATTGCTGAAAGACTTGACAGTTTTTTGTTGGCCAGGGATTGGGACCGTCTAGCAATGGTCTTTGATGCTTGAGTGCTACCTTGGACTGGGTCAGATCATTTCCCAATCCAACTACTTGTGGCCCCCGATAAGGCTCCTCCCAGATGCCCTTTTAAAGTGGAGGCTATGTGGTTTAGAGACAAAGGTCTTCTAGATCACATCGATATATGGTGGAAAGAGGTGGAATTTGCAAACGACTATAAGCTCTTTATCCTGTTAAAAAAGTTGGCCCATGTGAAGATGAGACTGAAAGAATGCAAGAAGGAGCACTTCAATGATTTTTTCGCTTAAAAAAGAAGAGCGGAAGGGGAGCTTGCAGATCTCAACTTGAAGCTCATTAGGGATGGCATGTTGGTGGAGGATTTCAAACAAGAGAAAAGGCTAAAATCCGAATATGAGGAAATCCTAGCTAGGGAGGCGATTTTCTAGTGACAGAAATCGAGGCAAGTGTGGTTAAAGGAGGGTAACAAAAATACGAAATTCTTTCATGCAGTATCAAAAGCAAGGACGAGTAGGAACAGGATCTCGGAGTTAGTGAATGGGCAAGGCGATGCTCTCTTGACTGAGGAAGATGTCAATAAGAAGATTGTTGCATACTTTGAGAATTTACTAAATAAGGAGTACCAAGTGGATCAAGAGGCACAAGTCAAATTCCTAGGGAATATTCCCTCGGTTATCAGCCCTGAGGATAATTTGAGGTTACTGGCATCGATGTATGTGCTTGAAGTAAAGAAGGCCACTTTCCAACTTGCCCCAGATAAAGCTCTAGGTCCTAACAGATTTACGACGAGCTTCTTCCAAAGATGTTGGGAAACTATTGGCAAAGATCTGACTTTGGCAGTGGAAGAAACTCAAGCAAAGACCACGATGCTTGGCAAACTGAACCATCCCTTCTCGGCATTAATTCCTAAGACAAAGTTGGCAAGATCTATGAATGAGTTTCGACCAATCTCCCTGTGTAATATGATGTACAAAATCATCAAGAAGTTGATGGCGAACAGCTTGAAGGTTGTATTAGAGAAAGTCATTTCCGAGGAGCAAAGTGGTTTCTCTTCGAAGAGATCAATTGTAGAGGGTATCATTGTGGCCCACGAAATGTTACATTCAATAAGGAGGCAAGGTTTTGAAAGTATGATCATCAAACTTGACATTCAGAGTGTATGATCAGGTTGATAGGTCTTTTCTGTTGGAAGTAATGAGTAAGTTCGGCTTCCATACAAATTGGATTAAGTGGGTTGAATCTTGTATCTCTTCGCCAAAATTATTGGTTTTGGTCAATGGGACAACGCAAGGCTTCTTCTCTTCCAAACAAGGCTTGAGGCAGGTGGATCCGATCTCCCCTTTCCTCTTCATCATCATGGCGGAAGCATTGGGGAGAATGATTAAGGCTGAAAAGAGGAGTGGTGTTTGGTTGGGGATCAAAGTTGCACCAAGGGTGGAGGAGGTTACACATTTGCAATTTGCAAACAATACAATGTTGTCTGGTCAGGCTAATAGGAGGGAGGCTGGCATAATTAAGGTATTTTGGACAACTACTGCAATGCTTCGGGCAGTGCATTAACTGGAGAAAGTCAAAGGTCCTCTTCTTCAACATCCACCCAAGCTTACAAAGAGATATTGCAAGAATCGTTGGATTGCATTTTGCGAAACTACCAAGCAAGTTAGTGGGAATACCGTTATTCTCGGGTATGAATAATAAGAACTTATGGGAATCATTAATAAGTAGTTTTAGACAAAAGATGGAGTCTTGGAAAGGGAAATGGTTAACTTCCACTAGTAGAATTATGATGTTGAAGGTTGTCATCTCTGCCATTCCAATATACTAAATGACGTTCCTGAAGCTACCAAAGAAGGTGGATGATGGTATAAAGCAAATAATGCGGAGAATTTTTTGGGGAGGGGAGGCGGAGAGCAAGAAATTCCTATTAGTTGCCTAGGAGAACATATGTACTCTAAAGGAGTTGAGTGGTGTTGGGCTTAGGTAGATGTCGATCATGAATATGGCAATCGGGGCTAAGTTGGTGTGGAATATGTATAGCAAGAGCAAGCAGAAGTGGGTTAGAATTCTACAAAGTAAATACCTAGATTCCAATGATCCAACAAGGATCCTAACAATGATTGACCCACCCGAAGGGTCAAAAATTTGGAACTTCATCTTGGACTACCGAGAGATACTCTCCAAGCATGTCACCTGGGATATTAAAGACGGTTGTAAGGCTTCGATCTGGGATGATTCGTGGGATGGCAGAATGTCTCTATCCAGCCTAGGCCATCGGGAGGAGCTAAAGGAAACTCTTTTCCGTGAATGGGGCACTCGTGTGAGGGACAATCTAGAACAAATTTGGGTGGATGGCTCTGTTCAGTGGCAATGGAGATCCTTAAGGGAGATTGATGCCCCAAAAGCACAAAAAGTGGTGTTGCAAGCGGAGCTAAGGGAAATACATATCATTGTTTCGGAGGTTGACAGGGTGCATTGTTGTGGGGCAAAATCCGGGGAGTACAGTGTTAAACTGGGGTATACGCTGAAAGAGAATGCAACTAAGAAAGAAGACCGGCCAATGCGTCTCTTCTGGCACCGATGGTGCCTCCCAAAAGCGGAGGTATTTGCATGGCAAGTGGTACAAGGTAAAATTTTAACCGGTGATAAGCTTGGTAAATTGGGCATCCAAGGCTCTAGCCGCTGCATACTTTGTGAATGTAACACTGAGGACGTGAATTACCTTTTGCTAAGCTATGACTATGCATTATATTGTTGGAATCAGATTTAGAACAAGTTGGGTTGGATGAGCCCCCTACCGAAACAAATTAAAATTATGTTCCTTATGTGGCTGAATATCTGACGTAAGGCCTTGTTTGGCAATTTGTGGACGATTTCTCCCTCAATCATCATTTGGGGGCTCTGGAAAGAACGCAACAAGAGAATCTTCCAAGATAAATTCTTATTGAAGGAGCAACTGGTGAATAAAATGGATTTGGCAATAACAAAAGTGGTTAATAATGCGGCCAAGAATCAAAAACTGAAATCGAATAGCTTCCCTAATTGGGATGGGGAAATGAAGAAGGTTTGGCCAGGTCTTTTCATTCCTCCCATTCATGGGGTCCTAAGGGATGATCCTACTGGTATTCACAAATTGCAGGCTAAGTGGATTCCACCTAAGGAGGGTTGGCTTAAGATAAACTTCAATGGGTCGTCATTGGGCAGGTGTGGTGTTGGTTGTGTGACTAGGAGTCATATTGGAAAGGTTCTTATGGAAAAATGAGAATTCTTGGGACATGGGACTAATAACGAGGCCAAATTCAAAGCGGCTTTGATTGGTTTGCAATGTGTGGGGAAGTTTGGGATAAGAAGGATCCACCTGGAAGGGGACTCCCTAAACATGGTAAATGCCATTTGCAAGGGTTGGGCCCCGAATTGGAAATTAAGAAAGTGGCTTGGGCACATTTTACACATCCTAGGGGATTTAGAAGAGTTAAGAATCTCGCATGTCTATAGGAAAGCCAATGGATTGGCAGGTGAACTAGCCGAAAAGGCCATGATGGAGTGGGTGATGTCATCGCAATGGCGTAGGGAGGCTCGTGTACGTAATATCTATCCCACGAATACAATTCAGAGTTTTTGGTGATGTGTAGTTGGCATTGGCTCGAGGGATAATCATTCCTTGAACTTGGAGAGTACTGAATTAATGACAAAGGATGGATTTGGCACATTGGAGGTATGCGTAAAGCAATTAAAGCCGGGAAGGAGCTTGGTATTGTGCATTGGCTAGTGTGGTGGCCGAGAGGCTTGTCTGCTATTTGTGTGGCTTTCGTTGGTGCAAGGTGGTGTGAGAATGGACAGGTCGATTAGGCTTGAATGCTCCAGGCGGCAAATGGCATTCCTGGGTGATATTTTTGACATAGACTGGGTCATGTCTTTAAATCAAGCCATGGGCTAGTATTACATGTAGTTAAAATGGTGTTGTGTGTTGAGTTCTTGAGGTCGGATCATAGATACAGAGTTAATACTGATATTTCAGCTATGTTTCTAGCACCTCTCTTCTGAATGCGGGCAAATCAAAGGTGGAGGCGGAAGCATTATGCTGAAGGCATATCTGGGGTAAGTTTCTTGAGGGGTTGGCTGATGTGCTAGAGAATGTGGTTGAGGATCGTGGTATTCCTATCCCGCGTGACTACTATATGATTTGCAAGAGGGGGCAGCCTTCGGGAAGGTATTTGCTCATCTTTTGTGATGACCCTTCCTTATTGCCAAGAAATTGAAAGGGGGTTTCGCACAAGATTCTTTTTTTGAAGCGGATTATAGGCCTTTCTCCAGACGATGGTGTGGGGTGGCTGCAAGATTATATCAAGGAGGAACGACTGGTGGATGAGGATAGCACGACGAATTGGGACAGGAGTTCTCAGGATGGTCCTAGCGTGGGTGAGTTCGGCCATCCTGGCGATTTCAATGGCGAGGCTTGATCTCTTTGCCCATGGATGGGTGGTAAGGGATACTCTGTAGCTTCCGTAGGGTTAAGTTTTGGGCAAGTCTAGTTTATGCTTGTAACTATCAAAATGGTGTCCATATATCAAAATGATCATATATCTGGTTTGAGCATCCTATTGTATTGGGTTTTAGTTGCTCCAATTTTGGTTTGTTTGGAGTCGTTGTTATAGGTTGGGTTTTGTTCTTATGACCAGCCTCCTGTTGTAATGTTCATACTTTTTGATTAATACAAAGGGTGCAACCCCACAGTTGCATTTGAATCGATCAAAAAAAAAATTAAATATATTAGTTATATTTTAAAAATTAAATATATACATAATAATTTAAAAAATAAATATATTTATATTTAATACTGCTGTATAAGTATACAAATTTTTTATTTTTAATTTTATATTATTTTTAATTTATTATTTTATTATTTTATTATATAATTATTAAGATAGAATTTAATAAAGAATATACTGACACTGTAGATAATAGTTTAAATTTTGATAATATTTTAAAATAAATATAAAGGATAAGTAATTATACTATTATATCTTATTATATTATTTGGAACACATTAAAAATAGTATTCAATTATGACAAACACAAAAAAATAAACTTACAACTGCCGAAATCACCTATCAACAAAACCATTACTCAACCATATGATACAATGTATTGTGAAGATAATTATTAATTAACCAATAGATTGAAGAGGGATCTTAGATTGTGAATATTCATTTTTTTTCCAATTTAGAAAAAATACCTATTAGTGTTCCCATTAAGTGACGAAAAAGCCATAATTGTTAACACCTCCAACGATTTTTTTTGTGTGCCACTATTCTTCCAACCACGTTGCATTGTCAACTTTTTCAATGTTCAATATATGATCAAAAGTTGTTCGTAAATATAAAATAAATATAATCGAAATGCCCTAAGTTGTTTTCGCATAGGCAATGGAAGATAAGTAATTAGGAAGGCATCGAAGAAGAAATGCACTCTCATGTCGCTCTTATCCCCTATAGAAACTAAGGCACGTCACATAAAGAGAGACCTGCAAAAATGGAAGGCTATTCAATTCATAATTTTCAGTTGAAACAAAACGAGGTTACTTTTAGGGTTTTCTATTTTCGGGATTAAAGAATGTTGTTTAGGCTTTTTCGCAGGTCAGGAAGTCAGCAAAATCTAGGGACAAAAATTCGGAACCCTATATGATTCCACACCATTACCATGCAGATTCTGATTCCACAACATTTCGTACCCAGAATCTGCCTAATTTTCAGATGATTCGATAACATAGATATTTACTATTACAATCATTTTCCCAGCAATCAATGATTCACCTGCAAATATGTAAGATCAGATGAAAACATTATAAAATTGCCAGCCACTATACCAGAGCATGAGAGTAATGAAACGTTCTAAATGATCATGATATCAAAATAATTGCCTACAAACACCCAAATACAAACACCACAAGGCTAATTGCAGGATAACAAAAAGAAGATTATAATCACTGCTGCTACAGAATGGAAAGCAATATTCAACATTGTTCATTACCCTTAGATTTAAAGCTTTCAATGCAATTTATCTATTCAATTTCAAACCAGAAAGCTTCCCAACTTATATTTTTACAGATATGCAATTCTGGAATTAGTATCTTTATTAGAGAAACATGGAAAAGAATTAAAATTAAGTGATTACACTTTAAAGTGAAAATAAATGTGTTATATGCATGGAAGCAAAATTAAGATATTAACAATAAATCAGAAATGTTAAATAATATTCAAGGAAAGATGCAGAAGAAAGATGTTAGAACTGAAACAAAAAAGTTTACTAATTTGTGTTCTGTAAATGTCATATTGTTAAGGGAAATCTAATGATACGGATATATCATAACTATAATTTTACAAAGCTGTTAAGGGTAAAGAACGACTACAAGAGTTGAAAATTTGTGATGAGCAAGCTGATGGTATCAAAATGTAACAGTCAAAAGTAGCCTCAAGTCCTTTGGCTCAGGGCTTCACTCTTTCTTGGACAAAGGCTACAAACCTAATGGCACTCAGCCATACCATGTGTTCTTGATGTGACCCCAGGAATTTACGAACTTACACCCATCTAAGGATGTTTTGAGGATGGATGTACAGGAACAGAATATTCCATCCCTGTACCCATTCTCTGTGTGGTCTAGGGATCATCTCAAGGATGTCTCCTCAATTTAAGGGACATTTCCCAAAACATACCACTGTAAAACAGGTTTTTGGGTACAGCTTACCATCCCTGTGACATCCCCTGTCTATCAAAGCTTTGAACACATTAAAAAAACAATTCAAACGAAAAAGAAAAGAAAAAAACTAAACCCTTTGACTTCCAGCCTAAACAGTTGTTATTTAACTCCCAAAAATTACATGCACCATGAACGTCCATGTAGACCTGAAGGCCCACCTGCACCCTCACTCTCGTTTTTTTTAACAAAAATTAAAAAATTGTTTTGTGCTGCTAGGAGTCTTTCCTACTTCTAAGCCCAAGGGTGGATAGTCAACCCCCTTGTCTACTTAGCAAGGAATTCCTCCCCTCCTCCATGTACTTCCAACTCTTCTTCCCATGAACGAATCAGAGGCATTAATATTTTAGATTGTTAATGCAATATGAATTACAACTCCTATTAAATTCTATATGAAATACATGGAACCAATATATTCAACATATACATTGAATAGCATACCACTATCTATGCAACTATGTTACTGTTATAGCCACAGAAAGCAGATGCAATAATTTGGTGTGCAGATAATTATTCTAGACGATTTGCTGTAGATATCAGTCTGCAGATATATCTTCAATGCTGTTTGATCTGTCCTTAACATCCAGAAGATATTGTTAGTGTAAATCAAACGAGTAAGAATCTATTATCCCTATTTATATTAAAGAATCATAATTACCTATAAGGCTCAATAATTGCATAATCATATATATTTGATTTCATATAATTAGATATACATAATGATTCTTAATTAATTTCAAGATACAATAATTACCTTGCATCAATATATATATATATATATATATATATTTTATAGATGCATATATATGTATATATATATTTATAATTATTTTTTAACTTACTTCCCACATATATCTCTGCTAATAATATCTTAATCTCATAGATCCCTGTAATTGCTGATCCTTGTTCCTTGTTTACGATCTGCTTCCAAATCATCCTCTATTCCTGATCTGCTCATACACTCCTTCCTGAATAATCTGCTGATTTTAATTCAGACTTCTGATTGTATTTCCCTCTTTTTATTTCTGCCTTCAAACTCAGAATCTATTCCCTAGAGACCCCTTCCTATCTCCTCTTTATGTTCCCTTTATACTTTGTGAAATCCCGAGGGGCGACCATGTGGAGGGAGGTGACTGCATGAAGTGGGACGTCACTTGTTAATATTCTTTTTTGACAGGTGCGATGTCTTTTTGTCCCCCCTAATCCTTAACCATCGCTGCCTTTTCAACATGATAGGGATCACTGCCTTAAGGCCTCTATTTTTTGGTCGCTACCTTTTCAATTGCTCCATTATAGGTAATAATGATTGCTGTTTGTTTAATCACTGCCCCCTTGTAATCTATTTAATCAATGCACTTCATTTCCTTTCCATATATGTATTATCATATTATCATATTCTATATTAATATATTATATGTTTATTAAAATGTATTTATTTTTATGTTAGTTTTATATATATAAATCATAATGATTATAGTTATAATAATATTTATATTGTTATTTATTGTATTTTAATGCTCAGTTTCTTTTATGCTTTAGTGTTGCAATCGATCATGGTGGGGGAATGACAAATACAATTTACTTTCAGCACTTGATTTTGAATAATTGAAAGTAAATTGGATTTTACTTAGATGTTCATCTAGTGATATATTGTGTTTAGCATTCATGGTTATGTTGACATTGACTTTCGTCTTCTTATGATTTACTTGGATAGACATGTTGATGTTATAAGCAGCTTAGGCCTGCACTTCCAGCGTACACACTTCAAAGAGAAAGCATAAATTAAATGATAGCCTGCTGGCTATTTAATTTATATTGTTAATGTGTGATAAACATAAAGGGGCCGACCCTATAGAGGTTCGCATGTTTTGTTTATACATTGGGCCGACCTACATTGTATTTAATATATTTATATATTCTCCCAAGGGAGCCGACTTAATTGAGGAGGTGCCTCAATTGTATATATACAAGGTCACTCCTTGTCATTTATTCAATTCAAGTTCATTTCATAATATTCGCATTCCTAGAAGGAGGTCGCACTTGTGCAGCAGATCATTATTGTTGATGAGCATATCATTATTGTGTAGCAGCAGATCATACTGCAGCAGCAGACTGAATTCAAGGAGAAACATATTCGTTTGTATCATTGCATCTAGGAGAGGTGCTATTATTCATTGTATCAAATTCGGCCATTGCTGGGCTTGTGTTGTAAGCAGATTTCTGCTCTTATTCCTATATTATATAACAGAATTATTTGCTGGGTTTTTCTCCCTCAGGAGGACGGTTTTCCCAGGGTATCTTGTTGTGGTTATTGTCTTATGTGTTGCAATTATTCTGAGTGCTTTCAGTTGTTTATCTGATCTATAAAACACTAACATAGTATCAGAGCGGGTTTCAAAAAGATCGTGATCAGATTTAGTTTGCAGCACTCACTCTAATCTTTTTCAGTCTATCTCTTAATTCAAATTCCAAGATGGTGAATGGTCTGAAAATCGAGGATAGACTCGAAGGAGTTTCTAACTACACATCAAGGAGGTTCAGGATCATGCTCACATTGGAAGAGAATGATTTGGCTGAGTTTGTGAAAACAAAAGTCCCCGAACCTGAGGAGGAAGAAGAGAAGTTGCAGTGGAGGAAGAAAGATACTAGGGCAAAGAAAGTGTTGGTTGATTCCGTCAAGGATCATGTTGTACCGATTGTCTTCAAGTTGGATACAACAAGGGAGATGTTTACAACTTTGGAAGAGATGTATGAAATCAACAACACCAGTCGAGCACTTGCACTGAAGCAACAACTTCATCATGTGAAAATGGCGAAAGGAGAATCTGTAATTACTTACTTCATGAGGATTTCAAAGATAAGAGATCAGCTCTCTACAATTGGTCACATGATTGATGACAAAGACTTGACTATGCTTGCTCTCAATGGTCTTCCACTTTCATGGGAGTCGTTTATTCAAGGAATCAGTGTAAGATCTAAACTTCCCAAGTTTGATCGATTAAGGATTGACTGCATTCAAGAGGAGTTGAGACTAACGACTAGGGGCATTGGTCAAAGTTCAAAGAATGAAGAAATACATGTTCTAGCCTCTCATTCATCGAAGAAAAGAAAAGGTTGGAAGAAAGGGTTCTTCAAGAGGAATCAAGAGAATGGAAATGATGGTGCTCCTGCCTTCAAAAGGAAACGAAACTTGTCCAAGGTTCAATGCTTTCGGTGTGACAAGTATGGCCACTTTGCTAAATAATGTCCTCTCAAACCTAAGCAACAGGTTGCCACTGCAAATGTTGAGCAAATGGCCCCACAGAAGGACTCGAGTGATTATTTGTTCTATTCAGCCCTGTCAAGCAATGTATCCACCGATGACAACACTTGGTTGATTAATAGTGGTGCCTCTCGACACATCACCGGATTCGGGGGCATCTATCAAACTTGGTAGAGAATGACTCTAGTGAACAAGTTGTTATTGGAGACGATGCTAGGTATTCTGTGAAAGGAGTTGGGAACTCATCTCTTCACTTGGATTCCGGCATATGTTGGAGTTGAATGATGTACTATTTGTTCCAGGCATAAAGAGGAATCTTGTCTCCATTTCAGCTTTAGAAGACAAGGGTTATCAAGTTGCATTTTCTAAAGGCAAAGTTCTTATATGGGCAAAGAACTCCAACTTCAAATCTGCTCGAGTAATTGGAATTAGACATGAATGTTTCTACAGGCTATGCACTCGTCCCCTTCAAGCTCTTGTGCATAACTCTTCTAGCATATGTGATCTTTGGCATCGAAGATTGGCCCACATTCAATTTCGAGGATTACCTATCATGGAGAAGATGGTCACTGGCCTTCCGAAATTCAACCAAGAACATGAAGGTACATGCAAAGGATGCGCCCTAGGCAAGAATACAAAAGGTACGTTTCATTCTATTGAAAGTAGGTCTAAATGTATTCTTGATCTCATTCATTCTGATTTATGTGGTCCAATGTCTATTGCATCTTCTAGTGGTTTCCTATATTACATTATTTTTATTGATGATTACTCTAGAAAGACTTGGATTTATTTCTTCAGATCTAAAGAATTTGAAGAAGTATTCGAAAGATTCAAAGAATTCAAAGCACAGGTTGAAAACCTGTCTAGGAAAAGGATCAAGGTTTTGAGATCCGATAATGGTGGAGAATACACCTCTGGCACATTTCGTGATTTATGTATTGAAGCAAGGATTAAGAGGGAGTTCAGTGTTCCCTATAATCCACAACAAAATGGTATTGCTGAAAGGAAAAACAGGTCTATTGTGGAAGCGATCAAAGCTATGACTCATGATCAAGATCTGCAAATCTCTCTCTGGGCTGAGGCATCTAGGACAGGCGTCTATATTCAGTACAGGTGTCCCCACAAGATCTTGGAGAATAAAACACCCGAAGAAGCATTCTCAAGGGTGAAACCAGAAGTCAATCATTTGAGGATCTTTGTTTGTCCAGTATATGTTCATATTCCAAAGGAAAAGAGAACAAAGTTAGAACCTTCTGGGAAGAAGGGAATTCTGGTGGGCTACAGTGAGACATCGAAAGCCTACAGAATCTACATTCCCGGTTAGAAGTCCATTGAGATTAGTAGAGATGTCACATTTCAGGCAGATGTTGCCTTCAGAAGATCCAAGGGCACTCCTATGGAGATTGATGAAGAAGAACCTCCTCAAGATATGTAAGTTGACCATATTCCAGAGAATCTGAAGGAGGCTCCAAAACCTAAAGAAGATGATGATCCAGTTGAACCCTTGGATCCTACTGATGGGCCTTTAGATATTGTGATTGGAAAGAAAAGACCTCTTTGGGCTCATAGGACAATGCAGGAGGCAGAAAGTTTTGCACCCCCAAGAGGAGCTTTTAGAGAAAGCAAGAGACCTCATAAGTTCTCCAGTTATGTTGCCTTGATGAGTCAGATCATTGAGTCAGAGCCCTCAAGCGTCAAAGAAGCTTCTAGTCAACAAGTATGGAAAGATGCCATGACTGAGGAGTATCAGTCCATACTTAAGAACGATGTTTGGGATATAGTTCCTAGACCCAAGGCAAATCTGTGGTGTCTTCTAAATGGCTCTTCAAAATCAAGCATGCAGCCAATGGGAGCATTGAGAAGCACAAGGCAAGATTCATGGCTAGAGGGTTCTCACAAAAATAGGGAGTTGACTATGAAGAAACTTTTGCTCCTGTGGCTCGTTATACGTCCGTCAGAACCATCATTGCTATTGCTGCATCTAGAGGATGGAAGATTCACCAAATGGATGTAAAGACAGCCTTTCTGAATGGTGTAATAGAAGAAGAGGTTTACATTGAGCAACCCGAAGGATTTGAGGTACATGGGAAGGAGTCTCATGTTTGCAAGCTGAAGAAGGCCTTGTATGGTCTTAAGCAAGCTCCTCGTGCTTGGTACGAAAGGATTGATCATTATCTATTGAGTCTGGGTTTCTCAAAGAATGATGCAGATTCTAACCTCTACTTCAAGGTAGTAAAAGGTGAAGCTTTGATTCTAGTTTTGTATGTTGATGATTTGATTATCACTGGTGAAGAACACCTAATTCTAAAATGCAAGGAGTTAGCTTCAGAGTTTGAGATGAAGAATCTTGGTCTCATGCATTACTTCCTTGGCTTAGAAGTTTGGCAAAAGCCAGATGAGATGATTCTAAGTCAAGGCAAGTATACTATTGACATTCTAAAAAGGTTTGGTATGATTGACTGCAAACCTATGTCTACACCCATGGAGACTAATCTAGATAAGTTGAAGGAGGCTGCAGCTAGTTCAGATCCAGTGGATTCTACGATGTATAGACAATTGATTGGTTCATTAATGTATCTAGTTAACACTAGACCTAACATCTGCTATGCAGTGAGTGCACTTAGCCAGTTTATGTGTGAACCAAGGCAAATACATCTTGTTGCAGCTAAACATATCCTGAGATATTTGCGTGGCACAATTAGATATGGGTTGAGATATTCTTCAAGTGAGGACTTGGAGTTACACGCTTTACTGATTTTGATTGGGCAGGATGTGTCTCAAATCGGAAGAGTACCTCTAATTATTGCTTCAGTTTGGGTTCTGCTATGATATCCTGGTGCAGCAGGACGCAGTCTTCAGTGGCATTAAGTACAACCGAGGCAGAGTACATTGCAGCTTGTGTGGCAGTTTGTGAGGCAGTGTGGCTTCGTAAGCTCCTTGCAGGATTGTTTGGACAATCAATGGAGCCTACCATTATACACTGTGATAACCAGAGCTGTGTAAAGCTTTTCGCCAATCCTGTGTTTCATGACAGAACAAAGCATGTTGAGATCAAGTACCATTATATTAGAGATATGATACTAAGGAAAGCTATACAGTTGAGATATACAAGCACTAATGAGCAGACGGCAGACATTCTCACCAAGCCTCTCTCCAGGATCAAGTTTGTGTACTTTCGAGAAAAGCTTGGTATGGTGGAGAATGCAGCCTTAACTGAGAAGGAGTCTCAATATCAGTGATCTTTAAAATTGATAATGCATTTCTCTATTGAGGGAGATTTGAGGTGTAAGCCCTTGATAATGCATTTCTCTATTGAGAGAGATTTGAGGTGTAAGCCATTGGTAATGCATTTCTCTATTGAGAGAGATTTGAGGTGCAAGCCCTTGGTAGTGCATTTCTCTTTGAGATTTGAGGTGAAAGCCCTTGTTTCCACCCTCTGGGAGAGCTATGGTGGATGTCATGTGTGTGACTCCATGACAGCATCACGTGAGGGAATCCGTGATGATTTACTTGTACTTGTGTTTCACCCTCTGGAGGAGCCATGGTGAAAGTCACATTGAGGTGACAACATCACAATAAGTGATGAGCACTTGTACATACCATCTATGAAGGTAGCCATGATGGTTGATATCACGATGAGGTGATATCCTATTTGTTTTCACATTGAGATGATGTGTCTTGTGCAGCTGGAAGTATCATCCCTAGCTGAGAGGGAGTGTTGATGTTATAAGCAACTTACGGCTGCACTTCCAGCACACACACTTCGAGGAGAAAGCATAAATTAAATGATAGCTTGCCGGCTATTTAATTTATATTGTTAATGTGTGATAAACATAAAGGGGCCGACCCTATAGAGGTTCGCATGTTTTGTTTATACATTGGGCCTACCTACATTGTATTTAATATATTTATATATTCTCCCAAGGGAGCCGACCTAATTGAGGAGGTGCCTCAATTGTATATATACAAGGTCACTCCTTGTCATTTATTCAATTCAAGTTCATTTCATAATATTCGCATTCCTAGAAGGAGGTCGCACTTGTGCAGCAGATCATTATTGTTGAGGAGCAGATCATTATTGTGTAGCAACAGATCATACTGCAGCAGCAGACCGAATTCAACGAGAAACATATTCGTTTGTATCATTGCATCTAGGAGAGGTGCTATTATTCATTGTATCAAATTCGGCCATTGCTGGGCCTGTGTTGTAAGCAGATTTCTGCTCTTATTCCTATATTATATAACAGAATTATTTGCTGGGTTTTTCTCCCTCAGGAGGAGGGTTTTCCCAAGGTATCTTGCTGTGGTTATTGTCTTATGTGTTGCAATTATTCTGAGTGCTTTCAGTTGTTTATCTGATCTATAAAACACTAACAAGACACTGCTGACTTTGATTAGTTTCACTATGCCAGGTAGATGCACTTAAATTACACTAGTGAGGTGTCCTAGTGCACTATGGGAGTCTAGTAACATACTAGTTTCACCAGTGCAACATGGTTTCATGATGAACACATGATACATCATATTGTGTCTTAGATTACTTTGACTATTGTGTTACTTGTTTCTGTTATGAAGGCTTTAAGCATGTTTTAACCTTGATCCTTATTTGCGTAACCTTGTGATTTAGTCACCTAGCAAGTCCCTTTGTTGATGATTTACTTTCATTTGGTTTGAATGTTGGTAGTAAAGTTAAAATTATTTTGAAAGATAAATTAGGGCTAAGATAAACTTTGCCTAACGTATATTCCAAGATAAATATTTTACTTTCATTTAGTTTGAATGTTTGGTAGTAAAGTTAAATTTCTTTTGAAAGATAAATTAGGACTAAGATAAACTTAGCCTAATGTATATTCCAAGATAAATATTTTGATTGTGATTGTTTGATATTTTGGTAATTGATATTTTGGCCTTTCAAGTGCATTGAAAGCACTACCAATCAATTCTAATAATGAGTAAATGACATTTAATGAACCCATGACTCTCTTATGTGTGTGGCTTAACTGGGGTTAGGGTTTGGTTTGGAACTTCAAGATGGAACTTTGTTTTTCATTTTGGTTCATTCATGCCCACTTTCTGGGCAAAACACTGCTGAAATTTCTCTTCGTTAAGATCATACACAAGGTTGAGATTAATGCAACTTCAGTAGCAACAAGGCTGGATTCTTCCACTTGTAATCATGGGGTTTAAAATAGAAATTTCAAATTTTGGTTCATTTTGAAGGTTTACAGATTTTGGGTTTTATTATTGTGTTCTTGACTTCAAAGTTTCAAGTATTCCCAAGGGTTTTCTGGTATTCAACGAATCTGTCCTCCTGCTTTATACAATCTTGTAGTGAAGTTTGCAAGGGTTGCCTATCTTTGGCAAATTTGTGGTGGTAAGAGTGTTCACTGTGGGAAGCTGATCTCAAGCTACTTCAGTGAACTTTCCTATGTATTTTTTACATAACTTTTATTTCGTCAAAGGTTTACTAAGCCATTTATCTTGGAATACCTTACAGTGATATTTGACAAAGAATTTGAAATATGAAACTATTCCTTTGATTTGTGAAAAAAGAGGTATTAGAAATCTTATAAGTTATATGAATATCCGGTTTAATCATATTTGAAATTTTTGTGTTTTTGCATATTTTGTGGGTTCTTCTACTACTTTTGTGTGTGTCTATATTATGACCCAATTGAAATTTATGTAGGGTTAGATGAGTTCATTCTATTAATGAATTATCCGTGTTCCTATAATGTCCCCAATTGTATTCTTTTTATTTTTGACAGTTGCACAATGATATTACATGAAACCTTATCACCTTTTGAGCACAGAGAGCCCATAATGGGCAAGGTGAGAGCAAAGGATGAAATATTAAGAATAATATTAAACTATTATACTTGTTGGCAGCAAGCTGCACAATTCTGTATTGCAAGCAAATACAAAATCTGAAACTCATACAACATTGGTTCTAGCAGCAAGCCTTCTGAAACAAATACAAAATTAATAACAAATCTAACAGAGAACCACACAGATAACTAATACTGAAATATGCATGAGCTAATTCTAATTTTCAAAAATTCCAAAATTTTATCCAAATATATCTGCATTGTTCATAACAAGAGACAAGATGAATAAAATAGTGTATATTGCAACAAACATCGAACTGTACAGCACCCAGAAGAAACAGGGAAACCCAGGGACGCGTCCCCCCCTCAAAATGCCCCGTACCTGTTCTCGGGACGTCCCGGGACGGCAGGCGGACGGTAGGGGACCGTCCCTCTTTTCCCAGAAAATCCAAGAAACGTACCGGGGACGGGGGGGACGGCGTTGACTAAAGAGGGACGGCTGACCGTCCCCAGGGACGGCCAAGGGACGGCTGAGCCGTCCCTCAACCGTCCAGGGGACGGCTAGCCGTCCCCCACCCTTTAGTCACTTCAAATTCATAAAAAGAATCATAATTTTTAAATATTTCGGCTCAGCCTACGTGGCATGTGTGGACCCCATCAATTTTGACTCTCCTATGAAAGAAAAAGGGCTTCTCTAACCTCATTATTTGCATTTTGTTTGTTTCAACAGCCAAGGGTTTGAGAGCAAAAGAAGTTGCAGCCATTGAAGCAGAAGGAACAGCAGCTTGAAGGAGGAGAGGAGGTTGAAATAGTGTTGAAGGGAGTGCAAATCCACTAAAGAGGTATGCATTTTCTTTCCCTCTTTTTTTTTTCATTTTTTTGCAAAATGTGAAGCATACATTGTCTAATTTTTTTTATTTTTTTTTTGCATTTTCAGTTTAAACTTGCATTCTAAAAACAAAAAACATGAGCAGCAGTGAGAATGGAAGTGATAGTGAAGTTGAAATGCAAATTAGAAGGCAAGGTGGTGTGGGTGGTAGTAGAACTAGAGAGCAAAGAAGTGAAAGAACCCCAATCCAATGCCATCCTTCATCAACCAATACCAAAACTATGGAAGACTATGCAAGACACCCATTAAACCCAAAAAAACCATTCCTTCGATATGTTACACCCATGGGTGAAAGACAAAAAAATTCAGGGGGGAGTAGGGTTTGGTTTTGCCATATTTGTGAAAAAGACTTTAGGGGCAGCTACACAAGAATTAGGTCTCATTTTTTGGGTGAAGGGGCCATGGAGTTAGAATGTGTCCTTCATTGACAGATGACCTATTTTTAGAATGCCAAAAAATTCAAATAGAGTGTGATGGTGGGGTTCAAGGTGGGTCTCCTTCTTTCCCAAGTGCACAATCATCCATGCCTATTCCTAGTCCTTCCACGGTTGGTAGTAGTGGAGTTCTCTTCAGAGCAAAGAGGAAGGTGAGTGGCAGTGGTAGTGAAAAGGCAACCTCAGTTGAGTCCCTGTTTAATAACCAAGCACGAGAGAGTACTGAATCCGCCATTGCCAAATTCTTTTTTGCACATGCCATTCCATTTCATGTGGCTCGTTCCTCTTATTTTAAACAAATGGTGAGAGAAATATCCACAGTTGGTCCTTCATTCATACCCCCTGGAGATCATAAGCTACGCACCACCCTCCTAGACAAAGAGTACTCCAAAGTTAATGTGTTAATGGAGGACATGAGGCAAACGTGGATGAGGACGGGATGCTCTATAGTGATGGATGGGTGGTTTGATTGTAGACGTCGGCCACTCATCAATGTCATAGTCACATGCCCTGTTGGTTCTTATTTTCTTAGAGCCATAGATTGTTCGGGGAAACGTAAGGATGCAGAATTCCAGTTTTCCATTTTGAGAGATGCTATAGAAGAGGTTGGGGCTGCAAATGTGGTGCAAGTGATCACCGATTCTGCACGTGTGTGTAAATCGGCTGGGTTGATGGTGGAGGGTAAGTACAAGCACATATTTTGGACCCCATGTTGTGTTCATGCATTGAACAATGCATTGAAAGACATAGGGAAGTTGGATTGGGTGAAAAAAAATAGTGGCAGAAGCTAGAGATATTCAAATGTTTATTTGCAATCATCACACCTCACTTGCTCTCTTCAGAACATTTTCAAAGAAGGAATTTCTCAAACCTGTTGAGACAAGGTATGCCACTCACTTCATTTTGTTTCGCTTTCAATTTGTATTCATAATCTGATTTTGTTTTAAATTTTTAATTTTTAATGAATCATTGAATCAATGAATGAACATTGAATGTAGATATGCCACATACTTCATCTTGTTAGAGAGGATGATAGAGGTGTATGAGCCTCTACAAGCGATGATGGTCAATGTAGAGTGGGCTAGATGGCCTAATGCAAGTTCTACTGAAGGAAAGACTGTCAAACAAAAGATCCTCGATGACAATTGGTGGGCCAATGTGAGGTAAGACATTAGATGGCTGATTTTCATATTAAATTTCTGATTTTAATATTTTAATTTTATTGTCCAATGTTCCAACTTTTGAAGTTTCTAACATGTCAATTAACTTGTCAACTAATTATTTTGAACTTTTTGTTTGCATTTTGCAGATATATTTGCTCCTTCATCTCCCCTATTGTAGATGTCATCAGATATGCTGATACAGACTCTCCTAGTCTTGGAGAGATTTATGAGACATTTGACAGTATGCTTGGGAAGATCAAGCAAGTTATTTCGGCAAAGGACCCCACTTTGGATTTATATGAGCAACACATTGGGCCCATTGTGACTCGAAGGTGGAATATAATGAACACCCCGCTTCACATGGCTGCCTTTGCTCTAAATCCAAAATGGTATGCACCAAGGCCTGGTAGGGTGCCTCCATGTGATGATAGTGAGGTTTTAGATGGGTTCACACGGGCCATTGAAAAGATTTATCCAGCAGAGCAGGCTTCACTAGTTCGGTCACAATTCCTAGACTTTGCAAATCTTACGGGCCCAAACTTGAGTAAACCACAGGAGGTTGGATAGAGCTATATTAGCTCAATCGAACCCTATTGGATGGTGGACCTATCATGGGAGGGATACACCGCAGTTGAAGACACTTGCTACTCGCCTTCTTGCACAAGTTGCTAGTTCCTCTGCTGCAGAGAGGAATTGGTCCACGTATAGCTTTATCCACTCCCTCAAGAGGAATAAACTTACCTCTAGACGAGCGGAGAAGCTAGTGGCCGTTCATAGTGCTCTTCGGCTTCAGGATCAGCAGACTCCAGAGTATCGACAGACTCCACCTCTACGGTAGGATATTGATCCCGAGGACGTGGCCCAAGTAGATGAGGAGGAGACAGCTGAGGGTTTGGTTGGGGTTCCGTTGGTTGAGGAGGAGCATCACAATGGCAGTGACTCAGAGGATGACTCTGATTTTGAGGCGGTTATGAGGGATGATTAGGGGCAGCAATGCTCTTTGACTTTGTTTATTCTATATTCATTACTAACATTGTATTTTGATTTTCATAGCAAACTTGAAAACTATATGGCAGCATTGTAGCCTTTGGGCATTTTGATATAAGTTTATAAATTATAACTTGGAGGTTGTTTCATGGTTCGTGTATGTTAATTTTGAATGCGTATTGAGTATTGGCATAATGTTGGACACAAATGTTATATGTTAATGTTCTATAATGTGTATTATGCATGCCTTATCCATGTTATCATATGAATATTTAAAATTTCCCTATATTTTTATATAGCCGTCCCCTGCCGTCCATAATTTTGGCCTCAAAAGTCGGAAACTTGGGGACTCGTCTCACCGTCCCCTGCCGTCCCCATCTCGGAAACTTGGGGTAACCCTAAGAAGAAATAATCCATACAAGATGGAGCAGCGAAAATGGACTCACTTATTATCAGCAACAAACTGGATATATTTTCCAATTGCTAGAATACCAACAAGATTGTACGACTGCTACCCAAAACCTTCACAAATTGTACAGTAGAATGTAGAGGTGGTGCAATAGGCATCAAAGTGATACAACACCCAAAATACAAGTGTGGTAGCTACCAATATGAAACCAAGTGATTAAAGAATACAACAATCACAAAGAAATAAAGGCACAACTAGAAGGAAAGTTGTGGCTGACTTAATAATAATTCATCGACCCTTTATGATAATCAGCCAACAATAAAAATAGTACAACAGACTTTGACAACCGTACGACAATATTGTAGGCTGGAAAAATCTTATATAGTAATCTCCAAATTTGATAATATTTGCTATATACCATAACGTTGAAATTAAAACACTTTAAATCTTCACCAATTTAGAAAATCTTCAATATCAACTAGAAACTAGAAATATTTCTGCAACTTTCCAACACAAATGTGATCTCAAGGTGAGATAAAACCATATAGGATGAAATCACCATAGAGAATTGGAGGACTAGTCCTCAAATCTAAATAGCTAGAATGTTTTCGTCCTCAAGCAAGAAGATGAACGAGCATTCGATCTTGGAGAAAAGGGGTTTTCATTTCATAAAAATGGATGCTTCTTCTATTTCCCACCTCTCCTTTTATAACCCTCTTTTAATTTTAAAATCGTTTCCTTGCCTTATTCCAAAATGTCTAGAAAATAACTTTTTTTAAAATAAGATTACATTGACCCTCTTCTCTAGAGACACTTTTTAATAATATGACATAATTTGTCTCTTTATAAATATAACCTAAAGTTATTTAGGACAACTTAAGTTGAATTATTAAATCGTTTGCCCACAAGCAATTGTAAATTGGGATCCTCGAAAGTATATGCTCCTTCCAAAGTGGCCCCCTCTGTAGAGAGATACTTCCAACGAACCAAGTACTATGTGATGCTCACATTCCTTAATCTTCGTTCCTTAGTGTCAATGACCTCTCCAAGAACCAAAATCAATTTGCTTATCATCCAAGGGAGGAATTTCAGCCAATGGAGTAATATGTTGCCCAAGTTCCCTTTTGAGACATGACACATTAAAAACATTATAAATTCTACTATGCTCTAGCAGTTCCAACTCATATGTTGTATCTCCAATCTTCTACTTAATCCTATATCGCCAAAAGAAACGAGGTTCAAGCTTCTCTGCTCCACTCATCTTAAAAGAGGACTATCTGTATGGCTGCAACCTTAAAAAGATCATATTTCCAACCTCAAAATACACTATGTACGATGTTTTGTGTACAACTTTTGCTGATTCAAAGCATGATGGAAGTTGTCTTTTAGAATTTTTAGAATATCTTGGATTTAATTAACCAAGTCTCTAGCCCTTGGAACTTTACTAACCAAAAATAATTAAATTAACAAAGGTTTCAGCCTATATAAAACACCATGAATGGCATCATGTCAATGGACATGTAATGGTTTGTACTATATCAATGATCTCCCAATAGAGCCATTCAATCCATCCATGCCTTATGTTGTCCTACAACATAGTTCCTTAAGTATCCTTCAATCCATTTGTTTACAATCTTTGTCTATCCATCAATCTATGGGTGGCAACTAGTGCTAGATGCAAGCTCGATCCTTGCCAAATGAAAAAGCTCCCACTAAAACAAACTTAGGAACCTACTAACTCTATCACTCACTATATTTTTAAGCAACCCATGGAGCATAAACACTTATATCCATCAATCGGCTTGTGGTTACCTTAACTCTTAACAAAGTTATATGATCATTAATATAGTCCTACATAGATAATTAAGTTGGCTTGGGTGGCATCCAAGGCATAAATATGTATATACAATAAGTAGAGGTTAGTTATTATCATCATAAAGAGTATTGTGTTCTTATTGAAAACTATTGGAGGTATCCCTCTCGACATGGCATATTATTATCAAGTATTTCCATTATATTTCCAATTATGTTCTTCTATTGTGCAATTTATTTCATTACAAGTGGTACAATAGCATGATCTTGGCACCATGAAGGCAAGAAACAAGGCAATTTTCTTTAATTTTGGAGGTTATTTTGGGAAGCGCATCTCTCTAATTTTGACGAATATTTTCCTAATTTTGAATTGCTTTTTAAGGCCATATCGAAGCTAGTACAATATAGATTAGAATTATAGAATTAAGGCTTCCACCAAATTTGCTCTCAAGGCTACAATTCAACAAAATTATTGGAGATTTTTTGCTTAAGTTATATCTAAGCCCTGTTCAAATGTAGTAAAAATTTCATATTAATTAGATTTGTTTTGTGTGATTCATTGAAAATTTAGGGTTTCCACCAAATTCGCCCCCAAGGCTACAAATCAGCAAAATTCTTTGAGATTTTGAGATATCCCCCTTAGTTTTTTTTTTTTTTTGAATTTTGAGCACATGAAACTTCACCCGCTAACATTAGCCCAATAATTATAACCAGCTGAAAGATTAACCTTTCACTTTTTGATCACCCATATCCCAAGGTGGGCAAGGTGAGAGTATACAGTGCGATAGAATAAAATCGGAAATGAAGTACAACATTGTAGGCGGCTAGCCGACCATGTAGGAAAACTAAATGTTGGAAATGTAAAGCACAAGCGTTGAACCGGCCATAAGAGCTCAACCACTTATTCAGCGAAAGCGAAATTACAAAGTAAACAACTAGGCGGCAAGCCGACCATGAAAGCAACTCAACCAGTTATTCAGCAGGAGTAATTAAACAAACTGAAATTTAAATACAACTCAACCACTTCTTCAGTGGGAGTGAAAGATATAGAAAATAAGTGCAAAAATTAAATGGTTGATTAGTACTACTAAATCAGCATTACAAAAATAGCTTCAGTTGCACAATCAAATCGAATAATGTCTCCAAAACAACTCCAAATTGTTAAAATATATTCCCTAACAATACAAGATGTTTCAATGCAGATAAATAGCCTAAATCGGAAATATATCAGATCTGATAAGAAACAGCAATTAACTGAAAATCAGATCAGCATGCTATGAATTCACCAAATTGATCACAACTTTGTTGAATCAGCTCCGATTGACTCCAAACAAAAAGCAAATGAAGCCAATAGTCCGAGCGACCAATATCCAATCAGCAAACAGTGCCAAAACAGCTCAAAGAATTTGGCACGAATCCCAATGCACTTCAGCTGGAAAAATACAGCCTTTTGAAGAGGTCGACCTATTGCCAAAATTTAGAAACTTCGTAATAAAATCTGCAAACTTGAAGAGTGAGGCACCTTGTATAGTAGAACAGCTAGCACCAATACTCAGAACCAAAATAAAATCACCTGTGAAGCTACGAACAGAAACGTGCTTTAGCCAAGCACTTCCAGCAATGTAAAAGCAGATTATACAACAGCAATCTGCCTTCAGAAATCAGAATTAAACTCAATCTGCACTCTTGGATGAAGCACAGTCTTCAAAATATCCAGCTAGGTACTATCTTTCAAGTACGAAACTGAATGGATGAAGCTAGGAGGTTTGCGTTCCTCGAAGCAGGAGCTCTAAATTCAATTCTACAACAATTCGACATAATTTCATTCATGGATGCAAATGAAGGAGCAAGGCACTCAATAACTCTCTTCTTGGAATTTGAATCACTTCGGTAACCTCCAAGAAGGACGCCCAACAGTTGAGGAATAATAAAATATTATTAATTGCCTTTTTGTTTCACCTTCTTAGGCGTCCATGGGCAAATATTTCAATTTTTAAATATTTAATTCTCCACTTTAGGCGTCCAAGTAAAATCCCTTCTTTTAAAAACAACTTTAAGTTATACGCCTAGGCATGGGGGGCCACAAGTAACAATAAAATATAATATAACTTAAGTTATAAACTTTTCCCTTTGAGCCCAAAAAGACTAGAGATACCTTTGCCAAAAACTGAACTGCCTTACTACCAAAAATAGACAAAGTGTTGAACTACTGCTAAAAATAACACTGCCCAAGATAGCATTTACTAAAAATAGCATACTGCTAAAAATAGTGACCCCAAACTCAATTTTAGCACAAGTCGGGCAGCCGTCGTAACTTGCTAAAAATAGTAAGTCCAAAAAAGGTCATCAAATGCAAATGCATTTTATACCATTCTAAAGCTCTCTGAAAAACCCAAAAAGACCCAAAAACCTTTCCTGCATGCAATCTCTTGATTGAAATGCATGTCACTTCCCTGAAATGCATGTCACATCCCTCTGAAGCTTTCTGAAAACCCAAAAAGATCCAAAAAACACACTGCCAACCACCTACATGCAAACCCTCAAAAGCTCAATTGAAACCTCCTACAAAAATAGGAAACCCTAATTTCCACCTTTGACTAGCCTACGGGCCTCCAAAAATAGGCTAACAGCCATTGAAGAGCGTAGGGCTAAAATGGGGACATTACAAATTTTTTCTAGAAAGTGAGATTTGGGCTGTAGTACATTATAGTAAAAACATCCCATTGGTTGGATTTGTTTTGAGTAAATTATTACAAATTCTTTTGCCACATCATGGTGGGGGCTTCAACAAGAGGCAAGGGAAGGAATCGTGCCACTCTTGATATGACTTCATACAAAGAGGATCCACTAATAGAGAAGAGGGATACCATAACCTTGCATTATTTAATTGCAGAGATCAAAAGATTAAGGATCGATTCTTGACAAGGATGGATGCAAAGATAGATATCAAGGTGATGATTGGATGAATAGCTTATTTCTAAAGATCCCAAACTTGTGGATCTTCACAACAAGACTTGCTAAGAAGAACAAGATAAAGAAGCAGAAGGAGATGAACAAGTGGAAGAACAAGAAGAAAAGTGAAAAGAAGAAGATGAGTATTTTGCAAAATTGCACATTGCTAATCAACATTGAGGACAATGCTTCTCTAAAGAGGGAGAGCATGCTATACCCTCAATCCTATACATGTGTAGGGTTATAAGTAATCAACTTGTGGCTACCTTAGCTCTCAACTAAGTTATATAATCGTTCATAGTCTTATGTAGGTTGTTAAGTCAGCCTAGGTGGCATGCAAGGCATAAATATGGTATATGTAGGAGGTAGAGGTTAGTTATTCTCATCATATTGAGGATTGCATTCTTATTGAAGACTGAATATGGTATATGTAGGAGGTAGAGGTTAGTTATTCTCATCATTGAGTATTGCATTCTTATTGAAGACTACTAGAGGTATCCTCCTCAAATTAGCATATTACTGTCAAGTATTTTCAATATTCCCTATTATATTCTTCTCTTGTGCAATTTGTTTAATTGCAATTATTCAGCTACCTAAGGTGTGTTGTACTCAAAAGATATGACAAACTGAGCATATTGTGTGAGTCTATCCACCACAACATAAATCCAATCTTTACCCTACACTTTGGAAAGTCTTGTGATGAAATCCATTGAAATGCTCTCCCAATTTTTATCTAGAATGGGTAGAAATTGTAATATACCTGCTGGAAATATTTATTATGTCTTGTTCTATTGACAAGCAAGGCACTCTCTAAATGCTTAAGGACATCATCCTTCAATCATTCCTATAAAAACCTTCCCTTATATGTCTTTAAGTATCCAAGATGGTCTACCAATGGTATATAAAGGATTGCCCTCAATACTTTGTCTTTCATCTTCAATTCAATGACAAGATAAATTATATCCTAGTAGAGAAAGAGTTCATTTGCTACTTTGTAGCTATCATCTTACAGCTTTATTTCCAAGATGTCAATAGCAAAAGCACTCTTTGTATATTCTACTATAATATCAAATTTCCGATTAGCATAAATTTGACTTTCTAGATAAATCATTAACTACAAAAATTTTCTTGCACTCAACATACTCTATGTTGAAATCATAGGCTTGAAGTTTACTCAACCATTTTTGCTGCCTCCCATTCAAATCCTTCTAGCTGAGGAAACACTTGAAGTTGTTGTGGTATGTCTTAACCACAAACCTACCACCAAGTATTGCCTGAACTTCGATAATGCATGCATGATGACAAGCATCTCCTTATCATAAATTGAGAACCTTCTTTTCGCTTCAATGAGTTTTCAGCTCTCAAATACAATTGTGTGCTTGTTTTGCATCAATACAACTCCAATCCCTTCCCCTGAAGTGTCACACTCTAGCACAAAGGGAAGTGAAAAATCAAGGACAGCCAAGACAAGGCATGAACTCATTACTCCTTTAAGCTTGCCAAAAGATTTTTGCACTACATCAAACCATACGAAAGCTCCCTTTTTAGTCAAATTGGTTAAGGGTGCTACCAACTATAAGAAAACCTTAACAAACCTCTTGTATTAGCTGCAAAGACCAAAGAATCCTCTCAATTGAGTCAAGGTCTTTTGGTACAAGCCAATCCATTACTGGTCGTATCTTCTCTTGATCCACCTATACTCCTTAAGCACTAACGACATACCAAAGATACAAGACTTTTGTCATACCATACTCAAATTTGAACTGCTTTGCAAATAATGCTTGTGCTTCTAGGATGCCCAAAACTTCATCTACATGTCTCAAATGATCCTCCCACATCTTGTTGTAAATGAAGATGTCATCAAAGAACACCAAAACAAACTTTTGTAATTGTTTGTTGAACACTTGATTTATGCAAGACTGAAAAGTGGTTGGTACATTAGCCAAACCAAATGGCATGACTAGGAACTCATAGCGCCAAAGTGGCACCTGAAGGTTGATTTGTTGATGTTTTCATCCCTATCTTTGATCTAACGATACCCTAAACTAAGGTCAATCCTGGAGAAATAGATGACACCATATAACTCATCAGCTCATCGATCCTAAGAATTTAATACCTTTTTGATAGTTTTCTTATTCAATGCCCTATACTCCATACAAATCCTCATAGTCCCATCGTTCTTTTTGACCAAGACTACAAATGAAGTAAAGTGGCTTAAACTCAATCTAATGTGACATTCTAAGAGATCCTTGATGGCCTTTTTGATTTCTTCCTTATGCCTCCTAGGATGACAATAAGGGTGGTAATGACAAGCTTGGAATCCTCCCCCAATTCTATGACATGCTCAAAACCTCTATTGAGTGGCCTTCCTAGAGGTATACCACGGAATACCTTGCTATGCTTATTCAAAATAGACTAGATATCAACACGATAGCCATTTGAAAAAGTCATGGTTGTAACCAAGCATTGGGTTACCCATGCAACCTGACTTTGGCAAAAAGTTATCCATTTTCTTTTTACGTTTTTTTCACGAAAACAACCTTGGGAGCTCCATTTGCCATTTTGTGGGTCACTACCTTCTTTCCCCTTGTATTGAACTTCAGCTCCATGTCTAATAGTTCTAAGTGAACGTAACTACTAAATTCCCAATACCATATCAATATCTCCTATGCCAACAACACAAAAATCATCAATCACATTATGGCTACCTACGGCGATACTCGACTATAGAATCTTCTTTGTGCAAGGACTGTTGAATTCATCTGCAACCATCACTTTTAACCCTCCAAAGTCTTTTGTCTCTAGACCTCTCTTGACCACCAATCCTTCATCAATAAAATTGTGAGTTGCCCCGCTGTCAACTTGATGAGCACACAATGATACTAAAAGGGGGGCTGAATCAATATCTATTAATTTTTACTTTTCAAATTCAATTAATTACATCAACTACAAATATGCAAGATCTAGCAATTAAGTACATAATGAGAACACACAATTTATGTGGAAACCCTTTCGAGAGAAAACCACCACACAATATATATATATATATATATATATATATATATATATATATATATATCTCTTCTTTCTTCTTGTAGGCTCCAATGGCCAACCTACTAGGGACTACAATCTCTACTTGATTGAAATATAGGCTCCAACCCCCACACAAACTGAGCTCCAACCTAGCAAGAGGATCCAACCTCTATTTGATAGGCTCCAACCCCATCACAAACTGAGCTCCAACCCAGCAAGAGGCTCCAACCTCTATTTATCTGTAATATCCCCCTTTTCCGACCCTCTTAAGGAATAATCATTATTTTAATTATTTAATGTTACTAGGCAAAAAGTGCAAAGTCAAAAGGGTGATATTAAATAATTATATTAAAAGGTTATAAAGTGACATACTTTAATGATAAATTAATAAAATCACTTTATTAAGTTGTAGTATGCCGCCCGGTTTGCACTTGATTTTTTTGTGTTTTTGATGAGCGTTTTGAGATGTTTTAACAACGATTCATACAACAATATATTGCAGCAAAAATAGAAGATATTGCAATTAAACTTTCAACTCAAAGTGAACATTACATAAAGGGTTTATAGCTGAAAATTCCAGATTTTTCTACAAGCTTAAATACTTAGCTTTTTACCAAAATAATGATAACCCAACTCATAAATATACCCTAATAACTAAATCAACGGGAGAAATGTGCTTGAAGAACCCTCTAAAATGGATGCCAGCTACAAGAATCACCTCCAATGGCAAAAAAGTTGCATGCACGAAGCTCTCCAACCTTGGACGACCCCAAATGAAGCATTACAACCTCCAAAAACCCTAGCCGCCCTTGCAAACGATCAGCCCTCTCTCCAAGATGTATGGCCAACCTAGGAAGATGGTACAGCCAACAATAAAGGCACTAAAACTTCTTAAATCTGTTGCTGGTGTATTCAAATCTGCCCTACAATACGAACTCTCCAATTTGAAATATAACTTTGATGCCCAAACTGTAAGTCTCAATCTATAATGAAGCTCACCTATGATTCCTAAAGTGAAATCACCAAGAATTCTCCAAACTGTATCTTTCAACAACATAGAGAATGTTGCTTGCAAGGGTTTCATCCTCACAAACCCTGAGAAGATAACTCTCCTCCAAAACTAAAACCAATTTCAATATCTTCATCTAGCCTTCTCAAATAAGCTCTCAACTCCCCCTTTATAAAGAATTCCTTGATCTTCTAGAAAGACCCAAGAAGAGTGTTCAACACGCTTTCAGAAGAATATTTTGATACTCCTTGATGTGACCTCTTGATGTGACCCATTGATGTGACCCCTTGATGTGAAATCTTGATGTGACTCCTTGAAGTGACCTCTTGATGTGACCCCTCTAATATTTAAGTCACTTTTTGAAGATATATTAATAAAGTGACTTTATTAATTTATCATTAAAGTATCACTTTATAGCCTTTTAATATAATTATTTAATATTACCCTTTTGACTTTGCACTTTTTGCCTAGTAACATTAAATAATTAAAATAATGATTATTCCTTAAGAGGGCTGGAAAACGAGGACATTACATTATCCTTCAATGACTGATATAGTATGCTTCTTCACAAGATCTTCCTCTCGCAAATCTGATAACCACTCACACAATATCTTATAGTGATGTGACATCTTGATGTGACCCCTTGAAGTGACCTCTTGATGTGACCCCTCTAATATTTAAGTCACTTTTTGAAGATATATTAATAAAGTGACTTTATTAATTTATCATTAAAGTATCACTTTATAGCCTTTTAATATAATTATTTAATATTACCCTTTTGACTTTGCACTTTTTGCCTAATAACATTAAATAATTAAAATAATGCTTATTCCTTAAGAGGGCCGGAAAACGAGGACATTACATTATCCTTTAATGGCTGATATAGTATGCTTCTTCACAAGATCTTCCTCTCACAAATCTGATAACCACTCACACAATATCCTTCTTCCAAATCTGATCACTATCCACACAATATCTTTCACAAATCTGATCCAATCCTGACTTTGAATGATTTAAGTCTTTCCTTCACAAATCTGAGTTCTCCTTTCAAAAATCTGACTTTGAATAATGTATATTTTTCTTTCACAGATCTGACTTGAATATAGCTATGTATACACTCACAATTCTGATCACAAAAATGCACTGCTTCCACAAGTATTTCTGCCTTAAGTTCTTCTCTAATCTCATTTACAAATCTTCTCTTAAATTATTCATCATGTATTGCTTTCTTCACAACATTAACACTTTTATTCATATATCTGATATAAATCTGAATTGCACTTCATATTTTGTTGCTCTCAATCTTCCTTTTTCTGCTCTACATCTGATAATTGTATTCAAATATAAAATTTCTTTTAATACTTCAAACAACCCCTTGTATATAACTTTCAACGTACCTCATCATAAGGGATGTGTTCCTTCATGAGGGAGATCGGTTGTCTTTAATAAATTTAATTTATTTCAAACAATACTGAAAGTGCCAACATATGGAGAGAGGTCAGCCTTATTTAAAGGCTATTTAATTCGTCTTAACTCATTTTAATTCCAACACTACCACTTATAATGAGTCGGCCATAACTTGATAAACTTAATTTTATTTTAACTCTCTTAAAAATTGTGACAACACTAGGAGGGTCGACTTTATCAAAGGATATTTGATTTTATTTAAACTGTTTTAATTTTTACTTGATCGCTGCCCATGCTTGATCTTATTTATTGTTCTTCATGCATCACTTATCCCAAGGTAATCGCTGCCTTTTAAAGAATATATTAATCGCTGCTTCTGTTATCAGCAATTACTGCTCCTTCTACTAATATTCATCACTGCTCTCTTGATTCCTCTCTGCAAATTATATAATTGGTACTCACTTTCAGTTTGCTTGATAATAAATATATATATGGAGATGCCTTGGGCACCAAAGAGAAAATGAGTCGACCACAAAATCAATCCTTAAACCTTAATGCAAAGTTTAAATTCTTAATTTAAACTTGAAGATCATCAGTGAGTAAGATTTCTGGATAAACTGTGTGCTAATTTTTGGGTTTTGTGCCTCCCAACCCTCCTCTCCTATTTCTTTCCATGTCTGCTATCTCATTTTCATTTCTCTCTCTTTCTGCTTTTCATCCTGATGATGGATCATGGAGTATGATCCGAAACGTTCATGATGTAAAAAGTTGCACACAGTTTATCCAGAAATCTTACTCACTAATTATCATGGATTGTGAAAATAGAATGTTATTTATTGAAGATCATCATCCATCGATTATGGCTATCATAGGGGAGTGACAAAATGGCAGTAATTTAGTATCTAATAAGTGGCTGTCGTCATCAGGCAAGTAACTCCTTTGACATCAATGACAATCTTGTCTTCTCATTTTGGACATTAATGATAACATTATCTTTTTCACCTTCGACATCAATGACAATATTTCCAACACAACTAGCACCATGACCCTTTGCCCATTCAAGACTTCTTTAACTTTGAAAGGGTTGTAAATTGGTATATTGAAAAGTGTGGCAAAAGTAACTCCTGAAGTTTCTTCTTCTTCTTGCACTTCAGGTTATGGCTCCTCTTCAAATTTAAGCTCCTCAATTTCAAGTTTTGGCTCCTCTTCAAATTCAAGCTCCTCAATTTCAAGTTTTGGCTCCTCTTCAAATTCAAGCTCCTCAATATCAAGTTCTTCATCTAAAACCACCTCAATGTAATGCACTTGGCCTCAACCAAGACATCAAAGTCCTAATTCCCATGGTTCTTTGCAAGTGAAGCACAACTTCTTTTGTCTTAATTCATTATTGGTTTCTTTCTCCTTTCTAGGGAAAAAATTTTAACTACATGATCCCTTTCTGGATGGCAAATTCTCTAAACCCATGATCTCTACCTGAAAAGGTTTATTTGAAAAACCCGAGGTTTTGACTAGAATTTGCTCTTACACACTAAAGTTTCTAATGTCAAAGCCCTCTTTTAATTGCCTCTTGTAAGAAAGTGATTTGAAAGCCTTCACCAAACCCTTTAGAGGTTTAGATAAACCTTCCATAAAAAGCACAAAAAGCCTCCTTTCAGAGACATCAAGAACCATCATTAACAATTTTTTTAATTCTACCACATAGTTTTCCACACAGTTGTAGTGTCTAAGTTGGGCCAACTCCCTAAAATGGATCTCAAGGTCTTTTTGTGAAAAGATCAATCAAAGTGACCCTAGGTGACCAACCATGGTACCACCACTCAAAAGCTATGCCTGAGAGATGAAGTGTAGCAAACTTAATGGCTTCTTCTTCAAACATGGGTTTAAGTGACAAATATGTGTTTACCTTATGAATCCAAACTTCAGTTGTACATTTATTTGATCCATCAAAAGTAAGAGGACTTAGTTTTTCTAGAGTATATTGTACATCCATGTTATAATTATTTGTCATTGTCATTTGTCCATTTCTCATCCCATTTCTAATCTTCAAATTACAAAAGTTTGTAAGGGACGTTTCTGCTTAAATCTCTAGTGCAAGGGATCTATATTCGTTGTAGCAAGTTGTAATATTATCTACAATCGGATTTCGCTCTTCCAACACAAGTGGTCCTTCTTCCCTTTGTATGAAAGTAGGTTGAAAGAATCTAGCTATGTAACCATGTTTGTTAAAGTACTCCCTTCACCAATATGATTCTAGGCTACTCTTGGGATACTCAAGTTCTACATTGTCTAAACCAATGGGTCATCATATTTGTCTACTATCATCGGCTTTGAATTCTCTATCACTATCATGCATGTGATATACTCTGTATCAAATTACTAGCTTTCTCTACAAGTTAGCAATATCACAACACTAATACCATTATAATGTCCCCAGCTGTAATTTTTCATTTTTGACAATTATTCATTGATGTTGTGTAAAACCTTATCACCTTTTGATCACCAAGATCCCAAAATGAGCAAGATGAGAGCATACAATGAAAGAATATGAATAATATTAAACTATTATACTTGTTGGCAAAAAGCTGCACAAGTCATTATTGCAAGAAAATACAAAATTTGAAACCAATACAATGTTGGTTCCAACAACAAGCTTTCCAAAACAAATACAAAATTAAAAAATCTAGCAAACAACTACACAAATAACTGATACTTAAATATGAATGAACTAATTATATGTTTCAAAATATCTAATACTTTATCCAAATGTTATTGTACTGCTGCTAACAAGAGACAAGATGAATAACATATTGAATATTGCAGCAAACGCCAACTATACAACACCCAAAAAAATAATTCTAAGAGGATTGTATAGCAAAAATGGACTCAGTTATTATCAGCAACAAACTAAATATATTTTCCAACTACTATAATACCAAAAAGATTGTACGACTACTGCCCAAAACCTTCATAGAATGTACTATACATGTACAATTGGTACAATAGGCACCAGACTAATACGGCTCTCAAAAAACAAGTGTCGCAATGAGCAATATGAACCCAACAATTATTAGTAAGTACGGCAATCACACAGGACTTTATAATAATCCATCAACCCTTTTATGATAATGAGCCACCAATAAATAATAGTACAATAGAGTTTCATGATTGTATGGCAATATTGTAGGCTAGAAAATTTTATATAATAATCTCCAAATTCAATAATATTTGTTGCATGCCAAAACAATGAAATTAAACACTACAAATCTTCACTAATTTGGAAAATCTTCAATATCAACTGGAAACTAAAAATACTTTTTAAACTCTCTAGCACAAATGTGATCTCAAAGTAAAATCACCATAGAGAATTGGAGGGTTTTTGTCCTCAAATCTGAATACCTAGAGAGCTTTTGTCCTTAGGCAAGAAGAAGAATGAATGTTCGATCTTAGAGGAAAGGGGTTTTAATTTTAAAATCATTTTCCTGCCCTATTCTGAAAATGTCTAAAAAATAACTTTTTTAAATAACATCAATTGACCCTCTTTCTAGACTTTATGAATTCAATTTAATGCATATTTTTTAAGATTATTTTACAAATGTGTGTTTTTAATGTAAGAAAATCTTGTCAAGTTCTCTGAAGTCCAAGTCAAATTTTAGGGTTGTCAAATCCAAATTTTTGAAATATGTTGTCAACAAACCCTAAATGCTTTGAAGGTGATAATGTTTTAATCACAAATCATGTGGCAACCACTCATACAAGCCCCTTTCCCAGGGTGTGATCTCGCATCAAGCTAAGCACCCAAAGATGAATGCAGATGTATTTAGTGATGTTCCTTGCATCTTCCACCACAAATTTTGCACATGTCCTCCAACAAATAATCAAGATAATGGGCAACACAAGAGGTCCAAAAATGTGTTGAATGCCTCTCTTCAAGTAGTCTTATCGCCACTGCATACACTAGTACATTATCTATCAAAAATTGGACCACAAATTGGACCACTAAGTTAACCTATGTCCTCTAACAAATGATTGAGGAAATGGCCAACACAAGAGGCCTAAAAACGTGTTGGGTGCCTCCCCTCAAGTAATTTCTCTGCCGCCACATATGTTATCGCATTAGTTGTCACAAATTTGGGCCACATTTTCTATGCCAATCTCAAATAAAAACTCCTCCAACATTAGAATCAAATTTTTAATATTTTTGACTTTGTTTGAAGGATTGATGGATCTCAAGAACACCATCTCACAATATGAAGCCACTTGAAAGTTGATGAATGAATGATTCCTTCCATCTCCCTACCCATAGGATAATATGGTGCATCCATACTAGCACCAACATTCATTTCTTCAACAATTGCTTTTGTATTTGTAACTATTTTCTAGAGCAATGTCCCACTTAGATTGTGTGGACTAGGTGCCTTAAACCTCTTCCATGCAATAGTCAAGACTATGGCCAAATTCTCCCAATATTGAACATTCAAGGTTGTAGTAGTTCACACATTGTGCTTGCTTCGTCGTGCTTCTCCCTATTTCAACTTGTACCTTCAATCAAAGGTTTTGCACCTCACATGTTCCGTGGAGCGAAAAAAACCTATGACCACATTTGGCTAGAGTTCAATAAAGAGGACCACAATCTCTTTTTGTAATTTGTTCAAAGTGGTCTTGAAGCAATTGAAGCCTCCACTCATCTTCAACCCACAATAGTTGGAAATGACTAATCTCGTAGTTGGTCTTGCTACACCATGCTTCAAAGCAACATCCCTATTGCTAACACTTCCACTTCCACTAATTGATTCCATCAGATACAAAGTGCAAATGCCAACATTGAAAAATTTAAAAACAAATTTAATAGATGCAAACCCTAACATACAAAAAAAAAAGAATTTGCAAAATCTTTGCTTTGAAAAACACTTTAAAAACAAAATTTTAAATGTAAAACCCCCAAATTAATTCAAATGGTTGTGAAACATGAATGAACGTGTAAGGGAAGAATTTACAAATGTAAATAAAATCCAAAAAACCTTGGAAAAATATATAAAAAACACACCTAAAACTAATTACCAAAATTTGCATTTAACTTTAAAAACCTAACTTCAAAAACTACAAAAATTGACAACTGAGAGCGAGCAATGTTTTAATGAGCAAAGGTATTTTTTTGCATTTTTGGCATATTTACCCCTTGGGCCATATTGTAAACAATATAGTGTCCCAAGCACAAACTCATCTTCCACAATCACTACAAGAAAAGCTCAAAGGAGATCAAATGTACTGCGAATGATAATTCAGGGCAAGCAATGTTTTTTTTGCATTTTTTGGCATGTTTCCCCACAAGCTGCATCAAACACTAGAGCGAGTCCCAAGCACAAACTCATCAAGCACCCACAAGTACTCACAACAAATGGGTGGGGAAGTCATCATTATCCTACATTTATAGAGGAAAAAGAAAATATGGAGTTGACCAAACTGCAAAACGATAAAAATTAAAAGCAATCAAAAAATCAAGAAACTTTTATACAAATCAACATTTGATATGCCATTATAAATCAAAATAGCATTGTAAAATCACAGCTTTCAAATGTTAACCTTGTGAAAGGTTTAACTTGAAATCTCTAGACAATTAAAGACTAACAACTGAGTTGGTCAGCACCCATACTAACATTTGGGAGTTCCCAGATTTGAGTCCTAAACAATCCATTTTGGGTAGAAAACAACTATTTAGGAGTTCATATAAATTTTTGCTTTGTTGTTTGAAGCTTACAAATTTTAAATGTTAAAAACTTACAAAATGTCTAGCTTGAAATCTTGAACTAACAAAGGACTAATACTTTGCTTGGTGGGGTTGGGGCCCTAGCTCAGTTGGCTAAATCTTTCATGTTGCAGGAGGTTGGTCACGAGGTCTAGTCTCCCCCACCCCCGTGGTACCGGAGGGCGTGTCGTGCCAGCGTCGCCGATCACGTTAAAAAGTTTACCAAGCGCACTGCAGTTTATAGGGGGTCGTGCTACCCGATTCCTACAATCTAAAAAAAAAAAAAAATACTTTGCTTGGTAAAGCACCTTCCCCAATATTTTTAAATGCCTTATGTCCAAGTCCTATTTAGCCCTTTGGCTAGGTATTAAACACAACTATCTAGAAGCTTTACAAATTTCAGATGTTAAAATTACAAAAGGTTTAACTTGAATTCTTGAACCAACAAAGCACTTATTGCTCAAATGGTAGAGAAATCCACCAATTTTTGGAAGGTCTTGGGATCAATCCCACACAAATCTATTTTGGCTAGACATTAAACAATACTAAATGAAAGCTCAAATATAAATTCATTTGGCTGGGTAAAGCTTAGAAATTTAAAATGTTAACCGTATGAAACATTTAACTTGAAATGCCAAACCAACAAAGGATTGATAGCTAGTCCATCTTAGCAAGGTACTAAAAACACAGCTATCTAGAAGCTTATATATATATATATATTCATTTGGTTGTGTATAGTAGCATATAAGTAATGGCTTATGACTAAGATGATAAAATAAGGGAAAAAAACTCTATGGCATGCTTATGATATGATGAAGAATAAAGTAATCATGTTTCTTTACATTCACTGCATTTCATAAGTTATATTTAATCATAAAAGAAATTATCAAGATTAGGGAAATAATATTCAAGAAACTGAAACAAAAGTTATAGCCTAATTGAACATTGTAAGAAAACCATAGGCAAGAAAAACCCAAGAGGATCACAGTCATAAGGGAAAAAATATTCAAGAAATTGAAACAAAAGTTACAATTGGTATTAATTTTGTACAGTCCATGCTGAAATAAGATTGCTTCTGGATTCGCTGTGTATGTTTTTTACATTGATGTTTCAGATCACACTCAGTGATCCATCATCAAGAAGAGGAAAAGGATTTGAAACATCAATGTAAAAAATATACACAGTGAATCCAGAAGCAATCTTAGTACAAAAGTTACAGCCAAGTAGAACCATAAGTGAGAAAAACCAAGAGGCATTCAGTCACAAGCAGATAAAGTATCATCTGAAAACAAGAACTACGAATATTTCAAAAGCAATTCTCACTTTATCCTTACCCAAAAGCTCCTATGCCTAGGAGGGATAGCTTTTGATATGCAATTCTATTGACTGCTGTGAGCTTACTTCCAGCAAGCAGGCATCCAAATACATTGATAAAATGCTTGCAAAGAAGGCACTAAAACATGCTGATACACAATGTATGAGCATGCAACTAAATGCCAAACCTACATCTCAAGCAAGTAAATACAAACAATGAAGAGAAAACAGAATAAGAAATTAAAAAGTGTCCATCCTGTGTATGTCAATTGGAGATTTACACAATTTAAGCTAACAAAACTTCATGTGGAAGTAAGTCTGAAGGTATCTGATGTTCCGAATGAACATCATTAGGTTTATTTTCATTTTCAGAATAACAGTATACCCTAAGAATAGGAAATGCCCTGAGAATCCTCTGGAATAAAAACAAAAATCAGAAGGAAAATAATAATGGCTATGAGCAAACCTCTGGCCTTTCCATCCTTCACTGGAATATGCATCAATCATGTTTTGCTCAAAACCAATTCGAAGCAAAAAATATTTTACACGCTTTCTAATTCTGGATAATTCATCCTGTTGAACATGTTTTCTCTTCCTATGCTTTTTTTGCCTTTCTGTACTTTTCTCTGCACTGGTTTCCAAGGTATGGCTTTCACTTTTAGAAATGACCTTTTCATTCTTATTTGATCTTGGCCTGAGTACCCGAATTCCATTTGACAATGATCTCAAGACATATTTTTTCCCAATGGACGGTTTACCCTTTCGAGCTTTGGTAGCTGACCTGCTAGACTTTTGGTCCATATCCTTTCCCAGTTCAAGTTCTTCTGACTCCAAGTGATTGGTTTCAATCAAATTAGCTGCTTTAGAATCACTTTTTTCTCCATCAGATGGATGATCTTGCATCTTAGTTTTCTGGCTCCTCTTTCTCAGAGTCTCAGGTGCTTCAGAGGCGCCTCCATTGGCCAGATTAAATTTTTTTTGTGAGCTCTTAATTTCCCTTAGAACCTTTTTTGTTTCACTGGAAGCTTTATGAGTCTTATCTCTTGCCATTTTAATACCAGAAAAGGTTAGAATTGAATCGTACTCCAACAATGTCCACTTTTCATCAGCAACAGGTTCGCTCTCAAAAGTTATTTAAGGAGAGGAGACATACTACCTGTCATATACATCCAACACTTGATATCAGAGCAAAACAAACATATCAGCTGTCATAACAAATGAGAGAAAGAGTAGTGAATTGGGTTCATTAACCTTATCAGTTATACAAGTTATGCAGGTGACAATTCTCGGAATGTTTCTTATAGGAAACTTCATTAACATAAAAAAGGCTAAGATTTCAGAATGCATTAAATTTAAATTAGAAATAAAAATCTTATCTGTAAAGATCTATACTTGGGTGTGGCTTATCCAAATCAAGATCTTTTCATACATGGCTCACATTTTGGATTACTTCAAATTTTGTAAAATAAGCTATCCTCCAAAAAACATGGCTAAAAGTGAGATTTCCACCCTTTACATCCTAAAGAGAAGAAGATTCCAAAAAAAATTGCCACTTCAAGGTCTTATAATCATACACATGTAAAACAGAAAAGTGTCTCTAGCTTCTGGGATATAGATGCACAAAATCAGAAAAAGTGAAGCCATATCTTATTCTTTGAAACTAAAACTAAGACATACCAAAGGAAGCCATATCTAATATCTTATATTTCTAAGTTAAAAATAAGATAGGTGGTAAGTCCAACCACTTAACTATTTCAAACGTATTAAAAACATGTTTGCTCATTGATACAAGGTAAAAAAGTTAGCCCATGGTGTGGATGTCAATCTCTCTGTTTCTTCAATATTTTTCTTTTTTTTTATTTTTATGCGACCTAATATTTTTTATTTTTCATACTTCCAACAGCTTGCTTTCTTTTACTTTAATTCCATTATCATTATTCGTTCTCTCTAAAGGATTAGATCTATGGACTTAGGCATGACGGGTTAGCTTTACCTTTGTGTGTGACAAACAAGGATTACCTAAGTCCAAAGGGATTCTAATTGTGTTGTGCCTAGAGACATAGTAACCTGGTTAGTACTGTCAAAAGGCCCTAGGCATGCACTCTCCATTATTATCTAGGCACCCTAATGACATACGAAACACATGTTTTTAAGCCTGTTGATATTATCTATGGTACCCCCTAAAGACGTGGCCTCTAGACCTACTAGATCTATCAAGTTGTAGCAAATATAATTGTTGTTTGGTTTTTGTCTAAGGGAAATACTAAATAGGAAATTTTGCCTTGTCTTTGAAGATGCCATATATTTTTCTTGAGCCTTCATCAACACATGATCTTGAGTGTGTTAGCATCTCCCCAAGGCATTTTTTAACCCTACGCCTATATATTATGGCCTAACCCCAACATCTAAAAAATTTCCCATTCCTTGATCATTCTTGCCAAGAACTTGTTCTTTGTTTGCTATATTCTTCTTTCCTTTTAATTTCTTTCCAATCTTCTTGGAGCATTGCCAACATCCTTTCTTTTGCAACAGACTATTGTTGCACCCTCTATTTGAGCCAATGAAGAAACCTTCTAGGAATCGTTGCTTCATAACAAGATTCACATACTGCTTAAAGACCATAAAACAACATTGATCAATCTATTTTGTAGTTGTTGATTCTCCTCAAAAGTTTGTCAATTGCATTCTTGACACTCTTGGAGGTTTTCTTTCTTCAAAACATTGCATGTGTTTGAATCATGCGACCAAATGTGGCGTGTGATTCCTTGTTAAACATTTAGCATCCGGAAACAAGCACAAAAACCTTCACATATCATTAAAACTGTAATCCATCAAAAACATTCCACAACCTCTAGATACCAAATATAATTTGTCATTTACTCAAGCTAAGCTTGTAACAAATCTATGTATAACACCTTTAAATTTGTATGTTGTTGATTCAATGGGAAAATCACTTAAAGCCCTACAACTGTAAACTTCTATCTACATCCTTTATCTTTGTTCCACAGTGGTCATTCTTAAGCTAATGCACATGCACCCAGATCAAAAATACTATTGTTGTGAACAAAAGAATGAGATGAAAGAAAAAATGTGCTACCCATGGAGAGAGTGGCACATTATATAGATTTACGAAACATCTTGTAACAACCAACTCATTAAAGAGCTGCAACCACCTTGCAACAGCCTTATTAACGGCCTATGACTAACCACCTAATTTATTACCTACAAGTGTAAACATACAATTTATATTGAAAATATTTAGAGGTTTATTCATTAAATTACAATATGGCTATTGAGATGTGCAAAAATAGTACGAAATATTTGCACAAGCAACCTTCGTGCCAATAAACGCAAGAGAAAGCTATGCAAAAAAACATAATGGACATGCTCTGCTATGGAATTACCAATAGATTTGCCTATCCTCCAAGGTGATGCATTTGATTTTGTTGAGTTATCATCACTCTCACCATCAAAAGAGGCTTCCTAAACACAAGTATTTGCTATGAAGACAAAGCCTCAACTTGAGATGAACTCTATACAAGAGTTTACAACTAGATAAGATCATTCAACTCATGGTTATTCGTGGGAAGAAGATTTTAATTGTTGGGCATTGTAAAAAGCATGGAATTACAGACACACAAGATTCAAAACCCTAGCAGCCCTTTTAATTTGACCCATAAAAATATTTTTTCCCCATAAACCTAATCCTTAGATTCTACAACTTCCTTCAAACATCAAACCCCTTCAAATTTAATTTTCAAAACACAAAACTCATGAATAAACACCCTATCAAAAATATTAAGTTAAAAACTATTGTTATGGGAAAACAAAAATGCCCATAATTATCTTTGCAGCTAAAAATAAATTGTGCCCTAGCCATAATTGCAAAATTTATTTTATTACTAGATACATCAAACCCCTTCAAATTAAATTATGAAACCCCAAAATTCAAGAATAAATCCCCTATCAAAAATATCCAAATATTTGTAGTTTGATATAAATTTGGAGTTGATGAAAGTTTGACAGGTTCTAGTTCAACTACAGTGGATGCCTCTCTTTTCCCCACTAAGGATTCAATCTCATCTCCATCCAAGTTATCTGAGATACAGTCTTCAAAGTCACCAATGTCTTCGATTCATGCTTCCCATGGTGCTTTCTCTAAGAATGGAATTAGCATTGATTAGGAATCACCTCACAAGGCAAAACTGGATTGGACTGAGGTCAAAATAGAAAAAATTGTCTTCTTCTAAACTAAAACACCAATTGACACTAAGATCAACAAAACTTGGGAGTAAATGAGGAATCTTGCTTTTTGACATTCTCCAGATTAGGACTGTAGGAATGAACAGCATAATTCTAAGTTGTGTGGTATTGCACCCCTGGTGGCAAGGGCATGCATTTATTTTCCTTTTTGGGGATCTTATATTATGGGTGTTGTCCCCTTGGTAGCGCTTACCTGCAAAAAATATATATATATCTTGTGGTATATATATATAACTATATATGTGTATATATATAAGTGTGTATATATATATAAGGAGTGTGCAAAGAATACTCTAAATTATATATTTATAAAATTGTATGATAAGCTAGAGGCTTATTCTGTTGTATTGACTGAAAGAAATCAGATTTATACTCAGAGTTGTTGAAGGATTATAAATACCATGTGTGTTCACTATGTATCTTTAGTAAGTAGTAAGAGGAAAACATAGAGAAATCAGAATTATTTAAAGGAGTTATTTTCATATTGGCAATAATACTTTAATTTTACATATATTTTGAGTTGACAAGAACTCATGAGAAAGACAACGTGTTTCAAGTCGGTGTCAATCTTTGAAAACATTATAACTTGTATATGAAATCTATGTTGGAAGAATAAGGAGTTTGTCATTGATGCATTTGTTGGCAACATGAGCATGTGGGATGAGCACAAATTATAAAGTTATGCATTGTAGTGTTGTCATTGATGTCAACATTGTATTCCAGCATGAAGACCATTGTGCAGATCAATTTGGATGGCTTGAACATGTTTGAAGATGATTATGAAAGGCAATTTTGCAAGAAGGCTTGATCCAATGAAGTTGGTTGATATGAAAACTCACTAAGTGTCAATACAAGTATTCCAATATACAAAATATCTAGTTTTTGGGTCTGCATTGGTCCGCTATATAAGTTCTTTCTCTACGCTTCTAATATAATTTTGATGGTTGTTAGAAGAGTCTAAATCCAAAATCTCCTTTGTTTTGGTTCCTAGTGTGGAAGTTATGAGTAACAGAAGTTCGGATTGGCATTTACAGACGTTTTCCAATTTAATGCATATGTTTTGATGGATCCGCACTTCTCCGCAGATTAAAATCCGGCTTTGCGGTTCTGTGGGAAGGTTGACAGGTGTCAATAGTGTGTATACTTCAAATGGCATAGAGTTTGGAGGTCCGCATGTCCGAATGTGGGTGTACAGTTGGTAAATTTTGTTCTAAGGTCATTAACGATGCCGACCTAATGAGTTTTATGTATTGCGGAGTTTAATTGTGTTGATCTATTATGTGGGTGCTATTTTGAGTCCTTGCCGACCTATTTTGAATTGTTGAGTTTTGAATATTGGCGCAAAGCATGTATGTATAGATCTTGAGCCAACAAGTTACATTTTGAATATTACATCTAATTAAGCCGACTTAATTGATGTTGTAGGTGAAGTGAATATATATGAAGGATCTTTTTGATGTTTAGAGTAGTTGTGACATATGATAAGTGTAAGTGGATACGAATTGTGCGAATATAGTGCGAATGCAAAGCATAGCAAAGTATTAATTCAAATCAATATGAAGTGTGTAAAAACTGTATTTTGAGCTTCAATGGAATTGTAATTCATGCATATGTTAGATGCAATTGTAACAGCTCAAAACTTGGTTGTGTGCCACAATCTCTTCTATTTATCTCTTCTTTCAATGGGCAGTGGATCCACTTGGACAGTGAGTCCACCTGTAGTGAGCACTTTTTAAAATATACTATAACCGGTTATAATATATTGTGAGCTAATCCTCACCGTGGTTTTTCCCATTTTGGGTTTTCCAAGTAAAAATCTAGTGTTCATGTGTTATTGATGTTTTCATGCTTGCATTCATTACTGCAAATTGATTATGCTATGTGGATTGAATGTTGAAATGCTTAAGTGGTTTAAAAGAATACTGATTCACCCCCCTCCCCGATCTCAGTATTCCGAGTGTTCAACAATTGGTATCAAAGCTTGGCTCCTTGGAAGGAGCTTAACCGCTTTGGGAAGATCTTGGAGGTTAACTCATGGCTGCTAGAAGATTTCCTACTCCTTCAAAAGAGATACCTGTTGTTGGGTTTACAAAAGAAGAGTGCATAGTTGACATGAATGGAGAACTCAAAATAACTCTTGAAGATCTGGAAAGAACTGAAAGTGAGAACAATGATCTGAAAGAAAATATCAAAGAAGCAAATGAATGTATCAAAAAATTGATAGAGAAAATCAAGAAGTTGAAAGAAAGACATAAGGAAGTTAATGAGCAATTGAAGCAAGCCAACGAGTCAATTACCAATCTAAAGATGCAAGTTGAAAAAGGAAAAAGAGTCTAAATTCAAAGATAAAAAGCAAATTTGAGGAATATTCAAAACTTGAACAAGAAGTTGTGAATCTGAGATCAGATCTTGAAAAAGCAAGAAGTCATGAAGACAAATTCAAAACGAGCTCCACAAAGCTTGACAAAATGATTACAAATCAGAAAGGATCTAAAGACAAAGGTGGATTAGGGTTTGAGATAGGAGAAAACTCAAAGGCAAATCAAACTGCAAACCAACCTGAAAAGAAGAACGAAGATAAGGACAATGGCAAGTAGATCAAGAATCAAAGGAATGAAGCTAGAAAACCACCGGTCAGACAACCAAATGCACAAAGGTACCCATCTTTTATAGGTTTATGTTATTCTTGAAAAAGTAGAATGAATCAGAATGTTCAAACATTTCCCAATCAGTGCTTTACATGCAAAAGATTTGGTCATAGAGCTAATGAATGTAGAAGTTAAATGATGCATCGCTATAACAATGGTAGAATGGTTCAATCTTTCAATGGCTATTGTTATATATGCAATGGATTTGGGCATAAAGCTAATCAACGCAGATCTAGAATGAATGGAAGTAAGATTGGTCAAAAGAATGTCATATGCTACAATTGCAATAGACCTGAACACATTTCTAAGTTTTGTAGAAGCAAAAATATGAAGGATAATCCAGTAAAGAAGAATGATCCGATGAAAAAGGTTGATCCAATAGAGATGAAAAAAGAGATGCACAAGATTTGGAGAAAGAAGGAAGAGAGAAAGGTTAAGGATGAGTCTGTACCAACATCCGATGCAGATGTTTCCTCCGGAAACTAGGTTGAGAGCTTTGGCTCAGGGGGAGCTTTAATAGAAATCTTTCATCCCCTACCAAAGAAATAGTGTTGACGCTTCAGCACGAGGATATGTGGTGTAGATCAATGCATTTGATCTATTAGAGAAGATCCTGATAGAAAATATTGAGTTGTGGAAATTTGTGGAACATTTGAAGTTGACTATGTAGACAGTTAGGGTTTTTACCAACTTTTCAATTTGAATATTCAATGCGAAATTAGGTCAATTTCGAAAAGCTTATAAGTGATTACACTCAATCAAAATTCATTTGCAACGAGCAATGGATAAGAGCAAAGCAATGAAGAAGCGAATTGGAGTGATAAAAGTGATTGAGTTCTAGTGCGCACAAAACCCTAGCCGAAAAGCGAAGTAGAAGGTATTTATAGTTTTTCACTTACCCTAGTTTTTTTTCTGAAAGATGTTTGGAAACAATTTGAGATGGCTACTCCAAGGGTTGTTGATGTGTTTGAGCGACCTTGACCTAAATTCAAGAAACATCCTGATAAATCTACAAAAGTCGACCTTGGCGATGCTTTTTCAAGGATTCGCTATGGTGTTCTACATACAAAGGACATAAGAATCTACATTCATGGAAAATTAGAAGAGTATGATCATTCGAAGCTTAGCGATGTGTAGGTAAAGGAGCTCACTGGTGATGAATTTGCACTCAAGCCAAAGTATTAGAATTTGGTTGTGAAGAAGCTCGATGTTTGGCAAGGGTTTCCCAACTTTTGCCTCGATAATGCTTGGGTAGGAATTGCATTGAACCATATTCATGACAAATTTGTGTGGACGGATATGAGCGAGATGATCACAAAGGAGGTGATTAGGGAGGTTATAGGTTTATGTTCAATCGGACCCATTCTGATACTCAAGTCAGTAAAGAATGAAGTTGTGATGGAACTTACCGATGCGACATATAACAAGATGGCATCGACATTAAAGAACATCAGGAATCATGTTGTGAAGTATGCAACAATGATGATTGGTTACAAAATCTACTTTTCAAACAAAGAGAACTTTGTATCTGCCATCGCCATCAATACTGCTTATGAAATGGAGCAGAAAGGAGCTGACTATGACTTGTGCGAGCTCTTGAGACAGCAACTGATGGAGAGTTTACAGAAGACAAAGGATTCCAGGTATCCTTCTAAATATGGAACTTTAATCATATGTTTATTATTCTATTTCTTGAAAGAAGTCACCGGTACAAAGAGTGTTGTATAGCTTCAAGGCAAACCTGTAGCACACCAGATCAGAGACTTCTTAAGAGGTTTGGGAGATGCTAAGGCACAAGAAGATGCCCTTGTGGCATTCCTTGCAGTATTTCAAAAAGAGGATACAAAAAAGGGAGAGGATTCCCCAGAAGATGGTGCATAAGTACAAGAAAGGCATTACATTCTTGGTGACGAAAGATGAATGTATCATATAGGCTATAGAGCCTAGAATTGTATGGATCCCGTAAATGGGATATGAGATCATTGAGGAAGAAATTGTGGGGTCCGCGAACTACATGTTGAGAAAACCTAAGGACACCTCTGAAGAAAGGTATGGAACATATGAAGAGAAATCAATGGAAGTCCACTTGGACCAAAGGCAGTCACAAATAAAGAAGACAATGGAGAAAATGACTGCAACACTTGCAAGAGCAACGGGCCTCACACTGGAACAAGTTAAGGTAGCTAAGGCTAAGTCTAGTGCTCCAAGAGGTTCATCAAGTGCAAGAAGATCTGGCAGAACAGGTACCACTCCTCCGGTTGCTCAAAAGTCCTCTGGGACTAAGCCTACTTCAGGAGATAAGAGAAAAGTACTTGAGAGTGCTCTGATGAAGGAAAAGGCTTCTCCGGTAAAACAACAAATGAGGCTTGAGAAGGAAAAGGCTGCTCCGACAACACAAACAATTGGCCCTATGAAGAGGAGAGTGAAGACAAAAGCTACCACGGAGCAATATGTGGGAGTGAATGCCGAGGAGGAAGAAGAAGAAGAGGGACTACAATTGGTCCTAAAAAGGAAAGGTGAAGCTTCACAGAGTGAAGCAAGTTCAAAGAAGCAGAAGGTTGATATAATGGATATTGATAAAGAGGTTGAGGTGGAAAAAGAAAAACAAGCCTTTGTGATCCACATTCGAGAGAAGAAGGTGGAAGCCAGCAAGAAGAAGACACCGGATGAGAAGAAAAAGCAAAAGAAGAAACCTCCGATAAGAACCCACAATCCTATGAAAGTAGATGCACTTTTCAATGGTATTGTCCAACATGAAATGTTAGAGGAAACTACAACTTTGTATACCAAGGCAAATGAGGTGGACAAGGCCACCATAGTTGAAGCCATTATAAAATATATTGTTGTTCTTGAAGTTGATATGAGGAATATACAAAAACAATTGCATGTGGAATTGTGGAATGTTTTGATTGAGAGAAGACAAGAAGCAATAGAGGAAGAGGCTAAATTGAAAGTCTATGCATTGGAAAAGATTAGAGCTCCTCTTTCCGAGGAAAATAAAGCAACATTGGCTAGATTGTTCAATAAGGAACTTAGAACGAAGCAAAGCGTGACAACCCTCATGAGCAAAGATCAAAACGATCTCAAGAGGCTCCGAAAATAGTCTATAGAAAAAGTTGCAATCTTAGCACAAAGATTGGGGATGACACCAGAGAACAAAGAAGAAACAAATGTGGAGATGTCTACTCCGAATGAGGATGTTGAAGAAGATATACAGCATGATGATGATGCTCAACATGTGCATGAGACAAAAGAAGGGAATGCACAAGATAATGTTCTTCCAGATGTGGAAGAAATTGCAAAGGAAAATGTTGGTGTAGAGGAGTCTATTGAAAAGGACGCAACTACCAGAGAAGATACTATAGAGGAAGATATGTCCAAAGACCATTAAACACCTCCTTCGATACTTGGAACAAATGTTGAGAATATGCAAGACCAACTGGATACAATCATCCCTCCGCATAACACATAACAATTTATTAGTAAAGATGATACAGAAAAGGAGGATGAGCAAGAGTGAAGATACATCCAGTGATGCAAAGAAAGAAGTGGAGACATAAGTTAACACTGGTGAGAAGGAGTCAAAAGAGAAGTCTGCAAATGAGAGCTTGAAGGCCTCTAGTGAATCCTCTGAAATCTTGTAGTGTCCGCACAACTGCTACAACTGCCCATGCAACAAGGGAATGTGGACTTCGACAGAATCTCGCCCCTCCACAAGATTCAACTAGGAGATGTCTTTCACACATCTGCTCGAAAGGAAATAATTGAGACACATCAAAAGAGTGGAAAATTGATTGATGAGGCTATGAAGGCTCTGCAAGAAGCCATGCCTGATAAAAGCATTGACAATTCACTATTTGGTATGGAAAACCTGAAATTTTTTATTCATTCTTATAAGGAATATGCCTCTCAATTAAAAGAAAAATTGGAAAAACTAGATAAGAAAATGGATGTGAAGAGGCTATTGGAGATAACAAAGAAGTGTATCCATGCACACAACAAATTTCAAGAAAGTCTCAAAGTTTTGCAAGCTTGTGTGGCAGAGGCCAAAGCCTTGTTTCAGTTTTGTATGAAGTGGCTCAGAGCCACAAAGAACATAAAGGATGAAATGGACTCAATTGAGTCCCAGATTAGTAAAGCTTCCAGTGCCTATGATCCGGCACATGATCTAGATGGAAGCATAAGGTCTGCTATAGAAGATTTACATGAGAAGTTCTTCCAACTGCAAGCACGGAAGGAGAAGATCATTATGATGTTTGGAAACCTCAAGGATCTGGTGAACTCAAAGTTCATATCTGTTTCCAATGCCCTGTTGAGTGTTGATAAGGCTCCAAAGCTTAATCCGATACCCAACACTCTGGAAGAAGGTGAAGAGTTGTTGATGGAATTGGACGCCCAATCCAGAATGCTTGGCATTGCCAAGAAGATTCGGGAAGAGGGGAAACAAGAATGGCAGGCTCACCTTGATAAGTTGCAAGGGTCAACCTCTTCTTCCGGTTGACAGTATTTTTCTTTCTTTTATACATTTCAATATCTGTTTCAGATTCCTGTGTACATATGCGAATGGTAAAGTTAGATGTTCAATTCAATTTTTTGTTGGATAGCACTCCTAGGGGCAGTCAATTCAGTTTTTCAGTTTGTATACATGTATATATTTGTTAGGGGGAGATCCGGTATATAAGTAGGATTGTTGTTGTATGCACCCTTTGCCCTTCATGTCAAAGGGGGAGGGTAATTTTGAGATATTTAAGGCATGTTACCATCAATGACAAAAGGGGAGATTGTTGGAAGAATATGGAGATTGTCATTAATGCATTTGTTGGCAACATGAGCATGTGAGATGAGCACAAATTATACAGTTATGCATTGCAGTGTTATCATTGATGTCAACATTGTATTCCAGTATGAAGACCATTGTGCGGATCAGTTTGAATGGCTTGAACATGTTTGAGGATGATTATGAAAGGCAATTTTGCAAGAAGGTTTGATCTGGTGAAGGTGGTTGATATGAAAATTGACTAAGTGTCAATACAGGTATTCCCGTATACAACATATCTGGTTTTTGGATCCACTATATAAAATCTTGCTCTGCGCTTCTAATATAATTTTGATGGTTGTTAGAAGAGTCTAAATCCATAATCTCATCTTGTTTTGGCTCCTAGTGTGGAAGTTATGAGTAACAAAAGCTCGGACTAGCAGTTACAGACGTTTTCCAATTCAGTGCATATGTTTTGATTGATCCACACTTCTCCGCGGATTGGAATTTGGCTTTGCGGTTCTATAGTAAGGTTGACAGGTGTCAGTAGTGTGTATACTCCAGATGGCATTGAGTTTGGAGGTTTGCATGTCTGAATGTGGGTGTACAGTTGGTACATTTTGTTATTAGGTCATTAACGATGCCGACCTAATCAGATTTATGTATTGCGGAGTTTAATTATGTGTTGATCTGTTATGTGGGTGCTATTTTGAGTCCTTGCCAACCTGTTTTTGAATCTTGTGCAAAGCATGTATGTATAGATCTTGAGCCGACAAGTTACATTTTGAATATTGCATCTAATTAGGCCGACCTAATTGATGTTGTAGGTGAGCAGATATATATATGAAGGATCTTTTTGATGCTTTGAGTAGTTGTGACATGTGATAAGTGTAAGTGGATGTGAATTATGTGAATATAAGGCGAGTGCAGAGCAGAGCAAAGAATTAATTCAAATCAATATGAAGTGTGTAAAGTCTGTATTTTGAGCTTCAATGGAACTATAATTAATGCATATGTTAGATGCAATTATAACAATTCAAAACTTGGTTGTGTGCCACAATCTCTTCTATCTATCTCTTCTTTCAGTCGGCAATGAGTCCACCTACAGTGAACACTTTTGTAATATAGTATAACCGGTTATAATATACTGTGAGCTAATCCTCATCATGGTTTTTCCCATTTTGGGTTTTCCACGTAAAAATCTAGTGTTCATGTGTTATGGTTGTTTTCATGCTTTCATTCATTACTAAAAATTGATTATGCTATGCGGATTGAATGTTTAAATGCTTAAGCGGTTTAAAAGAATATTGATTCACCCCCCACACCCCCCCTCTCAGTATTTCGGGTGTTCGACAATCTAAAATGTATTGTGAATGAAAATAGGAGGATATTTCCCTCTTAGAAATAAATCAAAAACTTGTGAACAAGTGGTAATAGCCAAGTTTCGAGATATTACGAGTACGCAATACGGGTGTTCATTGTCAGGAAAATGTTTCCATGACCTTAGTTGTTCATTGACCATAGAGAGTTATATGGCTTTTATCTTATTCTTTATGAGAAGTTAGACAAACAAGTCAACCATGTGTTAAACTTTAGGTGAAAGGTTGTTTCCAAGTCGAGTTAGAGGTGTGTGAACTCACGACTACATTTCCAATGGAAGTGTTTGTTTTATTTCAAAACTTTGGCCAAAGTAATGAAAAATTATGCTTGCATTAGTCGATTCACAGTGTTCCATATTGCATATCCAGTCAGATTGGTCATACTTAGTTAGAAGTTGTCTAAAGTTGTATGGTTGACTAGTTATGTAAGACACAGCACTAGGACTTAGATGGCATTTATTTGTTGGATCTTTTGTCTATACTCTTCGTGAAGGGTAGGGGCACTTCCAATTGGAAGGTGTGCGGGGGACCGCCGATTTGTGGTTGGAGGTAAAGCGCTTGGGTGATGCTCCCCCTCTTGCAGATGACAACGTCGAGGCTTGTGAGATAGATGCAGATTTTCAGATATGGAAGACTTGACCTTATAACACATACTGTGTATTGTAATCATGTTTGCTTAAAATGCAATTCTTCCATGTAATTTAAAAGAAAAGACTATCTTGTTTCTCAAAAATGTAATTATTGCATTACAAATTCAGATTGTAGAATTCATTTATTTATTGATCATGTTCGACGTATGTTATATGAAAGTGAAAAAAATTTACTATCCATTTTTAGCATGTGATTATTTACTTCTATGGTAATTCATAAAGTATTTATTGTGTAGAAAGATGGGTTTGTTACAAAAGTTATAAAATATAAAAGTGTCCTTTTTAACACTCACTTTTAGGACCTTGGGCCTAGCAACACTTTATCATTCACATGTAACAATTTTTTTCTTAAATAATAAAATGTAAGTCATCTTTTTGAATTATGACGTAAAGTTGTTTTTTACAACTTAAATTTAACTGTTTAATTATTTCCCTTTTGCCAACCCATAAGCCTACGAGGAAAAAATGAAAAAAATAGGCCAAGGGTCTTCATTAATCTTACATTAGAAAAGGGGACATGACATCACATGTCAAGCAAGCTCGAGTGACAAACCATCACAACTCCATGAATGACGATACATCAAGGCGTCGATATTGAGTTGACCTTTCAACATGTAACAAATTTTGTTCATCACCAAAAGTCTCAATGGGATGTTCATCACTTCCTCATTATGGGGTTGTACAATTAAAGTCTTCTTCTTACTAAAACGAACAAGTATTAGAAGAACACGATGAAAAAGATGAACACTTTTCATCTCACAAACACTGTTGTAACTAATGTCTTATGTTTTAGAAGAACCAAAAGAAAAGGAAGCCTAAGACACTAAAGATTGGCACCAAGTTCCTCCTCTACTGGTTGTGCTCGGTTGAATGCAACATCAAGTGTTGCAAGGGTAACATATTTCGACCCTCAAAAATAAAAGTGGCAAGCTCATCTAGTGCCCTAAGCATAATTCTCCAACAATTGAGTTGTTTGATGTAATTATAAACAAACATATGGCTTCCTAAATGTACAAGTTGGTCCCAAGTGTCCAAAGGGTTTTGAGCATCTTTCCATTCCCTAACCAAGACCTTGGCGATGTTGGAGAATAGCTTTGCGAATGGGACCTTATCAACATCAACAATATAGTTATACTTGAACCAAGTCTGCATGGTAAGAACCCAATTGTAAATTACCTCAAGGTTTCAAGATCCATCATTGATCTTGATTTCAAACTTGGCCATTATACGGGTTGTCTCTAATTAGGAAACCTCAAGAGCGGAAATCCTCATGATAGAGATGTCATTGACCTTATTGGCCAATGCAAATACTACACAAATGAGTTCACAACTTTGTCAACCAAATTGGCAAACATGTGCAAGTTAGTCACTGGCAAACAATATTCACCTTCCAACAATAGAAATGAGCAATTTACAATTTATATTACAAAAATATGTGATTATGAGATATAGGCACTACAAACAAATTCCATGTGGGATGAAAAGTGACCAAAAATGTGCAAAAACATAAATAGGAGAGTGAAGTATAAAGAAAACTATAAATATCTTCGACAAGAAGCACAAATATCATCACTACATTAGCATTAGAAAATTTGTTAAAATAAAAAAAATGCAACCTCTTTTTGACTTTATATGAATGTGAATGGGTCCATCAAAGTTGAGCACTAAAAACAAAAACTGAATCCTTGCAGGCTCACCTAACCTCGAGCAATTGATGGCATTATCATGACATCAACAACAATGATACAACATTACCTATAGTATAGTAATGTTGTGTTAAGTGACATGGAGATGACACCACTCAAGTTGTCGTTGTTAGTGTTGAGGTGGCTAAGAATATTCCAACGGCAAGGAATAGCTAATTAGACTAAGAATATATGTAACAACCACCCCTGATTTTTTAGGTTTGTTTACTGTGTATGATGTAGATTGCAGATTTGTGCTTGTTTCAAGTTCCATTCAACATGTTGTGGCATTCATAGAAAACATTTCAAAGAAAGGAAATGGACATGGATTTGCATAAGGAAATGAACATGGATTTGCATCATATCATATTGCATCATTACAAATCATCTTGACATATAACAATAATTGAAATCAGACTTAAAGGAACACATATCAGACCTGATTACAGTCATATAAAGTCCATTTCCTTTTCATACATTGAGCACCAAATGCATACAACTCCTTGTGGAAGACACCAAATGCAAAAATTATCAAACCCCATTACTCTCCTTCACATTGACCATCATTCAACTATGAAATGACACCATCAACAGTTGTAGACCTTTGAAAGTTACTGTTCTGAGAAGAAAATCTGAAAGTCCAAACCCCCAAAATGGTATGGCTCCCTAGGAGGGGCGACCAGCTCCAATAAATCAATCCTCCACCAAAAAATACAAGTGAATACTCTAAATCATAGATGAAAAACTCACCAAAAACTCGGCGAGTTTTTAAAAGCTCATGAGTTTTTTGGCTGGCCAAGTTTTTGGGCCATTTACTCACTAAGTTTTTTCTGAAAAACTCATCGATTTTTTGAAAAAAACTCGGCCTCTTAGCAAAAAGAAACTGCGGCTGGAATAAAGGCAATTTCGATTATTTTTTGCTCAACAAAATGATGTGTTCCATGAAGGTTTGTGTGGCTTTGATGGTCTTAATCTGGGTTTTTTGTTAATGCAAAATGATGTACACAATGAAGGTTTGTGTGGTTTTGGAGGTCTTAATTTGGACTTGGTGACACTGCCCTGAACCCCATGAGGGGCATTACCCCAAGACCCCCAAGAGGGGCAGCGCCCCTCAACCCCGCTCAGGGCGCTGCCCCCAAACCCCCACAAGGGACATTGCCCCCAAACCCACACGGGGGCACTGCCCCTCAAACTCCCATTAAATTCATTTGATTTTCTAGGTACTCTCCAAGTACAAGTTTGCCTACAAGTCTTCATCTATAATATCATCTAATTCTACCTCTCCCCTAGTTTTCACTAAACATGGGAAAGAGGAAGATGTAAATTTGTAAAATATATTAGTGTAGTATTTACTTTCATTTTTACAAAAACAATTTGCTATTTTCATTTTGTTTCAGACTATCAGCATCAGCGCATTCCACATGAGGATGCCATTTTGTACCCAATTTGCTTTCACTAGACTCAGCTTGTTTCTTTTATGTACTCATTTATTGACTCATTGGATGCTTCTTATCATTGAATTTTGCAATTTTTTAAGTTGCCAGATTTTTTGTCAAGTTTTCACCGAGTTTTTGCCGAGTCGAGTTTTTCGGGCTTGGTCGAGTTTTTGCAATTGGCGAGTTTTTCGAGTTTTTGCCGAGTCGATTTTTTCGAGCTTGGTCGAGTTTTTGCAATTGGTGAGTTTTTCAACTATGCTCTAAATGAGGCGCCCAATAGAGAATAATCTATAAGATCAATGCCCACAACGAAATTCAAACCACAAACAGAGTTATGAACAGATTACTACTTCTAGCCACTCAAAAAATGTACTTTTCCAAAACACAAAAAAAGTATATCAGATCATTGGAAATGAATTTCAGACAGCTGCAAATACACTCCAAAAGATGCAAATCATTCATCAAACCGAAATCTTCAATCCCATATCAAAGTACGAAAGAAATCTTCATTCTAACTCCACCAAAATGACGAAAGATATAAACACTGTGAATGCAAAAGTGATCCCTAAAGTAGAATCACTCCAACCGACTAAGGTGGATCTCTCACCACCGAAACCAACAACTAGAGATGAGGGTTTTCGTCCTCAACCAGCAAAAAATGGAAACCTGGAGACAATCCAACAACATCACGTTATGTTGCCAAAATAGAGATATCCAAATGAGAGCCCAAAAGGTGAATATATAGAGATGAGGAGGAATTAGGGCAACACTTTCAAATTTCACTTCCCCTCCAAAATGCTACACCCCTCTCATGAGTCCCTTAGATTTATTTTAAATTTTTTCCTTATGTCTCCCCCAAACTTGGCATCCCACTTTTGGAGGCAAATATTTAGCTTTTAAAAACAACTTGAGTCACCTTTTTGCTAGGCGTGAGTCAAGAGGGTCCTTTTATGAACACATGACCCTCACTTAAGTTATAAAGTAACTTCATAACAGAACTTAAGTGACAAAAATATAAATATTCATTCGATCACCCTTAGAACTCACCAAGCCAAGTAGAAATAATTGACTTCTCTACTGGAGAAACAAAGGCCAAGACTAGCTGCCAAAAATAACACTTACTAAAAATAGTAAGCATGCCCAAAAACCAAACCGACACAATCTAAGTACACTAAAACTTACTAAAAATAGTAAGTGCTAAAAATGGCCACTGCTAGATATAGTAACCCCTGCTGGAAAACTCAAAAAACATCCACAAAGGCCAACACAGGACCTGAGCCCCCTAACCAATTCCACTTAGCCTAGAAAAAACCTTGGAATAGGCTAATGGAAAGCTCAAATTGATCGGGTGCAAGAAGGGGACATTACAATATACCAGCAATGTTTGTTTGCCAATAGGTGGAAGGGCAACAATAACATGCTTAGAGGTAGGTGTTGAGATCCCTAACAATTGATCTAAGGTTTCCACTGGTTGGAAGCTCAATAATTGGTGGAAGGTGCAACGACGTTTAGCTAAATATTCATATAGAATACTCAAATCTCTAATATGTAATGAGTTCTCAATCAAAATGATTAAATCTGAAATATCCACAACATGCATTCATATAATATGCTCATGTAAACTAGCTAAAATAGAGTATTTCATTCTAATAACCCATTCAATGATTACAAAGATTTGTTTCTTCAAATGTTTATTGATAACAAAGATTGCAATGATCACAAATATATTTAAAAAAAATACTCAAAATGCTGAAATGCCTAAATGCTTAAATCTAAAAAACTTGAACTATAGATGCAACCTCTCTATGAAACTACCCTCAAGAATCCAACTCCAAGAAACCAATGGAATTTTGTCCACTAATCTCTAGAACCTAAGGGTTTTCATCCTTAGATCCAACAAGTGAACACAAGTGCTTGACTCTGCAATTTGCAATTTGTTGATGAGATATCCAAAAGATCATCCAAATTGATGAAGTTGCTTGCCTTATATAGAGGTTCAAGGCCTAGCATAGACCCACTCGTGCATAAATATATTTGCAAGTTTCCCACCATTTTACATTCAAGTTTAGGTATGAAAGATGAGGTTCCGTGAAAGAACATGCCAAAAGGCAAGAATCCAAGGATATGCTTGCCAATAAATTGAGCAAATAATACTCCCAAGGTCCTATGCTAGGAGTTTGGGCATCTACATTACTAGTGTACAAGGATTCGCATACCAAAAGGATGCAATAGTTGGAAGGAGTGAGTATCAAGGGTTGGCCATACCAAGTGCATGAGGAAGCGAAAATTCATGGGTGGGTCCACAAGCAATACAAGAGTGGGAGGTCAAGGATCGGAGCTTTGCGATATTTGATACTAGTGAGAAAGAGAGAAATAGGAGAAAGGTATGATAGTATGAGAAGGATCAAAATCCCATCCAAGGCTAGAAAGTGACTCAAACATCCCCATACTTAAGATTAAGGACATTACATGTTTGTCCTTCTGAAAATTTCTTGCCTTCAACAATACAAATTTGGATGCTTCAAGACCTTTGGTCCTTCCCAAGTAGCATCTTCAACAAGTAGATTCTTCCAATGAATCAAATACTCTATAATGCTTCTCTTCCTCGACTTCTTCACTCTACTATCAATCACAACATCAAGTTTCAATATGAACCTTCCCTCATCAACCAAGGGTAGCAATTCCACTAATGACATGACATTTTGTCCAAGGGTCCTCTTGAGAGGAGACACATGAAAAACATTATGAATCTTGCTATTTACTATCAATTCCAACTCATATGCAACTTCACCAACTCTACTCAAGATCTTATAAATCCCATTAAAGCATTGTTTGAGATTTTCTACCCCACTAACTTTGATTGAGGTTTTCCTATGAGGCTACAATCTCAAAAAGCCAATATATCCAACTTCAAATGACTTCTTTGTCCAACCTTGATCTACATAGAATTTCTCGATTCCAAGCTTGCTAGAGGCAATCCTTGAGTGATTTCAATGTCCTAGCAATTCTTTACCAAGTAACAAGTTGTTGGAACTTTGCTATCTGTGAACACTAAATCAACAAAGGTCAATGCATCATAGCCATATAATGCCATGAACACAAACATACCAATTGACATATGTTAGGCAGTGTTGTCACGTGACCATTTATCCCAAGTTGATTGGTGATATCAAACATTGTTCCTCAAGTAACCTTCAACTCACTTATTCATTTTTTCTATTTGTGGATTATAATTTGTGTTAAGAGTGAGTTTTGTCATATGCAAATGAAATAATTCCTACCAAAAAGAACAGTGAAACAAACCATTTCTATCAGTAACAATATTTTTAGACAATCCATATAGCCTAAACAACTCTTTGAAAAATAAGTTTTTGCAACCTGATGTGCTTTGAATTCTAAAGAAATAGCAAAGGAGTGTGCATACTTAGTTAAACAACAACAAAAATGCAATATTTTTCTTGTACCTTGGGGGACCTTTGATGAAATCCATGGATATACTTTCCTCCTTCCAATTTGGGTCATGCAATGGCTAAAGCAAGCCTACTAGAAAATCATATTTTGTGTTGTTTTGCTAACAAATAATGCACACTCTAATATCTTTGGGGACATCTTTCTTCAAGCCCTTTCATGAAAACCTTTCTCTGATTTTCCTGTAGGTCTTGTAGTATCTTACGTCCTACTAGAAGTGCATCAAAAAAAGCTCTCAAAATCTTCTCCTTCATTCTAAAGATTCAAGGACCAAGAGGATTCTATTTTTGTAAAAAGTGAGATCATCTCCTACTAAAAAGCTATCATATCCCACATTCTCATCAAAGAGGCTAGTATAAAATGCATCATTAGTATATTCTACCCTAATAGAGACCTTCCATTCAATAGAACATGGAGTAGGCATCCTAGAAAGAGCATCGACAATTACATTTATTTTCCCTTTCAAGTACTCAATGTCAAAATCATAAACTTGGAGCTTACTCTCCCATTTTTGTTGCTTATCATTCAAGTCATGTTGGCTAAAAGAACCTCAAGTTGTCATGATCTTGTCTTACCCAAATCTTCCACATCAAATGCCATCAAAACTTGGCCAAAGCATGCATGATGGCCAACATCTCCATCATTGTTGGAGAATCTTTTTTTTATCCTTTCAATTTTGTACTTTCAAACACTATGGGATGCCCCTTTTGTGCCAAGACAACTCCAATGCCCTCTCCTAACGCATCACATTCTACAACAAATGGATGTTACAAGTCTAAGATAGCAAGAATGAGGCATGAACTCATTACCGCCTTAAGCTTATCAAAAATTTCTTAAATTGTTTTTGTCCATGATAAAACCCATTCCTTAGTCATACTAGTTAAGGGTGTTACTAACTATGAGAACCCCTTAACAAATCTCCTATAATAGTTGCAAGGGCCAAAGAATCCCCTCAACTATGTCAATGTACAAGGAGGTAGTGGATCCAAGATGGCTTGGATCTTTTGTTGATCCATCCGAACACCGTCAACATTAATGACATGGCCCAAGTACAAGATCTTTGTCACCCCAAACTCACATTTTTATTCTTTCACAAAGAGTGCTTGTTGCTCTAATATTCCAAGGACTATATATAAATGTTTTAAATCTAAGTTACCAAGTACTACTATTTCCAACTAAGTACGCCTATTGATTTGGTCAAGGTACCAATCCCATCCCAATTTGCCCCCAAGTACGCCCAAGGTATTTCTTGGGCACCCGAGTTCCTTGTGGGTCCTTCAAATAGATGGACCCACAAGGAACCCAAGTGCCCAGGCAATCCCTAGACATAGTCAAGCGAACCTCGACATTATTGTTACTAGGAACACCCAAAAAGACTCTATTTAAAATTAAAAGACAATTTTTTGTCCAAGCACGCCCTCTAATGCATCATTTTGTCCTAAAACAACATTATTTAGTCTTTGCAACTCATTTGACAAACATAAAACACCAAAAAGACCATTTTTTTTCTCCAAGTTGCCATTATTAGGTTTTGAAAGTTGCCTCATTTTTTTTCAAATCTCTACACAAGGAAAGATTTAACCATCAAAGGTGAGTAAATCTTTCATTTTTTTCAAGATTTTTCATGTTTTTTTAATTTTTTTAGTAAGTTTTGAATATATTTTTGAATATGCATAATATGGGGTTATAATGTCATTTTTTTAATTTTTTCAATTGTAGTGTTCTTAATTTGTAATTTTTCATTTTATTTTAGGTTCATACCAAATGACTAAAAGTTCTAGTTCGGTTGCTCGAAATACAGAGAGTTCTTTGAAATTCGATGCAGCATCACCTCTTTGGCAACAAACAACAATGATTCAACAACTTTACAAAGAGTTCTTTGAAAAGAGTATAAGAGCCCATACATTCAAGTGAAAGCTCACTTCTACACCATTCCTTTACAAGGAATAAAACTTATGCCTAGGCCAAATAAAAAAGGGTTGTCAAAGGAACAAGTATTGGCTTTATATTAAAGAACAAGTGGATGTCAACATGACAAGTAATAGATTGAAGGCTCTTGCACATCCTCTTGCCAAGAGAAGCTCGAAAAGACCTCCTAATGGCTTCTAACAACCAACTGGCCCACATCATTTCATGCCAATGCCACCATCTTTTGAAGAAGAGAATTTTTTGGTTTTGGGAAAAAGAGGCCCATTGGACAAGGCTATGAAAAATGAAATTAGGGAGGTTGCAAATTAGAGCATTGCTTGTCTGCATTTATGGCAATGGGCTTCCTTTCAACATTGTTATATCACCTTATTGGCAAGATATGGTGAAGACCCTTTGCAATACAGTTCTTGATTTTGTTAGTCTTGGGTATGAAAAGGTGTGAACCACCTTATTGGTGAGAAGAAAATTTTAATAGAGACATCATTGGGAGGAATCAAGGATACATGGCCCAAAATAGGTGTGTCCATTTCTAATGAATGGAAATCGATACATCTCGATGCGGAAGGAGAGGGATGAAATCCCTTTCTCTTATGTAAGTATTAACAACGGGTGGTTTTGAGATAGCTAGTTTGATGCCTCGATGTGCATGGGAACTAGTTGATCACCAGCCCTAAGCACATGTGAGTCAGTTGACTTTAGCTTGGTTGTTCCATTTATTCTTGTTGGTTGGGAAGGCAACAATTGCAAAACTAGACCATTGATCAATGTTATAGCAGCGTCCCCTAAAGGGGCGATGTATTTTAAGGCAACGAATTGTGAGGGGCAAGCAAAAGATGTAAGTTTCATTGCCAATATCCTCATATAATCCATTGAAATGGTGGGGTTTGAAAATGTTGTCAAAGTCATAATGGGCAATGTCAAAAAATTGTGGGGGACTAAGTCTATAGTGGAGGGTACATATGGTCACATTTTTGGGACACCATGTGCAGTCCATTCACTCAATTTGATATTGCAAACGATTGGCACACAAATTGAGTGAGTCAAGCAAATCTACATGAACGATGAAGAGATCCAAATGTTTTTGACTAATCATCATATGTCACAAGGCATCTTCCTAACCTTTTCCAAGTTGGAGTCGTTGAAGGTAATTTAAATTTTATTTTTTAATATATTTTTTATTTTTTATTGTTGATATGGGACATGTATTTTTATACCATGTTAGATTGACAAAACTCGATTTGCATCTCACACAATCATCTTAATACAATTTGTGAAGGTGTGAGAGGCCTTGAGTTCTTTGGTCATCAACAACCTATGAAGCATATGGGGGGTAGTCAAGCAAAAAAAAAGCCTAAAATGTAAAAGCATTAATCCTAGATGATGAGTGGTGGGTTCTATGGAGTATGTTTTGAATTTCACCAAGCCCATCATGAGCAAGATTAGAAATGGTGTTACTAATCAGCCATGTTTGGGTGAAATTATGATGGCATGGATTCCATGGTGGAGAAAATAAGAGCAATAATAGAAGCCAAGGAACATGACCCAATGGAAGCATTTTTCAAAATTGTGCAAAAAATTATCATTGACCATTGGAACAAGATGACCACCCCTTTACATCTCTTAGAATTTGCTTTGTTGCCAAAGTATTATAGCAAAGAGGTACTTTCATTGCCGAGGAGGGTGCCACCATATAGGGATGGGGAGATTGTTGTTGGCTATAAGGCTGCATTTAGAAAGATATTTTCATATGAATATATCCAAAGTATTGCCTTGAGCGAGTTTGGCCACTTCATATCTTTGAAAAATCATGATGTTTTGGTTCTTCTAGACAAATATAGGAAAAGTGTTGATGAGTGGTCTACATGGTCAAGGGTCCATTTACTAGCAACTTCTTGCAATTAAAATACTCTCCTAAGTATGTATATTTTTATTTATTTTCTCATTTTTCATTCGATGTTATTATGCTATATTATATTCTTATTTTATAGTACACTAGGTTGCAAGTTCTTCTTCGATTGAGTGAAACTAGAATACATACTCCTTCATCCACTCAATCAAGTGCAACCATTAGGGTGCAAAAAAGCAGAGGATTTGGTCTATATACACTCCAACCTTTGTCTCTTGTCACGTAAGAAACCTGAATACAATGAGGGTGTGAACAAGAATTGGGATCTAACCCTTGAGTGTGCTGATTTAGAAGCTAGAATTGCACAACTTGCCTAAGTCTCTATAGATGAAGCGACTTCTACACTTGACACCCCTGGTGGGAGTGGCAAACCAATTGATTATGGTTCAAATGAAATTGAACCAAGTGTTGACCTTGATGCTTTTGATATAGAAGAATATGAATAATAAATATTGATTTTACCACCATCTTGAGTTTCGGCACTCATACCCAAGGAAAAATAATTGTTGTACCACCATATCAAGTTTCGATACGCGTACACGAACCAATAACTTAGTTTTAAATGATCTAACCAAGTCTTACTATAAATAATAATGTCAACAAAAAACCAAAACAAATTTTCCCAACTGGTTGTTTGCAACATGGTTCATGCATGACTAGAAAGTAGCTACGAAATTTGTCCAAATGAAAGGCTTGACTAAGAATTCAAAGTGCCCAAAGTGACACCTAAATGTCATTTTATGCACATCCTCATCCCTTACATAAATCTTATGGTAACTTGATCTAAATTCAATCTTTAAAAAATACTCATCTCCAAGAGTTGTTTTATGGCTTTTTCTATCTCCTACTTGTACATTCTTGAGTGACAATAAGGGATGGTTATCACAAGCTTAGAGCATAGTTCCAACTCTATGATATGTCACCTATCAATTGGTAGCCCTAGAGACAAATCACTAAACACTATACATTGTTTTTCCACAAAATTTTGAATATCAACCTAATAAGTACATTGCTTGCCCATAGATAAATTTGTAGACATGTTGCCTAAGCAACCTGTCCCTTGTGAAAGGTCCTCCACATTCTTTTAGCCATAACCACTCCTGGTTTCCCATCAAATTTAAATTTAAGCTGCATTAGTTGATAGTTCAATAAAAACTCACCAAAGGAGTGCAACTATTGCACACCCAAAACCATGTCAATCTCTCCTAAACCCGTGACATAAAAATCATCACAAACCTTATTGTTTCACATGGCTATGTTGAGTTGTTGGATTATTTTGGTGCATGGAATGGTTAATCCATCAACAACAATGGCATTGAATCTTTCAAAATTCTCACTTAACCACCAAGCCTTCATCATTGAAATTGTGGGTGGTCCCACTATTAATAAGCACAATGATCCATTGTCCAAATAGCACTCCTCAAACCCTAGAAGGATGATATCTATGTGCTCCTGAAAGAGCTACAAGCATACCTTCATTAGTGTCTTCATTTGTCATCTTTTTAGATTCATATCTCTCTATAATTGGTTGTGGCTCAAGTTGTCTAAAATTTGACTCATCATCAGAAATTACCTCAATGTAATGGACTTGGCCCTTGCCAAGGCATCTATGACTAGGTTCCCAGGGCTCATTACAAGAACAACATAGCTTCTTCCTTTTGAGTTTATTCCTATAGTAGTCAATTGTCTTCCTTGTAGTAGGTGGCAATGTTGTGATCTTGTACGAGCATGGGTGTTGGATCAAAAGCCTTAATAGAGCCTCTACGAGGTTCAAACAACAAATAATCCCTCAACAATGAGAGCAATGATTCTTTTTTTTTTAACATCAAGTAACATAAAGGCAAGCCTCTAAAAATCTACCACAATTTCTACTAAATTGTTATGCTTCGACTATGCCAACTCTCTAAAGTGGATGATCTCAAGATCCTTCCTCTAGAATCTATCAATCAACCTATAGTTAAACTCACTATATATCGTAATATGGTTGTGACCTTGGATGATTAGGTCATGTCACCACTATTCATGTACTACTCCTTCCAAGCAAAGGGTAGCAAATTTGATGGCCTCTTCCTTGTACATCAAACTGAGGGCATTTGTTAGATCCATCAAATGAAGAAACTACAAGCTTCCCTGACCAATGCTAGAGATCCCTATTAGTCTAAATATATTCCAATCTCTTCCCATTCTCAAGACTATTCTTTGACTTCAAAGTGCAAAAATCCATAGAAGAGATGTCAACACAAAACTCATCACCCTATGCTCTATATTCAACATGGAAGGTTACACAATCATCATCCTATTGATTCATGGACTCTCCTTATAGTTGTTCCATCTCTTTCTACAAGAAAAAATTGGGTAGCCCAAAACCACATGCTACTCTAGATGTCCAATTTGTTATGGGGATAGAAGATTCTCCTTCATTTCGCTTACCCAAGAAGATAAACACTAAATGTTCATTAAGGTTCTAAAACATTCATTTAAAGAGACACGTGAGCTCATTGATAGGTCTCATAGTTTCCTAGAATTGTCTTCTTTCCTAATCTTCTTCATCCATTTTCTCCTTCTTGAACTGGATCTTAAGCTTGATCGAGGGTTTGCATCAATTTTCTTTGCTTTCTTCTTTGATACCTGATCTCTCTTTCATTTGGATCATTAACAACTCTTTACACCTTGCAAGCTAGCAAGATCAAAGCTCTAATACCACTCTGATGACCCTAAGCTAAATATTCATATAAGATACTCAAATTTAAAATCTTATTAATTTTCAATCGAAATGATTAAATCTATAATCATCAATGTAAACTAGCTTGAACAAAGTATTTCATTCAAATAACTTATTTAATGATTACAAGGATTTTTCTTGAAATGTTAGATAATAACAAACATTACAATGATCAAAAATATATTCAAAAAAGTACTTAGAATGTTAAAATGCCCAAACGCTTAAATTCACTAAAATTGAGTGCAAATGCAACCTCCATTCAAAGCTAGCCTTAGGAATCCAAAGGAATTTCATCCTTTGAACTCCAAAATACCAATGGCATTTCATCCACTAATCTCTAGAACCTAGAGGTTTTTGTTCTTAGATCCAAAAAGTGAACACAAATGCTTGACTCTACAATTTGGGTTTTTGTTGATGAGATGTTCAAAAGATCATCCAAACCAATGAAGTTGTCCACCTAATATAGAGGTTGAAGGCCTAGTGCAAGCCCATTTGCATTGAAAACCATCTAAAAGTTTCTCACCATTTTGCACTCAAATTTAGGCCCATTAATGGCATCCCTAGTCAGCCCTAATGATCAATAAATTTATTTGCTCATATAGTGGGATCTCATAAAAGATCACGCAAGAAGGTGAGAGTTCACATAAATGTTTGCCAACAAATTGAGAGGTGAGAGTTCACATAAATGTTTGCCAACAAATTGAGCAAAGAATACTCTCGAGGTTTGGCACTACGAGTTAAAGAATTCACATGCCTAAAGAAAGCAATACTACACAGTTTTGGGGGTCCATATACCAAAAGGATGCAATGCTTGAAGGGAGCGCGGATCAAGGGTGGCAATAACAAGTGCAAGGGAGGGAGAGGCAAAGGATCGGGGTTTTGGGGTATCCAATGCCAACAAGGAAGGGGGAATGGGAGAAGGAACAATATGAGAAAGTCTAAAATCCTGCCCAAGGCTGGAACATGACTCAAAGATCCTCATACTTAGGATTAGGGACATTTAAGAATGTTAACAAGTGAGAATTCTCTAACCAATGGGTGTTTGAGTGTCACTAAATGTGCATAGGAAACACACAGGCTACAGCAAGTGCACATACAAGTGTGCAACACAAGCACACACAAAAGTGCAAGCAAGAGCAACAAGGTACAACCTAAGGTGATTAGCAATGTACAACCTACCAAAGTTTTTTTATTTTTGTAAAAAATCCTTTTCAAAAAGCATGCCAATCAAAGCTTCTCGATCTAACAACTTGAAAAAATGCATCAAAACTTCAAATGACAATAACTTGGCCCTTATGACTCCAAATCAAACAAATCAAAGGCAATTTTAAAACTTCTTGCAGCTCCAAATACGATGGTGATGTTGGATTTCCACAAAGCCTCCAATAGGAAGGTGCCAATAAGAGCTTCAAAAACCTAACCTAATAGATCAAAAAGAGACCCAAATCCGTGGACGAGAAGCTTGCTCCAATACCAACTAAAGTGGAATCAAGAGTAATAGAAACCAAAGGTCTACACTCAATCAACACATGTGTGACAAAAACTCTATAAATTAACTCTACAAACATGATTAACTTGAATGAAGAAATGACGAGGTTAAATAGGCATGCGTTGTGCCCAATTTACTAGATTTGGGAAATATTCAAAAATCTCCTAGTTTCAACATGAAGACCAAATTGCAAACAAACTAAATTATTAGCTAACCTCCAAACAATCGGAAACAATGACTTTCAACTTTACCTTTTAAAAAGGATGAAAATAATAAAATAGTAGAAAATACCCTCACAACAACAAAAATCCAACATCTAGGCCTAAACTTGATTATTGCAACTATACATTGCAATTTGTGTCCTTTAAGTTAGGTTTCAATGTAGAGGATTGCATTCCTATTTGTTTTGCCATATGTACTCAAAAATTATGAAATAATTGAAATTCCTTGTATCTATTTCTTGTTAATGGACACGTGTTTCTTTCATATGATCGTTAATCTGTAATATGTGTAAATTGTCAATTCATTTTAATGGAGGTCTTTACATTTGGTATCAGAGGTTAAGGTTCAACACTAGGGCCTTGAGTTCACTTGCTCAATTGCGACACTTGATCGCATGAACCTCCTAATAGTGCTCAGTGCATGATGCATGAGTAATTCAATAGATGTATCGTGTAATAGAAAGTCTCTTAGATTTTGTCACACCTAACAGGAAAGGGTCGATGCCCCTTGAAGTGAAAATTAATCGCTCTCAGTGTAAAAACCCTCAACATATAAACTTGTCATTAGAATGATTAATTTTGATAAAATTTTGAGTTGCCAACATCCTAAATTTTAATGTACATGACCTAAGTGCTTGCATATATTAGAAGGCATCGCTTGAGCAATTCAGATAAGTAATTGTGTACCTTGATCGTACGTTGAGCCTGCATGTTTGATGCCTTGTCTTTATTCCTTTACATGTTTGTTGGTACTTGTTGCCTCATTTTTGTTAAGCTCTATGGATAAGCTCTATTAGTTGCAAGTTGCGATCCTTTCTGGATGCTAGTTTCTTGCATCAATGCAAGATCCACTAACTACATTATCTGTGTACTAAGGAAAGACCCTACAAGAGGAAGTATCATGAAATGATTTCTTTAATTTATTAAGAGTAATTCAAAATCATTAAGGTTCATAAAGGTATATTCATTCAATGATTATTAGTTTGGAATAAAGATGCAATTAATGATGAGATAGGGATGCATATTAAGTAGGAGGATGGAATGTCCTTTGCATGATTACATTAAATCTTTCCAAGATGTTTTCTTAATAAAGTATTTGAACACATTATAAGAAATCCAAATAGATTCTCATATAGAAGGCATATTGCAAACTATGTGCAAATTATATGTTGAAAACTAGAGTAAATTGAAGCAAAGAGTTTGGTCTTCAAGGCCACGTTTAAGTAGAATTATTGCATGAAAGAAAAACTTAATTTTCATTGAAAATTTGCACGGTGCCTTACAAAGTCATTTACTTTATAGGAAATGAGCATATGCATGTGAGGTCTCGTAAGAAGGAAATGAATGCATGTAGGCATCATAATGTTTTCAATTGCATAAAAGAGGGAAGTTAGTTAAAAGAGCATGTGCATGTCATGCTAAATATTTTTATTTCCAATACAAGTCTGCACTATTTAAAATTAGAATAATATGCATTATTATGCTGATGCAAATGCTCTCATGTCAATAATACAAGCTACTACAGTAGAAATTAGTTTTTAAATCAATGGCATACATGTAGATATTCCAGAATGATGCACACCACTTAATCATCCTCGCACTAATACAATGCCTCATTCCAATATGTACACTAATTATTCATCCTCTTCCAATATTAAAAAAATGAATTTACTACAGCATTTATGTAAATTAATATAAATCTAGAAGGAATATAATAATCACCACAGTAAAGACAATCACATGGAAGAACATGAGTATTTATGCTAGAGAACCAAAGTCGGGAAAATTTCAGCATCCAAAGTCTATGTTTTCTTTAACAATACTCGTAATTGCAAGTTGTGGCTCTCTCTTGGAGAGTTGGAAGCAAAACAATTCCTCGCTTATAGAAGGTATTGTAAATTTACAACTCTATTCTTTTTAGCTAAATGTATATCAGTTGTGCAACAGATCCATGTGACTCCCAATTCTTCTTTTTCCCAAAAGGATTATTTGGTGAGGCTTCCAATATTTTATTTCCTATGTTTCTCCATTATTAAAGATGGTAGAGCAAGGCAGTTTACTCAAAAGCATTTGATCACTACTAGCATCAAAGTCAAATCCTCGATTCCGTATGGGATTCTCTTGGCTGAAACTGGTACTTTCCCGTTGGAGGCATCCGCAATCATTCGGTTAATAAATTATTTTTAAAAAGTTGAGAACATGGAGACACGTCGCTGGCCCAAAATGGTGGTTGGGGAGGAGCTAAACCGTAGAAAGAAAACTTGGATGAACAAAATAGCAAATAGTTGAGCAAATGGAACATTAAGCTGCACAAGTGCCCCAACACGAATGCTGAGATAAAAAGGTATGTGCTAGAAAAGTTTAGGTGTGCTATGTGGACTAAGCAAGTTGGCCGTAAAAAGACACATTATATCCGGGAGTTCAACCCCGCGTGGGAGCACGATGAGAAAGACTACCTAAAGGTTGCAATTAAAGGCAAGGCTAGGATTTTGATCGCTCAATTGAGAACTAGGTCGCACCATCTTCGATGTGAAACTGGTAGGTGGGTTGTCCCCAAGGAAGCCTGGGAACAAAGAACTTGTATTTTTTGCAGCAAAGGGGTCGTGGAGATTGACTGGCACTTCATCATTGAGTGTGTTGCTTGTGCTGATATCCGTGTCCAGTATGAAGACAATTTGAAGGTGCACAATCTAAATGAGCTCTTTAAGGAGACTAGGCTCCTTAAAACTGTTGGCTTTCTGGTCAAGATCTTCAAGAGGAGGGCAGACATGGAAAAGAACTTGAAAGTGGTTAAAGTTCCGACGTTGGGTCCCATAGATTGATGGTCTCGTGGACGTCATTAAAATCCATACATTCATTCATTCATTCAAGTTTTAGAATGCCAAAACAGATGAAATTTAACCCAATTGTTTTTCAACATGAGGGAATATATGTCACATCATGCTATAATTAAAAAAGCAGGTGATTCGAACTTCATATGACCTATTCATAACCAAAATTCAGTTGACTGTTTCAGCACACTTTTTGAGGTCATATAATGAATTTTTCAGCAAAAACCGGTTGGGAAGCTTTTAATCTATGTAAGGAACAATGCATTAGAGTATCAGCTCAATTGAACAACATGTGAATGTTTTATGCCTCCTACTCCTTCTTTGGAATAGCTTTCTTGGCATATGCCACATGGCATTGTCCTTTTACAACCAGTCCTCTTTACTGGTGTCAAAGTGTAATGATATTTTGACCTCAATAATTGTTAGAACTATGTCAATCTTACACAAGATCAAGAATCCCCGAGGAAGCAGCAAATTTCCTTGTCTGACCTCTGGTTATAGCAGAGGTTAACATTCCTGACACTTGAGAATGCCAAACCTAAGATTGACCAATTCAGCATGCAATGATTGAATGCTTCACATCCAATTAGAATTTTACATAAGCAAGGCAATATTACGATTGAAGAGGGTGAAATCACGATACTATGTATCACTTTTGGCCCAAGATAGACATTTGAATCAATATTTTTAACTGGACCTTCATCTTCTGAGACCTATGAAAGTTAAACTGTTAAGAATTTGAAGATGACGTGAACTAGTTATTTGTGGCAATATGTGTAGATTCTAAATATTATTTTTTCAAATTTTCTAAAATAAATCATGAATCTTGCAACATCTCCTTTAATAACTAGTTTTAAACATAAAACAACATTTTCAAAAACTAACGTTTGTGTCATACAACATAACTTTTTTTTATAAAAGATTAAATTATAATTTTTGAAATATAGATTCTCAACATCAATATCTAGGGAAAGGGTATTTTTTCATAATATTTTGCTGCATATTTTTTTTAAATTAATTTTTGAAATCACGGTAACTATAATTTGAACATAAGTGTGTCATACAACCTAACTTGTTGTGAATATATCGAAATATTTTTTTTGGGGGGGGTGAAACAAGGACATCAATATCTAGGGAAAGGGTATTTTTTTTTTTAAATTTACAATGGTTTACTATTTTTCCACCTCTGCACAACAAAGAGCTTGATGTTCAGAAAAAAACCTATATTTAGTAAAAATTGAAAATTAAATACATGATAAAATGAAAATATATCAAAACTATACTTGTTGGAAAGCTTGTTCTAAGGGTTACAATCTTACAAAATATAATTTTTTAAATGACATTATTTAATCCCTCAATAGGTAAAGAAAAAGTGGTTTTTTCCCAACATTTTGATAGGTGCAAGGGGGTATCCATTGTGGGTATGATTTAATACTAGAGGGGTATCCAAGGGGGGTTTGATCTAAGGGGGTCTTATCTATCCCTCTTCAATTAAAACCCTTTAGATTGTGCCTCTCAAAACCTAAACCATTAGTTTTTTTTCTAAAAATAGTGATTTCAAAAAAAAATCTGCACATCTCAAAAGTGAGACACACTATTGTGGCAGCACCCAAGAATACCCAAGAAGAGAAAAGCCTAAAGGAGAAAGCCAAATTTGGCACCTTTACAAAAGCAATAACAAGATCTGGTTGAGAAAATTGGATACGAGGCATCTCAAGGAAGTTTCTAAGCTGTTTTTCTTACAGTATCAATGTTTGCATTTTAAAACTTTAGGCATGCTTGTGGCCGATGCCATGGATTGTTGGGCCTAAATTAGTGAAATGGGAAAGGCATAAATTTTTGAATTCAGAAAACCGGGTGGTAGATGCCTAGCAATCAAAAATGCACTTCAGAACTATAGCCTGGTTGTAAGTTGAAATCATTATCAATGATAGCCAGCAGGCACACATACACTTGCACTTATGTGCATGTGCACAATCAAGCACATGAATACACCAGATTCGCTCCCGCATTTCAATTTGTCCAAAAGGTGCTTTAACATGAGAATGCAACTAATGCCTACATAATATTCATGATATCCAATTTCTTCCACAACAAATCACTGTTATGCAAGTAGAGGAAGAACAAAATAAGGTCTAAACTTCCTACTACCAAAGCTGCTACATAGTTTTGACAGTCATCTTAGTGGCGGGTAAGCTATTTGAGCACTCATAACATTGTTTTTCTTAAATATAAAAGTCTCTGAAGGTTACATATAATACCACAAAATCAAAGCATTATGCACACTTATTTTCTACCTAAATCTCTCCTGAATTCCTCTTTGCAAAAATGTTATGCTTCTCTTTTCTTTGTGATTTTATATTCTTGAAATTTTAACGAAAATGAAACTTATAACTTATGAGTGCTACTGCTGCTGCTTATACTACCGTTGCTCTCACATGGATTTGACAATCCTCCGACAGCTTGAAGCCTTCACCGAACGAAAAAGGCTTTGGTTGGGCAAAAATGACAAGTTCTTGTCTCTCTAATGCATCCTGAGAACCTTTGTCATCATATTTTCCATGGTTCCGCAAGACCTTGTCACGGTCTTTCAAGAAGCTTTTTACTAAAGAAGTTATGGAGCACGGAAGCCTTGACAATCTTATCATCACATTAAAATGCATACAATACGACCACTAATACTCCACTCTACTAAACTACTTGCCAGAACAGAAGAGAGTTTAGAGGTCAACATAATCGCCTCTTCTCCACCACTAGCGAAGGAAAAAATAACCTTAAATATTACCCTACCCTATTACTACTACTCAAGTTCTGTAATCCAAAACTGAATGAAAACGTTAATTCATGTAGAAGATTTTTGTATTAGCATTGCAGACAGAGTCAACTTTGGAAAAATTGAAGAAAAAGAGATTTTAAGAGTAGAGTAGAAAATTGTGTCATAGGAGAGCTTAGGAAAGCCATACCTTCGACCAATACAATGTTGTTTGCAGCAGCAGCACAAAAAAAGAGGATTCTCCAGCCACAAAATTGGGTTATTGTAGCGTATTTCACTATAGACGGATCTCAAATATATATATGAGCTCGGATAAGCTTTCCCGCCTCTGAAATCCGGGAAAGAAGTGTGAAATTTCCAAGGGTTATGTTTAGGTGTAAGTAGAGTCGTAATAATTCTTCATTAACGAGCCTCTGCATTTAGGGTAAAATATATTATTATAACTAGCCAAATGTGCTCCTCATTTACCTTCTATCACGCACTTTAATCGGATTAGTCGGCTGTCAAAAGAAATTTTGTCGGTTGTCGAAGGAAATTTAAGAAAATAAGTGGGCGGGGAGATATCTATGTGAGAGGAAATGGAATTCCTCTAAATGGTTGTTTCCTCCCTCCTTCCACAACAATTACAATATTTTCAACCACATCACAACCAGGGATGTATAATGTCTAGGGTTCACATTTGTGTAGATGACATTTAGGGTTTAGTCTTTATGCAGATGATATTTAGGGTTAACTTTTTGTCCTTCTATACAGTTTTTGTGGGTTTTTTTGGGTAGGGTTGAGTAAGATATGATTTTGGAGTATGAAACTTTTTTAGTATTTGTCGTTAGTTAAGTAATATTATTATAATAAATTTTGCTTGATTAGTTATTAATAAATTGTTTGAGAAAGGTCACGAGGTCTAGTATCCCTTTCGTCTTTGTGGTGTCGGAGGGCATGTCAAGTCAGCGTCATTGGTCATGTGAAAAAAGTTTACCAAGTGCACCGCAGTTTCTACCCAATTCCAACAATAAAAATGTTTGAGAGCGAATAAGAAATTGTTGTTTTATTCAACAAAGATTAAAACTTTAGGTGTTTTGGATGGATTTATAGGAATAATAGATTTTTTAGGTTTTTTAGGACATTTTTGAGTTATTATTAACAACTATTTGAAATATTTGAGAAAGTTCCATAAATAGAACGCTTTTTTTATATATATACATTTTTATTTTTTTTACTTCTTAAAGTATAATAAATATTATATTTTTTAATAACTTTATATTATATATTGTAAAATTTTGATGGCTTTATATTTAAAAAATAAATATCTCTTTTAAGTGGTTTTTTTTCATTTTTTTATTTATAACATTGTAAATAAAGTGATTTTTCTATATAGCTACATAAATTTTATATTTATGTATGCAATATTTTTTATTTCTCAAAATATAGTAAATATTATTAGAGAAAATCAATTAGTTATTTAATAGGGGTTTAGATTCACACTATTGAAATAATAAAATAAAACTTAAATTAAAGCACGTCCCTTAATTAACATATAAGAGATAATCCAAGAGTTTTGGGATATTTTGGGATTCAACATCATCATGATTGCTAAAGACTTCTTTAGAACTGACAAGTTGTTGAAGCAACTCAACAATACCTTTTCTTTTTTTTATTGAAGAACTCAACAATACCTTTATTGCTCTGATTCAAAAGAAACATGATCCTTTGTCGATGTATGATTTTAGACCTATTAGCCTTTGTAATATAGTCTGCAATGTCTCTAAAATTCTTATTAGTAGGCTCCAACCTCTACTTGACAAAATGATTGATAGTAACCAAAAAAGATTTTCTCTTGGTAGACAATTTTTTTATGCTACTATCTTCACTCATGAAAATATGCATTCAATGGAAAGGAGTAATCTCCCTATGATGGTTCTTAATCTTGATATTTCTAAAGAATATGACAAGGTCTCTTAGGACTTTTTATTTAAGATTTTACAAAAATTTGGCTTTTGTGAAAGCGTCATTAACTTGATTAAAAAATGTGTAACTATTGTTAATTTTTTTGGAGTTTGTTAATGGCATCCATGTTGGTTGACATATTTTTCTTTTTAAAGATTGTTTTAATTTGACTTTATATCGCCCATAAGAAAGAATAATCAACAATAAATAGTTGGAGAGATCACCATTTCATTGGTGATCTACCTCTGAATTTTAGAGGTACACCTCCCTCGTAAGATATGGTTTTTTTAGATATTTTGAATTTAAACATATCAGGTATGCTTTTGACTAGAAAGTAGGAAAGGAAAACTAACACTTGCTCATAGTCATGATGTAAATGTCATTAAAATCAACATTAGAACATTAACTAAAATGGAAAAGATGTGTATGCCACCAATGTCACAAATCGATGATTGGATTATTAATAGAAAATAACTGACTCGGCACACTGCTTGATTTCATCATTTAATTGAAGAATAATGAATGAAATATCCAAGAACACAGCATCCATAAAGAGAAGTAGAATTCTAGTACTTGTTAAAGCTCAAAGACTCATTCATAAATACTCAATATTGCATTCATGCTCATTGCTCAAAGACAAAGAACTTCTTCAAAATGAAAAAAAATCGCAAAACTTGATCCTTCTTTTCAATTGATTCTCGCTCATGAATCAAATTGCAAGGTGGATCAAAAAAATTTGACCCTTCAAATCTCTGCCAAAAACATTTTATAATTTTTACATCATGACAGTCACCAACTTCTTGAAAACTAAGTCTTGGGGAAATTGTAATCGCCAATTCACCAAATGAGTGTTTCACAGACGATTAGTCAATATCTACCTGATTGATCCGAAGACGCATTTATGGCTATTTTAAGGAAGGATATGATTACATTACATCAATCAATTGATTAAGACAATGGAGTGAATCACCAATCTTTGAAAATAAGCCATGTGTCCTCCATCTTGTTTGAATAATCTATAACTCTTCAGTTCAGTAATTAATGATATGCCCACTAAGGATCATATTAATGTGGATGGTTTAAATATAGAGAATTTCCCCAACGCCAAAGCTCATTTTGCTAAAACAACATCACATCACTACTAAGTTTATTAAATTCAAGGTAGCTTGTAATGTCCTTGCATTATTAATTACTCTCGAGTGAACTCTTCCAGCTTACCCCTCTTTATAAATCAAGCAGAGGCACTCACATTCCTCACAATGACAATTTATGTTTCAAACATGTCGAGCACTTCGAGTGATGCTACCTCCAAGAGTGATTCCCTTTTGATTAAAGGCATAGAGTGTAGTGTCGTCAAGCGGTTGGTTGCAAACCAACTTAGAGAGGTTTTGTCGATTCACAGTAATGTAGAGGAGGGCGAAATCAAAAAACTATTGGAAAAAATTTCTTGGCTTGGGCGCATGTCCATAACTCTATGTTATTGGAGCACTTCTTGTATAAAATCATTCGCACTTCCAGGAAGTTGGAATGGGGAGCCAAAGATATCGAACATCTAGTGAGACCAACATATTTAGCATGTGTTGAAGTTGCTCTAGGAAACCTTACTAAATATCTATGCATTGGATTGGTAGGAGATGTCGTTTGCATTCCCACTACCCTAAGGAATGAGCAAGCAAAGCAGGTGGTTGCTTTACTCCATGCTAGGCTAGAGCGGAATATGATGGAAACTTGTACCCATTTTGTGGAGTTTAATGAAAATCGTTTCTCTCCTATGTAGATTGAATGGCTCCAAGAGTTGATGGAGGGCATCTGCATTCTCATCTTTACTCTTTATGTTTAAAATCTTGTACTGAAAATCCCTTCTTTTTGTTGTAATGTGAACGATATATGAATATATATATATATATATATATATATATATATATATATATATGTTGGCAAATGGTCAACACTCCCCTCGAGATTCATGACAAGGGACTAACTACCTCATATACGATCCATCTCTCTATCATTTGTATCAGACATTAATAGATCGATCTTTTGATGTAACAACAAATGTGGGCCAACAATTGGTATCAGAGCATTAGGTCACGAGTTTGAATCACCTCAGATAACGGTAAGGGGGAGATTGTTGGCAAATGATCATCACTCCCCTTGGGATTCATGACAAGGAACTAACTGCCTCTTGTACGATCCATGTCTCTACTGATTGTATTGGGCATTGATAGATCGATCTTTTGATGCAACAACAAACATGGGCCAATAATGTATATATCTTTTGATGTGTAATTTTCCTCATGTGGTACAATAATATTGGGGCTCCTTGATTCAATTCTACATTTATTTATTTTATTGTGATGTGCTTCTTTATTTTTCATAACTACAATATATGTCAATGATTTATGCTTCAACTAGATATTGTCTTGTAATGTATTTTACTTTTGGTATTGTTATTTTCCTTTAAATGAATCCTATAAATAATTGGGATGATAATTCAAAATGGCACTAATGAATAAATGTTGGGCTTTGAGTGTGGTTTTTGAAATGCCTTCAGAGTTTGCCTCAATTCCAAAAATAATCCCATTATATGCTTCCTCTTAAGGCTTGGTCTAAAATCCCTTTTAGAGCTTTTTCTAAAAAGACCCTTTTAGAAAGAGCTTTAGAAAAACCCTTATTCCTTTGAAAAAGAACTCGTCGTAGGAATGAGTTAGGTTCTCAAAGCCCTGTCGGGAATAGACAAAGGTTTTGAAACCTAATGAAAGCTATAAAGTAAACTTGATTTTCACTTAACTTTTCTTTATTTTGTTGGCATGTGCTAAAGTTATGAGAACTATCCCAAGACCCAACACCATTTCGAAACTTTACAGAAAACCAACACAAAATAAAACTTAAGTTTAACCTTGGGACATCAAGTGGAAAGGAAGTTATCGAAACCTAATCAATGCTCGACTTAGCATCAAAAACCAATTAAAAGGGCAACAACTTGACATGGCCAAAAAAAAGTTAAGGGTGGATGTGGTTTAGGGAGAATACGACCGAAATTGCGGCAACAATCCCCAAAGGGTTCTTTAATTATGAAAGCGGGATTAGGCAAGGTGATCCTCTTTCCTCATACCTTTTTTTATTTTTCTAGCTAAAGCCACTAGAAGAAATATTTTAAGGTTAATACGCTTTGATGAGCTTAAGGGAATAAAAATTGCTACCTCTCTTAACCCTTTGGCCATAAAATAATGTGTTGATGACACCATTCTATATGGTTTTGATTTAGTGGTGGAGAGATGGAAAACCTGTTTGAATAAGTATGTTGTTTTGTTTGACCAATGTATAAACTATGAGAAGAATCAAATTTACTTCTTTAATACCAACTTGGACCTATAGTTGAAAATTAAAGCCATCTTGGGTTGTGCAAGTGCTTCTCTTCCTAGTATATACCTCAGACTCCTACTCACTGTCAAAGAGGTTACTCCTACTTTTTAGAACTCGATATTCAAAAGAATCTAGAAGTTGGAAACATGGAAGGGTAAACTTTTGAGTCATGTGAGAAAACTCTAATTGCTTAAAGCCTCTTTGCAAGATATCCCCATGTAATTTTTCTCTTTTTAATGTTCCCAAACATATAGCTAATAAATTTGAGGAAATCCAAAGAAATTTCCTCTAGGATGATATGAAGGAGAGGAAAATAATTGTCCTCATCAATTTAGATAGTTTTTCTTATCAAAGGATTATGGGGGATTTGGCATTAGGAAAGTCCACCTCACCAATAAAGCTCTTATGGCCAGGGTGGGTTAGGGTCTTATTAAAAATACTCAAGACTATTGTGGAATTATGAAAGTTATATATCTAAACAAAATTTAGATGAGCGGGGTTCTTACAAAAGTTGGTATTCCTAAAGGTTCATTGATATGGAACAATGTCCTTAAATCTTGAATTCTCCTACAAACTGGCCTTAAGTGGAAATTGGGGAAGGGTAATATGATCTAATTTTGGGATGACACCTAGATTATGAACCAACCTCTTAATAGCCATCAAAATTTTAGAGGTTTGTATGACCCAATTAAGACTTATTTTGGTGGGATGGTCTTTGATTACTTTGAGCTGGCTAACAGGGTAAAACAATGAAAGAACCTTGAGGCTTGTTGTCACAATTAAGAGGAGTTAAATCATAAAGCTAAATATATACAATATGAACTATATATGCTTAGGATCCCCATGTTTCTAAAGGATGATGGAATTTATTGGGTCAAGGATAAGAGGGGAAGGTTTTTTGCAAAGTTTGTTTACAAACTGCTATTAGACAGTACTTTAACCTGAACATGTTTTGAAGAAAGATTTGGAACCATCAAATCATCCCTAAAATTAATTTATTTTGAGGATAGCTACCTGCAATAAAATTCTCACTCAATATAACTTAACAAGGAGAGGATTCCAAATCCCTAATAGATGTATTTTAGCCAAAAAATGGAGAAATTGTACCACATCTATCCTCCATTGTGAATTCTCTAAGGAAATTTGGGAATTGACTTTGCAAAATTTTGGATTCATTAGGTTATGAATGATGAGTTATCTATTTTGGTGGAGAATTGGAAATCCCCCTCTCCCACCCATTGATGAAAGAGTTGTGGAACCAGATCCCCCCTCATATTTGTTGGCGCATCTGGAAGGAAAGGAACAATCATTTTGAGAAACTCTTATAGAAATTCTCAAGAGTTTTTTATGGCCATATCCAAACTTTTGGTGGAAAATATCACTATTTATATATGAAATACTCTTGATATTCCCCCTAACCTTTTGGAAATCAATATTGGAAAAATTTAGGGCATCGCTATAAACACTACCAAGATAGACAACTATAAAAAGACTCGTCAAAGAACTAAATGGAGGCCCTAAGAGGGATGGGGAAAACAAATTTTTGATGGGACTACAAAAGGCAACCCAAGACCAGCTTGTAATTTTCCCTTTTGGGAAATTCCTAATTTAGACCCTTAAATGGTTGTTGCCATTTACATTTTAGAGTATTGTCGATGGTTGTTCTCAATCTCTATTTCAAAGAGATGTCTTATATTTCTTATTCTTATTTTTCCTTTTTCTTTGACTTGGTAATGAATTTTGAAATCAATATTTGAGTGTGTGTTACTTGTATTGACAGGTTGAATGGTGCTTGAATGAATGGATGCTTGAATAATTTGATGATTGAATAGTTTTAAACTTGAATGATTTGATGATCAAATATATCGATAGACTCATTTTTGTTTTCTTGATTGATCTTTTTGATAATTTTATTTCTTGATTTATTGATGGATAGATGAGTGATGATTGTTGATTGAATTTCAATTAACTCTTTTACCCTTTATATCCATTCTCTCGAAGGAGTCACCACCCTTCATTGTTGCCTTTTTAATATAATAATTTATCTCCAAATCGATTGATGGATTTATTCCCCATTGATGATTTATCCACAAGGAAATGATCTCTCTTTTATATCTTATTATTGAGGGAGTCACAACCTTCCATATTTGAAGGAGTCGCAACCTTTCACATTAGAAGGAATCACGATATTTCACATTAGGAGTCACATAATATTTATTCTTAATTGTTTTCTTCCTCCCCTCTCAAGGAAATGAACTCTCATTTATACCTTGTTGGTGAGAGAGTCACAACCTTTCACTATTGCTGCCCTTCAAAGGGTTACAACCCTTTATCTTTAACCGTTGTCGTAAAACTCTTAATTTAATTTTAATTAAATTTTTTAGCACAATCCTTTATTTAATTTTCCTATGATTATAGTTTCAAGGGGCTATGATTATGGTACTTGGTAGGGTATGGCATGGCTAGTGGTGGAGTGTTGTGAACTCTTAAGGAGAATTCATTGTTGGATACTCAGTGGGATTAAGAATGAGAACAAACAATATGTGAAAAGTTATGGCTCTCCTATGAGGTGTTAAACGTGCTCTCTCCATGGGTATAAACAACCTTCAAATAAAAGGTGATTCTAAACTCATAATCGACTCAATTAAAGGAAAGGTGGATTTGGGATGGTTTATAGAGGATATCATCCATGATAATAAAAATATTCTTATGGGTTTTGATAGGTGTGAATTATTGTATATCTATAGGGAGGGGAATAGAGTAGCTGATGAAATGGCTAACTTAGGAATTAATTTTAGTTCCTTGAAATATTTGAGGAATGGTGTGAGTTTCATAATAACATAAGGGTCATCCTTTTAAGGGAATTACAATACACGTGTCATTCAAATGATGATGTTTTAAAAGAGATCTTATAATTTAAAATATATAATTTAAATATTTGTATGATAACATGTAACTTTAGGAAATTCTTTCCCTATTTCTTTTTGGGTGCAGTGGTGACAAGGACCAAAGATGATGACAAATATAAAATGATGGGTAGATAAAATTTTGAATATGTTGATATGGCAGTGATTAGGATTAGAAAAATCGATAATGGCTATTTGATGATGGGAATGGTTATCGTAGGGAAACAATGACGCTTCTTTCCAATGATCACACACCTTATACGTCTTATCAAATAGTTTTTTCTTTGGTAAGTGATAAAGATTATTGGCATGGATATATTTATAAATCTACATAATAAGGATGTGTGAAGGATTTTGTTTTTGCATATAGGGGAGTTGGTATCAATTTGATGGTACCAAGTAATAATGTGTTTTATTTGGGCACATACCATCATTTATTATTTATTGATATCAAAGATCTACTTTAAGCATAACTATACGAAAATATCAGTTTTATATGGTGGGTTATGCACCCAACACCTCCTTAATAGTTTAGAGGTCAACAAATTTTACCTCAAAAGTATCTATATACAACTATTACAAACTTACAGAAGTATACTTATGTTTCTTTTACATATTTTCCTTAATAAAAAGATAGAATTAGAAATTCCTCCTCTCACTATAGTCATCCATGTCCCTCCAACCTATTGGAGGTTCAATGTCAGATAAGTTTGTTGGTGTAAATAGGTGTTTTACCTATCTAGGTCCCATCTACATTGTTAAGTCCACTTAGGTCCTAGGTTTCTAAAAGTCTTAGTTGTCTAGATAAGATCTTATCGTATCTTATCTATTTATCTTTTATTTAATGAATGTGTCCTAGGTCATTTAATATCGAGTCATGTCATTTAATCATGAAACACTCATTTAATGTTAGTGGATCATCGCCCTTTCATATATAAGCAAGGCCTCATATGTACATATCAATCCAACAATCACTCAACATCAATCTATGAACAATCAAGTTCATTTTGGCATTATTACATCCTTAATCATAATATGATATTTTTTCCATACCTCTTGTGGAAGTTATTTTGTCTCGCAGGTGATCCTAGGGTGTTGAGGATATATTTTTAATATTCACAATTGTTTACAAAAAATAGAAGATACATGTTTAGTGTTTACAATACTGATAACTAGGGAATTTTGTATGGCTCCAAAGGGGTATTACATCACTACTATCTTTTGATTTTAGAGTAGATTGTATAGGTGTTTATTATATCTATTGTGGAAGTTATTTTGTCTTGCAAGTGATTCTGGGGTGTTGAGGATATTTTTTTAATATTCATAATAGTTTACAAAAAACAAAAGATACATGTTCAATATTTACAGTTCACTGATAATTGGGGAATTTTGTATGGCTCCAAAGGGGTATTACATCACTGCTATCTTTTTATTTTAGAGTAGATTGTATAGGTGTTTATCCATTTACAAAAAAATGCTATCATGTTTACATATATATGTCATTATACAAAAAATGGGCATGTCGAAGTATGCTCTTTTAGTCTTCTTTTTCTTTTTTGTTGGTTCTAATTATTTTGTGGGTTTCATCCTTGATGTTCATGTAGCCACTCTTCTTAGGATTGTTGGTCTCCCTATGATACATCCATTGGTTTGCAAAAGCCACCTCTTGCTTTTTGATTTCTACCTTCCCTTCCTCCATCAACTTTTTAAATTTCTCCTTAGAAATATGTATAGTGATATATACCTACATGTAAACAATATGAAGTGTAAGTCTTCTAAATGACTTAGTAAGATCCCTTCTATAGCCTCGGTAGATTTATTTATTCATCTCTTTCTATGTGAAACATAAAATTTCAGTGGATACAACAAGCTGAAGCAAATTATTAGTTTTTCCAAAATCTCAAGCTTTCCCCATAATAATTTCCATTTTTTTTCTTTTCATTAAGTTGCCCCCATTACTAGCATCAATTTTAAACATATTCCAAATTTGTTTTATAAAATAAAATAAAAAAATATGCATTATGGTTTCAATTTTTTTACAAAGAGTGCAAATAAGGGGGTTCTTATTGAAGGCCACATTAGGCAGCCTCTGCATTAGCGACATCCATCTGAATGCTACTTTTTTGGGTTCTATAGTGTTATTTCAGTTATGACAAAAAAAATTGATTCCATTTCTTGGTGCTTAGGTTCTATTGTCCTCAATTTTGAATTCTCAAAATTGGGCAACCCATATAAAATTTTGCCTAAAATTTCATCATAAATCTCTATGGCATGCATTTCGAGGCACCAAAATTCTCCAATTGAATTGTGCAACCATTGGTATCCATCCTATTTTGCCTTGTGTGAAATTTGGGAACATTTCGACATGTTTTTCCCCTTGTTTTGTCCAATTTCGGGATTTTTGATCACCATTGCAAATAGGGATCTTTGTGTGTTAGGGCAGGTTTTACGAGGTGTTAAGGTTGTAAAACTTTGGATTTTAATTGATGGTTCCCTTGGGTATCCTTTCATCAACTCCCCTTTCCGTTTTTGTAAAATTCTGAGTCATTTTTCTTGTTTTTTTTGGTCAAATTCGAGTTTAAGTTGCTTAAGTTGCCAAAAACCCGAAATTGCTTAAGTAACCAAAAAGTTCCTATTTTGCTAAAAGCAAAATTGCTAAAGTCATGAAAAAACCCGAAATTGCTTAAGTGACCAAAAAGTTACTATTTTCTTAAAAGCAAAATTGTTAAAGCCTCAAAAAGTTCCTATTTCACTTAAATTGACAAAAGTAAAATTGTTAAAGTGCCAAAAAGTTCCTAAATTTGCTAAATGAGCCAAAAGTTCCTATTTTTTCCAAATTGTCAAAAGAAAAGTTGCTGAAAGGCTTAAAAAACCCGATTTGGTCTCTTTTTGCCATTTTCTTTTGTTGTTGAGCTTGAAAAACCCGACGCCATGCTTAAAGAGGGTAGTTTGAGTTTGGTTTTGATTGTCTCCCTTCTTTCATTGTGTTTTCATTAATTTCTAGCAATGAAATCAGACTTTCAGCTACAATAAATCAAGTCATTTTTATTTGTTGAGCTTGCCCAAGTCATCTAGGGTTTTCAACTCCATTTCTATTTTCAGCTTCACATCTTCAAGTATGTTTTTATATTGTCTTGTTTCCTTTTGTTTGTTTCTTCTTTTTACTATCAAAATCGCATCTTGTCTTTGGTAAAATGTTTTATTTTTATTTTTATTTTGAAAGTCTTCTTCAACCAAAAACGTGTTTTGTTATGACCAAATTTCTTTTCAAACACCTTTCCATTAGATGTCTTGCATTGGTTGTTTTTAGAAATCAAGTTTTTATTTGTGGTCTTTCTCTTCGTGTTAACAAAACATCATTTCTGAAAATTTCTTTTCAAATAGCAAAAACAAGTTTTCTCTCAGCAAAATCGCGGCCCTCTTGAAAACACGTTTTTTGTCCAAAACGTTTTTGTAGCTGAAAACCATAACTTTTGTGTTTAGAAATATCATTGTCTCAAAGAGGTATTTGAAATAAAAATGTGTATTCTCATGGAGGAATCGTCATTTCTGAAAAACATGTTTTTGAGAGCAAATCACAATTTCTAAAAAGATGTCTTGAGTAAAAAACATGTTTCTTATCTTTTCCCTTGCCATTGTCTCACTCGTCTCCATTTCTCATTTCCATTTGCCTTCACCAAGTTTGCCTCATTCATTTCATTCATCTCATTTACCTTCATTTTGATAAATCATCAAATCCTCTTTGCCATTTTCGCAAAAATAATGATTTGTCTTGATTTCGGGTTTTCATAGTTTGACAACAAAATAGGAATTTTCGATCAAAAGTGCAAGTAGAGGTTTCAAAAAATAGAACTTGCAATGACTTCTTATTTTTCCTATCTTGCACTTAAAACTTGCAGTCAGCCTTCCAAAACCCGAAATTGAGCTTTGGCCTCACTTTTGCAGCCCCTTTGTCTCATTCTCGTTACTCTTGTTTGCACACATGACCTACCAAATCAATAATATAAGGCGTGGGCCTTATCTTTCAAGAAAATTCTAAGACTGGAGAATGATACAAAGAAAGAACGACAACATGACGAAGCCACACAAGGAGTTGAACAAGTGACATGATTGAGCATGGAATGCTTTCAAGACGGAGATGGAATAATGTTTTCCAAACAGCAGCATGAAGACCCAATCAAGGATGATGTAGTTCAAGTCGTGTCTTTGGACACTTCAAATAGTTTCAATTACGTATTTGTAATTTAGTTTTGACAAATTACATGTAAAATGGAAAATTGTAATTGCAAGTAATCATATCACTTGCAAAGTTGTAAAATGTAATTACATGTAAAACCTTACAAGTCAAATCACAATTTGGCTTGTAATGTTGAATAAGTCAATTACAGTTAGTTAGCGGTTGAGAGATTTTCTCAAGTTTGTTGAGATCCTCCCACCTTTTTCTCAAGGTCTCTCTCCTATAAATACTTGAGGAGATCCTTTGTAATTTTTATCTTTTGGCAATGCAACAAAACTCTGCCAGTTTGTATGTGCACTCTAAGACTTTGAGCTTAGATGTAAATCAAATTGCAATCAATAAAAGAGGCAAATTGCTTTCAAACTTTGTGTTGATTCAAGGTGTTATGTGACAACATTTTCTACATATTGATTGTGAGTTTTGTGGTGTTATACAAGAGGGATTCAAGCTAAATTTTGCAGACTTTGAGTTGCTTATTGCGTTTGGAGTTTTAGATTGGTTTTCAAATGTGATACTGCAGACTTTGAGTTGTTTGTCGCATTTGAAGCTATTGTAGAACGCTCAAGCAAAGGGGGTAACTTGCAAACTTTGTGCTGCTTTTATTTTCTATGTTTATGCATGTAAAGTGCATCATGTAATTAGACTTTGAGCTGTTACATATTGTACTTGGTTACCAAAAAACCATCTTAAAAAGGTTGATAGGAGAGTAAGTTGTCAGAGACTTTGAGCTTTCGATTTGTTTTCCCGTCCCGGAGGAGCAACAGAGGACTTTGTACCTTCATGGAAACTTTGCTTCTTTCTTTACTTCATTAATCATTTATGCTTTCAATTGTGATTCTTTTTTGAAATAAGAGAAAAGGATAATTGTCTTTTATGGAAAAAGAGAACAAGACAAGAGTTTCACCCAGGTTTAGAATAGATTTGTAGCTAGAATTAATTTCTGAAGTGGTAAAATAGAAAGTGAAGGGGGAGCCTTCCCTTTGAAAATAGGAGAGTTTATCTCACGTACTGTGGCTAAAACCACAATTTTGTACGCTTTCCCAAGTATACAAAATTTTCAACCAACAGGTTCACCTTCCAAGCTTGATTTAGAGTGTTAGCAAGATCCAGAGGATTAACAAGAAGCTTGTAGATGTCTTTGGCTTTTATTCCTACAAAAGTGTTATTTTCTAGCCACCCACAATCCTGCACATTATTGTAATTATCAATATTCTTAGTAATAGGAATCACAATATTATTTTTTATTAGTTCATAGGTTATTATATGAGTTTGAGGTAGGTCAAACTCACTCTTAAGAAACTCCCAACTTTTTAGCTATCCATCTTTTAAATTTTTTTGAGAAGAGGAAAGACCTTTATAATTCCAAGCTTTGGCAAAGAAACCTTGAAGCAATGCCAAAGGTTTGTTATTATGAAAGTATTCCACCAAATAGATATTGATAAAAAGATATTATTCAATCCATCCTCAATTTAACACTTCTTAATTATATCCCTTTTATAGATCTCCCTAACTTTCTAGATACTTTTAAATACCTTGGACCCAGTAGGGGATATTGCAAATCTACCAAAGGCTAAGTCGTAGAGGGGCATGCATTTCCAAGATTTGGATTTCTTTGGTGTAGCCAACTTTATATTATTTTTGATTAAATATTTTTCAAGGCTCGTCACTTGTTAGGGCCCTAAAGACCCATTTAGTTGCCAACATTGTATCTTACTGCTTCAACCTTTTTAGGCCTAGACCACCCACTTGTTTTTCCAAGCAATATATTTCCCACCTAGTCGCATGCATTTTCTTGCTGCCTTTGCCATCTAACTAGAGAAATTGCCTAATTCTCTTTTAGATCTCTTCCACTTGATAGCTGCTGAAGAGCCAAGTTGAAGCATAATAAATATTGTAAGAGGCAAGAATATTTTGGCACACTTGGGCCCTCCCAACAAGTGAGAGGTATTGTTTATTCCAACCATTTAATTTATTTTCGATCTTGTTCTTCACCCACTCCCCCATGTCTCTTAGGTTGGGGTTGATTGCAAAAGGGATCCCCAAATATCTTACAATTTTATTTAGTCACCCACATTGCAGGTCAAACACTTCAAACCAATCAAGTTTCTTATCTTCCCAGCTTAGCATGGTTGATTTATATTTTGAGATCCTTTCTCCTGCCACTTTTTCCAAGAGGCGTAATTTGCACATTAGATTGCCAACATTATCCTTTTCTAGACTTATTAATAAAGTAGTGTCATTTGCAAGTTTTAGGTTGATCAATTCATCCTTGTTAGGAAGAATTACTTTGTTAACTTTAGGGCTTAAGGAATTATCCCCAAGGATATAATGTAATGCATTTGTAACTATAACAAACAACGAAAGAGCCAAAGGGCATCCTTGTCTTATGGATCTCTGCAAATCAAACTCCTCTATAAGCAATCATTGACTTCAATTTGGGAATTTGCATCCTTGAATAAAGATTCAATCATCTTGCAAAGTCTCTCTGGGAAGCCAAAAGCTTCAAGGACCATTATGATAAAAGGCCACTCAACTCTGTCATATATTTTCTCAAAATCCACCAACAACATCCCAATATTTTTTCCCGAGGCTTTGGCCCATTCCATAGCTTCCCAGCTTGTTAGGAGGTTTTCTAGTATGAACCTACCCTCGATAAAACCTATTTGGGTATTGTTGACTGTCTTTGGTAGTAGGTTTTCTATCCTTAAAGCAATAGCCTTAGCAAAAATCTTATAGGAAACATTTAGTAGAGTTATAGGTCTCCAATTTTTTACTAGGGCTATGTCCCCATCTTTGGGGAATAGCTTTATAATTCTTTTATTCATATCTCTACCTAGGGAGCCAAAATTTGTAGCCTTTATGTACACTTTAATGAGATCCTCACTGACCCAATCAATATTCTTCTTATAGAACTCAATCAAGATACCATCCACCCTAGGGACTTGTCATTTTTTAGAGCAAGGTTTGCATTTTTAATTTCATCTAGACGTAGTTGGTTGTTTAATAATTCAACCTCTTGCTCAAAGATTTTCTTGGGAATTAGCAACTTGTTCTTTTTTGCCTTAAGGATAATCTTGTTGTTGCATTATAAGGTAAATAGCTTCTTGTAAAATTGAAGAAAGCAGGTTTGAATCTCTTTAAAATATTTCACTAGGTTATCATTGTGTCAAATCATATTAATCTTTTCTTTTTGATTCCTTGTTTTTCAAAATATTAAATAATAACTTTGAACCTTTGTCATTGTGGGAAGCTCAATTCATTCTTGCTCTTCCTTTTACCCCTTGGTCATTTATATTTTGTACTTCCCTCAACTCACCTTTAACTGATATTAGCACTTCACTTAGATGTATATTCTTGGGATCCTCTTGAATTGTTCTTTCAACTTTTAAAATTTGATCTTAAAGTAGGTTTCCTTTTTTCTTTAGGTCTTTTACTTGCTTTTCACCAATTGTTTGGAAGATATTTTTCTGCGCTTCAACATTTCCCTTCTATTTTTCAATGCATGAAATATTTCTATGGATCCGCTTGTTGATTTCTCTTACCATTAGCACAACATCACAATAGACCTCACCATTCAATAGGTTGGTATTCAACGAGAACTTTTTTCCTTTCTTTATGGCAACAATTTTCTCATTCTCCAAAATTATTTTAGCAGAGCTTGAGTGGTGATCTGAGTGTGTCTATGGAGACACCTTAACCCTAGTGTTGGCCTCATCCACCTTGTCAAATTAGAATGCTTCTTAGTGAGAATAAAACCTATCTAGCTTGCAATATATCCTTTTGTCACCTTTCTGGTAATTGCACCATGTGAACCAAATGTTCTTCTTTTCTTTTCTTTGCCCCTTTATGGGGTCAAACAATTTGAGCCTTTTTTTCATTTTACACCAAAAAAAAATTCCCTTTCCTTTCCCACCCATATTACATCCCCCAGCTTTATCCTCCCAAATTTCTATCATATTGAATTCACCACCAATAATTCAAGGAATGTCTTGCATCTTACTCATCTAATCCCAAAGCTCACATCTTAGCCTGTAATCATTTGGGGCATAGACGAAGCATATTCCAAATCTCAAATTATCTTTTTCATTCATAATCTAGACAACTCTATTACATGGTGAGGCACCTTGGTATTTAACATAGTTTTCCCATCTATTAGAGATCAAAATTGAAGCACCACCCTTTCCATTTTCATGCTTCATTAGAAAGTGGGTAGAGTCCCTCCAAAAAAGTTTCAATTTTGTTTCAAGATAAAATTTAATAGCTTTGATCTCTTGGAGTAACACTACATCCTTCTACATGGCTTGATTCAGAAACATCCTTATATTATATTTCGTAAATGGGGATTCAAGTCCCCTAATGTTCCAAGATATGTAGTCAAGAGTCATCAGATTCCATTAATTGAGGACTTTATTTTGAGTTCCTAAAGGCATCAAAGCATTTAGGAAAAATAGCTTTGTTTGATTTATTTTTCTAGTAGGGAATTGAGTCCCCCTTTTGTTTGTTTCTTCTACCTCTCCTTTTTCGTTTAAGCATTTTATTTACTACAAAACCACCTTCTTCCCCCTCTTGGACCTTTTCTCCTTATTGGGATACTTTAATTAGCATTCCTTGGGTTACATGCCTCTCTGTGCCTTCCTCTTTAGTAGGGTTTTCAAAATCCCCTATTGGATTCAAGTTATTTAAATAGTTTTTGGAAATATTCCAAAGCATCCTATCTTAAAGGATTAAAACCTTGGCCTACAGGATGCTAGATGATACTATTTCACTTCACATCCTTTTTATTAGATAGCTCACTTGTCTCTAGAGGCTTTGGACCATCCAGAGGGGTATTTGGGCTATTAGAGGAATCAATTTTACTTATGATGAGGATGTCCTCAGTGTCCATGGCCGTAGTAGGAGGGTTATACCCCCAACCCTGCCATCAATAGGATGGGATCCATAACCTTGATTTTTAAAGCTTTGAGAGCTTGATCCTTTTTAGAGGGACTATTTTCTTTATTATATTTATCTCGAGTATTTTCTAGAATCATAACATTTTGTTCTAAATTATGGTTATCATGAAGTACATTATCTTTTTTATTTATCAGTTTCACCTCATGTGGGTTGATTATTTATTCCACTATTGAATGAGACTCTTTCTTATTTTGAGGAACATTAGCCCCATTATCAACAGATATTTCCCAACCAACTTTGAATTTATTTATAATCTTTTTTATTTTTAGCAAAAAATTATCTCATTTACATCATAAACATTTATCGGGCATTCAATTTATCCCTCAGGGAAATATGCCTGCTTTTTTTGGTAATATTTTCCCTAGTTATGGGATTCCTTATCGGGCTAGTATAAATATGTGGTGCCCTCTTTAGGCTTAACACTAGAAATCTCATCCAATTGCAAATTTAGGTTGTTAGGAACTAACTTCTCTTAGAGAGTAGATTTCCCTAAAATCACATCTTGCTCCTCGGCGGATAGGTCGAGCTCCAAATTATCCTCGACCATCGGGGTCAGAGTAGAAGTTGAAGCACTGTTTCTTGGTTCCTCCTTGGTTGAGGGTTTAGACTCATGATCTGTCAAGCTCGGGGTGGGCTCTTTCAATTTTTTTTGAGCTCAGAGTATCTCCAACCTCTTTAGGGTTAGGGTTATCATTATTTTTAGTTTTAGGATCTCCATTACATTTTCTTCCCAAAAAACCTCTATTCTTTATAATAGTGCAATTTTTCCTTCGATGCCCTTCTTTTTCACACAAAAATCACACATTGGCACCTCCAAAAAAAAAATATATATTTAAATTTTAAATGGCATTATCCATCTCAAGTTCTATTTCCTTGGGGATTTCAACCCCAAGGGCAATCGACAATAGGACGTGGGCATCCATATAAAGGAGGGAACTTCTGGTTTCCTCCACTCTTAATGCCCTCCCATATTTCGAGAGAAGTTGAGGTAGCATTGCCCAAATCAATGGCGAGACATTTTTTAAATTAATCCATCTCAGATAAGAAAGGGCAAGGATTTCCTCATTGCTCATGTTCAGTGACCAAGCAATGACTCTGAATACCGTGTTGCCAACCGTCCAAAATTCCTTCTCTATTGTTTTTTTTACATTTTGCTACGTTTAAAAAAAATTTAAAATAAACATTTTTATATCAATCTAAAAAATAATTGATGAATCCCTAATTTTTTGTTCGAAATATTCATAATTTAATTATTAAGAAACTTTTGTGAGGGAATTTTGTTAAATTCTAAAGCTGCAAAAAAATAGCAACATTTTTAACCTCCCTTCCTCATTATCTAGCACTATCACCATATCTTAGGAATAAAACAATCTTTCCTAGGGTTAATAGTAGGGAACTTACATCTTCTACCCTCTACAATTTGGTCCCATTTTGGGCTTCTGTATCCAACCTCAATAAACTTGGTCATTGCAAGAATCAAGCCCCTCTCATTCTCCACTACAATGTATTTGAAAGATTTCATGGCATCATTAATCAGTTTTTTTTCCTGAAGCACCATTTAACACATTTTATGAGCCACCTAGGGACATGCTTGGAATTATTTATGATCTTCCATAGATGACCTTCGAGTATGAAAACCCCAGAGGAAGTGAGTGGAAGAAAAGATTAATGATTAAACTAGCGGGGTTGAGGCCAACCAAGGGTTTCAAGAAAATATAGTGTACCTTACAAAATAATAATACTTAGAATGATACACACACATATAATGTCACATGACAAGAGCATTTCAATGAATGATGAAAAACACCAAGGCCAAGAAAATATCTTATGAGGGGGGAGAAATTACTCCCTTGATGACATACAACCATCACAAGGACATCCTGACTAATGTAGAAGCCCTCGACCTACACACACTCTCTTCTCCTTTTGTGCCCCAAATCAAGATTAGGATGCATCCATTTTGAAAATTCACCATGTTAAGGAGTTCACCTTAAACTCCTACATGTTATTGGAAATATCTATTAGCTCCTACAAAGTCCTCATTGGATCAAACAACTTCAATGGCCAATTTAAATTCTTCATTAACATGGATACGAGTAGTTTTCTTCCTCTTTCTAGTTTTATTGGAAGGCATTTGTTATAATTTTTTAGTAGGTCTGACATTCCTCTCAAGAATGACAAGCTCTTTTTCTTGTTGAAGTCCAATGTATGCCCATACCTTATTTCCTCTTTGCTCATTTGGATTGTTCCATCCTCTAGCAACTTTTGGAATTTGGGCTTTGAAATTTCTATGGTGATGGTGACCTGCATAGAAACATTGTAAAATATGAGCTTTTTATAAAACTTAGTAAGCAACCTCCTAGTTCCTTGAAACTTTTCCTCATTCCTCTTAATCAATTTTTTTCATAAGATTTCATTAGAAAGAGTTAACCAAAATAAATTACATTATTTATTTAGTTTATTGACATCTCCAAATAAGATTTCAGTGCAGATAATGTTACCTTTCCAATATTTATGATCAAAGAAAAATAAATTCCATGCTTCCTTTGCATAAAAGCAATCGAAAAATATGTGTTTTAATATTTCAGATTGCCTACAAGTGTTGCAAAATTTAATATCAGTATGTTTAATCTTGTAAGGTAATTTTTGAAGAATTAACAACCATTTAAAGAAAGATTTCTTTGGTTCAATAATGTTAAACCAATTTTTAATGAGGACATCCTACCACTATTTGGAGGTTAAAGTAAGGTTCCAAGTCAGATTAAGAAAATCAAATACAAATACCTTATTGTATAATGATTTAAAAATAATTTTTGTATTAAATATTTGAATCTTAGTACCATCCATCCACTTAAACTATTTGAAGTAGTCCTTATCCTGATTAAAATTTTTGGGCAACTGAAGAACTGTACATGCTTCTCTAATCATAGAGTAGATTATCTTATTTGAGAGGGTAGGTTAAAATCATTGCTTAAGGAGGCCCATGTTTTAATTTGGCCTTCACTCAAAATGTCTTTGAAACATTTGATTACTTTGGTAGCCCAAATTTTAATAGCATAACATCTTGGATTAAATCTAGTGGCTTATCCTTGTGTTTAATATTCCACTAAATGGATCTATTTTCAAGGATCTTATTATTTTCATCAATAACACCTTTATTAATAATATTTTCATTAATAAATTCCCATGCTTTTCACATGCTTCTAAAAAAATAGACCATGCAAGAACTACTTGAAAGGTACAAGCTATCAAGTCGCATAAAGGGAGCATCTTCCATGCGTTGGCCTATTTGGGGTTAGCAGATTGTATATTACTCCTTATCAAAACTAAATCCATGGTTCATTTCCTTCCATGGATTTAAGGATTCATTTAACTAGAAGGGCCATACCATGTAGCTTAAGATCTTTCAATCCCAAACCCCCTTTAGCTTTACTCAGGTATCACCATTCCCATTTAATTGAGTGTTGTTTTCTCTTACCTTTACCATTTGACCACAAAAAAATGATATATTTTTAGATTTCATTCACTTTGTACCTACTAAAAATCCACATAGAAGAGTAATATATACTATAGGAGGATAATATCTTTTGGATGACTTGTATTCATCCAACCAAAGAGGAATTGTTTGTTCCACTTATTCAACTTTCTATCGATTACTCCCTTAATCCATAGCCACATGTCTTTTAAACAAGGGTTAATAGCAAATAGGATTCAAAGATATCTCACTTGCTTAGTGGGACCTACCTATTGAAATTCATATTTTGTAAACCAATTTGGGGGGGGGGGGGGGTTTCATGCCATCCCAACATAATATATTTGGAAATTGAGAGTTTAGTCCCAGAGGCATCACAAAATAGCCTAAGTTTCATATATCCTTCCTCAAGTTCCAAAACAATGTTGTATAATCATCGCATTGTAAATTTAAGATATCTTCCCTATTTGGTAGGGAGATGTCCCTAACCTTGGAGGATGTAGAGGTATCCCTTAAAAGGTAAAATATTACATCTAAAGCAATGATAAAAAAGGGTTGGGGTTAGGGGACGCCCTTGTCTAATTGGTATTTCAATATTGAATTCTTAAAAGGTAAGAGATTACATTTGAAGCAATGATAAAAAGGGTTGGGGCTAGGGGACACCCTTGTCTAATTGATCTTTCAAGATTGAATTCTTTAGTTGAGTCATTTATCTCTATCTAGGTTTTGGCATCTTTCATAAGAGTTCTAACCAAATGGCAAAATTTATCAAGGAAACTAAAGGTTTCTAGTGTCATGAGAAGAAAACTCCATTCAATTATATCATACTCCTTTTCAAAGTTAAGGAGGAATGTAGTCGCATTTTGGTTTGATTGTTTGACTTGGTCTATGGCCTCCCAGTTGGTCAATAAGTTTTCCAAAATATATTTGTTCTTTATTAAACCCATTTTGGGTATTTCTAATGAAGGCCAAGAGGATATCCACTAGCTTATTAGCAAATATTTTGGCTAGAATTTTGCAAGAAACATTGAGAAGGGTAATGGGCCTCCAATTTTTAATGAGGGATTTATCTCCATATTTAGGGATTAGATTGATCATCCCTTTATTAATATTCTGACCTAGAGACTCCTTTTGAATAAATTCCTTGTAGAGTTGTAACAAGCCTTCAGTAATCCACTCTATGTTGTGTTTATATAATTCTTCTAGAATTCCACTAGCTCTAGGAGATTTATCATTATTTAAGACATTGGTGGCTTTTTTCACTTACTCTAGAGTGCTTTCCTTACCTAGATTACTTATTTGATTCTTTGATAGATTTTTCATAATGATCTATTTACAAAAAAATCTTACATTGTGGTAGGCTGAGCTATTACCCTCACAAGTAAACAAGTCATTATAAAAATTAAGGAATAATTTCTTTATTTCTTATTGATATTGGATGGCCTTGTTTCTTACCAAATTTTGTAAATTTTATCCTTTAAGATCCTAATAAAGAATTTAGATCATTTATCTCCATTCTTTAACCAATTCATTTTGGACCTTACCCTTAGCCCTTGAATCTTCTCAATTTGTAATCTTCTCAATCTGTAATCTTCTTAAGGAGTCCTTGACTAGTGTCAATTCTTCATTTAAGGGAACATTTGAAGGGTCCTTCTATATTTTTGACTCAACATTTAAAAGATTCTCGTTGAGATTAGATTTTTTTCCTATTGTCCATGGCTCTTTTCTCCCCTATGGTTTGAAAAATAGTTTTCCACCCATTAACATTGTGTTCCCATCTTTTAGTCATTTATTTGTCCCTTAACGACCATCTATTAATTTTTATGTGTAAACACATCATTGCAATCCTCATCCTTAAGGAGGTTGGTGTTGAGTTTGAAATTAATTTCTCTTATCTACCCATTGCTATTTATAGTATTCAGCGAGATTTTTACAAGGATAGGATGGTGATCAAATAATGTGTATGGGTGAAACTTGATCTTACAACCCTTTTCATCTTTGCCAAAGCCGAAATAATATTTGTTTCCATAAAATTTGTCTAACCTAAAGTATAGCGTACTATTTCATTTCTAGGAGTTTCACCAAGTGTACCAAATGTCATTATATTTTTTATTACCACTTAAGGGGTAGAAAAGATTGAGTTTGGATTTCAATCTTGACCAGTAGTAAAGTCCATTACCTTTCCAATCTAGTTTCATCCCTCCACTCTTATCCTCCTGGTGTTCAATTATATTAAAGTTACCTCTTATAATCCAGGGGATGATGCGGAGGTTATAAATCCATTACAAAATCTCTTTTTTGCTCCTATAGTCATTAGGGGCATATGCTGAGCATAAACCAAACTTAAATTCATCTATTTCTATGATTACCCATGCAACTCTTTGACAAGGAGAAGAACCATTTTCCTTGACATGTTGAGCCTAGATATTGGATAATAATATGACAAAAACCCCTTTCCCTTTCTCATGTCTGGTAGCATAATAGACTGAATCCTTCGATATAAATTTTAGGTTGGTTTCAAGGGAAAAATTGGCTGCCTTCACCTCTTGGAGAAAGACCACATCTTTTTTCTTAATTAAGTTCATAAAATTTCTCTCAGTGTATTTCATATCAAGGGACTCAAGTACCCTAAAATTCCATAATGTACAGTGCAAACTTATGATTTTTGTTATTGAGACGTGCCCATGGATTTCTTAAAGCTATCATAACATTTAGGAAGAGAATTTTCTATATCTTTTCTCTTAGAGAACGGATTTGGAGATTCCTTACTCCTCTTTTTTTTATATATTTTGAAACACTCACATTCCTATTGTAAATAGGGATAATCCTTTCCTTAGCATCATTATCGAGGTTTAGGGGAGATCTAAAAAATGGGTTTTCTTTCTTTCAGACATTTCTTGATATTGTTTCTCTCCAATAGTTTTTGGAGGGTCTTCATTAAAATCGACTATTTTATTGTCCTCATTTTAGGGGTGACTCTTGATGAAATTTACCAGGTTATTGTTACCCTTCCAATTGAGGGAGTTATTGCGATAAAATTGATTTTCTTTACTCATAATTAATGATTTATTTATTTCATGCTCCAAATTGGGTAAGTTATTTGATTATAGTTCAGAGATGGTAGCCAGGTTTGAGGTCAAAAACCTAGTAGCTTACAAAGATCTAAAACTTTGTGATTTTTTAGTTCCAGAACTATTTTCTCAATCTTGCTTGGAGTTTGGACCTTGAGGAATACATACCCTAGGCATGACTTCATTTACAGCACAAGAGTCTGAGAAAGTTTTAGACATTTGTAAGTTACCATGTTTATAACTTTTATTTTTCAATCTTTTTAACAGTGCTTTTAACCACAAAGTAAGAATCAAAGTTAAGAGAGGAGCTTCTAGTTTCCCATTTTCCAATTTTTCTAGAGTTTATATCAATATTGAGACCAAGATCTAAATCACTACTTGTTCCTGTTGCATCTTTTTCTAATTCTTCCATTCGAAGGCTATTATTTAGAGTAATATTTTGCCCTTTTTTTATTACAATTTGTTGTACATTTTTTTTTAAGGTTTGGAATGAGGAGGTGAATATCCACTAATATTAAGAGTAGCATTGGGGTTTGGAATAATACTAGATTGGCCAACATTTTCTTTGTAGAGAGGTGGCGAAGAACTACAATCCTCAAACTCCAATGTCTCTTTAGGGGAGTTGGTGCATTGGGCCTTTTGTACACCTTGTATATCCATTTGGGTGACAAGGAATAATTAGGTTTCAAGGTCCACTTTATTTACCCCATCCTCAAGGGGATAAAACTAGGTTTTTTGAACTCTAACGAGTTAGGGTTTAGATCATTGCCTAGTTGACCCAGAGGAGCTGACTCATAATGATTTGGTGGATCCCTTGAAAGAGATAAAGAGACCAAAGACAACTCATTTGAATCATTCTCCCCAACCTCTGGGGGGTTCAGATCAGTTGTAGAGTCGTCAATTTTTTCATTCGAGGCATCTCTAGATCAACCACCATTACTCTAAGTAAGGTTAGATTTTAGGTTCAACCTCATATTAATAGGCCTATTATGAGTGATGAGATAATTCTTTCAAATATGTCCCTTTTTGTAAAGGTAGCAGGCATTAATTCCTCTAAGTACCTTAGTTTTACAAGACACCAAGGATTCATATAAGGATATCTCAATATTTTCAAGGATTTCAACCCCTAGCAATAGAGGAACCAAAACCCTGGCATCCATGTGCAGAAGTGTTACCCTCAAATTATCAATTTTGAGTACTTTCTTAATAGGTGACAAAATTTGAGGGATGAACATCCACATAAAGAGGGGAATGTTATTAAAAATTATCTATCAAGGGATAGGCAAAGCCAAAACCTCTTCATAAATGGCCTCTTGTGACCATTTTAGGGCTTTGAATGTGCATCGTCTAATATTCCATAATTGTTTTGTTGTAACAGTTTCTTGCATTTTAAGGTTTTCAAAAACAAAACAAAAAACCCCTTTTGGGTCATCCTATAAAAGCATACCCGAATACCAATTTTTTTACCCCAAATATTTAAAATCCACTCATCTAAAAAATTTCTAGCCGAAAGTTTGTTACAATCCACAACTGCCAAGAAAATGGCAATATTTTTTAACCTAGTTTGTAATTTCTTTGGAGCAATTATCATATCAAGATCAAGGGAAATAGATAAAGATTTAGGACTACCAAGAGGCTAGTTACCTTGTACTTGGTGTTGTACACCATTGCATAAATTGATTTATTATATTATTGTAATTAAATAATTATTTAGTTGTGATACACCTTGGTGGTGTTGTTAATCGCACTAGGTAATTATTTGGGGACCCACTTGATGTTGTAATGTAACATTGTATTATTATTTAATGTGTGGGACATGTGTGATAATAATTTAATATTGGGGAAATATTAAATAATGTGATGTCTTAGTACAAAATATTAAATAAGGGCTTAGTGGTTTTGTATTCACATGGTTTAACCTAAACCACTAGTTGTATTTGTGTGAGCTTGTGTCTATAAAAGAACACATGTGTAGTGGTTAGGTTGGATGAGTGGTTTGACTGTCATTATTGAGTCTTCTTGTGGAGTGGATTTGTGAAGCATGGCATGGGATGTGTGGATTCATGCCTAGACACATGTGAATGCATTAGAGGACTTGATACTTTAGAAGTGTTCATTGTAACTCTTGTATTTGCTTCATGGATGATTAATATGATGGAGTATGGATGCTTTTGGAGGCTAGGTTTTTCCCTCTCGAGGGTTTTCCTAGGGTATATCTTGTGTCATTTTTGATGGGTATGTTGTTTATTCTCTTGCATGTGGATTCTGAGCACTTATTTGCATTGTTATCTCCTTTGGGTTATGTGGAAATTGTCGTACAATGGGTGCAAGTTTCCGTACAAGTGGTATTAGAGCTTTCATGGTTGAAGATTTTTTATTATAAACCTAGCTTGAGAAAATGTTGGTTAAGTTTGAATCTATGCAATGCATAAGAGAATGAAAGACAAGGCAAGATATGAGGGTTTTGCAAGTTGTTTATTATAAATCTAAGGGTTTTGGTTTTGTTGTTATGATGGGTTGTTTGCAGATTTGGGGTGTGAAAAAATTAGGGTTTCTTGGTTGTGCATTCAAATGGGGGTTTTGTGGGGAAATTTTACAAATGACCTCCTAGGACAAAATGGACCTCATGGTTAGATTTAGGTTGGCTGAGAGACGAATTTTGATATATAATTTGCCCTATTTTGGTTACTAGAAAAAATACAATTTTTTTTGTAAAATGCCCTGTTTTGTAGTTGTGCGACTGCCAAGTTTATTCAGAAAATTAAAAAAATCCTGTCAATATTTTAAAAAATATGCAAATTAATTTATTTTTAAATCAAATATAAATATATTAGAATTTATAAGTCTGAATAGATTTTTTTTTTTAAATAAATAAAATAAAGTTTAAAGTGGAGGGGCGGACCCCCTCACTTGACTGATAGCCCAACCGTAGCCTACTATTGTGGGGTGGTCGGCTCTGCCGGCGGGTACCACCGCTGACGGCTTAGCCACCGGGTGGTCCCCATCTAGCAAGGTCTGGCTGGGCCGGCCGAAGATAAGTCGTAAGGCTTTTTAAAATAAACATTTTTATTATATTTTGCCATCTTTATTGACCGCCCAGTGAATAAATTCAATGGAGCCTGATAAAGTTTTACATATGAAATAAATTTAAATGGAATGTATAATATTTCAGGTCGTGTGGCTTGTATGGGTGGATCCTCGGGTGGCTCTGCCACCATCGATGGACCACCGTCCCACCACCCAGTGCTTAAAAAAAATTGCTTCGTACTCTAACTAGGCAACTTTCTCCCAGGTGGTCCTTTTTTGCTCTTCTTGGACTCGTTGGAAAGGTGACTCAGAACTATGTGCTCTAGTGCAAGATATTTTTCTAGATTTTGTATTTTTGACAATTTTTTGCTTGGTGTAATTCAGGTGTTCTATTTAAGCTTTGAGAGGTGATATTGGGTGCATATGGAGTCATATTTTGGACTTCGAATAGTCAACGGAAAGCTTGTTCAGAGCACTACATAGTGGATCAAGTTTGGAGCTATTTTGACATGATCTATTTGTTGATATTCTATCTTGAGCTATTTATGGGTTTCTTTGACTATGGTGATACTACGAGCTTATGAATTATTGAATCTAGGAGATTTGATGTTGGATTCATTGTATGATTAGTTGTACATCTAGTATTAATCTCATTTTGACATGGTTATCAGTATTGATTGGATTTGTATGCTTCATTATTGTATCTATAACTTGTGTAGCATTGTAGGCAGTCTATACTTACTTGTTGCATCTATGACTTGGAGATGGGTTGTCTATGCCCATAGATATTTCAATGTTTATGCATTTTCAATTTTGGTGGATTGGATTAGTCACTTGGTTTGATGGTTTTGATGTCATGTTGAGGAGGTGAGATGGTATTACCAAGTACAATCATGATATGAGACCTACATAGTTGACTATGATATGAAAATATGTGGACACAGTTGGGTTGAGTTGTTGGTGTATTTGGTGGTGATATTGGTACAATGGATGTTTCTTGTGCTTTAGAGACTTTGGAATGTCATGGTGGTTTACGTAGGTGCATTTTTGGTGGTGTTGGATTGGATCTTGATTCAATTTGTGGCAGTGGATCTTTTTGGTATGAGGATCATGGTCTACTTTGCTTTATTATTGAGGAGCTCATGTTGCGTTTGAGTTCTTTGGTTGATCTTCATTAGGAGATTTTTATCACGATGTCATGATAGCTTGTACACTCATGGTTATAAACTTTCAGTGGGATCTTTTGACAGTGATGGTATGGTGGTTATGGAAACATTTATAATGGTTTGTTGGCGGTTGTATGTATCTTCTTGGTTTGGAGATCTTGGTTTCATTTGTATGTTATTGATATTGTAGTTGAGTGTGTGCAGACCTGGATGATCTTCATGGAGAGGATGGTTTTCATGATTCCATGTGTAGCTCATACCATGATTCAGTGGGTTGTTGGTAGTGATGTGGATGCATCATTGGTATGGTTATCTTCATGTATTGGGGATATGTATTCTTTGTTTAAAGTGTTTCATCTTATGTCATGGTTTAATCTTGATACCATTTTAGAGTTTTGGCATGGCACTTATTCTCTTGATACCGGGATGTTTATATCTATGTTATGATGCATGCGATATCCTAGGAGGAGATGGTTAGATCATGGATGTCATGTTTATATTCTTGATTCATGATTCGAGCTTTGACATTGATCGTGTGTGGTTCTCTTTGTATTGGGTATATTGATCATTTGCTTGATTACTTCATGATGGTGTTATGTTACATTTGGAGTTTGTCACGGATTGATTGGTTATAGGTTCTCATGGATACTTCAAGACTTAGCTGATGGTTTTAGTTCTCTTGTGATTAGAGACATTTGCTTGAGACAATTACTCTTTGGAGGTTTCAACAGGAAGACCAAGAAGCTTTCACTTGGTATGGACATGAGTTCATGATGGATTGATAGAGGAGATTGGTCTTGGAGTGAGTCATGATGGCTTGGTTAACTTGGAGGAGAATTCTCATTCCCCACTCTTGGTCTACTCGATAGGTTATTATTTGAGAGGTATTTTCCCATTATATCTTTCAGATGTGTTGTGTTTTGTGCTTTGATTCTCATGGGATTGAGTTGATTAATGGTGGTTGATTATGGATATTCATTTGATGATGTGTTAGCATGAGTTTATATGCTTTATCTTTCATAGATATGGATCTAGAGCTATGGATAGTTAGTTCTAGAGGATTCATTTTGAGGGATGTTATGGCATGGTTATCTCCTTGTGCATTTAAGTTTTTGATATCATTCTTTGATGAGAATTATTGCGAGATGGTTTATGGGCTGATTTCCAATTATGGGGATGGTTACTTTGAGTTTGAACTTCTTGATTAGAAAGGCTTACATCCATGTTGGCATTGTTACATTGATTTATATGGTGTACTTGATCTATGAGATTAGGTGTTGTGGATATTGTTGAGGCTTTTCACTTGGGGTTGTTTAGGAGATCTACTTGACACAAAAATACACTTTTGAGGTGTTGGTAGGAGGAAATTATGGTTTACAGATTTCTCTCTTCATGGTTTCTCCTTGGATGTTCATGGTTTGTGGAGGATGGTGGCAAAATGTTGTGAGAGATTATGTAACTCTTTGAGTTGTATGTGTGGATCATTATTATTGTTCTTGGTACTTCATGCTTTAATTTGCTTATCACACCTTGATGTATATTGTTTATTGGTAGACTTTATATGCTTTGACATTACCTATGCAGTGGGAGTTCTTGGATATGTATGTTCTTCATTGACAGGTTTTATACAGGGAGGTTGTGGTTGCAATTTATAGGTTGCATACATTCTTGGTATGGGTTTACTTGTGTATTGATACCTTGGAGGTATGGATGGTTGGATGTATTAGCAAGTGTTGTGGATGCTATTTCTGATCAGGTGGGTTTTTCAGTTGACAACAACTTGGTTAAAGCCTTTGTTATCACTTGGATTTGATGCTTGTGCTCATGTATTAGTGCATCTTCACCTTGGATTATTCATTTTCTTTCATAGGTGGCATGTTGGAGGATGAGAGGAGTTTTTCTTGAGATGGTGGTTAATTTGTTCTTATTATAGGTATCTTGATGGAGCATGAGAGCATGTTGGTGATTCATGTGGTTTCGTGTATGGCTATGATGATGTATTTCATGTATTGATCCCTTATGCAATGTATACAACAAGTGGGAGAATGTTAGGATATGGTGTTGTACACAATTGCATAAATTGATTTATTATATTATTGTAATTAAATAATTATTTAGTTGTGATACACCTTGGTGGTGGTGTTAATCATACCAGGTAATTATTTGGGGACCCACTTGATGTTGTATTATAACATTGTATTATTATTTAATGTGTGGGAGACATGTGATAATAATTTAATATTGGGGAAATATTAAATAATGTGATGTCTTGGTACCCAATATTAAGCAAGGGGTTAGTGGTTTTGTATTCACATAGTTTTGTGGTACATGGTTTAACCTAAACCACTAGTTGTATTTGTGTGAACTTGTGTCTATAAAATCAAACACATGTGTAGTCATTTAGGTTGGCTGAGTAGTTTAACTATCATTATTAACTCTTCTTGTGGAGTGAATTTGTGAAGCATGACGATGAGCCCAGCTTTTGGCATATTTTAGACTATGCTTTTAGACATTTCTATATCTTTTATTATGTTGAGAAGACATTTAGTAGTAATTATGGGAGTAGTACATAGAATTTATGCTTAATATAACAAGTTTATTATGATAATTCTTTCCATGGTTATTGCTTAAATATTTTATTAGTTTGATAGAAGATGTGTGCCTTATGACTTTTTGTGATGACATGCCTTTCCTGCAGCCACTATTGTTAACCTCCCTGCAGCCATATCTGAAATATTGTCTGTTCCAAACTAATACCTAATGAATGAATGAATGGAATTATGGATCGTCTTAATGAGTTAAATGTGTTGAGCTGATCCTTTGCCACAAAAGTAGCTGTTAGTTATTTCTAGGTACCAAGTCTCCAGGAGAAGATTTAGCTCCAACTAGATTGTTGAAAGATTGATTCAAGGAGGACCGATTCAACAACAAAGAATAAGGGAAACAACTTCAAGTCATCCACCATGCAAGGGAAGTGTTCCAGGAATCCAATAGAGGCGTCTTGATGGCACACAAATCTAGGATAGTGGTGCTTTAAATCTTCAAACTGATTTGACTCAGTCCTTCCTTTTTGTATCCACTTCTTCATTAGGTTAATCACGATGTAAGAAAGTGGTGCAGGAGCACCCATAGGTTGTCTAGGAAAACTAAGCGATCTATTTTAGTTCAGTGATCTTTAGTGGAATTTTTGGTTGTGATTAGATGAAGGTCATGTTGACCACAGAGTAGGTATAATAGGTTTTTAGATCAATAGGAGGCTTAGGACTTTTGCAAGGTGCAAATAGGGCTAAGAATTTGTATTGCAACTGTGCAACATTTGAAATGTTGCTCAACAACATTGACAATTGGAGCTACAAACGAACAAGAAGAGCCCAAGGGAGAAGATAATTGTTTGGTGACCCTATTTATGGGATGCCTCGACATTGGAGTAAGGTTGGATGCCTATTATACATTTTAAGTTTTGAATTCAAGGAAAGCATATGTGATTGTGTGTGAAATTTCTAGTTTTTGGATTGCAGTGATACTTTAATGGATTACTTTTGGCACTGTAATTTGTGCATGATGTAGAGTAGTTGTTCTTTGAATTTTTTGTGGTATTAGATAGTTTTTTTGTTTAGCTTTAAGCACTTCTTGTAAATATTTTGTGTTCTACACTGTTGCTAGTCTGAACCAGACAGTTTGTAAAGAATGGAGTGTTAGTTCATTTTCCCATCGTACAAATTGTACGACCCTTTGGGATTAGTGACTAGACTCCATGGATGTACATTTAGTGGGAGTTGGGGCCTTTGAAAGCACAAGAGCTATTGTTGGAGTCTTGTCCTAGGCGAGCCAAAGAAGAGCCCAATTAGGAAAGACCATAGTGCAGAGCACTTAATTTGCAGAGGTGTTAACTTAGAGACAAATTTCCTTTTGGAGAAGGAAGATATGAGTCTTACCAAGATATGGTAAATAGGAAGAGAATCTACCAATCTATTTGTGAGGGGAGAACTTAGGAAGTTGTAGAGGAGCCAGGAAGGGCCTAAAAAGCCTTAATTTTGCTCATTTTCAATTAGGGCGTTGTACGACCAATTGTGGCCCAAGACCCCAAAAATCCTTGAGGGGTGGGCATACTAACTAGGAATCCCAAGAAAATATTGGGGTTTTCTTTGGAGAGACTTTGGGAAAAACCCTGAATTCTCCGAGAAGGAGACCTAATAGGGCTAGTAGCCTTCTAGGCCTAATGAAGGAGTTTGGTGAAAGCGACTTGCAGAAGAAGTTAGGTGGATCCCTAATGCCCCTAGTAGGATGGATTGAAGATTTTGGAAGCACCTCCATGCCTCTGTAAAACCGTTTCAGGTAATTGGAGGTTAGTAGCCTTTAAGGTAGTTTAAGGGCTAATGGCTAGTGCTACGAGATTGCACTAAGTTTTGACTTGGGAGAAGGAACTTTGTTGATAGTTGGGTTGGCAAGGAGAACTAGGGGATGCTAAGAAGGAAGAGATCCTATAGGTCACAAGTGGTGGAGAAAGACACCCTATAGGTCTTCTGAGAAAGACTTAGAGCATGAATCAGTGAGTGATTCATCCAACCTCCCTATCATAAGGACTTCCCATTTTATGAGGGAAAGGTTAGTTAGTCATTAGGTTTAGTTTTGAATAAATAGTCCATTCTCTTTCAGACAAAGGGTTGGAAGATTGTTATTGTAAAAGCTTTAGTTTTTCAGAAATACAATTACGAGATTGTGAGCCATGTACTTGTTTGTTTCAACTCAATAAAAACATCCATGGAATTTACAGAATAATATGTTGTGTATCTTTGACACTACCTAAGGGGGCACACTTAGGGAGTTTTCTATCTTTCCTTTTCTGCAATTAGAATAGCCGCACTTCCTTTCATAGAACTTCAGTGTGACTATTCCTGTAGCTGACAGAATGACAGAGCTGTCAACTGTTCATGTAGCCACTAGGGACAGAGTAGTTCTTATCTTTAGAATTGAATTTAGTTTCCATTCTAAGCAGATTTAGTCAAGCTAGGATTTGTTTGCAGCAATTCCAATTCTAGCATAATGTTTTCAGTAGATAATACATGTCTGAAATAGGTGATTAGTGCATATACTTTGTAGACCCATTTCAAGTCTTACATCCCTAGGTTGACAATCAAATGATGTCCTTTAGTAGATTATGACTGCTAGTTATGATGTCTAATCCCTGAATAGAGGAATTTGTGTTCCTAGTTATCAACCTGATTAAAGGATACTACATTTTTGGCGTCATTGCTGGGGATGGTGCCAAACTAAAAATATGTTGCACACATGCTAGTAGAGAGTTTGAAGTTTCATTCCTAGCATTTAGATTAGAATTCAACATTCCAGCATTTTCCATAGTTTACACTTACTTTTTGTTGTATGCTTAGAAGAAGAGACCAATTTGGAAGATTCCTTCCTGGAAGATTAGATATCCAAGAAATTGACCCAAATTTTTTCCAAGAAGAACCATATTTGGATGCTGGCCAGGACTTAGTTACCTCATCTTATTCCTCAAAGTTAAGTTTTAACTTGTTTGATGAGCCTGACGACCTCGATCCACTCGCCGAGCAATTGAATAATCTACACACTTCCAATAACCAGGACCCACATAATAACCCACTTGCCCTTGTAGTTTATCAGCCGGAAGCTAACCCAGGAACACCACCAAGGATGGCAAGACCTATTTTTCCATTTCCAATTCTTGACCTACATGACAATAATAATCTCAAGAATATCCCTGCCTCATTACTACCAAAGTTCTATGGACTTATTACACAAGACCCTCATACCTTCTTGTTCGAGTTTGAAATCCTTTGTAGAAGTTATGACTACACCACTAGTGCACACAAGCTAAAGTTGTTTCCCTCTACCCTTAAGGAGTTAGCCTTGAGGTGGTTCATGGGATTAGGAGGCAATGTAGCGACCACTTGGGATGAAATGAAAACTTTGTTCTTGGGAAATTATAAAAAATATTGTAGGGGGGATGATATGAGAGGAGATGACATCTTCAAGATGTCACAGAAGGAGGATGAAACCTTGGAAGATTATGTTTCCCAATTTTTGTTCAGTGTGCATAAAAACACTCAGTATCAGTTGAATGAGGAGTCTAAGAAAATTCTCTTCCTAAGAGGAGTTAATGATACTTGCATGGAGGCACTAGACCTCATGGCTGGAGGAGATATCACCCAAAGCAATTGGGATGATATCAAGAAGATCTGTCTCAACTACTTTAGAGCAACTGTGGAGAAAGGCAAAGGGTTTAGACCCTCTGTTTCAAAAGGAAATGGCTCAGGAGTGTCAAAGGGGGAGATTTCTAATCTCTTGTTATATTTTAAGCAAGATATCATCAATGATGTTTCTACACAACTGGACACTATGCAAGCTAGAAGGAAGAAAGATGAAGCAGAGGCAATGCTAGCTGAATATTGCCCTCACTGCAGACAAAGGAAGAAGGATTGCAGATGCAAGTCGATGGCTAATTGGGAGGTGCAGCATCTTCCCACTGAGTTCAAAAAAATAGAAGATGAAGAAGTGTTCTTTGTTGTTCAACACAGGCCTTGGGCCCCAAGACAAGGTATGCCTCAGGACCCTTTGCAAAAATTTAGTTCATATAATAATCAGTGGCAGAACCGGTACCCTCCAAATTATGGCCAATATTCACAACCTCAATGGAATAATCCTTGGCCAAATGTTGAGCAAAATCGGTGGCAACCCCCATAAGGAAATTGGTAGTCACCACAGCAAAATCAGTGGTAGCCCCCACAAGGGAATTGTCAGCAGTCTAACCAGTGGAGGGGAGGCCAGCAATGGTCAAATCAATCCACTGGTTTCCTGCAACAACCCCAACAACAGTCAATCATGCCACCTCCTGCAGCTACTACAAGCCAAAATCCTAAGCCAACCCTGTTACCTGCTCAAGCAACACCTAATCCAAATAATCAGCCTCAACAATAGCAATAAGTTTATTTCACTGACCCCAATCAACAACCTTCTTATGCTCTCAACTTGAATAATATCAACTTACAGTCAGGAACAATGTTTCCTACACCTTCTCCTCCCATAATCGCATAATTGCCATCTGAGGAGAATGAGCAAGAGGATAGTCATGACCAAGTTCAATCCAATGAACCCATGCAAAATCCATCAATGCCTAAAGTGTCCAATAAGCTCTCGCCTCCTTTTCCACAAAGGTTGGAAGGTGAAGTTGTTCAAAAGCAAGAAGAGCCTACCTTGACATTCTTGACCAGCTAAAGCACATATGTGTAAAAATTCCTTTGTTCCAAGCAATTAAGGAAGTACCTATCTATAGCAAGGCTATTAAAGAAGCATGTTTAAAGTAGTCAGGTAGGAAAAATAAAGACCCTCAAATAGTTCATGTCTTAGGTCAACTCTCTGATTTGATGCTAGGAAAGCTTACCATCCCAAAATATTCAGATCCTGGCAACCCTGTTGTGGAAATCATTATTAATGGGGTTCAAATTAAAAATTCTTTAGTAGATCTTGGAGCAGCTATCAATGTTATGACAAAGGACCTTGTACTAAAGCTAAGTATTTCAGACCTAAGTACTTCACCTACAGTTTTCCAGCTCGCAGATAGTTCAATTGTCAAACCTGATGGAGTAGTTGAAGACCTACTAGTCACCCTAGATTCATGGGAATATCCTGCTGATTTTATGATTTTATCTCCAAAAGTATCACCAGGAGGATATCCTGTAATTCTAGGAAGGCCTTGGTTAGCCACCACAAATGCTTATATAGGATATAGTTCTGGTAACATGACAATTTTTGATGGGTATAGCACCAAAAATCTCACCCTTTATGCTCTAGCCCAACCTCAACTTGAGTTGGGATAGGTAGTTTGGCCAGATTTGGGAGAAGATGTGGAAGAGATGAATTTAGTGGCAAACCTGATGATGATTAGCAAAGAACCTTTTATTGAGAAACAGGAAGATGAAGAAATATTGTCTAATATCCTTTAGAACAACTATGGTATTGAGTACCCCCTCTGTGAAAAAGTTCCATGTTCATTGCAAACAATTCTACCCCCACCTACTTCAGCTCATTCTCCTACATAAACTGATTGCTTGCACACCTTATTACCCCATGAAGTGGAAATTATTTTTATGTCCGAAGTATCTATGCTTGAATTGACTTCCCAAGTGGAAGTAGCTGCAGGAAAAACCTTGAATATCAATAATCAACTTACTAGTGAGCAGCAAGAGTCAATTGTCCAAATGCTTACTACCCATAAACCAACTTTTGCTTGGGATTACAGTGACATGAAAGGACTTGATCCAAAGCTATGTACACACCGAATTTTCATCAATAGAGAGTTCAAACCTGTTAGACAGCCCTAGAGGAGAATTAATCCAGCCCTAAGAGAAATTGTTAAGGAGGAATTGCAAAAAATGTTGAATGTTGGCTTTATATACCCAATCTCAAATAGTTAGTGGGTTTCTCCACTGGTTATCGTCCCTAAGAAAGGAGGAAAATGGAGAGTGTGTGTGGATTACAGGGAGCTCAACTCGGCAACTAAGAAATATTATTTTCCTTTGCCTTTTATTGATCAACTCTTGGATAACTTATCTGGGAAAAAGTATTTCTCCTTCCTTGATGGTTTCAGTGGATATAATCAAATAAAGATTGCTCCAGAGGACCAAGAAAAGACTACTTTCAAATGCCCCTGGGGAACATTTGCCTATTCAGTCTTGCCTTTCGGTCTTTGTAATGCACCTACAACTTTTCAAAGAGCTGTGATTAGTATTTTCTCAGATATTTCATTTGATTGTATGGAAATATACATGAATGACTTTACTATTTATGGTGCAACATTTGAGGAAGCCCAAGACAATTTGAAAAAGGTACTTCAGAGGTGTGAAGATCATAATTTGTCACTCAATAGTCAAAAGTGCTTCATGATGATGCAAAAAGGAATAGTGTTTGGCCACTATATTTCTGTTGCAGGAATACGGGTAGATCCCTCTAAAATTGAAGTCATCTCTAGTCTACCCTTCCCTACCAAGAAAAATGAACTCAGAAGATTTCTAGGACATGCCTGCTACTATAGAATATTTATTAAATATTTCAGTCAAACATCAGGGCCCCTATACAGTTTTCTAAAGAAACATGCAAAGTTTTCCTGAACAACAGAATGTGAAAAAACATTCCTTGATCTAAAGATTGCCCTTACTCAAGCACCTGTCTTGAAAGGACCTTATTGGTCACTTCCATTCCATATTCATACAGATGCATCAGATTATACTATTGGTGTTATTCTGGGACAAAAGGTTGGTTCAACTAAGCATGCACTCTATTATATTAGCAAGAACTTGCAAGGAGCTGAACTAAACTACACTGTTACAGAAAAAGAAATGTTAGCAATCATCTATGCCCTCAACAAGTTCAGGCATTATATCACAAGCTATCAAAAATTTGTCCATACTGATCATGTAGCAATCAGGTATCTTATGAACAAAAGCTCAATTACAGGGAGACTAGCTAGGTGGTTGTTGTTGATGCAATAATTTGATATTACAATTGTGGACAAACCAGGTAAAGCCAATGTGGTTGCTGATTTTCTATCTCGAATTCAAAGGCAAGATGATTTTGCACTCATAGAGGATTCCTTCCGTGATGAATATTTGTTTTCCATCAAAGTCATTCATCCATGGTATGCAAATATAGCAAATTATCTGGCTGCAGGAAGAACCCCTCCTCACCTCTCACCTAAGGAAAAGAGATTGTTAGTAGAGAAAAAGACTTAACTTCTCTTGGATTACAAATTACATGTTTTATACAGGACCTGATCAAGTAATGAGGAGATGTGTGAGAGAGTAAGACACTCATGACATACTGCATGCAATCCATGATGAGATTTGTGGTGGACATTTTGCTGCTAAGAGAATAGCCATGAAAATATTAAATACTGGATATTATTGGCAAACATTAATAGAGATGCAAGCAAGTATACCAGGAGGTGTGATAGATGCAAGCAAGTATACAAGTTATTATTACACCTTTTGATAAATGGGGATTGGACTTTGTAGGCCCAATCGATCCACCTTCAAATGGTAATTCTTACATTCTTGTATGCAAAGATTATGTAACAAAATGGGTAGAGGGTAGACTTATGAAGCATGCTAGAGACAATAAAGTAGCAGAGTTCCTCTATGAAGAAATCTTTACTGGATTTAGTGTTCCTAGAGAAATAGTGATAGACCAAGGAGCACAATTTACTTCTACTCTTATTACAGCCTTAGTAAATGAATACAACATAAGGCATAGGAAGTCAACTCCTTATATTCCATAGGCTAATGGTTAGGTAGAAATTACTAACTTGGATATAGAGGCCATTCTGACAAAAATTGTGGATCTGCATAGAAAGGATTGGGCTGCAAGGTTACCAAAGGCTATATGGGCTTATAGAACTACATGGAAGGCTACAACAGGTTTTACACCTTTTAAAATGGTATATGGTAAGAAAGTTGTGATGCCAATAAAGTCTGAACACAAAACTCTCAGAATAGCTTTGGAATTGAATATGGAGCTAACAACTACACAAAAAGAAAGAATCATGTAGCTCAATGCCCTGGATGAGCTTAGGAAGAGTGCTCTGCAGTATACTGAAATAATACATAATCAAAAAATCAAATGGCATGATAAGTACATGAAGGAGAAGAAATTCAAAGCAAGAGATTGGGCTCTGCTTTATGATTCCAGATACAAGGATAGTCAAGGGAAATTGCAGACCAGATGGTTGGGGCTATACAAAATAATAGAGGTATTTGATAACGGTGTCGTACAATTGAGCACAATTGATGACGTCAGGTTCAAATTATTAGTCAATAGGCATCGATTGAAGCTTTACCAAAATCCCATTGACAAGGAAGAGTTCCTAAAGAAATTTCAACTAGAGTAGGAATCTACTGATTTTGCAATCGAAGGAGTTGAGTCTCGACTCGATTCCCTACGCCATGCATGAAAGTGCATAAAAATGTCATAATGAAGGGGTCATCATTGTGGATCCCCATTCCATTCGCTATCCATATCATCTCTTCTTCTGCCACCTCATCCACCTGTCACACATCACCATATCCACGTTTCTAAAGATCACCTTTTGTAATAAAGAAGATGGAGTCACATCAACTACTTGCAGCATATCATCATAGGTAAGCTCCACTAAAATCTAAGATAGATCAGTTATTTCATTTATTACATTTAATTAGGTATTAAGTAAGGTAAACAAATTTCCTATATTGCTGCAATATCCTTCAGTCTTTTTCGCACGTTTGTGCACTTTTCCCAATTCATAACTCATAGCCACATTGTTACTTTTTGTCACCACAAAGCCTTGTCACATCACGTTTTACTGTCCTTTCGGCTTAAGCTCTGAATTTTTGAACATTTTCAATAAATAAGCAAACCTCCATTACTTCTTGCAATTATGACCAGGCATGTCTTTCGCTCCTTCCTGTCAATCTTTTTATGTCTAAACTTTGAGTTAAAATGTTTGCAATTCTTCTTTCCATTCTCTACATCTTTTGAAAGAAGTTCAAAAGTTTAGGTTGACGGGAGAGCAGAGAAGCTGGTTTGGGTTGCAGGAAGTTAAATTTGAGCAAGAAATTGAAAAGAAAACCAGGCTGAATTTTTGCCTAAAGAGATAAGTTGCAAAGACAAGTGTAAAAATGGGAGGCCAACCCATTAGGCATGAGCCAACAAACCACAATGTCTTGTTGTAGGATGTTCAACATTTGTTGCCATTCAGACAGTATGGGTGGCTCAACTATTTTCTCAAACTGGACAAGTTTGATGAAGACATTGCTGAGGAGTTCACAAGGACATCTCATAATGGAAGGCTAAGGTCAGGGGAGTAAGAATTGATGCCTCAGTGAACAGAATTGCAGAAATAATAGGGTTACCCCAATCTGGTGAACTATTTCCTCGAGCAAGGGACGCATAGAGTGTTAGGGAATAGTTTACTCGACCTGGTGATCCTTCTCTACATGTGGATAAACAAGGAACCCAACGTATGAGTTTGCCATAGGACTGGATTCCACGGGCAGGTTATATAATCAAATACCTAACATGTGAAGGTCAATTTTTTGTTTTGCATTCTCATCATTTTAAGCTATTATCTCATTTGTGTCATGGGTTATTAATGAACATACCAGACTTCTTGTATAATTTTCTCTCCAATAGTGTTGTCGAATTTAAAAAGGGAAGAATTAATTCTGTCTCCCACCATTGCCTCATCAAATTGCTTGTTGAAAATCCATTAGGGATGTGTCACCAATGACCTGGGAGGAATTTTTTGTTAGTTTTAATCCAAGGGTTCACAATGTCGGACCCAAGGGTCAACCTCTCACCTTTAAACAATGAACCTTTTAGTCACAGGATGAGGCCTCCGCTGCCGCATCTCCTATTCCTGAAGCATCTGACTCACAAGACGAGGTCCCTCTTTCTAAAAGATTTCCCAAAGGGCCAATGCAAACCCCTATTTTTAACCCGGGGACTTCCTCTAAAAATAAAAAGGGAAAGTCACCAATGGTAACCCCCCAACAAAAGACACCTTCACCTGCTCCTAAATCTGTTAAGAGGAAGAAAACAGGAGAATCTCCTAATCTTGCAGCTATGAACCTAAAGAAACATAAGGCAGTTCCCACTCGCTTACGGAGAAGGTCCAGGATTCAGAACCAGACAACTCAACATTCACTCAATATCTTTCAGTCTTCACCATCACCCTAAGACCCTTCTAGTCTTGCACTTGGGGAAGAGGAACCATTTGTTGGTGAGACTAGGCATATTTCGGAAGGGGTTGGCCTTGATGAGCTGGCGGCTATGGCAGAACGGCTCCAGGAAGAGGTAGTGTATATTGGGGAGGAAGGGAAATCAGTTACAAATCAATCAAAAGAAAGAAGTGAAGATAATGAAGGGATAGATGAATCATCGGCTGCTACAGGAAATACACCGGAACATCATATGCCTCAGGAACAACAAGAGAACTGGCAGCCAGATGATGAAATGGAACAGGAAATTCTTGGGCAATTGTCTGCCAAAGACAAAGTTGAGACACCAGAGCATGAAAATGTTGAGACCTGAAGAAATTCAAAGGCCACCTGCAACGACTTATAACCATAGGCCTCCTCTCCATGTTACAAATTTTGTTGCAGGAATGTCATGCTATACATAACTTCAAAACCAACAAACTACCTATGAATTGGAAATTGAGAGATTGAGGAGAGTAATCTAGAATAAGGATATAAAAATTGCTAATCTAACAGACACACTCAATCAGGTAGTTCAACTTGTCCCAGAAATTGTGCAATGTAGATCTCCTTCACTTGTTTATGTAATGTACTTAAAAGAGTTATATTTGAACTTTCAATTAATAAGGATTTTGCAAGGTCAAAATCCTTCCTTGAATACTCCAAAGGAATTTTTTGAATACAAGGACTCACCGCAACATGTTAGACAACTTTTGTACGAGTTTTATTTACATAGTTTGGTTGTGCCTTGTGGTATTGAATGGAATCCTCTATGCTATGTTGGAGACATACACATTAGTGCAAAGATCTCCTGGATCAAAAATGAAACAAGCAGGGGAGAGCAATTTGATGGTTAGAAACATGATGAGGTTAACATGCCACTGAAAGTGAGGAATGAATCTAAAAAGGGGATGGGTATTTACTTTGACTCGAAGAAGCTGTGGGCAGATGAAAGGGCTCGACCAGTAATTGAACCCTTGAGACAAGAAGTGTTTACCTAGTACTCCAAAATTGTAAATGATGATCTCAATATTGCTACACAACACAACCAAACAAGATGGGAACACTTGCCATTGCAACTAAGAAGGGCAGAACCACATACCCCAAACAACCTGTATACAGCTACTTAGAGAGCAGAGAGGTATATGAGAAACGTAAGAACAAAGAAAGCGAAATGGTTGCCATTATTCATGCAACCACCTATTCTCTTATGGCCATTGTTGGCTACTCAAGGAGAAAATAACACCTACAACAGGAATTTAGAGGATAACAGGTGGCAACGATTGGAGTCTATGCGGGCTCACTTTTGGAGTTTTCAACATGGTGAATGTGGACAGCAATAGAATGTTGATTTAAGAGAGTATGCTCAAAGGAAAAATGCCAGAATTGCTGAAGGGACCAGCAAGTAGTCGGTTGAGGGGAATGATGAGCCCAGTTTTTGGCATATTTTAGACTATGTTTTTAAGAATTTCTATATCTTTTATTATGCTGAGAAGACATTTAGTAGTAATTATGAGAGTAATGCATTAACTTTATGCTTAATATAACATGTTTATTATGATAAGTCTTTCCATGGTCATTGCTTAAATGTTTTATTGGTTTGATAGAAGATGTGTGCCTTGTGACTTTTTGTGATGACATGTCTTTCCTGCAGCCACTACTGTTAACCTCCCTGCAGCCATATCTGAAATATTGTTTGTTCCAAACTAATACCTAATGAATGAATGAGTGGAATGATGGATCATCTTAATGAGTTAAATGTGTTGATTTGATCCTTTGCCGCAAAAGTAGTTGTTAGTTATTTGCATGTACCAAGTCTCCAGGAGAAGATTTAGCTCCAACTAGATTGTTGAAAGACTGATCCAAGGAGGACCGATTCAACAACAAAGAAAAAGGGAAACAACTTCAAGTCATCCACCATGCAAGGGAAGCATTCCAGGAATCCAATAGAGGCATCTTGGTGGCACATAAATCTAGGATAGTTGTGCTTTACATCTTCAAACTTATTTGACTTAGTCCTTCCTTTTTGTATCCACTTCTTCATTAGGTTGATCACGATGTAATAAAGACTTCCCATTTTATGAGGGAAATTTTAGTTAGTCATTAGGTTTAGTTTTGAATAAATAGCCCATTCTCCTTCAGAGAAAGGGCTGGAAGATTGTTATTGTAATAAGCTTTAGTTGTTCAGAAATACAGCTGCGATATTGTGAGCCATGTACTTGTTTGTTTCAACTCGATAAAAACATCCATGGAATTTACAGTCTAATTTGTTGTGTATCTTTGACACTACTTAAGGGGGCCCACTTAGGGAGTTTTCTATCTTTCCATTTATGAAATTATAATAGTTGCACTTCCTTTCATAGAACTTTAGTGTGACTATTCCTGCAGCTGACAAAATTATAGAGCTATGAATTGTTCCTGCAACCACTAGGGATAGAGTATTTCCTGTCTTTAGAACTGAATTTAGTTTTCATTCTAAGCAGATTTAGTCAAGTTAGAATTTGTTTACAACAATTCCAATTCCAGCATAATGTTTTCAGTAGATAATACATGTCTGAAATAGGTGATTAGTGCATATACTTTGCAGACCCATTTCAAGTCTTACGTCCCTAGGTTGATAATCAAATGATTTCCTTTAGTAGAGTATGACTACCAGCTGTGATGCCTAATCCCTGAGTAGAGGAGTTTTTGTTCCTAGTTATCAACCTAATTAAAGGATACTACACATGGCATGGGATGTGTGGATTCATGCTTGGACACATGGGAATGCATTGGAGGACTTGATGCTTCATAAGTGTTCATTATAACTCTTGTATTTGCTTCATGGCTGATTAATATGATGGAGTATGGATGCTTTTGGAGGATGGGTTTTTCCCTCTTGAGGGTTTTCCTAGGGTATATATTGTGTCATCTTTGATGGGTATGTTGTCTATTCTCTTGCATGTGGATTCTAAGCACTTATTTTCATTGTTATCTCTTTTGGGTTATGTGGAAATTTTAATACAGTGGCTGCAAGTTTCCTTATAATTATCCCCCATCAAATCCATCAATACCAAGTGCTCTACTAGGGTTTGTGATGAAATTCACAGAGTTTGGTACCATCATAATATATTTTGCTACCACATCATGAAATGATTTGAAATCCACAGTGTTGTTTGAAGCCCCATTGGGATCATCGGATGGGGGATCACCATCCATTAAGACATCATAAAATTAGTTATACTATCTTCAAAAGACCCCATAAGAGCCGAGGCAAATAGCCAAAATAATAAATGTAAAAAAGAATAGAAACCCCAAAACATACAATTTGAAGCGATAAAGGAGGAAAAATGACAAAAAATGGAGATTGCTTACATGAGGGAAGGAAAAAATCCCCCTCCACCGTAGCTAATTAAATCTTTCCAGCTGACATCTCTCAATCTTCGAGCCTTCTTGGATGTCGAACCCTCATCACACCGCCTTCACTTGAGATCATCCCTATTGAATCAATTATTTTTAAATGATCTAAGGTTTTGTAACCTTGACATTGTTCTAGTCTTTTCTATAAAAGTTTAAGAAATTGGAATAGTTTTGTTTGGCTCTAATGACTGAGGTAGAGTAGAGGTGACTATAAAAACACATATATTCATATGCCTTATTATAATTCAGCCATCCTATGAGGATTGTTCGTTTGGTGGAGATAAGCTTCAAATGAAACTAGTTCCTTGCGAAGAGTCTAAAGGTGACATCACCCTCTAGTACATATGCTATGAATTTGGTATTACACCTTTTTTAGAATTCCTATATGGTTATGACAAAAACCACTCCATCCAATTTGTTAGTGCAAGGAACAACTGTTAAGTGTAGATGGGATGCATAAGCTTTGAGGTGGGAAAAGAGATAATCTCACAGGCCATGGGGATGGCATACAAAGGATAAAACTAAAGAGGTAGAGTGAAGTCCTATATAACAAAAATATGGCTCTATTTTATAGGGAAGACCATGCTTCAATGATTGCATGGAGGGTTTGACAGAGCGAAACTTCCATCTCCATGGGAATATGTAATGTTAGTTTTATGATAGAATCTTACAAAATATTCCATGATGGAGTCATTTGTCATAGTTTTCAACTACTAGTTGAAATTATTTAACCACTAGTTGGGAGAGTTGTTGGCAAGAGTTTGGCAACAATCGACTACAAAAATTTGGTGAAGGGTGATCAACAACACTAGACAAAGTTGTCACTAACGATCAAAGTGTTGGCTTGTGGGGAGTGTGTGGCTAATGGGGGCCATGTGGAACCCGTCATGCAGTCCACATAGTATTGAGCTTACGACATGGTATAAACCTTGCACAAAACACCTCTTTCATTATTTAAACCTAAAAAAATAATTAATAAAAAAACTAGAATACGAGAGAATTAATGGTAGCAAGGGTTGTACATATTTTCATATGGAGGTCCTTACTACTATTTTCAATTTATCCAATTTTGACGAATCAATGGGCGATCCTTAGGTTTTTGGTCATTGTGGACTCAATTATGATGCTTGTTTCACTCCAAGATGAACCAGTTTTTCTCTTGATATTGGATCTCTCAAAATTTGGAAAGAAAGTCATGGCTCTAGTGCTCTTATACTATGTTAGAGTTGATAGTGAGCCTCACAGATCCTAGAAATCACCTGTAACCACACCACATATCAACAAGGGAGATCAAATCAACTAGTTTAGTATGCAACCATGAGAGAGTGATGATCTAGAAAAGAAACTATATGTGTATTGAATTAATTTGAACTATAATGTAATTGATCAGAATGTATAGTAATAAATGCTTGTAAAAGCAAAAAGAAAACCATAGGGGTTTGATTATATTGAGACAAGGGTCGTTATCTAATGTAATGAGACACTATGATCTAAATATAGCTCAATCTAATAATAAAATATAATTCATAAGTAAATAGGTCAAGTAATTAAAGTAAAAGGGACCTAATAATTAATAATTATCATGTGATTATATATTTACTCCAACACTTTTATCATTACCACTTTTCTCTCTTGAACCACTTTCAACACCAAAACCTTATTAATTTCCCCTTCTACATGCTTACCTCTTTTGAATCCTTTGTAAAAGAGGAAAAAGATTTATTTGCAAAAATATCTTGATAAGGCCCCTGCCCTACTCCATCAAGGGCTTCGTTTCCATTTGTATAAATTCAACCTTGATTTATGCCTTCTAAAACTCATTAGGGCCCACCTTATTAAAATTTTCCACACCTATGAGTCCTAGCAAGAAAGTCGCTTCTCCTACTATGGAGTTTGTGAAAATAAAAATTAAGGGCCATGTTGTGACGTCCTCCCACTCAAAAGGAAAATCTAAAAAGAATGCCCCCTCATTAGATGTCACCTTAGAGTCTTCCTCAGATGTTACTACTAAACCTAACTCTTTTATGTGTTTGTTGAAAAAAATTGTCCAAAGAACCCTTATTCCTCCTCTCAGAAGGATGTTGTTGTGGGTTTGTGCAACCTTAAAAATAACTGCCCTAAGGACTCATATTTCTAAGTCTCTTAATAAGCGGATCAAGAATGCATGAAATCTCAAAAATATCAAAGCAAAGAAGAACAAAAAATCTTTTTCCAGTTCATTGTGGAGGAGGATACTTCGGTTGGGAAGGAAGAATTTATCACCAAGGTGAATGTTGAAGCCAAGGAGGAGGAAGACAAGATGAATATGGTTATGGACACAGAGGATGAGGCGGGGGGTTTGGGTTGATCATAAGAATGTCTAGTAAAAAATTTGGTTGCTTGATACCTAACCTTGATATTGGGGAGATCTCCCATGAGTCTATGGAAAGTGAGGAGAAAGAAAATGAAGAAAATGAGGAAAAAGATAATGAAGGCCCTGATTTTAAATATGAGAGATGAATGCCCCCCTCTTGAATTCAAATGAATCTAACATTACCCCCAATTTTGTAATTCACTAAAAGGATGCACCAAATGTGATCAAACTGTTGCAAAGATGGTTGCTCTAAAGAACAAAGCCGAAGAACTAGAGGGAAAGCTTAAAGTCCTTTCTTAGTTCAACTCCAATTTGATGCATAGGTCAGCTACCATGGTTGTGTCATGTATGATATGGAGCTAAAAATTCATGATAAACATATGGGGGGAAACAATAATACCAACTATGGGGAATTGTACAAGTTCCTTACCAAGGTCTAGGGATAGCTTATTGCTTAGTTATATGTGTTTTTCTCTACTCTATTTTGTTTTTTATTAAAACTCTAAACCTCAATGTTGTTAGTGTGTTGTTAATAGTATTTTTTTGGCCTATTTTGATCTACCCTTAGGACCTTTTGTTTTAAAGGGTTCAAAAACCAATAAGGGGAGGCTAAATTTTTGACTCTAATAAGTTATATAGAGCAAATCATCAAAAAATTATATTCCCAAGGTTAAATGAAAAGGGGTGCTTGAAAAAGGAATGACCAAAATTCCAATGGATTAATGAAACTACATAATATCATTGAGACCACTTACATTAGTATGACATCAGTAGGATCAATTTTATTCAATTAAGGTAATAGGGACAAGGCAAATATTAAATTTCTATAAAGGACTTATTGAGAAAAGGCATAATGTCAAACTTTCAAGGAAAGCATGTCTGGGATGAAAATTTTGATAGGGGTATGAAGGGATGAAGGAATTTAACACTCAAGAACACTGAAAAACCATACTCGGGAAAATTTTGTCAAGGAATTCAATAGGATTTCAATTATTCAATGTTATTGGAAACTAACAGGGAGGTAAGAGGAACCTTGAAACTTTGAAATATCAAAAAAATCAACACCTAAGAAATTTTCACAAGGTTACAAGTGGGTTGTCAAGCTTGGTTGGGAGATCATACATATATAAACTTCTCCATATGATAAATATACAAACCACAAGGGAGAACACTAGTAACAACCCAAACTTATCCTTTTCATGGATCTTTATATCATTTAACACAAAAAAGACCCATTTAGGATACCTCAAATAAATTATAAAAATGGGGAAAATATTAGTAAAAAACACATGAGGGAAGGGAATAAAGTAAAATCTGACATTATGAATTTTCGTCCCAACAAAACTTGTAAAATTTTCATAGATTCTTATTTTTTTTGTTTTACTCCAATATTTGATCAAATGAACAATTGATGCAACAACAAGATTAGAGTAATGAAGAATCTCCTTATGTGTGTCAAAGTCCTCAAAAAATCATATCTTAGATTTCTTCATGGAGTACCTTTTAGTTTTTGGTACACCGTGAATTATATAAGAAAGATAGTAAATACCTTTACTGTATATGTAGTAGTCGCCATGATAAATGTGGTGTTCTAAGCTCCCTATTCTCTTCTTCCCCATTCTTCAACAATTTTTGGTTGATTACATGTCAAAATAAATTATTAGCCACATCTTGAATTTATTTATGATCAATAACATTTAATTTGGGGAAGGATTATTAATGGTGCACCTTAACTTTGGCATGTGCAAACTTTCTTATCCAAGTTTTACTTCTAACACTTGAAATTTTGAAACGGAATATCTATGAAAGTGTTTCCAAGAAGCCACTATTTTCAAGAACCTTATTAGCTTCTCACAAAGGTTTTGAAACTTTCACCATTATTTGGAAGGATTTATTAAGATGAAGCTTTGAATAATTTCTTGTAGAAGTAATTTCATCAGTTTTTCTTAAGGTTGTGAAAACCTTGTCAAGTTTCGATAAAGGTTTTAAAACCTCAAAAAAAAATTGAAATGCTTCTTCATTACCTTTAATTTTTTTTCCAAAACTTTATGAAGACCTGTCTTGAAATCAAAATGTTCAAAGTGTGTCGACTCTAGGCTTGTTTGTGAAAACCTTATCGGGTTCTGATAAATTTATGAGAACCTCTTCAAAATATGACAACATTGGTGAAAATTAAGTTAAGACTGACACATAAAAATGTAGTAAGCTTTAACTTGGAAACAACTTACCAACACATGGTTAGACTAACACTGTTAGAATTTGACAAGGTTATGAGAACCTCGTTAAAAGTTGATGACTGATGATAAACCTTTTCAAAATTTCATCAAGGCTTGAAAATGGTTGAAAAAATCAGGTAACAATTTGTAAATTTAAATTTCATAGACTAATATCTATGTGAGAATTATTATAAAGATTACAACCGTTGTAATCCAAGTGTGATTTCAATATCTTCCAATTCAACAAAAATCTTGATGAATTGGTGATTTCCAAAATAATTTTTAGTTGTTTGATTTTTTGTGTACATGATATGGTAAAACCATCAACCACACTCACGTTAAATCCCTTGAAATATTTAAAAACTACATCCCTATTTTCCACAAGCCCTTCATCAATAAAATTATGAGTTTCCCCACTATCTATCTTAATGACGATCATTTTGCCTTCTAAAATTTCATAGATCCTAAATAGATTGTACCTTGGAGTTTAAATCATATCCATGAGTGTTCCTCCACCTTTGTCTTCTCCTTCTTCCTTATATTATTCATTCATCTTCTTAGATTCAGTTTCTTCTACTTTCTCACGAGGAATGCATTCAATATAATGCACCTCATCTATTGCCAAGGAATTTATATCCTTTTTTCCTATGGTTCTTTGCATTGGAAACAGAGTTTATTTCTCCCTATTTCATTTTTATTATCTTCATTTCTCTTCATCGGTAGTTGAATCTTATGTGTGCTTCACTCTTCCTTTTGTAAATTCTCCTAGTTTAAAGGAGCATTAAAATAATATTTATTCTATGAAAAATAAGATTCCAAGGTGAGGGTTCTTTTGATTTAATCTTAGAGAGTAGAAGGCTCCATTTCCTTGACCAAACCCCTTAACAAAAAATCCAACCCTTCTACAAATAGAACCATGATTCTCCTCTTTGACACATCAAGGAATTTGACTATGATCCTTTGAAACTCCCCTATGTATTGCTTCACTAGTCCATACTTTTTTTGTTGGGAAAACTCTTGAAAGTGGATCTCTAGATCATCTCTATAAAATCATTCAATCAATCCTTGGCTAAATTCTTCAAAAGTAATTGTGACACTATGTCCTTTGATCACAATGCTTTGACACTATCATGCCTTCTACACACATGCCTCGTTCAGACCAAGGACCTTGCCTTTGCTTGGTTAGTTCATCTTTTCCCCGACTTTCATGCCCCTATTTTTGAGCTTAGGATGGTCATATGCCAGTAAGATTGAAAAATCCATCTTGGTCAGAATCACCCACCCAAGTTTCATGAAGTTTTAAGCCTTTGCAAAATTTGACTTGCAAGTTTCCCTCCTTTAGAATTTGCGCTACCCTCTGCTGCGGGTCCATCATTTTAGGTTTCCCTATGCAGATTTTCGTGTCCACTTTGCCACTTCTAATAGCATTTTCCATGTGTCCACTCACAATGAAATCCCTACGTGCAACTTTTGCACTCGCGTCCTCTGCACTGTCTTTGGCTCGACGCCCTCTAAGGGTCATGTTTCCACGTTCCTACCTATTGCACCCCTTCTGTACCTGCAATCATTGCAATCATTAATGGTAGTTTATCTATAAATTTCCCATCGCCACGCTGTCATTTTCATTCGAGGATTTCAAAACTTTAAAGAGTTAAAGTTATCCCTACACGCGTGAGAGGATTCAAGGGCTTCCACAAGCGATCATTTCCTCTCCATTAATGTGTTTGCAAGTATGGATCCTGCTCATTCATTTTAAGCATTTATATCACTTAGAATTTTGAGGTTTTAAGGAATTATAAGCTTCATGGATTTGAAACCCTGCCTACGCAAAGTACAAAAACATTAAACCCTTGAGCCATCTTCATAGGTCCTCCTATTTCGAAAACCTATCCTTGAAGCACCATCCAAATCAGTGAAAATGACAATTGCCTCTGAGCTCCTTAGCCCATCCTTTGAAAGACTGCCAAATTCAGAGGAAATCACTATAATGAACTAGAGTCTTCGCGAGCCCTCCTTGGTGAAACTTTTCTCTACCGATGTCGTGATTAACGGTGAAGCCCTTAGGGCTACTCATTGTGCAAGCTCCACACCACCCACTTTCATGGACAACAAAAATTGAACACCATTGTCATGATCCTTAAGTCAAATAGACCATTGTGGACCCGCCCTTACAGGTTGCCTCATGTGGAGGTTTGTCTCACCAATGTTGTTCCCAATGGTGTCAATGTCAATGTCGAAATATTCAAGTTTAGACCCCATGTTGGTGCACTCTCGTGGGCTCTCAAATGCGAGCATCCACGTCTCCTTGGTCATTGCTAAAGGTAAATCCCTTGTATCCTTTCACCTTGCGAGTCTCGCATTAATTACTTCCACAAGTGATAACTTTGAACTTAAACAACGAAGACCTCAAGACAAAAGCCAACTTTTGTGGGTCCATCTATGTAGGCCATCGTTCATGGAAGGCCATCATGCCTTGGTCATGACTAATGACAAAACCCTACCACCTTTCTGCCTTGCAGACCCCACATCCACCACATTTGTCAAAATGACAAGGAATTAATCGGTAAAAAATCATAAGACTAAATATCTTAACGGGTCCATCGTTGCAGATCGCCACTTGCGGAATGTTGGCCTCTCTAAGCCATTCCTAATGACAATGCTTAATAAAAACCTGCCTCATAGCTTCCACATACTCCATTTCCTCAACATGTAAAATGATGATATTTCTAAGTGGAGCATCCATACATTGATTTCCATGCATGTTGAAAGGTCTTTAAATGAAGTTGATCGAAGAATGACATGTTGCGGGTTCCGCTCTATGGAACTCCGCTTGTGAAACACTGTCTACATCAGGCCATTTCTAATGGAAAACCTTAAATGGCTTCCCACCTCGCGGCTTCTACATCTTAATTTTTTGCATGGACTTTAAAGGTCAATTCAACTAAGGGAAATAACTCTACGTGCCTCCATCATAAATTTACACACATGCCTAATGATTTTGCACTAGGTTTGTTCGATGATCAAACATTACAAAAAAACACCATCGAAACTTTGTGAATTTTTTTCCTCCCGGTGCAATTCCTTATAGCTTTCACCCTGGCAGCTTCCACTAGGCGGAAACCCCTACCTCTAGGCCCGCAAGTCTGCAAACTACACAAATGAACCTAAAATGATAAAATTTGATGAATGTGATGATATTTTAAGGATGTGTGGATACATTTAATGGCATGTTGACATGATTTAACTAATGTTTCTCCCTCTTGAATTTTTGAAGCACTTACTGCACCTTTTATGTGTAAGGTTTATGGAACCGACAGAGAAGCCAGTGGAGAAAATTGACAAAGGAAAGAAGTCAACGAAGACTCCAAGAGGGAAAGAAGATAATGCATAAATGAAGTACGAATTTCATGGGGTCAAGTGAACCTCGAAGATCATGTGCAATTAGGATAGAGTGATAGATACAAATTCGGGGTATGTTAGTATCAATGAGTTCAGGTAAAGGGTCATGGTAAACCCCAAAACAAAGGAAGCCTTGAGAATTAAGAAGAGTTGACTTGCAAAGGTAGTGGGATTTCCTCCTACCCTAGTTGCTCTAGAGCCGGTCCTTGCATGAGGATAATTTTATAGTGCACAAACCAGGAGAAGAATCACCGTCGATGGGAGGGTGTTAGCGGACCTGACTCAAATGTCTATTGGAAATACATTTTGCATCCCTTTATTTGATAAAATGGAAGAGGTTGAGAAGGATTTTTTCCTTGAATGTATGAAAGGCAGACCCCACCAATTGCAAAAGAATAATTAACCATATATGGCTACACGACGAGAGGGGTAGTACTAACAAGGTGCCCTAGACATTATACAAAAGTGACTTTGCGGAGGAAACCAATGACTTGGTGACTCTCCTGAGAGAGTAATGGGCCTCCCCACTTCCTCACTCTTTGAGGAGTGGATGCTCTATTTCATTGTAGAGATCTTCAGAGGAGAGGTGAAATTTCACTGGGCTAAGATCATTAGTGAGAACCTGCACAATCAACTGGTGGTAGTAAAGAAAACCTCAAAGTTCTACATGGCCTCCTATTTGGTGTACCTTCTGGAAAAAAAGTTTACTTACAAATGTTTAGACTACGTTGGCACCTTGGGGACAAAGAAAGGGAAAAATAGGGTGTATGACTGCTACTTGCAGTTTCAATACCAAAATTTCAAGAAGGATTACATGAGGTTTAATGATGCTTTCATCAGGCACATCATTCAGACCCTGGCAAGAGACTATCACATGAGGATGTCCCACAGTGCCAACGTAGTTGTAAAGGGTTTCGATTATTGGTTCATTCAATTCCCTAAGTTCACATATATTAGAGCAGGAGGATTCTCAGGGTTCCCATATAGGCTACCTCAATACCCCAACAATAGAATCATATTGTTGAAGCTTATGCAGTAGTTGCAGTCTGCCCAAACTTTGTTGCACAACAAGCATCGTGTCGGGGTCCCACACCCCATCACATTTGGACAAGGGATGTATTATTTCCCTGTTTCCACATGCATAGAGAATTCAAAGAAAGAGCTAGCAGAATACAACCTCGAGTTTCACATAGAAAGGGTAGGATTGGACCCTCTCAAAAAGTTGAAGAAACGGGTTGGAAGGTAGTATGCCCATATGCCACATATTGAAGATTTTTGGGTGAACTGTGATGATGATTGTGAAGTCCGAAGGTGGCATTACATGAGGATGACTGCCAAATTTGTGAAGGCTATCAATTTATACCTAGTCTCAGATCAAATTGTTGAAGATGACAATGTTCTTGATGAAAGGTACAAATCTCTGATTAATGTGTCATTTCCAGTGATTGACTAAGTCGAACCGAATTTCATGAACCTAAATATTGTTACTCGCCCGGTGGAGCAAAGAACAAAGAAGTGGCTAGATGACCAAATAACCCAAATGCATGAACAAAGCATGAAGATAACTTATGGGGATCTCGAAGATGATCTAGAAATTGAAATAAATAGTGATGTTATTGTAGGCTCCTCAAGTGAGGCTCCTAAGTCTCCACTTGTCACAAGATCAAGGAAGATGAAGGATACATCCGAGCGATAACCGAAATAGAAAGTATACACTTAGAAGTCGACTGATGGGTAGAGGCCACCAAAGAAATCAAAGAGAACAAGAGTCTTTGTTCCTAATATGTCTGCCATACAAGAATTATCTTCGCCCATAGAAGAGGAAGAAGTTGAAAAAACCACGCTCACCACCACCCGCCGCCTTTGTGCTTCCTTCGACCGCTACCACTATGCCATCCCCTTCCACTCCTCAATCATTTCCCATCTCATCTTCGCCCGCTATGGAAATCTTTGTCCACCTCACCTTCACTTCCCTGACTGCTCTCATGGTGGTACTTGATTCTTCTTCCTCTATCACTTCCCCACTGTCACCCTCCTCGCTCCCGCCTTTGTTGCCAACTATTTCTACTTTTCCACCTTCTCTACCCATAATCACCATGGCACCCCTCACCCTGCCACACACCTTTGTTGTATATTTGCAGAACGTGCCACCTCAACTCTCTAAGGTTATTCTTAACCCATAGGTTAAAATTCTAATGGCCTAGCTTGTTGTTGCCTTACCTATCTTGCCACCTCCTATTGATCCACCTAAGATGGAGGAAACAATGCAAATTTATGAAGAAATGGAGAGTTTAAGTGTGGAGAAGCCTAAAAAAATAGCAAAGGTTATTACTAAAGAACCTAAGGACTCAAATTGCGAGGGCTTCATTGAGCATCCTGAGGGAGGAATAAGGGTTGATTTGGATGAAGCAGCCTTTGATGAGGAAGGGCAGAAAATGCCTGAGGATGAAAATGTGGGTAAGTTTGATGCTTACTACGATGTTGAAACTTCAAATCAAGAACCCGAGGGAGAACAGTTTGAAGAGCACAAAGATAAGGATGCCAGTCCAGAGGAGCGTCACTCTGAGGAAGGGAAAGCTGACACATAAATTGATGAAGAGAGGATTGATGAGGCTCTAGAAGTTGGCCAAGATGATGGCCTGCAACTTAAAGAAGTGCCTCCACAAGGAGAGCAATAGAAAGATAAAGAAGCATAAAATAACATAGAATAAAGGGATGTTTGGGCCGATAAAGGTGTTGAAATTGAGCATGAAGAAGATAAAGGGGAAACACGTGAAGAAAATACTGATAAATAAAATGTAGAGTCTGTTGAGCCTGACAAGGGGAAGGCCATACTACAAGAAGAGGAACAAGATGAAGAAGGAAATGCTGAAAATTCTCCTAGACATGAGAGAGAAGAGCTATCAAAGGAACATGAGGAAGGGGAGAATAATGAATTCAACACTACATCCCCAGGCCACCAAATGAAAGTTCTCTCATTGCTAGAGCAACAACTAAAAAGGAAGGCTCTAGTGCTTGCAGATCCGAAGGATTGAATAGAAGCAATATTGTCTAGAACTAAGGTAAAGACCCGAAAATAGAAGAAGCCAAAGATTAGGTTTCACATTACCATAGATGCCTCTGGTTCTAGGATATTATAAGTGGCCACTCCCACAATAGGTAAAGATGTAGATACTCTCTAGGGTAAGGATTATCAAGTAAACACCATTAATTTGGGCTTGGCATCTCGAACCCAGAAGATTGATGAATTCCAAGGGTCTGTCTCCACCATTATCCAACAAATGAATAAAGATCAATTGACAAAGGAGTAGATGAAAGCACAAGTGGTGGAACTAACTACCTATATACAACAATGGACAACATTAGGAGAAGAAGCTCCAATAGAATTGTTGGTGCTTGTCTTGCTCTCAAAAGAAGAGGTCAACAAGATGGAGAAAATGAAGAGCTGGACCAAGTCTACTTATGACTGGTTCAAAAGATTCATTGATATGGGAGGCAAGGTCATTCACTGCGTAGCCAAAATGTATAATGATTATTGAGTTTTTCAAAAGGAATTAGAGAAAGCGATTGAGACCTACAAACAATTCCCTGGGCTTTACAAAATTACATACCCCAAGCTAGAGAGCATACTCAAGCTCTCTCAGACGATCTGGGAAAAGGACTTGGTGCTATCAAAAGAATACCATTGGCTGCTTAATTTTGAGTACATAAAAGAATTTTTGGAGAGGTCCCTACTAGAATTAGAGGCTAATCATGAGCGAATTATAGACCACTGAGTAGAGTGTGATGAATTCTTGAAGTTGATGATAGGATATGAGATGCCCATACTAGAGCTAGATCGAGAAGTTATCAAGTGCGAGTTTCACAAGAGAATGGAGCAAGGAACCGATGACACTTTGTTGACAAACTTCATGGGTTTTGTTGCACAAGCTTTCTTGAAGTCAAAATAAATGCTTAGAGCAGGACCAAAATTCATAAAACATCGAGATAAAATGGTGGAAGGATTCAATAGGGTTGCCTTACAAACCTCAAAATCTGAGTTTTTTGAAGAAAAGAAGCTCTTGGCCACCATTGGAAAGTTTGTTGAATATGCCTTGTTGCAAAAAGAAGTTGTAAATCCTGTAATAGATGATGAATTTTTAAATAAGTAGCTACAAGAAAAAATAGGGAAAAGACAAAATAACCTATTTTTATATTGTAAATATGGTACTCTTGATTGGGTGATGTGAAAATCCCATACTAGAACAAATCTAAGTCATTCATTGTAAAGCAATCTTGACCATTCATTCTACTTTTTGAAAACTATAAATAGGGGCATCCTCTCATTTTCAAAGAGAGATGAGTTGTTGTGTAAAGGCATTCTACTACAATATATAAGAAAAGCATTAAATATTGATGGTTTCTTGTGTATTGTTCATAATGTGTGCATGATTCAATCTTCATGTTTATTTCAACATTGTTCATTTATGTTTAAGTTCATTTTCAGCTTGTAGTTCATGTTTAGATTTAATGGTGGATGTATGTTGCAATATTTGATGCACTTTGAGCTCATAATTTTTGCAACTTGCCGATGACAAATTGATGTGTAAAGTTTGTCTGAGCTAATTCATTTACAACACTTAACTTCAACTGTGTATGTGCATGCTTTAAGTATTCATGTTGCAGTAAGAAAATCTTAAGTAAGCCTTAGAAGATTGCACTATTTTGTGACACTATTGGCTATACCTTGTCAAACAAAATTTAGTTTAGGATTCTATCTATTGCAACATCAGACATTGTTCCTGTTGATCATAGTTTCAAATTTAGGACAACTTCTAAACCCTTCATCCTTTTCAATTTTCTTTTAAATATGAGTTAGACATAAGTTTCCAGCATCATAACATTGTTATATCCGATGAACAAGGAGAGTTTTAGATTGTTGTCATTGTTCATCCATTTCCAAAATTCAGAGGCTTCATCACAGACCCAAGAAATCCATGCTTTGTCAACCATAAATGCCCTTTGTGATTATCAGTAAATCACATCAAACTATTGAGTTATTTTTGCATAGTCATGACCTGACACTCGAGAGACCTTGAGGTGATTTTCTAAAAATTTCTTGCAAATTTTAACCTTTCAAGAGAGATAGGACATTCATGTTCTATCTGTGTTGAGAAGTGCCAAAACACCCATCAACAGATACCACTATAATATCCTAAATAAGTGATTTCTACTCAATTTAATGCCAATTAACACAATGTCTATATATATTACAAGATTAGATCTAAAACAATAATATTATTCTCAAAAGAATATGCACAAATTAATAAGGATTTCCTTTGATTGTGAATAATTAATACATCAACCACAAACCTTCTACTCTATCAATTCAATGGAAAATTCAACCTACAACTAATTTAGCTTTAACAAATTTGTTGGAATGACCACAAAAATTATTATCAAAATAAATACCCTAGCTTAACAACAAAGGTTGTTTAAAGAGCTACCACATGCTTACAAACCCTAGGTGCTAAAGAATCCACCTAAAAAATACAAACATATGTAGAAGTTTCCCAACAACAGGTCATTGAAGCTCAAACACAATCTGTGTGTGGAATTGCTCAATGGTGGAAAAGGTTTCTATTCTCTAATATCCAATAATAGACAAACATGGTGTTTGATTTATTTGAGGGAATAATTTTATAAAATATGGATGTTCATCGTTAATATTGGACTTAGCTTAAATAAGAACTTGAACACTCACTTTACCTCCAAGATACAACTCCAAACTCTTTACTTTTCTCTCTAAAATAATCTTGCTTGCAAACCCTTGGCCAAAATCACTTAAAGAATAAAGCTCAGTTACATAACTTGGGACCCTAAAATTAGGCACTTATAAAATAAGACACGCTTAAGTATTACAAATTCAAATTTCCCTAATTTATTCCACTAAGCCCACAGGAAATAAAAAATGGACTTAAGGAGCATCCTATACTCTTACAAAAAAGGTGGACATGACAAGTCATCCCATTTTTAGAGTATGACTATGATTATTATTATTTGAACTCTAAATTAAATGGTACCATTTGTTGGTCATCTTGTGTGATATAATTGTGTATAACGATGAATCTAGTATTTGTAAGGATTTCGATAAATACCACGTCCTTGTAGAGGTGTGGAAATTATTACTTTATTGTGCATGGTGAAAGGTAGATGTTTCTCATGTCTATTAACACAATATACTTTATATATCAGCATAATATTTCCATAGTCAGGGCATTATTCTAAGGAATTTGTGGTAATAATATTTTGTTTACATCTAATACGATCCTATATCTTTCCAATTAAATTGTAAAACGATTAGTAATAAGAGTATATTCATGACCTTGAATTGAAATTTGTGTTACTCTAAATGTCATTAGAAATTGTGTAATCATTATGGCGGGATATTACATGACTAAAATATATTTTTAGATTAATATCTAACAATCACATTTAGCAACAACATATTTGGGTTATCACTTGTATAATTTACTTGACTCTATTTTTATAGATAATATTTTATTTTGATAGATGAAATCCTAACAAAATAACACGAGACATCAATCCCATCTAAAAGCATGTATGTAGGTATTCCTTAGTCAACGCATGCCATGCAACCCAAGTCCAAAGGGGAAGGTTTAGGGAATAACTCCAAAGGTTAGGGTTATTCCTAAATTTGATCAACCTTTCCTCTTTAGTATGTTTCATATTGAAAATAAATTACATTATACATGTCAGTGACCTCACCTTCCAATTGATATGTCCCACTGTATAGGTTCAATCCAATGAAAGTTAACCCATCATCATCAATCTTACCTATTATGAGGTTTGTAGTATTTTTATTTCTAAAATTTGCTTCAATATTGGATGAAATTTTAAAGTCAATGTCATCATGGTCTATGTTGACATAAGTACGTGAGAATACCTCTAATCTTATTTAAATTAAAATTAATGGAGTTAATATGTCAAAACCCACAATCTTGTGTCTTGGATCATCGACAAGTATAGGAGGGTATAGGTTATCCTCAATAATTGGTGATGTTTATTCTTCTTGAAAAAAGGATATGATAAACTTGGTCATTAATGGCTATGAATGAGTTAGGGAAATTTATTAACATGTATTTATTGATGATGGCAAAATAAGTTAGTAGGATATGATGACATGAATAAATATTATTATCTAGGGGTGTTATGCTTGCTTTAAATATGTATCTAATTTGGTGTTGATTTTATGACCGATTTCCTTATGCCCACCTATGTCATATGCAATAAATTAATAATAAGTATTATTAAATATAGTTGGGTGTCTTGCCCTTGTATATTTCTACTGGATAAATGTATTATATGATTTATGATTGGCACTATATAAAAATGTACATACTTAGAAGTATGATATTGTTTAATATTCTACTACCATGGGTTCAATTTTGTCTAGTAAATAATGTGTTTTTTAATAACAATTTGAATGAAGCAAATGGATTTGATTAATTTATAAGATAGTATGTTTTGTACATGTGTTGAGTTAAGGACAACACATGTGGGTTCACCGTGTTAAATATGTTTTTGCAACTTGACCCCAAGACCTATAGGACTCTTTGTGTAAGTTTATTGATCACTTTATTTTGCATATAACTAGGTCAACTTTACTAGTATTTATAAATCCTTGTGTTATCTTGATTATGTGTACTTGTCTATAAGATGGCCTCATGTATTGAAATTAGGTCCACTATAGGTGTAAATAGTTGGTTATCACAGGTACTATGTGGGTGATATATACCAGGTACTCTCCATATCTAAAGGATTAATTGAATTTATCTACTAGCATGTGATGAATATAGAGAGATGACTACCATATCTTAGGGTCAACTTGATTGTCACCAATAACACAAAGATGACAGATGGAAAGAGATACACATGGTATGATAAGTATTAGTTTTATTTTACCATTATCATATAGGTGATATGTACCAAAAGGTACTCCATACCAAGTTGGAAAACTTTTTCTAGTGATATGGAGGTGATAAATGCTAGGATCCATCAACTCAAAAGGTTGAGTAGGTTGTTGAAACCTTATTAGTGGTCTTATGTGACACATGTTTTTATGCTTTCCAATTATCCAATGATGATCATAAATAGTATGGGATGCTTCTATCATCACATCAGGTGCAAATAATGGGACCCATGGTGTAGTATGGGATACACCAACATTCATTTTTAAATGGGATGCACTAAAAAGATAAGTGTTAGTGAACCAAGTAATGGGAAGATTCTTGTAGTAGTGTCATATCCACTTCCTATTGCAAAATAGTCACTATGTATGTGTGAGTCAATCATTGTGTACTTGGTGTAAAAATGGCCTTAGGTATTCTACATATTTTTATACTCATGCCCTTGTTAATGATGTCAAAAAATAGTATGGAATAATTTATTGTCATCATAGGTGACAAGGGATTAGAAAGTTATGGGACCCATACTACAATATTTGGTGTACTAATATTTATTTTCGGATGGGGTGTACTTATAGGCTTATGTGTTAGTAAACCAAAAAGGGAAGATGTTTGCAATAAGGTCACAACCACTTCCCTTTTATAACAACCTCTCTGTGTACTTGTAAGTTTTTTAAGTTATTCATATTATGTATATGTGTTGGATGCTCAAGATAGTCACATTGTGTATATGTGATGCATTAACTATTTATCACTGTGTATATGTGATTTAAGTGGGAATCAATCACCCTATGCATATGTGATGTATGCCTAAGCTAGTCATTATTTGAACCTGTGATGTGGGTATGAGCTAATCATCATGTGTATGGGTGACACATGCCTAAGATAACCCCCATGTGTGCATATGAGGTGTATAAGATCTAATCACTTGTTTGTGTGTGACACACCTAAGAGCTGGATATATAGTGTATAAATAATGTATGCTTGAACCAATCATTGTGTGAACATATGATGTTGGAATGATATGGTCATTATGTGGTACAAAATGTATTCATATACTAATTTTGGCATGGAACCAATACTTGTTTGGATTTTTTTTGGTATTATTTATTGCGATTGGATTAAATTTAAATCAAAATATTAATGAATAATTGTGATTTAAAAAGTAAGATCAAAGGTCTCATACAAAGAAGAGGATGGATTTTATCTATCTTTGGTGTACAGACTATGGATCCTTTGATTCCTAAAAGGGATACATAAGCAGGGTCATCAAATTAATGAACCATTGATTGTTAAGGTTTGGGTCTAGGAATTACCTTGATATTTTGATCTTACCAATTTCTAGTGTAAGCATTGAGAGGTTGTGTAGATTCATTTCCACGATGGTGGTCAGAGGAGTCATTAAGTCAACAATTCTAAATTAGATGGAATTTTCTTAATTGGCTAAGTTACTACTAGTTGTAAAAGAATGGTAATAATTGAGGGGGTTATTACATGATTGAATTAACTTACAATTTATGATTTTTTTAGTTGTGTGATAGAAGCTTCCCATTGCATTATTTTTCTAGTTTTCAAGTTTCTATGAAACATTTACAATGAGGAGCATATAAGAAGAATCCAAAAATGATTTGTTACTTTACATTAATCCTACATCCTTTTTATGGGTGTTTAAAATTTTATTTTTAATGTTGATTGAAATTTTTAATGTACTTTAAAATGCATTCTCATGGTAGATTTGTAAATAAATCAAAGTGAGGGACATAATATAATGGTGGAATTTACACACCCCGTGTTAATTTCTATTTAGTTTCTTGCCCACCTAGATGGAACATATTTAGTGAAATTAGATATCAATAAGTGTTACACTCTTGTGTTAGGTTTGTCTCTTGCTCCAATCCCTATCCATCCTTATTTCTTCCCATTTGCACTAATTCCAATCCATTTTCCATTTACCAAGCATTATTACACTTGAATTTGTACCCATTCAAATCCATTCATCTCGACCTTGAGATTATCACTTCCTTATCTAGGTTTATTTTTGCTCATCAAGATTGACCCCATGACATTTGAGAATCAATCTCAAATTCAACACATGTGAACGAAATCAAATTTTAACTTTTGTATCTCTTTTCACTAGTTGTTATGATTTAACGTAAGACATATTTGTGTATCATGTTGCTATACCCTTTTATTTAAAGACATCCAATGAATTAATTCATGGGCTAAAAAATATATAAAAATTATTAGTGTACATTTCTATTTCTAATGGAGAAAATGAATCAAAATCTAAATCATTTGTATATGTGCCATCCGTATGATTGTGTATGTTGTCTTTGATATCATTTATTGTTGTTCACTTAGCCTAATAAGGGGTTTGAATTATGAGAACATGTTCCCTCAAGATAACAATCCCCTAAAGGTGTTTGGAAACACTACCTTGACCACATCTACCTATTGAAGAGGTGAGATAAATTGGTTCTTCGAGACATCATTTTGTTAGATAACTTCTACACAAAAAAGTTTGTATACATCATCAGATCAATTATTGTGTCATTTGGGATCAAATAAGTGATTTTCATAAGAGAATCACAAATTTTTCTAGGCCTACACAAAGTATAATATAATTATATTGCTAATAACCTAAAGTTATAAATAATAAAAAAATAATGCAGTGTATCATCGTCTCTTTAACATTAATTTAAGATGTATGCAATTGGATTCTACTTATTTATCATCGGATATCAAATTTATTTTAAATTAATGGATGCTCAATGATTGCACTTAAATGGTTGATGATAGGGGCCACTAGCTAGGTGGGATTTTATTGTTGGTATAGTACTTGTGGTTATAGGATTTAGTCTTGCAACATATTTGTATTGTATATTATCAAGATTATTTAACATTTAAATCAACAAATGACCAAATGTTTATAAAGATGGACCTTTACATAAACACATGAGAACTTGTGAATGCCAGATAAAAATAATAAATACGTTCATTGACAAGTGTAATATTTTTTCGCTTCATATAAAATATCATAACTATTCATTGTAAGCATGCCATTTAGGAATTAAGGTTCTCATCTATTTACAAATATTCTTTTAATGTCAACTATTTTTTTTATGTAAAAATATACTATTTTTGTTTTAGATTAATCATTTGTTAGCTAATAATTAATTAAACTTTAATTGATTGTTAAGTAATTTCACTTTAGGCACTTAATCATAATTTTAGAGTGTTTTTTTTATTAGATTGAGCTATTATTATATCATTATGTCTTATCACGTGTGATTTCAACACTTTTCATGATCTAATTCCTTTCTTGTTTAGGATTTTCTCTTATAAGCATTCTCCTTTATTGTATTGTTTAGTAACTCTAGCAATTTAGTAATACTGTAAGTTTTTCTTTTTGAGGAAAAAACAAAACATTGTTTTTAGCCCTTGTGCGTGGAAGGTGTTTTCATTTGCTATTTGCTATTTTTTTTTTTGTTTTTTCATAATTTAAATATGGTATAAGAGTGTGAATTCAACAAACCCCTTCCCAATTTTTGAAGGTTTTCTTTAACTAGGATTACAAGGGCATCAAATCTAGAATCTTTATATTTTTGGTAAGTTTTGGACTTGGACATTTTTTAGTGTGTGTTGGAGAAAAATGGACCTCACCATTGCATTCAAGAGGTTGAAAAAAAGAATTTTGATTATAAATTTTTCTATAGTCACTATTGGGAGCTTCTAAGGCAAAAAAATAAATAGTACAGGGGTCATACAACCCTTGTACGACTACTTGTACAAGTGCAATATGATGATATAAAACAAATGTTTTTAGGTTTTTTCAAAAAAAATACAATAAAAATAACAAGCTTATTAAAATCCTATGCAAGGTACTACCACTAGTACCCTACATAGGCATACCTATGCTCCACGATGGGCCACTCTTTTCCCGACACCAAATTTTTGTTATTACTCAACACCTTTTTCCTATGCACCGCCAAAACTTTCAACTTTGGGTAGCTTGTGCCCAATGGCGAGGGTTTTCTAGTGCCAAAAAATCAATATCGCAATATTTTTCTGACGAATCGTAGTTTTTTCCAGTAATTAGGCAATTGCCTTTTCCAACCAGGGGAATTTTTTTCACATATTTTGGTATAAGGAATCTCTAGTGAATATTATGACAATTGTTCATTTATCTTGGTGACCAATTTTTTTGTGATGAAATGAATATTCCTTGAAATATTCACTGGAATTAGCAAAATGCCATTCGTACAATTGATATATTGCCCTCTCCTAGCACCCTTTGTGCCTTAAAGGAGAAATTTTTTCTTTTGACATAAAATATTAAAATTAGGCAAATGAGATATTGCTGAAATGTTAGCTTTGCATACTTCCCAATGGTGCGCGTGTCATCACCATATTTTTCTATTGATGCATTCTACATCTTGTTGAAGTCAAATATATTGTTTTCAATCTCAAGCTCACAAATTTTGATTATTTTCTCTATTTTTTGTAATTCTTGTGGCATTGGAAATGTCTTTCAAAGATCTTCATGGCTATCCATGTACTTTTTCTAAATTTTAATTCAGGTACATTTTATTGTGTTTTCATATTTTGATGAATTACTCGGATGTTTAACTCTCGAAAAACTTTTCATTTTGTGTATGATGAATTGTTTTTGGCTATTATACATGTATTTCCAATATTTTATCCTATTTGGGCATTGTAGACATATTTTGTAAGCACTTTCTTTTTTGTAGACACATTAAGATAAAGTTCCACTCTAGTGTATCTTTTTTGGAGATTTCACACATATTGTTATGTTTTTTGTACTCACACTATGTTATAAAGTGCTATGAGGGGTTGTGTAGTGCCTTTGTTTTGTCACTACACCTTTTTCAAGTGAGTGTTCCTTCCACAATAACGACGAACCATAGTAATTTTTGCCTCATGTGTGTGTGCCTTGGTTTGCACAACCCTTTTTAGTTGCATGTACTTTCATGTGCATGTTCAGATGTTATTTGATCTCCTTAATGCACTTCTTTGTGACACAAAATTTTAGTATACTTGTATTCCATTTCCCTTGTTACATTATGGGGGGGTTCTACTATTGGTGTTAATGCTTCCTTAGTTTCTTTTCTAGTGAGATATGTACCAATTTTCCCCCCCTATGTATTAGGTGGATGCAACAGTTGGTTACCTGTATATTCCAGTGATATAGAACACTTACCACATGGACACTCTTGAATTCCTGTTTTGTGGAGGTGAACTATTTTTACTCAATCAATGCTCCTCAAATTATTGGTACTTATATTTTTTACTTATATCTTACATGGTTAAGTAGTGTTGTTGAAATCGCTCATGTAGATTCATGTACCCTTTGTATCTTTGAGTGTCAGATGTTTTCCTTTTTGCTATTTGATTATTATTTGAGTAGTGTCATTGAGGGAACTCATGCAAATTCTTGTCTTCTTGATCCTGCTCATCATTTATTTTAGAGGAGGTTTTTCATTTTGACAACACTATAACAATCATCTTTCAATAGTTGTCTATAACTTCTTTGTTCTTTAATGATATTCATGTTGTAAGGAAGCTAAGGTACAAAATAACTTGCTACGATAATATTGGGATGATGGTTATGCAAAAAATGTTTATATTTGAATAGTTACAAGAACTAGACAACAATAAACATAAATAAAATTGATACCACAACACAATGATTTACATGGGCAAAACCTTTTTGAGAGAAAAACCCTACACTTCAAAATTCACTTGATATATTATTCAGAGATCAACAAAATCACAATATGCTTGTAGAGAAAGATTTATCACAGGAGTATCACTAACCAGAGATTCAAAGATAACTCAATAACTATAAGACTTACACACAAGCTCCATCTCATGCACCCAATATATAAAAGATACAATACATGAAACTTTCAAACGATATTACAAACCCATGCACTAAAACCACCTATAAAGTTGCACCGATACTTATCTCTAATAATAAATGCCTATGATTTTTCAAATCACACACCACCACATGTAACTCCCCCTTTATAACTCATTTATGTGTCCAACACATTTTTAAATCTCCCATTTTAGGAGACCCAACTTTTAGAGGCCATAACTTTTGATCTAGGTGTCTAATTGATAAAATATTTGAATTGTCATAAATCTCATCAAGTGCTCTATCAAGATCTAGCCATCTATGCCAATTATGACCACTTTTAGGTTCAAAAAATGACTCTAAGGACTTCAAACTAGGCTTTAAAACTTTTAAAAGTGAAAACTTTAATATCTTCAAATTCATACATGATCTTGCGTTGAAACTTAAGAGCATGTTTATTTAGCCAATCTAAAGCTTTGGGAAAAAAATTGCATTAATCCATGCTCAAATGTAAACTTATTATAAATAGTAACCTCATATAATTTCAAGGTTGAGATATCATTTTCCTAACATTTTCCCACTTTCAAACACCTTGCAAGAGCAAAGGGAGTATCAACACTATAATTTAATCGCTATAGGTTGTGAGGCTCGTAGACTTCAAACACCATCCAAACTTATTTGTGCTCATATGCTTAGTTAAATAATTTGTAACTTTTATCAATGTATCTACCTTAACCAACTTCACTTTTCCATCCTCAACCATATCTCTATCAAAATTATGATGTACATCAATGTGCTTGGTTATGGCATGAAATGTTGGGTTCTTAGCTAGGAAAATCATATTTTGACTGTCACTATACCTTGTTTTGTTCTAATATATGAACACAATATCTTAATCCAAGTGGATTTTTTATAAGCGTGAGTAGCTACCATATAATTAGCTTCAATGGTGGATAAAACAACCATGACTTGTCACTTAATCATTGAACTACTTACATCACCAAAAAAAGTAAACACATTTAAGCATTATGGATCTTCTCATATCAACATCACCTACCTAGTATGAATTCACGTAACCATGAAAATATAAGAGATAATATATAACCATATTAGGATCCTTTCCCTTTACCAATCAAGAAACTATCATCATCAAATTTAGAATGCTCAAGTTCCAAACTCAAAACATGTATCAAATTTCTTGTAACACACCCTAGGACTCTATTTGAGGCCATACAAATATTTATTTAATTTACAAACCAAATTACTTTTACCTTTCACCATGTACTGCTATGTTTGTGTCATATAAATATCCTCCTCCAAATCACCATGAAGGAAAGTTGTTCTCATATCCATTTTTTAAATCTCGAGATCATAAGAAACAACAATAGAAATCAAGAATCTAATGGATATCATTTTTTTAATAAGAGAAAATATCTCACTGTAATTAACACCCTCAACTTGAGAGTAACCCTTCACAACCAATTGTGCTTTGTACTTCTCAATACATCCATTTTTACTCATCTTTTTTCATAAATACCCATTTTTATCCAACATGTTTTCATCCTTCAAACAATGGTACAAGATCCCATGTATCATTATTTTTAAATGATTAAATTTCTTCATCCATAACAATCTTCCAAGATTTTACATTATTCATACCTAGTGCCTCTTCTTTCACTAATGGTAGTATTCAAAGCAAAAATACATCTCCAATATCAAGTGGATACTTTTTAGGTGGTTGTTCATGCCTTGTAGACCTTTAAACAAGCTGATTCAGAGGTTATTCATCCTCTTCTAAATATTCAGAGCTAGATGATCTTTCCTCAACTTCTTGTTTATCAAAAGGCCTCAATTCAACTTTCTTAAGTGTAGAAGGAAGTTGGATCATATCTTCTTGTTTAATTTTTTGTAGTTGTAATATAATAAAAGAAGGCTTAATCTCTCCAAAAATAACACTTCTAATAAATATTATCTTATGTGCTACAAGATCCTAAATCTTGTATCCTTTCACACCATAGTTACATCCGATGAAGATACATTTTACAACCTTGTTCTTCAACTGTGTTTGCTTCTCCTTTAACACATCTGTAAATTCCTCACAAACAAAAACTCAAAGATGTCTCAATGAAGGCTTGTGACCTAATCATGCCTCTATAGGTGTTGTATCAACAAGATATGATGTAGGAGACCTATTAATCAAGCAACAAGCAATGCCAATAATTTCAGCCCAAAACCTTTGTTCTAGACCAACACTACTCAACATACTCCTAGACTTCTCCATTAGTGTCTTGTTCATTCTTTCTACAACTCCATTCTACTGAAGAGAATATAGAGTTGTATTTTGTCTCATAATGCCACAATCATTATAAAATCTATCAAAATTATTAAAGAAAACTGAATTGCCATTATCAATCCTCAAATGTTTTATTTTCTTTCCACTCGCAACTCAACCATTACTTTCAATTCTTTAAATTGACTAAAATCTTCGAATCTAGTCTTTAGAAAATATACCCATGCCTTTCTACTATAATCATCAACAAATAGAATATGCAATATGTAGATTTTTTACTGAAAGAAACATCTACATGACCAAACACATCAAAATGAATAAGATGCAATACACAATAAGATTTATGAGAACTCGATTAAAAATAAATGTGATTTTATTATTTATAAATGCAATGCCCACAAAAATCAAAATCAATATTACAATCAAACAACCCTTCAACAAGGCTTTTATTTTTCAAAGGTTGCTAAGTTTTGGTGTCATAACATAGTATTCTTTGCAGGTAACTTTCATTCAAAATAAAGAGCACCCTCGAGTACCTAGAAGATGTGACCATTTATTGAAGATGAAACCCTCACATCTTCCAACGAAGTAGTCACAATCTTTCCTTTCATAAAAGTACTATTGTGCTCAATAGTGCATGCATCCAGTTTATACAATGTGTTATATCTGACACCTCCAGTAATCACCATAACACCTCTAACAATCTTACATCCTACATCAGAAAATATTACATGCACACCAACATCTATTAATTTTCTCACAGATACAAAAATTATGCTAATCTAGGGATATGCAACACACCATTAATCCTTTTATCCTACCATAAGGAAACCCATTTTTGTCTTTACCATGATTAATAATATTTAAACAAAAAACATCACCCAAGTACACATTACCTCCATTAAATTCTTCATATTTAAAAAACAAATCTTTATTAGAGGTCATATGAAATGATGCACCTAAATTAATTAACCATGCATCATTACCTGCACAAGTGACTGAAATTTCAATGAATGCATCACCATCTTCTTTCTCAAATTTAGAATCAAAATCAAACCTATTTTTCTTTTTCTTTTTTTCTTTACACTCCTTATAGAAGTGTTCAAACTTATTACATTTTTAACAAGTAGCTTTGGAATTTCTAGGAGATTTGGATCACCCCTTGGATTTGAATTTATCGTGCTTCTCATTCTTCTTGACTTTTTCCTTAGGTCTTCTATGAAAATTTAGGGTCTTCTTGGTACTGATGGATCTATCTTCATCCTTATCTCTTAAGAGAGCAAAGAACCCACCACACCTTTGGTCTTCAAGATAACAAAAATACACCCAATAACCATAATAAGAGAATCCCACAAATCAAGCAAATAATAAAGCAAGATTTGATATTTCTCCTCCTCATCCATTTTGGCACCAACTGACTCCAATTTATCCACCAACATATTGAATGCTTCCAGGTGGTTTATAACTCATCTACTCTCTTCCATCCCTGAGAAATATAATTTATTCCTCAAAAAAATCAATTCATTAAATATTTGGTTTGATACATCTCACCATTTTTCTTCCACAATTTATGTGTAGAGGTTTCTTCATAGACAGTGATCAAAACAAAGTCTTCCAATTATAATTTGATTAGGCCCTTGGCTTTACAAACCATAAAATTATATTGATCAGCCAAAGTAGGATTTGCAAGTGTCAACATTACTATCAACAACATCCCACAAGTCTTGATTTATTAATATATCCTACATCTTTAGCTTCCACATATCAAAATTGTTTCCGAAAAACTTCTCTACCTTTATCCTCCCTAATGTTCTTGTCATCTAAAATTCCTGCAACAAGACCACAAAATATCTATTACACAAGCTCCCTCCTAAATTTGAATTAGTTCAAAAAATCTCAATTACCCACAACTGAAACCAAAGGTGATCAAGCTCTAATACCACTTGTAAGGAAGTTAAGGTAGCGAAACAACTTCTTACACTAATCTTGAGAGGAGGGTTGCATAAAAACTATTTATATCTAATTTAAAAAAGAAACTAAATAAAACTAAACATAAATAACATTCATACCACAACATAGTGATTAATGCGGGGAAAACTCTTTTGGAAGATAAACCCCACACTTTAAGAGTTGCTTAATATATTATTCAAAAATCAACAAAATTTATAATATATTTGCAGAGCAAGATTTCTTATAGGAGTATCATCAATCAAAGATCTCGAGGTAATTCAAAAACTACAAGACTCTTACACACAACCTCCACCTCATGCACTTGGTATATAAGAGATACAACACATGAAATTATTAAACGATATTACAAAACCATGAGCTAAAATCCACCTAAAAAGTGGCACCTATCCTTATCTCCAATAAAAAATTATTATGATGTGTCAAAACATATACCACCACATGTAAATCCCACTTTTCAACTCATTTATGTGTCCAACATGCTTTTACATCTCCCATTTTCGAAGACCCAATTTTAAGAAGTCATAACTTTTGATTATGGTGTTTGATTGACGAACAATTCAAATGGTTGGAAATCTTGCAAGGCACTTTATCAAGCTATAACCAACTATGCCAGTTTTAACCACTTTTAGACCCAAAATATTCCTCTAAGAACTTCATACTAGACTTTGAAACTCTTAAAATAAAAACTTTAATATCTTCAAATTCAGACATGATCTTGTGAGAAAATTTTAAGAGCATGCATATTTAGCCAATCTGAAATTTTAAGGAAAAATTTGCATCAATCAATTCTCAAATGTAAAATTCCTACAAATAATAATCTCATGTATTTGCAAGGTTGATACACTATTTTCCTAACACATATTCCTATTCCTTTTGAAAAATTAGTTTGAAGGCTTCTCAGTCCTTCACCCACCTTTCTCTTTTTTGGAGAGGAGTTTTCCCCATGAGGTTTTCTCATTTTCTCTAGTTATAAGAGATTAGATTGTTTATACATGGATACCTCATTAGTCCTTGTTTTCTAGGAACCATCATGAATTATTTACTTTTTATGCATTTATTTTTAGAGTTTTTAGCTACTCCCTGAGTTACACTTGAAGGGGGTGTTTGAGTAATCATTTATTAGTGTAACATAATCAACTTTTTAAATAGGAATTACTTAACAAACTAACTAAAAATTAATTATCATATGCTAAAAAAATTAACTTTCAAATAACATTCGTTTAACATGATCCATAATTAATTTAAAGCAAATATGTTTACAATACACAATAAATATTATAGTCTTCCATATCTAGAAATCTACATTTGTCTCACCAATCTTAGCGAAGTCGTTTGCAAGAGGGAGAGCATCATCTGAGTGCTTTACCTCCAAACACATATTGGTGATCCTTTGTTAAACTTCTAACTCGAAGTGTCCCTACCCTTTGATGGGTTCATTTATTAGCCTATCTTTTGTTGTTTTTATACATGATTTCAAAGATTATCAACCAATCCTTTCATATAATATTCCTATGCTATGCTATCTTTTCATGCTTATTATACAACCTTGGACCTAAATTATAATAATAAAAATATAAGTTATGATAGTAGCATTGCACAGTTTATATCTTGGACAACAAAACAAGGGAAGTTCCAAATCAAATTGAGTGTAATAACTACCATGTGGAGGCACCTTATGGAGTTATTCGTGCATCATTATGATAGTTAATAAGGTGTTGAGAAGAAAAAATATTTTGTTGATACGATTTGGGATAACTGTTTGTGTGTTTCACAAGCAAATATGTTTTGGAGAGTTTCAATTCTATTAGAACTCTTGTTTATTTTAGGTTGTAGTTTGAATGATTCAATCTTAGTTGCATATTTTGATATCTAGGGAGTTGTAGTTAATGATATCAGTTAGGATTTGTGTTTAGAATAAACTCACCCGTGCTTGTATAAAGCCAGTGGTGGAGTCCTTAGATGGTGTTGTTGATTTAGTATTTAGTTATCATCTACAAACATGTTGATTATTTAGAAATGATTTCCTTGAATACAATCTGTGAGGAAGATTTTGTGTAATCTTTTGTGATGCGTAATGAATGGAGTTCAAGTTCATATGAATGCATAGAATCTAAAGATTTAGATTTGCTTTAGTTAAGTGAAGATATCCACTTGAGCAAGTCACTCAAGGTAATTTTTCTTCACTACGTTTGCAGTTGTTTATTTCTATTTTGGTAGTTATTTATGTTTATCGTTACTTCATAAATTGCATGTAAGTTAGAATAGATTCTCATATTTTGATTATCAATAATGAATGTTCATGAGCATGAATACACTTAGTTAAATTGTAGTGCTCTAAAGGTTAGGATAATTTTAGATATTAGTTTTGAATAGTTTGAGTTAGTTTCAACAATTCTTTGTTAACAACAGCTCAGTTACAGGTTATGTTGTAGGCACCTATAGCTATTTAGCGCTAGTTTACTTTTTTCACTGTTATGCATTTTTGTGATTCTCCAGCAAGTAGAATACCTTTAGTAGGATAACTTAGGTAACCTCAATTCTTCGAAGGCACATACAGTGCAACACCATCACAAGTTTGCAAACCTTGGTTGACAATTTAATGAACTCTTTACAATGTTGAGTGGACTACTTAGCTAGTCATACCTCTAAAATACGTGGTTTCTACCAAGTTTATAATATATTAGTTTAGACTCTACGTTTTTGGTATTGTTTTTGGGGATGGTGTTACCTTTGTAGACTTGGTTTTCCACGATTTCATAGTTTACATTTTGTTTTCAACATTAGGAATGTTACACTTTATCTTACCAACATACCAAAAAGTTACACTAACATTGTGTAGGACCACTACTATACAAAACCAAATTTATTGTATCTCAAGGTAGAGTGATTCTTTGGGTAGATTCCTCCCCTCTACAAGCCAAGAAGCCATAGTATAAATTGGTGAATCTAGTACTCAAAGCGAGGGTAATACTGAAGAATAAATTTCCCTATCACCAACATTTGGAACACAAAAAAAGAGGACATATCAAACCGTGGGTGATGTAGTGGATGATCCTGAATGTGTGACCTTTCAGTTCCCAATCACCAACCAAGAAAGGGCTATTGTGCTGAAGAATATTCCTCCTTCGGCATTACCAATCTTTCATGGGTTGTGACTGAATATCCAAACACATTTATGTTTCAATTTGATGTCCTATGCAAGAGTTATGATTGTACTTTTGATGCTCATAGGCTCAAGCTCTTCCTTACCACTCTAAAAGATACAACCCTAAGATAGTTTATGGGATTAGGCAAGAATTTTGTTCTTGATTGGGATACCATGAAAAAAAAATCTTAGAGAAGTACCAATAATATTATAGAGGACTTGATGGGAGGAGAGATGAAATTTCTAGAATGTCACAAAAGGAGGATGAGCCATTAGAATATTATGTGGAGAGATTTTAGTTTTCCTTGAAAAACCCATAGAACAAGTTATTTGAAGAATCACACAAGTTGGTATTTTTGAGAGGAGTCAATGAGGACTATATGGATTCCCTCAATTTTATTGGGCAAGGGGATATCTCTCAAATTCCATTTGAAGACTTCTAAAAGTTTAATAGAAATTACTCATGACCTTCACTAAGAGGCTAAGAGGAGAGAGGACATCCACCATTGGAAAATCATCCACTAGGGTTTCAAAAATATAGTTAAGCAATTTATTGTCCAACATCAAGGAGGACATTATCAAACACTCAGAAACTCAGTTGGACACTCTCCACATAAATAAAAAGCAAGATTAATTTGAAGCAATGTTCATTAAATACTGCTCAAGCTACAGGTAAAGGAAAGCAAACTATAATTCCAAGAGGGTGGCTAGTATCCAACAAGACAAAACTGAGAAACTTGATTTTTAGCCACTTGAAGGAGAGTATGGACAACTATTTTACATAGCTCAAAGAAGGCCATGTAAAAAAAGACAAACTATGCTACAAGACCCACTTAACTTCAATTCATCCTTTCCCATTGGAAATAAATAAAAAATTGCTTTGAATTCTCCGCCTTGGCCAGCTAATCAAAATCAATGGAAAAACCCTCAACAATGGCCATAACCTCAGAAAAAATGGAACCAACAACAACCAAATCCTTGGTCACAAAAAAATATCCATGGTTCCAATTACAATCCCCAATGGACAACACAGCAAAACCACTGACAACCTCAATGGAAAAAAGGCTAGCAGTGGCAACAACAAAACATGAATTATCAACAACCTATGTTTCCTCCTCAGTCCAATAACAAGCCATTATGCCTCCATAAAATCCTACATCTCAGCCAACCATACCACCACAATTACCTACCCAACCTGCACCTAACCCTAACAACAAGCCTATCCAACAAGCTTATACTAACGAGGCTATGCAATACCCCACTTATAGGGTAGAGGTGAGTGATTTCCACCTCAGGTTATGGAAACAACTAGTTGGACCTTCATTCCCTCAAATCACTAAGATGGAGGATGAGGAACCTGTAGTTGAAGCTTCTAACAAATCACCTCTGAAACCTAAGTCAAATCAAGTACACCAAACTACCTCAATTCCAAAGCCTCCTTTCCCTGAATGCTTGGCCATTAAAAAACATCATACATAGGCTGAGAAAAACCTACTAGGTCAACTAAAGTATGTACGCATTAATATTCCTCTCATTTAAGATATTAAAGGTATCCCAATTTATAGCAAAATTGTGAGGGACCTATGTCTTAAGAAACTTGAGAGAAAAAAGGAAGGATCCTCAGATAATTCATATCCTAGGAAACATTATTGATACCATTCTAGGGAACACAACTATCCCTAAATACACAGACCTCGATAGTCTAGTAGTGGATGCTAAGATTAATGGGACCCTTATCGAGAACACCTTGATAGACTTAGGGGCAACAATCAATGTCATGATCAAAGAAATAATGGAATTACTTTAGTTAGCCAACCTTAGACCTACAGTTGGCTAATAGGTCAACAATCAAGCCTAAAGGAATCATTGAACATTTAGTTATTGTATTATATTTTTGGGAATATCTTTCTAATTTCATAGTTTTTAGCCAAAGGTTGACCTTTGTAGGATATCCACTCATCCTAGGTAGACCATGGTCAGCTACAACTAATGCATTCATAGGTTGAATTTCTAGAAATATGATAATATCTAATGGGATTGTGACTAATAAATTGGTCCTCTATCCCTAACCCAACCTTATGTTGATCTTGAGCAAACCATTTGGCCCACTTTGGATGAGGAAGATAACTATTCCATATAGACTTTTATGACAATAGAATGCAACCCTCTATTGGATGATTAGGATGAAGATGAGTTGATTTCTCATATAATACAGAATGACTGCGGTAGGAGCCTACAACAACAAGACTGTCTCACATGCCTACAAGACCCCTTGCAAAGCATTATACCTTCCAATTCCTCAAAATAAATATCTTAGATCTTTCATTATTTACTGCCACAACAGTGTGTATCAATCATTCCTAGCCTTTACCTCTCATTTGTGCAAGAATCATCCAAAGAACTAGAAGTCATGCCAGGAAAAATGTTGAACACAAATAATGCATTGACTGAGGAGCAAGAGAATTCCCTAACTACTATGTTGCAAGCACACACGACAACATACACATGGGACTACCATGATATGAAGGGTATAAAAATTGACTTATGTATGCATATGATCTATATAAATGATGATTATAGGCCTATTAGATAGCCCCAAAGATGAATGAGTTGTGCCTTGAGAGAAATAGTCAAAGTCGAACTTCAAAAACTCCTCGATGCAAGATTTGTTTATCCTATATCTGATAGTGAATGGGCCTCACATCTAGTCATTGTTCCTAAGAAAGGTGGAAAATGGCGAATATGTGTAGATTATAGGGAATTGAACATAGCCACTAGGAAGGACCACTTTCCATTGCCCTTTATAGATCAAGTGCTTAATTCTTTAGCAGGGAAGAAGTACTTTTCATTCCTAGATGGTTTAAGTGGTTACAATCAGATAAAAATTGCTCCAGAGGATTAGAACAAGAAAACATTTACATGCCATTGGGGTACTTATGCCTACTCTAGTCTACCCTTTGGTTTATGCAATGCTCTAGCTACTTTTCAAAGGGAAGTGCTCATCATCTTTTCTGATTATGCCCATGATTGTATGGAGATATATATGGATGAATTCACCACATATGGGGAAACTTATGAGGAAGCCCTTAGCAATCTGGAAAAGGTTTTAAAGAGGTGTAAACAAAACTTGTCCCTCAATAATGAAAAGTGCATTATGATGATGACTTGGGGAATTGTTTTGGGGAATTTCATATCCCGTGCACGGATTCAATTTGATCCACATAAGATATAAATCATTACTATATTGTTTCTTCCACAGAAGCAAAGAGATGTCAGAAGGTTCCTTGGCCATGCAAGCTATTATAGGAGGTTCATTAAAGACTTAAGTTAGATTGTTGCACTGTTGTTTGTTCTACTGACTAAAGGTATGTAATTTGATTGGACATCAAAGTGTGAATACTCCTTTGAAAAATTGAAGCAAGCCTTAACCCAATCACCTGTTTTAAGGGGGGGAAATTGGACCTTACCCTTGGATATACATACAAATGCTTCAGATTTTTCTATTGGAGTAGTTTTGGGTCAAAAATAAGGTAACAAAGAATATGATATTTACTACATTAGCAAGAATCTTCAAGGAGCATAACTAAATTATATTTTTATAGAAAAGGAGATGCTAGTAGTATTGTATGCCATTAATAAATTTAGGCATTAAATCACTGGTTATTCTATTTTTTTCCACATAGACCATACAACTATTAGATATTTAATGAACAAGCCTATAGTAGGGGGTAGACTAGTCAAATGGTTTCTCCTTCTATAAGAGTTTGATATTATAATAATGGAAAAACCTAGTAAGGCTAATGTACTAGCATATTTTATATCAAGGTTGCCAACACAATCAACAGAAGGGGTAGTGGATGACTCATTTCTAGATGAACACTTGTTTTTTATTAATTTACATGTACCCTAGTATGCTGACATTGAAAATTATTTAGTGATAGGGTAGATTCCACCACACTTTTCTCCAAGAGAAAAGAGACAGCTGGTACATAAGTTTTTTCCATACTCTTGGATATCAGGTTATTTGTCTACACTAGCCCTTAAAATATCATGAGAAGGTGCACAAGGGAAGATGAAATCTTTGATATCATGAAATATTTCTATGATGAACCATGTAGGGGTCACTTTGCAGCTAAAAGGACAAATTTCAAAATCCTCACAACTGGTTATTGCTAGCCTACTCTACACAAGGATTCTATCAAGTATATAAGAAGTTGTGATAGGTGCCAAAGAATGGGTAAGCCAACAAGGAGTGATAAAATTCAATTACAACCTTAGTTAACACTAGCTCCCTTTGACAAATGGGGTCTACAATTTATTGGACCAATCTCGCCTACTTTTAACAACAAGGAATACATTCTAGTTTGCATTGATTATCTGACTAAATGAGTAGAAGTGAAGCATTACAGTTTTCCAGAGATGGCAATGTGGCTGAATTCTTGTATGAGTACATTTTTACTAGGTATGGAGTACCTAAGGAAATTGTGACTGATCAAGGTCCACAATTTAATTTAGACCTCATCACTAAATTGGTTGAAGAATATCAAATCAGGCACAAAAGTCAACACCTTATCACCCTTAGGGCAGTGGCTGCGTAGAGGTTACCAACAGAGAAATTAAAATTATTCTAACCAAGATAGTGCAATTACATAGGAAATATTGGATTACTAGGTTACTAGAAGCAATATGGGTATATAGAACAACCTAGAAAGTAACAACTAGTTTTACACCCTATGAGCTAGTATATGGAAAAACAACAATCCTCCCAATTGAGTTTAAATATAAGACATTAAAAAAAACAACAAAGTTGGACATGGATCTCACAACAACTCAAAAGGAAAGGTTACATCACTTAAAAATTATGGATGAAATTAGGATGGAGGCCATCCATCACACTCAGATAGTATAAAATTAGAGGACAAAGTGGCATGACCAATATATTAAGGTAGGAATTTACTATAGGAGACTGGGCCTTATTATATGATTCAAGATACAAAGATATCAAAGGAAAACTCCAATTTAGATTGTTGGGACCTTATGAGATCATCCAAGTCTTTCCTAATGGAGTAGTAAAGTTACATATTATAGATGCAGTAAGGTTCTCACTCCTGGTTAATGGCCATTGATTCAAACTTTATAAGAAACTAGTATAGAAGGAAGATTTTATTTTTTCTCTATGTCAATAGTATGGACCTCATAGTGATCAACATACAGGTTCAAAAACATAGAGTGATGCCTCAACAACAACAGATATACCAATTCTTCGGGTGATTCAAAGATTGAGCTACACAGCTCAATCCCTGAGATCACTCAGCTTTAATTTCTTATTCGGCCTCACAAGCACATGTGCAACATGGTTATAATGATGTACATACTTTTTTCTAGAGGGACTATAGTACAACAACTATCACAGTCAAGGAAGGGACCTGATTCGAAAGGTACCTATAGCATCATCTAGCGAAAAAAAATTCAAATCAATTGGCACCACATTAATTGTAGTTCACGTGTTTTCACCTTAAAATTATCACATGTAGTATCCATCTTATCATAATATGTACCTGCAACACGCCTAACTTATTTCCTGTTGCCAATTCAAATTTTAAACATTTGAATTGTCGCTTCACCAACTATTATCCATCTATTTCGTTTCATTACCTTACATCTACCACCTCACTATTCATTCACCTGCAATTAATTCTTATCACGTCAAATCATATTGCGGATATATTTTAATCAACACACATGTGTGGCATTCAGTTAGTCACCTCTGAAAGGTACGTAAGGTAAATTGCCATAATTATCATAGATTTCTTAACGCTTTCATTATTTATTTTCATATTAAATTAAGCATGCGATATATTCATAACATTTATTTACATACTCTATAATGATACCTTTGCCTATCACAAGTTCAAGTGAGGTCACTTCAAACCATAAGTTGAGGGGATGGTACAATATCAACTAGTTTTTTTGTTTTTCGCCACCTAAAACCAAATGCAAATAAACATATATATGACATGCGAACCTTTTTTGTCCTAAAAATTGCACCTAATTTTTGCTGATAATTTCAATTGCCAATTCTCCAATCCTATGATCTTGAGCTAAGTTGAGCCCATAATCCATTTTTAAGCTCAATTAAGATGATACAAATAAGAAGGGGAGTTGTAGTTACAATATGGAAGTGAAAATGCACGAGGAATTATCAGAGTAAGAGAAGGGTTTGAGGATGGTGAAGTGAAAATTGAGTTGAATTTTAAGGTTAAGATATTGGGAAAAGGTGAAGAGATTCAAAATGGGAGGTGATGTTATTAGGAGATAGTTTTTGGCTCACAATTAGATACTAGAAGATGCAATGGTATTGCCTATCTTCACAAGAGTTGGTTGGCTCGATTATTTCCTAAAGCTGACAAAATTTGACAATGACATAGCAAGAAGATTTTCAACCACATTGGAGCATGATGAAGCAATGGTAAAAGGGTTTTTAGTAGATGGATATGAAGTCTTCACAGCATGGGTATTTGGGTTGCCTAAGATTGGAGCAAAGTTTCCAATTAGAGCAGATGTAGTGGTTGCAAGAGAAGAATTTTGTGAGTGAGGAGAAAATTTGGATTCATCATCACAAGGTACAAAAATACTTTATCTTCCATGGTTTTGGGCCATCTGTGCTTCTTATTTCATTAGATACCTTACTTGTGATGGTAGAAAAAATATTTTATATATTGTACATTTCAAATTGCTTAGTCACCTTCAGCATAATAGACTAGTAAATATGCCAAATTTTCTCTATGACATGTTAAAAATGATGGAATCTCAATATCAGAGGAAATAGAGTGACACGACCTTATCACATCACTGTTTGATTTCCTTATTAGTAAAATAAGCTTGAGAATTCAATACCCACAGGTAGCCTAGGAAGATTTTATGAAAAGTGAAGATACTAACAGTTTACTTGAGGCACCTATAGTACCTAAAACTTTAGAGCCACAAGTTGAACCTACAAGAGGAATTTCTCCCATCTCACCTATAGCTTCACCTACCTGAAGCCAAGGCGAGCCCAAAGAGCACAATGTGCCATAGTTTAGGTCACCAGCAGTGGAATAAACCCCATCTTCCTCAAAACAACCTAAATCCAAGAACAGAAGAGGCAGTACATCCACACCTTCTAAAAAGAGGAGAAAAAGAAGGATGCTCAAAAGAAAAAGAAGGATGTTGATAAAGAGAAACCTACACCTAGGCGTTCAAGCCGATTGAAAAAGCAAGGTGTTATGAGGGGGAGTGTGGAAAAACCTGAAGAAGAGGAAAAGGATAAAGAACAACAAGAAGAAGATGTGATGTTGGTTGAAACAAACTCATAAGGGAAGAGAAATATACCTGGAAATGTGCATACACCTATGAAGAGGAAGAGATATGTGTCTACCACTTCTGATTTAGACTTGAAGAAGATGTCTTTGTTGCCAAGAAAACACAAAAGAAATTTCCTACTTATGAAGACTATGATTGTATAGGGGGTGGTAATGATTAGTTTTTGGAAACAAAGGAAATGTTTATAGAAGATAGAAATTTTAGGAAAGAGATTTATGAAGCTTTGGAAAAAAATAAACATCTAGAATAACTAGAGAAGAGTTATGAAAAGAGATACAAGGAAAGGGGGACAAAATTACAAGAATTGGAAGAAAAATTGTTGACATATGGCCATGGTGTAAAGCTAGATCTAGTGGCACAATTGGCCATTACCAAAACCGGGGATGGAGAACTTGCAATAGCAAATCAGAGACCTTCTCCCATAAAAACCCCAATTCACCATACAACTTTGTCTCTTGGTTATCGACTATGGAAGGTGATTGATTAATTCTCACAAGAATAAGAAAAGTGAAAGAAAGAAAAAGAAAATTTGATTGTAGAACATGCTAAAGTGCTGAAAGGAAAAGAGATTGAGCTAAGGAGATTAGTAGTCAGATTGGAAGAAGTGGTAGATAATGTTTCTCAAATTATAAGATGTAGACCTCTGACAAGAACATATGCACTATTTTTGGAATAATTTTTTTATAGTTTTTAGTTTAGTAGTCTAATCAGTAACCAATCAGTTGGGATGAGAGTGGAATTTGAGTTTCTTAATTTTTTTGTTGATTCTACACCAAAAGAGCAGGATCAATTGTTTGAATACTATTTGCACAGCTATGTGGTGTCAGATGAAACATAGTGGAATCCTCTGATGTTTGTAGGGAATCTCGAGGTAAGGGCACTAACATCTTGTTACCTGTCAAATTTTCAAACATGAAAGTTTTCATCTTAATTGAGTAATTTTTCAACCTTACTTTAAAGTTGTCGCGACTCCCCTAAATTTCATAACTCAATCGTCGCCCCGCTAAATTGCCTAACCAAGTCACCAAGTTTTGAAGTTTCGAAACTACCCAGTCACCTGACTTATTTGTAGCCCTAGTCCTATCCAATGATGTCCCATGTAGTTGGTCTATTAGAGGCTCTTAAAACTTTAAAACTCCCAAAAAATGGTTATAAAGTTCTATTTTTCAGCGATAAGGCGACCTTGGCAGGGTGCTTGACTTTCAAACTGCCAGCTCATTTAATGAGTTGTATGGTACCTTTAAGGGGATGTCCTTACAAACGCATTAAAACACCAACTTGAGTTTTAAGTGTAATCTTTTAAATCCTCTGAAAGGATAGCTCTTAAATAAGGAGGGCGGTGAAACAAATTTTGTAACAAATTTGCACGTTTTTCATGGAAAATAAATGGTCACTCTTCACCACCGAAGTTAAGTGAGCCTGCATACGAGGAAATGTGGCAAAAATTTTAAGTTCAGAGTTTTCTCAAAATGGTACTTTATGGTGATATTAGAGAATGGGAAGTTGAACCTATGCCTGTCGTGCAAACAAACTTGAATTGGCTTGAAGAAGAACAACTCAATATCATTTCTCAACTATGTTCACTGGCATGGAAGGAGCAAACCAACTACGCTGAGTACAACAAGGTGATTTTCGTCTTAGAAGAAGAAGAAGAATGTGTTGAATTCACAATATAGTTATGGAAATGCACTTAGAATTGTATAGAGTTTCAACACCTCCAAAAGTTTAAACAACATACATGAAGTCTTTTGTGACACGTAATGATAATGCTTATTTTAAAATTGTTTTCATTTCGAAGCCTTTCTTGATTCTGGTCATTTTCAAGATGGTCATTTTTGTAATGTAACAGTTTTTGGTGTGCCTGTATATAGACCTTTGGATGTAAATAAGGGGGAGATGGTCAGCTAGCTTTGAGGGGACATAGTCTTATGGTACAAGAGGTTGAGGTTTTGAACTCAAATTTTGACATTGAAGAAATAAAGAAAATATTTCTGATATGTATATTTGCTACTATTTTCTTTTGATTACACTTGAGCTTTGAATCTTTGTAATTGATCTTCAGTGTGTCATGTTCTATGAAACTATGTTTCTATTATCTCTAAAGCTTTGAATTTGGATTAATTCATTCGTGAAAGTGATTTTTTTGTTCATCCTCCTTTGAATGGTATTCATAAATGCGGAATAAGTGAACTTTGCATCATTTATTCGCGCTTTCTTTATTTTAAGTTTAAATCATCACATATATTTTCATGATTATGAGTAGGTGTTAGGTTACCTTTCCTAATTTCTAGTTAAAATCATACCTATGTCTCTATTCCTTGCACATTATTCGAAGGTAGTTGCACCTTATAAAATACGCAGAGAGCACTTGCAGCTATCACCTCAAGTGACTCAACTATTGGTCAAGTTGTCATTTGTTTGTGCTAGAGAAAATTAATTAAGGTGACAAATCTGTTAACCAACATATTTCTGGCGAATCTATTGGGGAATTGATTCTTTGAAAGATTAGTGCTTTCATTCCTCAGATTTTTGAAAATATCTCTATGTGCAGGGAGATTGGCGACTCCATTTGAAACTTGAAAAAATTATGATATAAAACCAAAAAAATTGAAGAAATGGAGAGAGATCCAAGCCTACCATTCCAAAATTCCTTGCCATGGATGATGAAGTGCTACATGAATTTTGGGAAAACTGTAAAGAAATTATTGTTGAAGCTGCAGAAACAAGGTTGAGTGTTGAAGAGGATCAGAAAATTTCACTCTTGTTAAGAAGTCTTCATGTTAGGTTATTCAAACTAAAGGAGCTTGAAGAAAGAAAACATTCTCTGCAAGTCCAAGAAAACAAGATAAAATAAATCCAAGAGGAACTACGAGTTGATTCCCCAGGTCTCTCTATTCCTTTTTGCTTTTCAATTTCTGATGCTCCGAAAATGATGATGATTGAGCCTCATGAAAATTTGACCTCATTGAAAAAGGAAAATGATTACAATTGAAACGACATTGAAAGAATTGCTAATCCAATGATAAATGAAGTTGACAATGAATTGTTGAAATCCCTTTCTATTCTTGAGTTAGAAATCTTTAATTCTAACACTGTTGAGGATCAACTTTCTTTTGAAGGATGTGAAGGTAAGAGTCTTCAGATTGACTTACAACCATACTATCCATCTTTTGAGTTTCATGGCTGAGTTAATAAAAAGGAATCATCCCAATCATAGGTCAATAATGAATATGCCTTTAAGTCATTTCATTTCGAGGATGAAGGAAATTCGGTCCTTATAGTTTTGGGAAATAGGATTTGTATTGAAAATAAAATGGAAGTTTGTTTAATTGATATTACAAAAGAGAAAGGAAATTCTAAAAAGCTAGAGGATGGCTCAACCCATGAAAAGTTAAAAGTTTTGCATGACGACCCTCTTTATGAAGAAGATATTATATTTCACTTTTTATCATCTATTGAAGAGAAAGATTCACCTTTTGAAGTTTCAAGTATAGATTTATCTACCTCTTCGGTTGTAGATAAGGAATTTTCTGATTTGTTGCAATAAAGGAAGGTGAAGTCTCTTTAATCAAAGAGGATCACATGCTTTATGAGGCTAGTATTTCTTTCAAACTGGAAGTGAATCAAGATATCAAAAGTGGATTTATGCATGATGAGTCTGATAATGGGAATATGGAAAGTGATGCAGTTTTTGTCTTTGAGAACTCTGATTATTTTCACTTGAAATTGGAAAATAGAACACCATTTTACAGTTTATTATTCAGCCATTATATACAGAGTAAGCATCAGAAAATTCAAGAGGATTCAATGTTTTTTGATGAAGAATGGTTGTTTGGTAGGCATATTTATAAATCACTTCATTTCAAAAGCTTCAACTTTACATTCATGGTTTCAAATATACCAATGATTTTACAGTCGCTTCATGCATTCACACCTTTGTTTCACCATGGTATCTATTTCTCCCTTCTAGTAAATGGTTTTGCATAGTCTTTGCAAGTTGGAGTACTGCACTTTGTCCAAGTGCATAGGTGTCTTAGGCCGCTTTTACTTAGAGTCTTTTGGTTTGGTCCCATTTTTGGTTTGTGCATTGTTCCCCTCCACCCCATCTGCAAAATAACATCCAATTCCCCTACCTTTCTTTCAACTCCATTGCCCAATGGACTTGGACTAGTCTATCCTGGGATTCTAGAGTTCTTTGTATTTTATTCAAAAATTAAGCCCCCAATCGGAGCCAATGTTACCTGTCAAATTTTCAAACATGAAAGTTTTCCTCTTAATTGAGTAATTTTTCATCTTTACTTTAAAGATATCGCGGCTCCCATAAATTTCATGACTTAGTCGCCACCTCACTAAATTTCCTAACCAAGTTGCTAGGTTCTAAAGTTGCGAAACTGCTTGATCGCCCAACTTATTTGTAACCCTAGTCCTGTCCAATGATGTCCCATGCAGTCAGTCTATCGACGGTTCTTAAAACTTTAGAACTCCCGATAGATGGTTATAAAGTTATATTTTCCAGCGATAAGGTGACCTTGGTAGGGTGCTCGACTTTCAAAGTGTCAACTCATTTAATGAGTTGTATGATGCCTTTAAAGGGATGTCTTTTCAAATGCATTAAAAAGCCAACTTGAGTTTTAAGCGTAATCTTTTAAATCCTCTGAAAGGATAGCTCTTAAATAAGGAGGGTGGTGAAACAAATTTAATAATAGATTGGCACATTTTTTGTGGAAAATAAATGGTCACTCTTCGTCGCCGAAGTTAAGTAAGCCTACATACGAGGAAAGGTGGCAACATTTCCAAGTTCAAAGTTTTATCGAAATGGTAGTTCTTGGTGATATCAAAGAATGGGAAGATGAACATGTGTCGGCTATGCAACCAGACTTGAATTGGCTTGAAGAAGAGAAAATTGATATAATTTCTCAGCTACGTTCACTGGCATGGAAGGAGAAAAGCAGCTATGTCGAGTACAATAGGGTGATTTTCGTCTTAGAAGAAGAAAAAGAGCGTACTGAATTTCATAATCTAGTTATGAAAATGCAGTTAGAAATGTACAAGTTTTGGTGCCTCCAATGGTTTAAAGAGCATGCGTGAAGTCTTTTGTGACACGTAATGATAACACTTATTCTAAAACTGTTTCCATTTTGAAGCCTTTCTTGATTTTGGTCATTTTCAAGACGGTTATTTTTGTAATGTAATAGTTTTTGGTGTGCCTATATAGACCTTTGAATGTAAATAAGGGGGAGATGGTTAGCTAGCTTTGAGGGGAAATAGTCTTATGGTACGAGAGGTTGAGGTTTTGAACTCAAATTTTGACATTGAATAAATAAATAAAATATTTTTGATATGTGTATTTGCTACTATTTTATTTTGATTACACTCGAGCTTTGAATCTTTGTAATTAATATTCATTGTGTGTCCTATTCTATGAAACTATGTTTGTGTTATCTCTAAAGCTTTGAATTTTGATTAATTCATTTGTAAAAGTGATTTTCTTGTTCATCCTCCTTTGAATGGTATTCGTAAATGTGGAATAAGTAAACTTTGCATCATTTATTTGTACTTTCTTTATTTTAAGTTTAAATCATCGCATCTATTTTCATGATTATGAGTAGGTGTTAGGTTACCTTTCCTGATTTTTGGTTAAAAGCATACCCATGTCTCTATTCATTGCACATTATTTGAAGGTAGTTGTGCCTTGTAAAATAAGTAGAGAGCACTTGCATCTATCGCCGCAAGTGACTCAACTGTCTGCTAGGTTGTCATTTGTTTGAGTTGGAGCAAATCAATTAAGGTGACAAATCTTTTAACCAACACATCTTATTATAGGAATGAACAATTCAGGAGAGAAATAATGGAAGAATATCAGGAGAGGGAGAAATCAATTGCTCTCCGAATAAGGAAAGAGTCTAAAGACCTTGATGTACTTATAGATGAATGGTTGAAACTCCTGGATCGTAAAGGTGTAGGAAGGAAGATTATGAAACTAATAACAAAGGATTATAAAAGAATGCAAACAGTATTTGGGGGATTTGGTTAGCAATGTTACAGATATATGCAGAACAAATGGAATAACTTGACCCCATAGTTGCAGAGAAAGGAACCTCATTCAATATACAATTTACCACCATGCTTGAGAAAGTATGTAGATATATGAAAATTGTAGCTGACATAGGACTTCATTGGGTATCACTCACATTTCACCACCTATGCTACTCTATATAGTTCCACATTGGACCGAGGAAAAATATGAGGAGTGTGAGAAATCCGAGATCATCAAAATGATACAACTTGCAGCTTATAGAGGTTTCTACATAAAGAAAATCAAGTTAGTTGATGTTTTCATGGACCTCAAGGAGATCACCCTATGTTATAATATGTACCCCTAGTCTTTTGCTTGAGGACAAGAAAAAGTATAGTTGGGGGGAGTGATGGGTTCATTTATTAGCCTATTTTTTGTTGTCTTTATGCATGATTTTAGACATCAGACAATCCTTTCAGACAATATTCCTATGCTATGTTATCTTTTCATGCTTATTATACAACCTTGGACCTAAACTATAGTAATGGAAATATAAGTTATGATACAGTAGCATTGCATGGTTTATATGTGAGTTGTATGAAACTTGGTTGGAATTTTGTGTTTAATCATGGTATTTAGCTTAGTGTATATGTTTTATGGATTAACCTCTTGCAGCCCGAGAAGACACTGTAGCCTGCAACAATTGGAAGTTGTAGCTAGTAGCAAAAGGAGGACTTGGACAATGAAACATGGGAAGTGCTAGATCAAGCTGAGCATAATAACTACCATGTGGAGGCACCTGATGGAGTTAGTCATGCATCATTATGACAGTTAATAAGGCATCGAGAAGAAAAACACTTTTGTTGATAGGATTCTAGATAACTGTTTGTGTGTTCCGCATGCAGATCTATTTTGCAGAGTTTTAATTCTATTAGAACTCTCATTTATTTTTAGTTGTAGTTTGAATGATTCAATCTTAATTACATACTCTAATATCTAGGCAGCTGTAGTTAATGATTTTAGATAGGAGTTGTGTTTAGAATAAACTCCCCTGTGCTTGTATATAATCGATGGTTGAGTCCTTAGATGGTGTTGTTTATTCAATAATTTGTTATCAGCTATTTTTTAGTTTTCAGTTATCATCCACAAACATGTTGATTATTCATAAATGATTTCCTTTAATACAATCTATGAAGAATATTTTGTGTAATATTTTGTGATGCATAATGAATAATGTTCAAGTTCATATGAATGCGTAGAATTTGAAGATTTAGATTTGGTTTAGTTGAGTGAAGACAACCACTTGAGCAGGCCAATCAAGGTAACTATTCTTCACTACATTTTTATTTGTTTATTTCTCTTTAGTAGTTATTTCCATTTATCATTGCTTCATAAATTGCATGCAAGTTAGAATAGATTCTCATATTTTGATTATCAATAATGAATGTTCATGAGCATGAATGCACTTAGTTAACTTGTAGTACTCTAAAGGTTAGGATAAGTTTAGTTACTAGTTTTGAATAGTTTGAGTTAGTTTCAACAATTATTTGTTAACAACAGTTCAATTATAGGTTATGTTGTAGGCACCCTAGCCATTAATGCTAATTTACTTCTTTCACTATTATGCATTTAAGTGATTCTCTAGCAAGTAGAATACCTTTAATAGGATAACTTAGGTAACCTCAGGTCTTTGAAGACACATATAGTGCAACACTATCACAAGTTTACAAACCTTGGTTGACAATTTAATGAAGTCTTGACAATGGTGAGTGGATTGTTCAGCTAGTCATACCTCTGAATTGTGTGGTTTCCAACAAGTTTACAATATTCTTGTTTAGACTCTACACCCTTCACAAAGAGTGTAGACAAAGGTAACCAACAAATAAATGCCATTTGAGTCATAGTGTTGTGTCCTACATAATCAATAGACCATACAAATTTAGATAGCTTCTAACTAAGAATGACCAATCTGATTGGATTATGTAGCCTAAAACACTGTGAACTAACTAATGGAAGCATATAATTTTGCATTACTTTGGCCAAAGTTTTGAAATAAAATAAACACTTCCTTAGGAAATGTAGTCATGAGTTCACACACCTCTAACTTGACTTGGAAATGACCTTTCACCTAAGTTTTAATACATGGTTGACTTGTTTGACTGTTTGTCTAACTTAACATAATAATTTAAGAACAAAATGTATAACTCTCTATGATCGATACATGAATAAGGTCATGGAAACATTTTCTTGGTGATGAACATTTGTATTGCATACTTGCAATATCTTGAACCCTGACTACTGCAACTTATTCATAAGTTCTTGCATTTATTTTTGAGAGTGACAAACTCTCCTATTTTCATACACAATGTTTTTTTAATTCTTTTAAAAGTTATAGTATTTCCAAATAATAATACTAACTTGATATATCTTGTCTTTCTCATGAGTTCTTGTCAACTCAAAACATAAGTAAAATATTTCTTATTCACTAATAACAAAATAACTTCTTAAATAATTTTGATTTCTCTATGTTTTCCTCTTTGTTCTTCGTGGAAGAATATATTTTGTATTGTTGATAAATGTATAATATATGGCTAAATTCTTTTACAAGAATAAGTACATATCTTCAATATTTCAATAACTCCAAATATTAATCTGATTTCTTTCAGTCAATATATCAGATTAAGCTTCAATCTTATCATGCAATTTTATAAATATATAATAAAAAATATTCGTTGCATACTCTATATACATATTATACTACATATTTATTTTTCTGAGTAAATAGAATAATTTATTCAACTTAACACAATAGGGTCATACGAATGTCTCGTTTCTTGTTGTTCCAACTCTTTTTGTTACTATGGGATTAGGGCCCTTCCATGCATATATAATAAAAAACACAACATGGAAATAAGACTCTTCTTTGTTATCCTAAACAATTCTAATAGAGAAATTAAATAATTTCATGCACAAGTATGTAAAAATTAAACTATTTTATCTCTATTCCTTAAAAAAATCAATACATAAACTCATTTAAATTTCTCAAGTTTGAAATTCATATATATATTACCAGAATTAAAAGAATGGAAATAGATTTATGATTCATGCCAGTAATAATACTTTACTTCTACACTTTTAGTTGTTCAGTGCACAACTACAACACTCCAATCCAGCTTCTCTGAGAAACCAAAGCTTGCTACCATATAAAACTCTACTCTTCATTATATTTATTCCACAATATAAAATTAAACTAACAACCAATTGTATATCCAAGGAAAAATTCCTCAAGAATCCACCTGAAATAAAACATATATGTTCACCTTCAGCTCAAAACATACGACAACTCCTCCCTTCTCACATTGAAGAGAATGAATGAATAATAATCAACAACCTCCTCTTTAAATTAAAGCTCGCGACCCATACACAATAGATGTTGCTCATAATAACTCTAAATTGAAACTTTATGGAACGCCCCATTATGCCTTATCGTAGGCATTGATAGCATATTTTAAAGAGAAGAATACAACCTGCGATGGAGGTTTTACTAACAACCAATTGTATATCCAAGGCAAAAGTCCTCAAGAATCCACCTGAAACAAAACATATATCTTCACCTTCTCCTCAAAACATACGACAACTCCTTCTCCCTTCCCACATTGAAGAGAATGAATGAATAATAATCAACAACCTCCTCTTTAAATTAAAGCTTGTGGCCCTTACTCAATAGATGTTTCTCATAATAACTCTAAACTGAAACTTTATGGAATGCCACATTATGCCTTATTGTAGGCATTGATAGCATATTTTTAAGAGAAGAATACAACTCGCAATGGAGGTTTTACTAACAACCAATTGTATATCCAAGGCAAAAGTCCTCAAGAATCCACCCGAAACAAAACATATATCTTCACCTTCTCCTCAAAACATACGACAACTCCTTCTCCCTTCCCACATTGAAGAGAATGAATGAATAATAATCAACAACCTCCTCTTTAAATTAAAGCCCGCAACCCATACTCAATAGATGTTGCTCATAATAACTCTAAACTGAAACTTTATGGAATGCCCCATTATGCCTTATCATAGGCATTGATAGCATATTTTTAAGAGAAGAATACAACCCGCGATGGAGGTTTTAGCTTCATGTAGGAGTTAAAACAATTTGATCTTATTCACTTTCCATTACATGCATTTATTTTCATTTTTAACTTCCTCAAAAAGCCTTGATTTCTTTAACAAGTCATTGGAATTTATGCCAACTGTATAATAAATTATATATATATATATACATATTTATTTATTTATTCATATTTTGTATATATATATTGAATATATTTAAATAATAATCAAACAACCTTTATATAAATCGATAAAATGAAAGAACAATGTTGATACAACATAACACCCTTTTATTGTGAACGACTAGGCCAAATACCATATAAGATTTAACCTAACCTTACAACTCGACCATAATTAGCCAAAACATAAAATAAACCTAATGAAAATGGTAGGGTTACTTACCCAAACTTGATATATAATCCTACATGAGTGTGTTCAACTCAATTGGCATTGACCCATTTGTTTACCCATGTCTATACTATTCTCTTTGGTGATACTCTCCCTCTCCCCTCTCCATTTGGGAGGGTAAAATTTGATCCTGTATCCAACTTAGAAATCCAATAACATGGTTAGTCTATTATTATTCATGACATCATAATCTTGATTAAAAATAATAATCATTAAAATTGAAACACATTGCATTGTGCATTATAATTTTATCAAAATATCATTTGAGATATAATCATCCACTAATGTCAAAAACACATTATTAATGTAAAAACTAAAAGATTGCAAATCAAAATTCGGGGTCTAACGTATCTCCTCCCATAAGGATCATCATCCCCGATGATTCAGTGTATCATAATAAGATCATAAAATAAGTTTTCTTTTAGTTATTGAAAAGTAATAAATAAATGAGGAAACTTCTAATAAAATTCATCGTAATCCTCCCAAGTGGCATTGTCCTCTGCATATTGATCCCACTGGACCTTGCATTAAGCAACCTCTTTGTTATGCAAGTGGAGCTTGCATACTTTGAGCATCTTGAGAGGCTCAATCGATACCATTCTTGGATCCTATATACCTATAGTGCATTCCAATCAAGTATATAATTAATACTTTTTATATAATTCTTAAAACATGAAACACATTATGCATTCACGCAAGAGATAAAGGTAGAGCGATTCTATAGGTAGTCTAGTTAATCACTTCGATAACTTTGAAGGGACCCACAAATCTAGAGGCTAGTTTGGATGACTTCCCAAACTTTATGAAACTCTTTTGAGGTTTGACCCTCAAAAGAACTTTTTCTCCCACTGATAATTATTTTGGCGTATGCTTAGCATTAGCATAGATTTTATGTCTATCATTTTTTTCCACCAATATTTTCTTGATCAAATTGATCTGCTCCTCCATTTTTGATAATATTTTTTATCCAAGGCTAATCTTGTCCTCTAGCTTATCCCGACTTACAGGAGTTTGAAACTTTCTTTTGTATAATGCTTCAAATGGATACATATTTATTATGAAATAGTATGAGTAATTGTATTTAGATTCTATAAGTGGAAGATAATCTTCCCACTTGCATTGCCAGTCCATGCAATAATCCTCAACAAATCTTCAAGAACTTGGTTTACCCTTTCTATCTGACCATCTGTCTTGGGGTGATAGGTTGAGCTTATATCGAGCTAGATTCCAAGTGAATAAAATAAGATTTTCCCAAACCTCGATGTCATGCTTGCATCTCTATATAAGATGATCTTCTCAGGAACTGTGTGCAATCTAAACATTTCTTGAACAAACTTTCGAGCTATTATCAATGCTTCATCCATTAGATTTTGAGGTATAAAATGAGCTACCTTGGTGAGTCTATCCACCACTAGTAAAGTATAATTATGTCTATTTCAAGACATAGGAAGACCTTTCACAAAGTCCATACTAATGACTTGCCATTTCCACTTTGGAATTTCATGATGATACAAAATTCTTGTCGGGTGATGATGTTCAACCTTTACTCGCTGGTATTCGAGACATCCTGCTATAAATCTTGCAGCATCATTCTTTATTCTTTCCATAAATAAAGTGGTTTTACATCATCTAGGAGTTTTTTCACTCATAGGTGTCCTAAATATGGTTCAAAATGAACCTCTTTTCACACAAGATTACTTAACTCCTCAAATTTTGAAACATACATTCTTCCCCTAAACCTTAAAAGTCCATTTAATTCAAAATAGATCCCATCATACCTCAAATCTTGAGGATTGATTGAGAGATCTTATTTAACTTGCTCATAATATTCATCTCCCATAGACTTTTATAAAATTTGAATGAATAGATACCATTGAGGAAATGTGTCTCCTCCGACTCAAAGCATCTACTACTCAATTTTATTTTCCTTTGATATAACTTATCTCAAAGTCATAGTCGAATATCAATTCCATCCATCTTCTTTGTTGAGAATTGGGATGTGGTTGGGAGAATAAGTACTTAAGACCTTGATGGTTTGACCTAAGCTCAAAAGTATTTCCCAATAAATATTATTTCCACATTTGCAAAGAGTGGACAATTACCACCAATTCAAGATCACGAGGAGCATAATTCTTCTCATATAAATTTAACTTTCTTGACTCATAAGTTATAACTCGCCTTTCTTGCATAAGCACTCCACCTAATCCTTCCCTCGAAGAATTAGTGATTACAACAAATTGGTCTTTTGGATTAGGAACTTCCAATATTGGAGCCGTAGTCAACTTATTTTTAAGTTGATCAAATGCCTCCTGACATTTATTTGACCAAACAAAACATTTTCCTTTTCTCTACAAAGAAGTGATAAGGTGGGCAAGCTTAAAAAAATTGACACAATTTTTTTGTAATAGTCTGCTAACCCCATAAAACTATGCACTTCATGAACATTTTTCGATGTTGTCCATTCAAGAATGGCTTTGATCTTTAATAGATCTACTGTAATTCCTTCTTCAAAAATTACATGACCTAAATATTGTACTTCTTTTTGAAAAACGTACATTTAGAGAGCTTCCCATACAGTTTGTGTTCCCTTAGGCATTGTTGAACAAACTGCAAGTATCGAAAATGTTACTCCTCATTCTTAGAATATATAAGAATTTAATCTAAAATAACTAGAACAAATATATCTAGGCAATCTACGAAGACATTATTCATCAAATTCATAAATGTTTTTGGGGCATTCATAAGTCTAAAAGGAAAGACTATGAATTTGTAGTGTCCATACCTTGTTTTGAAAGCTATTTTGTAAATGTATTCATCTTTTAGTCTTAACTAATGATATCTAGATCATATATCAATCTTTAAGAATACTACTACTCCACGAATTTGATAAAAAATATCATCAATACATGGTAAAAGATAATCATTCTTTATCATTGCCTTATTAAGCATACAATAATTTATGCATAAGCGCAAAGTACCGTCCTTCTTTTTGATAAATATTACTAGCACTCCCTAGGGTGAAACACTGGGCTAGTTAATCCTTTAGGCACCGATTCTTTTAACTAAGCCTTTAGTTCCATCAATTCCATAGTGGTCATATGTTATGGTGCTTTTAAAATTGGTTCTTAACCAGGAATTATATCAATGGAGAAATTAAAATCTCTTTTGAGGGGTGATCTAGGGAGTTAATTTTGAAAAACATCCTGAAAATATCGAAGAAAATGATAGTTCTCCATAGCAGGTTTTATTTGAGCCTTAAGATCTTCTTCTTCAATTCATTGGAGATTTTGAGACTCACAATACATTAGGTCACCTTGAAAGAAAAACTCTTTGAGTTCTTCTAAATTCTCCATCTTGATCATGAAGAGTTGACACCCTTTTTGTTTGGCCCTTTTGAGTTGCATGATAGAGATATTTTATCTTGACTTCTCTTGGAGTGCCTTGGAGAAAGACTTTGTTTCCTAGGTTGTTTAGAAACTCTACTATTTTTACAAAATAGTCTACCTTAGCTCTATGAATCTACAACCAATTTATTCTTAAGACGACATCATAGGAACCTAAAGGTTCTACATACAGGTTCACCTCAGTTGAAAAACTTGGAAGGTCAACTCTGGCTTCAAACATGCATTACTCTACTTGAGCTTTTGTTTGGTTAGCATATTCAATTGACCAAGATTTGGCCATAAATCCAACTCTTCTAAGAATTATTTTTAACACTCTTGGTGCAATAAAACTTTTTGTTGCACCTGTATCAATCAAAATTGAAATAGGAACTCCAAATAATGTACCTATTAAATCTCAAAAGGAGTAATCTAGTACTTTGTTTCCCAATTATCCAAGGTTGCATGAAAACTTTGTTGGAAGGTTGCTTGTTGGGTAGTAATAGATTTCCTCGCTACTGAGCTTCTTGACTCTTGTTCAAACATTGTTTACATAGTGATCACCTCCACAAGAGAAACATCCTCTAAGAGGTCCTCACCTTTCAAAAGGTTTTCCCAAATTAACTCCATTCTTCTTGGAATTGTTGTTGTTTTTCTTCTCATTCTTGGACTCATTCTGATTTTTCCTGAATCCCTTATCATTTTTCCTCCTACCTTCTTGCTTATCATTCCTATTCTTAAAAGATTGAGAATATTGTGACCAATTGTACTTCTTAGGATTCTTCTCATGATAAGCAAAGATGGACTTTAGTTTTTTCTCTTGCTTAATAGCTTTCTCAAATACTTGATCTATTGTTGTTGCTTATCCTCCTATTTGGGCATTCAAACCCATGATGGATTTTCTAATTCATAATCTTTCATCCTTCTAGTATTGGGGTACATACTGTGATTGAGGATTTTTCCTGCAAGGATCATATTAGATTAGCATACATTTACAATAGAAATTAAATCCACAATGGCAATATAATGCATAGGAAATATAAAGTAAAGAACAAATAGGAGAGATCACACCCAGTCCTTCCTTCTCCATGGTTGACTTCCATTGCACCTTCTAGCTTGTTGTGATGATGAGTGTACCCTTAGATTTTGATGAGAAAACTCTACTATATAGCCTAGCCCTAAGCAAAGTTTTTAAGGATTTCAATACAAAATGCAAGAGAAGATTAATCCTACATGCAAGATGAAGAAGAAGAATAAGATAATGAAATAGATAAGAGATTAAGAGATGTCGAAATGAAGACAAAATTGGCATTTTATAGAAAATGCAATTTTATATGGACGAATGAGATTAAAGATTGATCAGTGCCCTAGAATATGTGGTCAAGATTCAAAATAACAACCCCTTAATTAGAGTTAGGGAAACTCTATGATGAAATTCAAATTGAGTGGACAAGATTTAATTTAAGAAATTAAATCAAGGAACGAGATTAGTTGTGACAGTGAGATGAGAATTAGCAAGTTAAAAAAGGATGAGATAGAAAATCAAGTCATTTTAGAAATAACTTACTTTGTGGAGAGAAACACTATTTTGAAATTAATATTTTAAATTAATTCCAAAATGGTGAATTCATGTGACAGTAAATAATAATTTAAAATTATTTACTCGGAAAGAGGGAAATTGTCAATTTGAATAAAATGATTTTATTTAAATTTAGAAAGAAAATCAATAAGACAATTTAATAATTAAGATTATTCAATTGTGGAGGAAAATTAGAAAGTGGGTAATTGAAATATGATTTTATTTAAAATTAGAAAGAAAGTTGAAGAGGATAATAATTAAATAAATAATAGGAATTTATTTAATTATGAGCAGACATAAATAATTAATGATGTATTAAATAAATAAAGTTTATTTATTTAAATAATCATGAGGAAGTAATGGACTAATAATAATTAAATAAATTTAGGAATTTATTTAATTATAGAGTGACATAAGCAATTAGCAACGTATTTAAATAATAGATGTAATTTATTTAAATAGTTAGGAGGAATAAAAGATGTGAATTAATTAAATAATTAAGAATCATTTAATTAATAGTTGACATTGGACTATAGGACATAATTAAATATTTTAGTTATGTTGAGATGAAGCATGATGAGATGTATAAAAATGTGGTTTGTGAGTCGAGGCCATTTTTATGTGTCTACACATACTTCCAAAGACATGTAATTTTTTCCCAATACTCAACCACAAACAAGTCTCCTTGTTGCAAATTTTGAAAATCCATAACCTTTTGGTCAAAGAAAAGTTGAAATAACCACATTTGCCTAAAGATGACTACAAACTAATCCCAAGTTAATCTTAAAGAGCTTAAACCCAACTCCATCTTCTTATTCATCCATTAGGTGGATGCTTCTCCTGCTAGTTGGTAGGCACCCCAAACTGCCTTAGTCACTTCAGAGTAATTTCTTATCTCAAAGTACTTTTCCATCTATGTGAACCAGGGTTCTGTTACATCGCCACTCACCGTTCCATCAACTTTAGGTGGTGTTACTTTTTTCATATCTCTCGACAACTCAAGAGCTAACTGATTCTTATTTCGTTATTAGTTCTAGAATCAAAATTATTTTCCCCTTGCCCATTTTGGGTGGTGCGATCATGACTATTTTCATCTTCCCCTTCTTGGAAGGCCTCATTTCCTCTTTTTGGCTTACTTTGGCCTCTAACTTCCTAATCCAGGGTACCAATTATTTCCTTTATTTCATTCAACATGGTTAAATTTTGGTCCAATTTAGCCATTGGATTTTCAGAAGAGTTTGATACCTCCTGACTTCCTCCTGGATTAATTCATGTTTGCACCATGTTCGATTTCTACTTTACACTTGAAGTTCATTTTAAGTGTTTTCATTAGATCCTCAAATTTTAGCATTACACTTTAAACAATAATCAACATTTATAATATTATTTAATTTAATGCATAGATTTGGAAAAATAACAAAACTTTATTATATTGATTTAGTGAATTTTAGTATATGTTAGGTTATTTAATACAAAAATTATTTGATTTTATGCGACTATAGGTTTCTATCAGGTAAAGATATTTCTTTAGGTTCTTCTTCACCCTCATAATCTACCATGACAAACTTGGATGGTGGGCTCACAGGTACTCCTCCATCACCTCCTTTTCTATTCTTGGTGCATCATGACCACGACTAAATGGCATATCCCAAATGAAGATGGCTTATTTGGTTTAATGGAAGGGATATGTACTATGGCCTTCTTTGCCACCTTTTTATGTTGTTTCTTTTCCAAATAAATACATTTAAGAGTGTCGACAAGGGTTTCAGAGTTGACAAGCCATGCACCCCCTGAGTAGTTGATATTCTCCAAGAGTTTTACCTTTGGAGATGATTTATTTTTTGCCACTGGGCTACGAAAGTTCCTAGGTACAAATTTCCTTGTGTTTTTTCTTGTTCTTCTTCCTATCATTATGGCACAAAAACACTTTCAAACATTAGCTAATTGTTAATGTTTGAGAAAAAGTTTGTAATGAGCTCATAGGTCCATGTGTTGAACCTGGTAGCTCTAATAGGTCATACGTAACATACTTAAATTTCTAAACAAGAATTACTTAATGAATTAACCAAAAAGTAATTATCATGTATGTTAAAAAAAATAACTTTCAAATAACATTCATTTAACATGTTCCATAATAAAATGAATACTACAATCTTTGAATTTGAAAAGTAATGATTGCAATTTAGAAAATACAATAATCTTATCTTTTACAATACATAGATGAGTTTCATTTAAAGTATACAAGTTTACAATACATAATAAGTGTTATAAAGTCTTCCATATTTGTAAATCTACATATGTCTCACAAATATCGATGAATTCATTTGCAAGAGGGAAAGCATCATCCAAGTTCTTTACCTCCAACCATAGATCGGTGGTTGCCTGCTCACCTTCCAATTGGAAGTGGCCCTACCCTTCACGAGGTGTATAGACAAAGGTAACCAACAAATAAATTTCATCTGAGTCGTAGTGTTGTGTCCTACATAACCAATCAACCATATAACTTTAGTCAACTTCTAACTAAGTATGAACAATTTTATTGGATTATGCAATCTAAAACACTGTGAATCGACTAATGCAAGTAGATACTTTTGCATTTCTTGGCTAAAGTTTTGAAATAAAACAAACACTTCCTTATGAAATGTAGTCATGAGTTCACACACCTCTAACTCGACTTAGAAATAAATTTTCACCCAGGGTTTAATACATGGTTGACTTGTTTGATTGTTTGTCTAACTTATCATAATAATTTAAGAACAAAATGTATAACTCTTTATGATTGATAAACAACTAAGGTCATGCAAACTTTTTCTTGACAATGAATATTCAAATTTCCTACTCGCAATATCTCAGACCCTGGCTACTATCACTTGTTCATAAGTTCTTGCATTTATTTCCAAGAGTGGAAAACTCTCCTATTTTCATGCACATTGTTTTTCTAATTCTTTTACAAGTTATAGTATTTTTAAATAATGACACTGACTCGAGACACCTTTTCTTTCTCATGAGTTCTTGTCAACTCTAAACATAAGTAAAATAAAAGTTTCATGAACACTAGAAACAAAATAAATTCTTAAATAATTTTGATTTCTCTATGTTTTCCTTTTTGTTCTTTATTTTATAATTGCTGATAAATGTATAATTGTAACATTGTAAATTGCCATCCTTGACAATTTCACACTATATTTTGCTTCCCCCTAAATTATTGGACCTAATTGAGCACTTAATTTCCTATATTATGCATTCCATCACCTATTTTAAATATTTTTTGATAATTTGCAAGCACGAAACAAATGCTCTCATTTAATGCTTTGCCCTCGACTCCTTAATTTCTAAAAAATAGGTATGGGACATTGGCGCTTAGGGCGCCTATGTCCCCTTATTTTGGATCCAAATTCAAATATGTAAGTTTCAACACTTCATTATTTGAAATTCAAATATCTAAAGTTGGTCATTAGGATTTAATTTTTAAGAAATTAAAATAAATACATAGTTATTACATCATTTGAAATCTATCTAGCAATAAGTGAAAGTATTGAGAATTAAAGGAAATAATTATTATAAAGAGCATTATCAAGCAAGTCAAGAGCAACCATTAGAGGATTTATTGTATCAATTCAAAAAATCCAAACATCATGTCAAAGTGTACGTGAGTGTGTTTATGTTTATGTTTTCATATTGTTTATGAAGACTAATGCTTATAGGTCTCCAAGCAATTCAAGTAAGAAAGATCCAAGCCTCGAGGAGATGTGTATGACTTTAGTCCTTGAAGGAAGCCTTTGAAGGGTGGTGAGTTGCAACATTTCATGGATTCATCATTCCTTCCTATCATTTACCCATTTATCATTGACATTGCCAAATGTGGAAGTGGAAACACTAACATGGGGTTGGACTAAGACAAGACCCTAAATGACACAACCTTTCTTCTCTCTTTGAGTGTGTAAGTTTCAGGTTTGAAGAGGATTGAAGGAAGTTTGAAGATCAATAATTCATTGTTGCAATCAAAACCCTACTCCTTGAAAACTCGTGGAAAGTGACTTACAAGAAGATTCGACAATGATTTGAAAAATTTGCAGACAAGAATTAGAAGCTTTAATCTAGTTATCGAGGAATACAGAAACAAATTTGAAAAAGACCTACTAGGACAACAAAGCCCCTAGAAGAAACGTCCTAAAAAATTGGGCTCAAATTTATACCACAGGTGCATAGTGTCTCGCTTAGTCCATTTCTAAAGTACAAATTTCTCTATGATATCTTAGATCTGTTGTATTTACATAAAAATAATAATTTACACCATTAGGTCAATTGAATCATTGCATTTCATTCTTAGGTTACTTTTAGATTTGGTCAAGGGCTAGTTGACTGGTTGGAAGTCAATCATATATCGTGTCCAAATCCATCAAACCCTAATCATTACTATCTCCTCATTTGTTGAAATAAAAGAAAAATGTGTTGAGCCCCCATAAAGAGATATCTTCCCTATAGGACATCTTCCATTTTTTACCATTTCAACAATATATTGCCAAATTATTTTAGAAGAATAAGCACATATTTTTGGTATTTAAATATTTCAACAACTCTAGATATTAATCCAATTTCTTTCAATCAACATATCAGAATAAGCTTCAAGCTTATCATACAATTTTATAAATATATAAAACAAAATATTCTTTATGTACTCTCTCTATATACATATATATCTCTATTTCATTTTATGCACTTAATCTAATCTCAAGGTACTTTTTTCTTTTATTATATTGAGCTATTATTAGATCATTAAGTCTCATCACATGTGATATTGATACTTGTCATGATCTAATTCTTTTTCATTTAGGGCTTGCTCTTAAAAATATTTTCCTCCATTTGTATTGTTTAGTAATTCTAGTAACTCTAGCAATTTAATAATAGGCCTAGTGCAAGTTTTTTGTTGTTGAGGAAATAGCAAATCATTGTTTACAACTATTGTATGCGGAAGGTGTTCTTATTTGCTATTTGATCTTGCTTATTGCGTATTTTCACAATTTCAACACTTTTGTGTACAATTATTGGGATGATAATATATATGCATTAGAGTACTTCATATTATATGCTTGTCTCATAATAAATATAAAAAGGAGCACAATAAACACCATATATTCTATCATGAAATGTGAAAGGTAGTTAAAAAGTTTAATAATCATTTAAAGTTGAATATAACTTGTATTTAAAATAATAATATGTTATTTTTATAATAGTAAATAAGATTTTTGTGTTCAACTATTGGGTCATTTGTGTCCGATATACAAGTTCGAGATAACAAGATTTATGGTTACCAAAAGGGAAGAGATCATTTAGGTTGCATACAAATTAAATTTTAAATTAAAACATGATGTTGTTCTAAAATACATGATTTCTTTGTTTAACTACTAGAGATTCCATGATTTAGTTTATGTCGAATCTTAAAAATTTATTTAAAAAACACTAGACAAGCTGATGTGGCAAGTTGTGTGATGAGTCACACCTCCAAACTCTAATTATAGATAAAAGATAAATAAAAAACAATTTCATATTTCTACAAAAACATAAATTATATGAAAATCTACATAACTACTACATACTCCAAAATTAGCATGTGACCCCTCTTGCCTAGCCGAGTTAAATTTATTTATGAAACATTTATTTCTTTATAGAATTACTTCTAAGGCTTAAAAATATCCTAAGGACAAATCTTCCATAGAGTATTTGTAATAAATGTATGAAAGCCCACTAGATGCCACTGACTTGTTTAGGGGAAAATATAATAGAAACGTTATTCTGAAATTTAATGGGCACCCAGCGCGGGGATCGCCGCCATTATAATTAGAAAAATAGAAGAACAAAAGTTTTAAATGGCAAACAAGAGCTTTTGGTTAGACGAGTTTTGGCGGGGCAGAGAAATTAGAATTCGAAAGCAGGCGCGCTAAGCCCAAACGAGAGGGAACTTTCAACTTTCAACTTTCCATTCATTTCATTGTCAAATGCTAAACTGTCATCTATTTCTATTTCGAGCTCATCTTCTTCATTTCCACAGCCGGAGCTCACATTGTCTGCGACATTTTCTTGAAAATTTTGTTATATGCTGTGACGGAAGTGGATCTGAAGTTGAAGAAGTATGTGTGCGAGGGAAGAGGAAAGGCGTGCTCCCATCACCAGGGCCCGCGCTGCAGCGGTGGAGAAGAATAACAGAAGCAGATCTACACCCCCTAAGCGAGCTGCTCAGGATGAGAATGGCCGAGGGAATAGTCAGCCTCACAATAAAAGGCGAGCGGTGTTGGGGGATGTGACGAACAAAGTGCTAGCATCGCCTGTTGATTGCTCTGAAACAAAGGTAACATTGCGATTGCATACTCCTCCTTCACCTCTATGATGATGATGGAGGTTTTCAAATTCTTGACTCTGAAGAGATGAAATAAAAGAAAAAAATCTCAGTCAGCGGAACCCATCTTGTTGTTTTGTAAATCTAAATTTTGGGTAAATTTTTTATTCAATTTTTTGTCTTAAATTCCTAGGTCAAGTAAATCAAAGTTGTGGGTCAATTTTGATTCCTAAATGCCTAGCCCAAAGGTGCCCGTGTTTCTTTTTGTTTAAATACTCAATTGGAGGATTTTGAGCACTTCTCTTTACTGCGAAATCCCTGAAATTTAGTGCTTAAGCTCATCAAATTTGATTTCATCCCTGTCCACTTTTGTCTTTTGGTTTGAGTCCAAGTTCAAGCTTAAACTGGCTTTTCCAAGTCTCAAAACTATTATCATCAATTAGCACCCCAACCTTAGTTTCAGATGACGTTTCTGTTATCTGGTTTAGGTTATTAGTGTTGATCTCCGCGAAGTTGAACCCATCTGAGGATTTATTCCTTTTAACTATTTGAAATAAAAACTATCTTGACCTTTGGTACACAATTTAATTTGTTTCTTGAGGACTTTGAATACGTATTTTTATCACGAAAGCTCTGATGAATTACTGCTTGAGCTCAACTTATTCTCCGCCCTTAACCCTCAAACCTCAGTTTCACATGATATTACTGTCTTGTGGCTTAAGATTCAGCGTTGATCTCCATGGGTCTGTCGACATCTGTGTATTAATACCTTTTTAACTAGTTTTAAGAAAAAATATGTTGGCCCTCATTGCATAGTTTAATTTTAATTTTTGGTTGATTCCAGGGCCAGGGAAACAAGGGGAAGGGTACAAAAAAAGTGAAAGCAAGGTTGCGTAAGGATGCCAGGACTTTAGCCTTATCCACGCCTTCTGATGAGATCGTGGCTCTGCCTCCGGTTGTTGAGGGTGAATGCATGGATGAGATTGGAAAGGCGAAAGCAAATGAGAGTGGCAAGGCCAAGACGAATGAGAGTGACGAAGTACATGCAGATATTGATGGTGGTGACAGGGAGGATCCTCAGATGTGTAGCAGCTATGTCCAAGATATTTATAACCATTTGCGGATTGCCGAGGTATGGATTGTCTAAATTGGAACTTAGACCAAGTTCTATTTTAACTTAGCTGCCATTTGCTTCCAGGCTCTGGCTAAAATTATGAGTATCTTCTCAATGTTTATTTTCCTACAAGACACCATTTAGTATTTTTCTTTCCAATCAATTCATGGGCTTTATCGGTGCCATGTTTCAGTTGAAGAAGAAACCCAAAAGCGATTACATGGGGACTCTGCAGCAGGACATCACTCCTAATATGCGAGGGATACTCGTAGATTGGCTTGTAGAGGTGTGAATTTTTTAAATTTAAAAGAGATTATGTTGATTGTAAAAATTATTTTTATTTCAATTGGAAGTTTTTGGAAAAGATTTTTGATGAATTCAACAAATCATCTGTGTTTTGGATCATCCTATATGATTCATCGTGCTGATGTAAACCAGTGACATTTACATCAAAATGATGGGTTCTGTTAGGTGATCTTAAATGTTAACGACCTATACAGCATCAAATCATGTATTTTGGATACGACTGTTAGCTAATTCTTTTCCTTCTAATATTTTTGGTGACCCCCCTTCAGGGTTAGACCCGAAAAATTGGAAAAAACAAGATATGGCCATATATAGATAGATGATTTGAACTTGTGGAAATTTTGAAGTTTAAGTTTATTAGTACAGATAATATAGGAATTCAGGTACATGATTTGAAATGTCATCTTGCAAAAAATCTTTAGGCATTTAATTATTAAGCACATTACAGGTCATAAAAAGATTCCCTTAATGTTGCATCGTGGAAGAAGCTTTTGGAAACTTATTATTGTGCTTGTTTGTTTGCTATATCAGGTTTCAGAGGAATACAAGCTTGTACCAGACACATTGTACTTAACTGTAGGTTACATCGATCGTTTTCTTTCTGTCTATCCTGTCAGCAGACACAAACTCCAACTCCTGGGGGTTACCTGCATGTTCATTGCCTCGTATGTGCTAATTTCTTTTTCAATTCATCATTTATTTTAAGGATTACAAGTACATGTCTTATTTTAAACTTAGAAGGGCAGGCCTGAGATTTTGTACCGTTAAAATATGCAGGAAGTATGAGGAAATTTGCCCTCCCCATATAGAAGAGTTCTGTTATATCACAGATAATACTTATACAAGGGATGAGGTACATACAGCTTTTATATTTAGTAATTAGTTTTTCTCCCTTTATCAGCTAAACGCTGTATATTATATGTGATGAGTTTCAGTGTTCTACAGAAATCTATCAAACACTGTAGTGTTAAAATTATGTATTGTCTGATCTTTATCAGCTAAACTCTTTTGAAGATGTTGATTTCTATTTGTTAAAAACTTTTACTATGTTGTGTTTCTATGGTTTATGATTGGTTCAGTATTCTCATCTTTGTTTCAATTTTTGAATCGGTGAGCATGAAATTTTTTAACAAAGAGGTTTTAAGGTATTTTATTGAGTATTAAAAGACCAAAAGAACTGTAGTAAAGAAGTCTCGGGATATCATATTGTTTTAAAAACTCAATTTAACAAACAATTTTTCTTTGCTTTGGCTCCATTGGCTTTCTCCCTTCCTATACAATGAATGTACTCGTATTTACATCTATACCAAAGCGTTTTTCCCTATGGAAGTGGATACAGAACATATTTATGAATTCTTGAAATGTTTCAATTGGTTTTACCTAAACTAAGTTGCCTGCAATGAGATTCTGGGTTTCGTTTCCAATTAATCTTATATTCTCTTTGTGAAATTGCCTTGGTTTTGTTGGTGGTCTAAATTTACCTTATTGACATTTTGCAGATGGTAGCAATGGAGAGAAACATCTTGACCTTCCTTCATTTTGAAATGACAATGCCCACAATAAAAACTTTTCTCAGGTAACCATACTTTAAAAAGTTGGTCTTTTGAGTTTGGCTCTTTTTCATCCATCATTTCAACTTTCTTTCTTACTGAATATAAACGGCTGAACAGGCGCTTTGTACGAGCTTCTCACCTAGCGAACAAGGTGAGTACTAAAATTTGGAAATCAGCAATTAAAAGAAATAAAATTGTAGAGTGCGCACAAAGTTGTTTAAGAGTACTTAATTGGCTTACCTAATTTAGCAGTTGGGCTTTTGACTAATTGCCTTCATGCATGGTATTTTGTAGGCTGGTATGATTGTTATGCAATATGATGTCACCCATTAATTTAAAACTGTATTTCTGCAGGAACCCTCCTTGGAGATGGAGTTCTTATCCAATTACCTTGCAGAGTTAACATTATTGGAATGCAGTTTCCTACAATATTTACCGTCACTTATAGCAGCTTCAGCTGTGTATCTTTCTCTGCTCACCCTCAACTTTAAGACATGCCCTTGGGTACTAACAATTTCAGATTTTATCATACGCTTTTAAAAGAAAAATTCTTAGTTTTGTAGTTTGATGCTCTTTTGAACCAGCATGTATATCAATGGAATGAATAATTGTTAATTTTTATTTGCTTTTTGTTTTGTAATTCTTGCTTTTCAGAATTTAAGTTTGCAAAAATGCACCGGCTATAAGTCATCCCAACTCGAGGATTGTGTGACTGAAATTTATGACTTACAAATGAAGAGAAGGGGTTCTGCATTCATGGCAATAAGGGAGAAGTATCGGCAACTCAAGGTGCTTATTGCATTTTAGCTATATTCTTATTTCCTAGATTTAACAGACACACCTTTGATTATAATGTATCATAATCATATGATCAATAATATCATTTGTTGGCTGATTGCACAGTTCAAACGTGTGGCAAACTTGCGCCCCCCTCCTAGTCTTCCTCGGAGTTTCTTTGAAGACTTTGCACAATGAAAAAAACTGGATGCTGTGTACATCATTTTTGGGCCAATATTTTTTATGGGCACCTTTCCTTTTTGTTGTAAATGGTATTATATTATACAAATAATATTACATCAGCAGATTTGGATTTAAAAGAAGGCCTTTTTGTGTCTGGCAGTATATACAAGTCTTAATTCACTTTTCCTTCCTCAAATTACTGATAAGATTTCCTAAAACTTATTTGCTCATTTTTCCTGAAACTATAGAGGTTCAAAATTAGAAGTAGAATTCTCATGCAATTCATGGAAACGGAATTTTGCTAGGGTACTCTTGTATTTCAAGGCGATTTTAACTTTTAATTTTCTATGTTTGTATTTAGGAAAGTTGGGATTAGTTTTAATGTAGTTTTATTAGTTTATTTCAATTTATTAAGAAATAAAACATTTAATTAATTAATTTAAATTAATTAGAGTTAGATTGATAATTATACTAAGTATTGATAAATTAAATATAGAGATTAAGGTATCTAGTTTTTAGTATTGATGGTGGAAGAAAAATGCAATGTGTTGATTTGATTCATCATTGTCTAGATCAATTATTTTTGTTATAAAACAATAATTTCTATATTTGTCATTGATCACATAAAATACCATCATAATTGTGATTTCATTTATGATTCACTTGCTTTTAAAATATATACATATCTCACAAATCATCCTTTTTACCTATATGTGTAAATTCTAATTTTCTTTGACAACATTATATGTTCAACTACTAATTATAATATGACACTTCTAATAGTTTTACAAAATTTGACCTATGCAACACTATTACTACCACTCATTGTGTATGTGATCCACATTGTATAATTGATACAAAATTATAGAAACAATATTTTAAAGATAAACAAGAAAACAATGACCATAAAACATAATTGGTATATGTAATATAATTATTATATGTTTCCATTAATATAACAAACTAATTTTTTAAATATGCATAAGTCCAAATTTAAAATCCCAACTTTACATGGTTCATTATCTTAATTATTGTTATTTGATATCCAATTGACAAAACTCAAAATCTCAACCATTAAAGTCTATGACTATTACAAAAAAGAAAAAACTTAGTCTCAACTACTGTAGCTAATGACTATCTAAAACTTGATACAAATTTAGCCCAAAAATAGAGCCTATAATAATTCTTTGAACCATTTAGCATTTATAAACATGAAACCAAGGCTTATGCTTAGTTAAAGTAAAAAAAAAAGACAATTTGTTGGAAATAAAATTTCCCATTTGATTGAAACAAATCATTAATTATTTAAAACTTGTTACATTATTACTACACAACAATTAAGTTGACCATAATATTCTTATCTAGGTGAAAGAAAAAAAAAGGTTATATATACCCAAGAGTAGGAATTTCACATTCAACAATCATAGAATGCAATTTTAAAACCATAGGCTAGTCAACCTAAAGAATAATAAATGTTGTTTGCTCATTGTTTTCTATGCTTTTTGAGCTCAAACTCCTACACTATTCAAAATTAACCATTCTTTTCATCCCCAAATAAGTTTTGCCAATTGTAAACAAATTTACAATCAAGTTCTTCATTTACACCACAATTATATAACATTGCATAAATATTAAGGGTTGCTACAAGTATTTCATCATGTTGGGCAAGAACTAATGGGTTGCCCCCATTAAATGGCGCAAAAACAAATTTCCTTGCCATAGAATTTGTTGGTGCTTGTGGATTTGGTATTTGATTTCTTAAAACAAAATTTGTTGGTCTATGGTTTGGAGGTGCAGAATGTATGCTTGTTGGTGGGTAATACTTTTTTTTTTTGCTCTCCCTTTTTCTTCTAGGTGGTGACAACTGCAAATTCTCAAAAGGCGTTGAACTTTCTCTTGTTTACACTCTTCTCATGTGTTGTTTGCACTAGATTTGTTTTAAAATCAATTTAGAGTAGCCAAGTGTATGTTTGTTACTTCAAAGGGCTAAAAACATTGTTATATATATTAGGAAAACAATGAAAATTGAGTAATTTGTAGATTGAAACAAGTTTCAGCTTCCCATCAAGTGTGCCATAGAATCTTTTTTTTTCAATTATTATGACCAAAGACATGAAAAGGGCAAGACACATAAGAGATAAATTGAAATTTTGAAGCATGCATTACTTAATGAACCTAAAGAGTTCTCCTACGCCACCTTCAAGTAACTCCAACACATTTCTTATCATCATGCAAGGGCATTCACGAGTTAATGACAAAAGGAGGCTAAAAGTTTAGTTTGGAGACACTTATGACTAGTTTAGGAGTTTAAAGAGGTTGCATGTTTGAAGCCATAAGCAAGCATTTATGGGCAATTTTGAACCCTAAAATGAAGGCTTTTTTACCCTATACACCCAAGAACCAAAAACCTCATGCAAAAATGATTAAAGGCAACTCTCCCAATTAACATCGAGTATGTTTTTTAAGGACTTGATAAAGTTTAGTTATCATGATTAGTTGGAGCACATTTCAAGGTGCATGCAAGAGGGAACAAGTTAAGAAGTCAAATTCAAGTCACCTCCCCAATTTTTGCATGTTTAGCAACTAGTTCAAGAGGGAGTTCTACACTCAAATGCCCAATTCAAGCATGCAAACTCAACCTCTTCCTTGAAGACAAATTTAGTTTCGAAGAAGGGGCTTCTCGTCAAAACCAGTCACCCAAGTTTGATTACAATTAGTTCTTTCTATTCTTTTTTTGCTTTAAGCAAGCAAAGGTAGTTTGTAACTCAGTTTTAGAGAGAGATATTCAATGTTGAAACAATAATTTCATGTAATTTTGAACTATTTTCAATTTTGTACTATGGAAACTTCTATTTTTCAATAAAATATATTTTGCCTTCTTAAATTCATGTGTTAAATGTCTTTTAAATGATTTGATCTAATTTATGTGACTTTGCAATCTTGAGTTATGTTTCATTTTGAAAACATTTTATATTGGAATAAACAAAACTCATACATGTCATAGGTTGTGTGAACACTTTCAACAATTGTAATTGTGGAAACACTTAGTTTTCCTTCCAAAACATAAAATATAACCTTCTTATGAAACACTATTATGCGAGCTTGTAAAAATTGAGTTGTGCATAGAGTAGAACATATTTTTTAGAGAAATTGTGAGTTGAAACAACAATATAGTCATAAATTTTGGTGCATCACCTCCTAAGATCATTTTTTTTAGTTATAACTATCTTCTATCCTTTTTCCTTGTTAAAGCAATATTATATAGGAGGTTCATCTTCACCATAAGCCACCCACAATTTGAAGATGATCCCATGTTTCACAGGATAACTAAGTTTCACACTTAGCCAGGGTGCAATCTTAGTGATAACAATTTTTGGCATGCGTGGTGGGACATTGAAACTTGTTTCAATCTACAAATTACTTAGTTTTCACTGTTGTCTTGGTATATACAACAATGCTTTTATCCTTTTGAGGTAACAAACACATACCTGACGACTCTACACTTTAATTTTGAAGCAGATCTAATGCAAAAAAAACATGAGAAGAGTATTTAAACAAGAGGAAGTTCAACTCCTTTTGAGTATTTGCAGCTATCACCACCTAGAAGAAAAGGGAGAACAATAAGAAAAAGTCTTAGCCCACTAGCAAGGACATGTTGTGTGCTTCCAAACCATAGACCTACAAAATTTGTTTCAAGAAATCAAGATTGCCTTTTTCACTGGAGAAGATCAGACTACACCTATTGAGCACATTCAGGATGTGGCCACACTATGTACAGTTCACAATATCACTACTTAGAATGTGGCAATCAAACTCTTAGCTACTTCATTGAAGGGAAAATCATTAAAGTGGTTCAAGAGTTTACCTCTCAATTCAATCAGAAGATGGGACTAGTTGGCAGATCCTTTGCACAAGCATTTTCAAGATAAATTAGATCACTTATCCTTGGTAGAACAATTGACTACCATGAAAAGAGCTCCAAATGCCCACATGACAAATTTCAATTTTTTTTCGTTTCTAGAAGACTTGGGATAGAATCCCACCAACAGTAAGGCCTACAACTAAACATGTTTTTGATAATTTTTTAAGGCCCTTAATAGTGATATATCCGTGATGATTCAGTCCATGGGTGGAACTACAATTCCTAATGCATAGGACATTGCTATCAGGGCAAAAACAACCTTATACAGGCTAGTAAATAGTTGCAAGGACCCCAACGCCCATTTTTCCATAAGTGCAACCACCTATACCATTACTAGTACCTCCTATAGTTGTTGTACTTACTATACCGACACTGAGTTACTAAACATTTGCTCATAAAAAGGTTGCCCTAGCTTAATCTCATGAATTACAAGAGATATAAGGATTATTGCTGACCTTTAGAAATGAGTTAGTAAACATAAAGAAGCAACAAAGCCAAAATTTTAGACCTTATTAGCCTAATAGGCCTCCTTACCAAGATGATCCTTAAGGTTAAAGAAGGAATTTCAATGTTAGGCCATATATTAGCCCTTCAGTCAGAACATTGCCAACACTAATAGAGAGTTTGTACCAATGCAAAATAACATGGCACATGACTATGAATGGTGTTTTCCTTGCAACCAACCTCACAACCAAGCCACATGTTCAAATGTGATGCTAAATCAAGCCTTCATGGCACAAAATAACATTGTTATTCTACAAGATACAACACAAGAAACTCATGAACAACAAAGTTCTCATCTTGAGCATGGCCACCATGATGCCACTTTAATGAATTGGTAAGGTGAAGAGTTTTGTGGGGTTAATCATCCACATGCACAAAATCAATCATCTCACACTCCATAGAAGCCAATACAAGGGCCAAAAAGAGAGTTGTTGACATAGGACAACAAGTCGATAAGGGGCAAAATCAGGCTCCTACAAGCCAACAAGGTATTGTTGGTCCATCACACTCTCAAAATGTTTAAATATTACCAAGAAGCCAAGCTATGGCAAACAAAGATCAACCTAAAATTAAACCACAACCATTATAAACACAAGAAGATGATGTCGTTCCAAGGGGACAACAAAAAGATAGTACAATTCCATTCAATATTTTGGAGCATATAAAAAAGGCAAATGTCAATATGTAAATGTGGGACTCTATATCTCTTCTCGAGAAAAATATTATTACAAAAGGACTTGTCTAACATTACCTTATCAAATGAAGCTTCTAAAGAGCCACCTAGAGTTGCACTTGCTAATACTCCCCAAGCCAAAAGAAAACAACAAACAAAAGATATCAAACAACCTCCATTTTACGTATCTTTGATTATTGGCCAACACCTTGTCCATGACTGTGTGATTGAATCAAGAGCAAGCAACTCTATAATGCCAAAACAAATAGTAGACAAACTTGGATGATCTTATGAACCTCTTGCAAAAGGAGTAGTATAGTTGGATGGGATAGAAAATAATACTATTGGAGTCATTAAAAGTTTGAGCCTCACCTTGCATGCTTGTCCAAATTTTTCCATACCTCGACATTTATGTCATAGATCTACCACCATATTTTTCCATATGCCTTTCTAGAGATTTCACTACTAAACTGGGAGGTTATTTATCTTCTAATTGGTCACACATGTTTTTTAGAACAAGGTATGAAACTAGGGCGACAGTCAAATCAGAACACAAAAAAAGACCATGTAGAACCATATGTTCCTAGTGTTAATGAAAATTTTACTATTCATGAATAAGAGGAGCAACATGTTATCCAAGAGCCTAATATTCCCATAGAAGACATATCTGATTTGTTTCTAGACAAGTGGGTAACTGAGAATTATGAGGTTGATCCATTCATGCATATGGAAGAAGTATGATTTGGTATCTATTTGATCTATGAATAAGACATTGTTGTCCCTAACTTGGTAAAAAATGAAAAAAAACAATATGAACAACAGTCAAATCAGCTATGGCAGTTGTATTTGATGGGTCAAGGAGTAAAAATGGTGCTGGTGGAGAGGCAATGCTTGTGTCTTAGATTTACTTTCAATTGCACTAACAATATAACAGAGTATGAGGCACTCATTCATGGTTTAAAATGGGCAAGAAAGAGGAAAGTTAATTACTTGCAGTTTTTTGGGGATAGCGAGTTCATTGTAAACTAGCTGAGAGGTCTAAACATATCAAAAAATGACTTGCTCAAGTCTTATAGACATAGAGTTTGTGATATTATTGAAAAATTTGATGTTTTTAACTTGCTATCCATACCTAGAAATGAAAACTAGTCTTATAGACATAGAGTTTGTGATATTATTGAAGAATTTGATGCTTTTAACTTGCTATCCATACCTAGAAATGAAAACTAACATGTTGATAGGTTGGTTGTCATAGGAGCACAATATGATATTTTGAATGACATCAAAAATGATAAGGTATAACATTATGTAAAAGTTGTGGTAAGACCCTCAATACCTAATAGTCAAACCCATTGACAAGTGTTTGAGAGTGATAAGATTTTTTATTTATTTTTGATTGAGGAGGTTGAGTTTTTAGCTACTAACCAAAAAAAATTGCAGCAACAATAGGTGAGAAAATTATACAGGTGAAAGCTAACAAGTTACCAAAAAGGTTTAGTCTCTTTGGAATCTTTTTTCAGTTCTTATGACCAAAGACATGAGAGGGGAAAGACATATAAGAGATAAATTGAAGTTTTGAATAATGCATTGATTAATAAACAAAAAGAGTTATCCTATATCACCTTGAAACACTAGCCATCTTCAAGTAACTCCAACATGTGCCTTATCATCATGCAAGAGTATTCACGAGTTAATGACAAAAGGAGGCTAAAAGTTCAATTTGGATACACTTACAACTAGTTTAAGAGTTGATAAAGAGGTTGCATGGGTGGGACTTGTGTTAGGTGAATTTTGAAGCCATAAGCAAGTAGTTAAGGGCAATTTTGAGTCCTAAAATAAAGGATTGTTTTACCTTGTATGCCCATGAACCAAAAAAGCTCATGCAAAAATGATTGAAGGTGACTCTCCCAAGAAACATCAAGCATGTTTTTTGAGGACTTGATAAAGTTCATTATCATGATCAGTTGGAGCACATTTCAAGGTGCATGCAAGAGGGATCAAGTCAAGAAGTCAAAGTCAACTCACCTCCCTAATATTCACATGTTTAGAAACTAGTTCAAGAGGGAGATCCACACTCAAATTCCTAGTTCAAGCATTTAAATTCAACCTCTTCCTTGAAGACAAGTTCAGTTTCAAAGAATGGGATTTTCATCAAAACTAGGCACCCATGTTTGATTACAACTAGTTCTTTATATTCTTTTTTTGCTCTAAGCAAGAAAAGGCAATTTGTAACTCAATTTTAGAGAGAGTTATTCAATTTTGAAATAACAATTTCATGTAATTTTGATCTATTTTTAGTTTTGTATTGTGGAAACTCCTATTTTTCAATAAAACAACATATTTTACTTTCTCAAATTCATGTGTTAAATGCCTTTTAACTGATTTGATCTAATTTATGCGATTTTGCAAAACCCTTGAATTATGTTTCATTTAAAACAAATTATACTAGAAAAAGAAAAAAACTCCTACAAGCCATAGGTTATGTGAACGCTTTTAGCAGTTGTAATTGTGAAAATACTTAGTTTTCCTTCAAAAAATGTGAAATATAACCTTCTTATGAAACACTATTGTGTGAGCTTGGAAAAACTGAGTTGTGTATAGAGTAGAGTGGATTTTTTAGAGAAATTGCAAGTTGAAACAACAATATAGTCTTATAAATTTTGGTGCATCACATCCTAGGATCATTTAAAAAAAAATTATAGTTATCTTCTATCCCTTTTCCTTGTCAAATAAATAGTATATAGGAGGTTCATCAAGGGAACCAACCCTCTCTAGAGGTTCATCTTCTCCATAAGCCAGCTATAGACTTAAGATGAGCCCATGTTTTACAAGATAGCTAAGTTTCACACTTAGCCAAGGTGCAATCTTAGTGACAACAATAGGTAGAAACCAAAAAGAAGTGGGAACAAAGTATGAAATAGGAGATGGACTCTTTGTTAGAAAACCAAACTTGGGACTTGGTTGAATTTCTCTAAGGTAAAAGAGCATTGCAAAAAAAATGGGTTTAGAGGATGAAGGAAGAAGATGAAAGAAAAAGGAGGTACAAGGCATGAATTGTTGTTAAGGGTTTTAAAAAAAAGGTATAGATTTTGATGAAATATTTTTTCTTCTTGTTAAAATGACTTCAATTAGAACTATTTTAAGTCTATTAGTAGATGATCCACATCTTGAACAATTAGATGTAAAGATAAATTTTCTCCATAGGGATTTAGAGGAAGAAATTTATATGTAGTAGCCATAGGGGTATGAGGTCAAAGGGAAGGAGAAATTAATGTGTAGGTTGAAGAAGAGATTGTATGGCCTAAAGCAAGCTCCAAGGTAGTGGTATTTAAAATTTAACAAGTTTATGATAGAACAAGGTTATAGTAGATGTCATTTTGACCACTATGTTTATGTTTAGAGATTAGATGATGACAACTATATTATCTTGTTATTGTATGTACATGGCATGATTTTTGTAGGGTCTAATATTTATTATATAAATGTACTTAAAATAAAATTATTAAATTCATTTACAATGAAGGATTTGGGTGTTGTAAAGTAAATCCTTGGTATCAGAATAACAAGATACAAGAAAAATATCACATTAACATTGTCTCAAAGTGAGTATATAGAGAAGGTGTTGAAAATATTTCAAATGCAAGATATCAATTTTTTTAGTACACCTTTGCCTAGAAATTTCAATTGACTAAAGAGATGTGTCCCAAGATACATGAGGAAATAGACTACATGTCCAAGGTTCCAAACTCTTTATTAGTTGGCAACTTGATGTATGCCATGGTGTGTACAAGGAAAAATATTGCACATGCAGTGGGAGTTGTGAGCAAGTATACGAAAAAATGATGAAAAGAGCATTGAAACATAGTAAAATGGATTCTTAGGTATTTGAGAGATACTACTACTCATGCATTATTTTTTGGAGGATCAAACTCTACTTACAAAGATATGTTATTAATATCTAATAGGTGATATAGATAGTAGGAGAACCACATGGTATATTTTTATTATAGGTGGAACAACGATAATTTGGATTTCAAGGTTGTTGCACTTTCAACCACAAAATTAGAGTATGTTGTTTCTATAGAGGCTAGTAAAGGGATGATTTGGTTACAAAGGTTTATAAAGGAATTGGGAAAGAAGCAAGAGGATAACAGGTTGTATAGTGATAGCCAAAGTGCCATTCATCTTGCAAATAACCTAACCCTTCATTCTAAGACTAAACATATATAACTAAGGTACCATTTCATATGATTATTTTTGGAAGATGGAAACTTGAAGTTGGAAAACATATACACTAGCCAAAATCCTACAGACATGTTGACAAAGGCAGTAACTAGGGAAAAAAATATTTTTTGCTTAGTTTTAGTTGGTCTTCAAGGATGATGACCTGCATATGAGAAAATTTCCAAGTTCAAAGTTGGAGCCTAGCCTAGCGGGAGAAATAGCAATGGAGTTGTTGTAATAAGTCTTCAAGTGGGAGATTGTTGGTGGAGCCTGATTATCTTCTTGGAGTTGCCATGATCAATCACTAAGAGGGAGATTGTTGGCTATGGGGCCTAATCTTATTGCTTAATATTTATAGTGTCAAGGGGTGGAGGGGATACCCACTTGTGGGGTCCATTGTTCATTATAAATTTGAACTGTTTAACACTAGTTCATAGATTTGATGGTATAGATTATGTTGGATTTTTCTTGCTCGAGAAGGTGACTCGTCTCTATATGAGGGCATTGTATTATGGTTGATTGTTACATTGTAGCGAATTATATTATAAGAGGATATTGTGATAGAGAGAAGAGGAAGTTATAATGAATGTGTTATATGTTTTATCCCTTCGTATTGTTGGACATAATAAATGAAGGATGGGTTGCTTCTTTGTGAACGTAACCCATATTAGGTGAACCATGCATATTTGTGTCTTTGTGTTAGTTTATATTTTATTTTACATTGATTTTATTGTATATTTCTTTGTGATATTATTTATAAAAACATGTGGTTCAACTACCACCAAAGATAAAAAAAAGGTTGAACTAGAAACCCATAAAGGATTTGAAGAGGAGAGCTCAAATTGTTTAGAGAGTTTTGAAGAGGAGGTACAACCTCCATCTTAGCTCTTGAGGAGGTCCACTCAACATAGAAAACAACAAAATAATACAATTCTCCTAGTTTGAGGTATATTTTTTCTTTGATTACTAACATATATGAGCCAAAATTATAAAGGAGGTATTGGATATGGACGATTATTAGTTTTAGAGGGTTCTTATAGATGAGGAGATGGGTGCATTGAATAAACAACATACATGAGACCTAGTTCCTTTGTCTGATGGTTAGGTTAGTTCTAATGACAATGTTTAAAATTATAAGGCTAAACTGGTTGTAAAGGGATATTCCTTCGTTGAGGTAATTGATGATGGTGATATTTTATCTCTAATTGCAATGTTTCCATCCATTTGATTATTATTATCTATTGTAGGAATTTTCATCCTTGAGGTCGAGTAGATGGATGTGAAGAAATCTATACCTCATGGTGATTTGGAGGGATAAATTTAAATCACATAGCCAAAACACTATGTATAAAAGGTAAAGAATATTTTAGATACATTTAAATGAATCTACTGAGCTAATAAAAGTTTAGGTGGTGTTGTGAGTCTATGGGTCACTTGTCCTCTAGTAATTAGTGGATAGTGTTTGAACTCCCTTTACTCCTTTAAGGTGTTTAAAAATTGGGATAATTTTAGAAAAGTTGTTTCAACCTTTCTCCTAATTTTAACAATACAAAAAATACAAAATTTGGGCTATTAAACAAAAAACACTATTTCTTGACTATAGATGTCATCTTTAGCCAAAATAAATGTTATGGGTTATTTAGAGTTAGTTATTTAATTCTTAGAATGTAGATCTATTTGATCTCTACAATTTAAAAAATGGGCCCAAATAGCTTCATGGATAAAAAATTATGGCCTCTAAAAGTTGGGCTTCCCATATTCAAATGTAAGAACATCTATGACACATAAAAGCGCTATAAGAGGGAGTTATACTTGTTGACCAATTTATGGCATATTTTATGACATGTCATAAGACATCTTTGAATGAGATAATAGATCCAAAATGGAGCATCTAAGTTGGTTCGAGTGGATTATGATAGACTTATGATAGGTGATAGGAATATGCTATTTTTAGTGAATAGACCCATCTTGGCATTTGGGTGGGCATTTTAACTAGAGATTTTGGAGCCAAATTTTGGGTGGTGTTAACTCATGGTTTCCTAATTAATATTTTATGGTTGAACATGTACTCTCTCTCCTATTTATTAGGTTCTTGATATGAAGGTTTTGATAATATATTTTGTAGGGATTGTTATGCTAGCACAATTAATCTGTTTCTAGTTGGTGATACTCCTATAAGTTATCAGACTCCATAAGTGTATTGTAGCCTTTAAATATTGAATAATAACTTGATTTTATTTGGAGTGCAATATTTTTCTCTTGAAAATATTTTCCCCACAAATCACGTGTTGTGGTATATTGCTTTTGTGTTTATTTCCTTGTAATTGTATGATTATTTTAATATTTTACATACCTCTTCCTATAAGATTAGTGTAGGAAGCATATTCCATACCTTTGATTCCTTTCACTTTCAACTTCCACTATCTAGTTACTCCATTTTTTTTAAAGATCACAACTTGGAATACCAAACATATGAATCCACTCCCTTATCTTTTTAAGATCAGGTTTGAAAAATTTATAATTCTTGATTTAATAATAGTGATAAATAATTATATCAATAATCTCATTATAGGCCTTAGAACCATAATTTATTATTAATGCTATCCACACTTCAAGATAATTTTCTTAAAATAGTTCAATCTCAACTGTAAAGAGATGTTAGCAACACTCATAACAAAGAGAAAATATCTATATACTTCTCTCATATATAGACATGGAAGTGTAATGTGTAAGCATAGACATGGTTTAAAAACTTAAAATAAAACCAAAAAAATAAAAAGAATGATCAACAACATACAACCATAGGTTAACTCATTATAGATTACATACATCATACCAATAATGACTTTGCTAATATGTGAAGTTTTTCTTTCATTTTTCATGCTTTTCTTCTATATACCCTAACCAATCCTCAACCAATACCCCTCATATGCCTGAAAGGTCAAATGAAATCACTAGTATTGACACATATAAAATAATAATCGAGTAAATAATTTACTTGTTAGCAAAATCTAATACCTTGTAGTCCATCCAAATTTTTGCATTTTATATTCAACAATTATTTGTAAAAAGGACATAACCCACATAGTTTATCACTTCTCAACTAGGATAAAAATTAAATTATTGAAATGAGCCAAATTTATTCAAGTAATCACACCAAAATTTTATCATATTAGTTAAACTAAAGTGCATCAATCAAAAGTTAAAAGTAAGAAAAAGAGGGATATTACAAATCCTTTCCCCCTTAAATAGGCTCCAACATAGTGTCATTGAACAAAGTAGGGTAGTTATTATAAAATATTGTCTCATCTTCCTAAGTAGCACTACTCATATCCAGTTGATCACACTAGACTAACACTTGTTTAATGTCTCTATTATGCAACTTAATGTTGCATTTTTTTAATATTGATTTTGATTCCAATTATATTATTTTTTCCTCTTTAACCTAAATATTTTTTAAATCCAAAACATGAGAAGAATTAAAAAATACTTCAAGTAAGTAATTCTATATGAAACAAATGTATTAGAGAGATAAAGGGGAAAAAATAGTTGATATGTTGTAACTCATCTTTTACAAAATCTCAAAATGTCCTAAAAAAAATATGGAGATAACTTGAAAGGTTTACCAAACTCATAACCATACTTTTTTTTCCACAAAAAAGTCTCTAGGAATTATTTTCAAGTTTTCATGTGAGCCTCTTTAAATCATTGTTTTATTATTTCTATTTGAGTATCATACTCACAAATGTGAGTATATTGGGTCCATCAATGACCTTGTCATCTATATCTTCCCAACTAATGGGTGTTCGACATTTTCTACTATATAAGGCCTCAAATGGTGTCACTTTTAGAGAATGATGATAGGTATTATTATATGAAATTTCAATTGGTGGTATAAATTATGTCCATTTATTTTATCTATATATAACATAAATTTTGATCATGTCTTATACATCTTGATTAGCCCTACCTGTCTATCCTTCATTTCAAGATGGTAAAACAAACTAATTTAGTTTTATCCAAAAAAATTAAACTATGGTTTTCCAAAATATATAACTAAAAAATGTATTATTAGAAATTATAACTTCAAGAACCCCATGAAGTCTCACAACTCCTTTATTAAATTTTCCCATAACAAAAGAGCATCATCTTTAAAATTCTTAGGTATAATATGAACTATTTTGTTAAGTTATCTACCACTACTAGAATAGTGCCATGATTTCTATTGATGATAGATATAAATGATATAAAATCCATTGAAATTATAACCCATTTAATCATAATAATAAAATAAGGTTACAGTTATCCATCAAGATGACCATGTTCAATTTTAACTCTCTAGCACCCTAGACACTGGAAATGAAAATGTCACATATTTCTTTATTCTAGGCTATAAATTAAGTCTTTTTAGCTCATGAAACCTATTTTTGATTCCAAAGTGATAATAACGAGGTCATGATTGTGCCTCATTTAAGACCCATTTCCTCAAATCTATAGTAGAAGGTATGAATATTATCCCCTAAAATCTAATTAGACTATTATGATCCTATGAAAAATTATAATATATCATGTCCATAATATATTGAGCTAATTCTCTTATAATTTTATAATAGTACTTTTTTTTTTTTGATAGGTAAGAATAGTACTTATTAGTCGAATACTATTCCAACATTTGTTCAAAAAAGGTAAATCTAATGTGAGAAGTTGTTGTCAAGTAAAATCACTTACTCAAAGCATCAACAAACATATTATTTTTTCCTTTTACATATGAAATATTATATCATAATCACTGATAAATTTTAAGCACTCATATTGACAAACATTAAAATTATCAAGAGCTAAAAGATACATAACATTGCAATGGTCAATTTTTATCTTGAAAGACTTTCAAAGCAGGAAATGATATAACTTTAGAATATTTACAATAATAACTAGTTCTATATCATGTGTTACATAGCTTTTCTTGCCATCCTTTAATTTTTGAGATTTATAAATTACTAGTTTCCATCTTGGGTTAGTAATCCAATAATTACATTCAAAGATACATCTACCCAAATTATAAAATTACCATTAGGATAAGGTAAAATCGGGATTGGAGTTGAAGCAAGAAATTTTTTGGTTTTACAAAAAATTCTTCACATTGACATGTCCATACAATTTTTTTCCCTTTTCTTTAGAGAGAGGTTATTGGACAAGCCATTATAGAGAAAATTTCTACAAAATTCCTTTAGAAACTAGCTAAAATCATAATTTTTTATACTTCATACACTGTTTTGGGTGCATACCATTCCTTAACTCTTTTAATTTGATTTTCCTTTTTTGAAAAATGAATATTTGGATAAGTTTTTGAAGAGTTTGTGCTTCCTTAATCATTGTGAGAATAATCCTAGGTGATGCTTGTGTTCTCATTAAATTTTGGAATAAACCGGTACATCATTTAGAAGACAAGTACAAAATGATCTAAGAAATCTTTTAAAACACTATTCATGATATTCATAAATGCAACATGTATATTTTTCAATCTAAATAAAATGAACTAGGTCCATACTACATTACAAAGTTAAATATTTTTTGATTGTTGAATAAATAAAATTAGTAATAAATATACACATATAGTTTAACAAGCCACATTCAACTTTTTCATATAAATATATAAACATTACATTGTAACCACCCCTCATTTCTCCCTCGCCCCTCAATCAATTCATGATTGGGAAAGTAAGTTCATTGTCAATATTTCAAGTGTCCACCTTGATCCTTTATGTTTCAAATTTCTCAAAAGAGTTCTAAGCTTTACTATGACTCCCAACTGTATCCCCCATGTAGACTTCCTTATTAAAATTGAAAACTCGATTTGCTCCCTCCCTTTCAATATTTCTAAATAATTTTGTTAAGATTGTGATGTTTCTTTGAGACGTGCCAAACCTCCCAAATGTAACATTTCAACATTCGAGCTCCTTGCCTTCAAAAATTTATTGAAAAAAATGAATTGATCCTTACCAAGGTTGACAAGGGTAACACTGCATTACTCATGAAAACAAGAGTACATCTCCAAAATTCTTATTTTTATTTTTGATACAACAATATACAAAATATCACCCCTCAAACCTTGCCCAAAAACTTACAAAAAAATCAAATCCACTATCTCTCGCTAGTATTTCAATGAATCCACTAAGAAGATTTTGATCCCATACAAATAAATAACCCCTCACATTTATGGGGTTCATAAAATCCACAAGGCTAGCATCCCTCTCAAATCCATTGTGGACACCATGAGCTCCCCCACTTACAAGTTGGTAACCTTCTTGGCTAAATTAATCTCCCCTCTCAAGGGAAAATCATAATCTTTCATAAAGGATTTGACACACTTTGTACACTTTGTTAAGGATAAAAATTGGATAACCATGACCTCTTGGTTAGATTTGACATAGTGTCTCTTTTCACAAAAGTTCCCACTCCAAATTTCATTGATATTTTTAAGCGTAACAATAGCAATGAAGTGGCCTCCTTAGTTGATTTATGCTTAAGATCCATAATTTTTTCTTTCCAAGGAGTTATCTATGAGAAAGTAGATGGTGTAGCCATGGATTCCCCTCTTTATCCCATCATATCTAACCTCTACATGGAGTAATTTGAAGAATTTCCTCTCCACTCATTTCCCTTCAAGCCAAGGTGGAAACATTTTGTGGATGATACCGATATTTTTTGGTTACATGGCCTAAAAAATTAGAATAATTCCATGCTCAGCTAAATAGTTTAGCCTTGCATATCTCTTTCACCAAAGAGATTGAGTTTGATAATCAACTCTCCTTCCTTGATTTTTTTCTCATAAAAAAAACAAATGGAACCTTAGCTTGTTGTGTCTTTGATAAAGCCACCCACACCAACCTCTACATTCATTATTATTTCCACCACAACCCCACCCAAAAAGCAAGTATCCTGAAAACCCTAACAATAAGGGACTTTTGGATCCACAATGAATAAAAATTAAATCATGCTCATTGGCTTATCTCCAGAAGGTCTTCTTTCTAAATGGTTATATAAGCAAACAAACCTCAAAAACCTCAACCAATTCAAGTTGAATTTCTTCTCCAAACCCATGCCTATCCAACCCTCTCTCATACCCATTGCCTCCCTCCCATGTATTGAAGGCCTATCTCACAAAATTTCTAAAATACCTCTCAAAAGGGGTTTTCATATGCTTTTAAGACTTTCTCAACCTTGAGAAAGTGCATCCCTTTTCTCAAAGACTCCAAGAACATCTATCTTTATTTTGGGGTCTACAAAGTTGTTTGTTCTTGTGGCATCCTCTATATGGGTGAAACATGTCTCTCTTTCAACACTAGAATGAAAGAGCATTGTGCAGACATCAAGCATAAGTGTGCTCTCAAGTTATCCCTAACCAACCATTCTTCCTCCATCAAGCACCGTATAAGTTTAGAAAACACATAAATCTTGTCTAAAGAAGATAAATTCTTCAAGAGGAAGCTCAAGGAATCCATATAAATCAATAACCACCCTTATAACCTTAACCGTGATGAAGGGAAGAACCTGAATTTCTCTTGGAAACCTCTCTCATTTAACCTCAAAACCCCCTGCCTCCCTCCACCTTAGCTTTCCTTTCTCTCCCAAGTTCGGTCAACCCCTTCCCCCTATTTGATTTTTCTCCATCCTTGGTTCCTTTGTTTCCTCCATCTTTAGTTCCAAACTCTTGTGTTTCTCTCTCCAACCCCCTCTCTTTTTCTATCCTATCCTCTTGGCTTTTATTTTAAATAAATACATATACATATACATATATAAATAGATTATTAATTTTTTTATTATTAATATATATTGTTACATCCAAATTGTGTAGTTACTATTTACTATTGCTACATAGGGTAAATATGAATGTAATGTGAATTTTGGAGATGAATAGATTATCCTTATACCTTGTTATCAATATGAATGTTATCTCATTTGATATTACCTCAGTTGATGTTATTCATGGTGAAATACTGCATATATGTGAATGGAAGGTTATTGAATTATTATTCTAACTTTAGAAATATTTATAAATATTGTATATGTTATGAATAATTAATTGTCGTAAGCATGTGTTCATGGTTGCAGGTAAATGTTCATTCTCCAAGGGGAGGGGAAGTCTCACTCGGGAGAAGATCTTGGTCGGGTAACCGGTAGATTTAACTATTTGAGCATAAACACACACCACCTTAGAGTGATTGTATCGAGTCAATTTGTGGGTTATAGGTAAGTCATCCATAGCTTGTATGTTTTCATTAGGATTCATGTTTACTTATGCATGCATTTGCGATAGATATTTATCTATTTGAGCTTTTGATATCTTTTCTTGTGTTATTATGATCATATGGGTAAGTGAGATGTAGGTGGAAGTATGTCTCTATGTATGCACATGTGTGTCAACGAGATCTAATGACACATATATGCATATGTATAGATATACCACACATACACACTTATCAATATCATGGTAACGTAAATGGTTGTAAGTGAATTAGATGTGAATATAAATAAATTAAAAATATATATATATATATATATATGTATCCATATGTATAGGTATATCGATACAAGCGTACGTTGGAAAATGGACATGCTCATAGAAATGCATCGATATGATACACCTATATGTGTGTGTGTGTGTGTGTGTGTGTGTGTATATATATATATATATATATATATGTATGTATAATCTGCTTATTATAATTATTTTTCTTGTACGCATATATATATCAGTTGTATGCTGACTAGCTTACGATATATGTATCTATTTTATATATACATATATATATATTTATTATATGTAAATATATATTAAAATATTATACATATATATATCTAGTTATATATATACATATATATATATATATATATGTAAGGTATTTAAATATATATATATGTATATGATATATAAAAGATTTATATAATAATAATATATATTTGACATATTTATTTTATATAACTAGAATTTGACTAATTCTTATTTAATAAGAAGTCGATTTATTTGGATTGTTTTTGACGTTAAATGACCATGGCACATAAGGGTCGATTATTGTCATTAAATTGGAAGTCGACTTGGAAATTTACATGGCACTGTGTACGAACTACGTATCACCAGCCAAGAAACGTATGAGAGAAACATAGCAATAAGTTTAAAATCTACAAGCTTTGACTTGGTCGATAGAATAAATGGAAAAGACGTGGACTAAGTCCAATGCATTTATATGGTTCGATCGACTCAACCTATAAACCAATCGATTCATTCTATGTGCTACTGAAATATCATTGACTTATTCTCTTCGTTTGGAAATTGCGCCAATTTAGTGGTTTTGGTGCCACCTCTGTTTTCACTTTCTTGTAGATGTCATTTCTTGAGAAATATTTGAATTCTCCATGTGCTGATTGAAATGGTCTTTGAAATGTTGTCAATGAGAAAGTCAATATGTTGATGGTTTATGCTAATTCTGAGCTTTGTCTATCGCCACCTTTACACTGATTTATTTTGCATGAAGCTAGTGTCATTCTTCATGCCTTAATTTTAGGATTCCAGAATGTTGGTTGCACTATAAATAGTCGCACCATCTCACTTGCAACACATTATTATTCTCACATTCTCATTCTCATATTCTTGTGTGACCAGTATTTGCATTATTATTCCCATTTCCTTCTGTGATTATTATTTACCTTTTTCCATTCATTTGAGAGAGACGCAAAATTTATTCAACACTTGCTTTTATCATTTTTGAGATATACCAGGCATATTCATCTATTTTGAGAGTGAGGAAAAAGGGAAATTTTGTAAGGAAGAGGTATCTTATTTATTTAAGAGAAGTATGTGTAGTTAGGGTAAAAATATTAGAGAAAAATGGATAAAAAGATTATAATGAAAAACCCTAACAAGCACAATAGACCACAAATAGCATGAAAATCAAAACAAGAAAGCAAAGCAAACCGATCTCCAAGCTAGATTTGACTTATCTCCATTTCTCTTCTCCATCTGCATGAGAATGCAATATTTTGAAGGATTGAATGATTTGATATGTTGATTGCTCATTTTCGTAGCATAACGATAAGATGGATATGATAGAAGAAAAATAGATAGATAGATCAGAAGATTGAGAATTTTTTTGGGAGAGTAAGGAGCTAGAAGAAGATCCTCCAAATGGCCTGTGAAAGGCTTGATTTTTAGGAGAAGGCTGATTTGATTCAATGGCCAAGATTAAAAGTCAAATTTGTGATATGTATGGTTAGGATTAAAAGTTTATTTTAGTGCCTATGACTCACAGTAAGTGGGTTATGACATGAGACTAAAATTAGGATGTGAGGAAATAAGTGAGATTCCTTTATTTATTTTGGAATAAAAGATGCTTATGACGCACAATGAATGGGGGTAAAAATAGGATGTGAGTGAGAATCTCATAATTTAAATAATAAAATTATTTAAATTATTTGTGCATGTGAAGAGTTGTAGTCATGTGACACATTTTGCAATGTGACAATAAGTGAGGGATTAATTCAAATATTTAATTTGAATTATTTTGAGACATGTGAAGGGGGAATTAAATAAATAAATGAGATTTATTTAATTAATTGGGAAGGTGATTAAGTGGAATAAATGGGATAAGTGGGATAATGTAATGACCTCGGATAAAATATTACAAAATGTCTTACAAGGTCATGTATTGACTAGGTAATATTATGACATGGACAATTTTGGGTGTCTACATTTTGCCCCTCTTTGAGATGATGTTTGAGATGGTGAGAATTATGTTGAGTAACATCATTTCAAAGAAGCTAAGGTATGGATAGATGAAAAACAAATGATGCCCCAATCACTTGAAGAAGTGAGGAGTATGATGAATGAAGGAAAGGGATGATAGAAGAATATGATGATGCAAAAGATATGAAGAAATGGGATGATGATATAGGATATGATAATGACGATGATGCCCCCTCGAGAGGATAGGTGGGTTGCATAAACACGAATATGATATCGAAATGAATGAAATGCCAAAGGAGGGATCAAATGAATGATACAAGAGAAGTAGATGGAAAAGAAGAATGGCACGCCATGTTGCAATAAAGTGAGCAATCATATGTTTGATATAGCACTAGACATTATGCACCAAGGGATAAAGACCAAGGTGACGATGTGTCTCGTGCCCCAACGTAATACAACCTTGTCTAGATACAAGATATGAATATTAGCTGGAAGTGATTCAGATTTGATGAAAATGCAAATTGAAATGATAAAACACACAAGAAAGCATGCACTAATGATACAAAAATAAACAAGGTATTGCCCTTGTCAAGCTATAAACTGATGATTAATTGATTGATTAATTGGTTGATGATGATAGTGTTGTCATTGCGGGGAACGATATATCCCTAGATCAACACAAGGATGATTGATTGACTGATTGATTGATTAATTGATCGGGTTTACAACAAGATTAGGATCAAGACCAAAGGATGTGATTAGATAATTTGACTTGATTGATTAGCTTGGTTAGTATGGATTAAGGATTTATTTGCATTTGGATTATTGCTTGGAATGATTGAATATGATTGATTTGAAGATTTGGATGATGATTGATGAATTAAATTGAGGAATGATTTACTTGGAATGATTTTGATTGATTGGATTAATGAAGAAATGATTTGATTTGATGATAATGGTTAGATTGATTAGAAGAATGGATTTGATTAGAAGAAGTGATGTGATTAGATAATTTGATGACAAAATTGATTTGAAGAAGTTGAATTGATGTGCTGAATTGATTGTAAGAAGTGATTTGGTTTGATTTTATTGCTTGAATTTTTGAAATGTTTTGATTTTTTTGGATTTTTTTTAGGACCTTTTTCAATTTTTTTGCATTTTTTTCAAGAAGTTTTTGAAATGTTTTGAGATGTCAATGGATGAAAATTTGGGTAGCCTTTATGCTAGATACCAATGACAAGGGAAAACCAAGTCTAGGTGCAAGGAGATAAAAGGGATTGATGGATGAAAGGGTGGATGTTAGGATAAGGGGTAGAAGGCTCATGATAGATAGATCAATAAAAATGATAAGTCATAGTGATTTAAATTGATGTATGCATCATAAGAGAGCAAGGATGTGATCTCCAAAGACTATGTCGCATAGAAATAACATGCCCCATTCTAGGTACAATACTTAGGATTTTCATGAAAAATCTTATGACACTGGGATAATGATAGGCTTGTTTGGAAGGATGAGGTATATCAAAAAATATCCAAAGCATGTTTCAACATTTTGCCCCATATTTTTATCAAGATCAAAAGGAGGAAGAGAGGATGAATGGACTCAATATGATAGGTATATGGGTATGATGACTAAAGATGGTAGGATAGGATATGATAGGATAAGATAAAAAGATGATATGGTAGGATGAGACAACATTACCCAAGCATAAGTGACATAGAAGATCGACCTACACGATGCCTGTTTTCTAGGTTTTCATCATGGTACTTATCCAGGGTGCCTATTTACCAGGTTTTCACCATTGGACGAAGGGATTTCTCTTCTTTTTTTTTCTTTTTTTTGGATAGGAGAAAGGGAATATGGATAGGAGGGACTCAAGTGTCTAGTTCCATGAAAGGTGATAGTCCCACTAGAGATGGATGCCATCGCATGGACCATGTAAAATGTCATTATGCTCATAGATGTTGGTAAGGGATGACATGAAAGGGAGATGGAGTAGGTAGATGATGGATTATGATGTGGATTATGTAGGAGAGATGAATGAGAAGCTTAGCCAAAAGCATGGACCATAGGAAGGTGATGGGGCAGATATGTAGGATAATGATTGAAGGGTGAGGAGATGGAGGTACGTGGAATTGTTGTGAAATGGAAGGGAACCATGACCAATGGTTGCACACATTGCGATAAACATTGAAGCTTTTGATGTGAAGGGGGCGTAGGAAGCAATGGAGATTTTTTCTTAGGAGATGGATGATGAAGTGCTTTAGGTACCCACATAGACTTAGTATTTTCATGACTTTTATTTTTCTTGTGGGATGAAATATGAGATTCTTGAATAGAGTGGGAATCTGATGTGGAAGTGGATGGTTGGGATTTTTGTGATGTATATGCCTCATTTGACTTGTTTTCATTTTTATTAGGTACCCAAACCATTTTGTTTTTAGACTTTTCTTTTGAAGGTATGGGCTTATATTACTTTTTGGATGGTTTTTTCTTTGATTTTGTGTCCTAGGGCATGAGGACCCTTCATATTTTTTGCTTTATAGATAGAGGCATCAATTTTTTTTCTTTTGAATCCCATGTGTATGGTGGAATGAGTGGAAGCTTCATGTTTAGACAATGTGTGCATTGATTGGTCATGATTAGGATTTTTAGAGGATTTACAGATAGGTGGATAAGGGAATTGGATAATGGGGATATTAGGTGTTGGAAGTAGTGGCGATAGATTAGATGGAGGGATATTAGGAGTTGGAAGCAATGGTGAGAAAGTTGATGGTGGAAGGTGTACAATCACATGCTTTTGACATTTGTAAGATGATGGAGGAGGGATGGTAACATATATTTTAGGCATATGATAGGATTTATGGTGGAAAGAGGACTTAAGATGGATGGAGGAAGTACCAAAATCTTTAGCTTGTTTACCTCGGGTGAGTATCCAAGGCCAAATGAGCGTGGAGGGACTTTGATATGGATGGGCTCCAAAACACCTTGTTCATGAAGGCCTAAACCTTTACCTTGGTAGTTCATATTCTGAAGCATGTGATGGACAATGGGACTAGGTGTAGGTGGAACACTAGACACGAATTTGTTATTGGATGGAGAAGGCGAAGTGGATAATGGTGGATGTGGTTCCAAGAAGGAACATTCATGAATGAGCATGGAAAAACCAAGTGGATATGATGGATTTGAAATGGAGTTGATGGTGGATATGGAAGGATCATTGGGATTTTGATTAACATTGCATTCACTAAGATCCAAGATATTTGTTTGATCTTCTATGTTTACTTGGGAGGCATGTGTCTCAACATGACAAGTGGATAATGTAGGATCATGGATTGGACTAGGTAGGGGGTGTATAGGAGCAATGGAGGTTTATTGCTCATGGATAGGTGAAGTGATAGGCTCTTGACCATAGAATGCAGAGAGTTGGATAAGAGGATCATCATGGCCTTCTTGGTCATAGGTAGGATCCGGATCATATAAGGAAGCTTCATCATGAATAAGACCAAGCATGTTATGAGTGGGATCGTTAGAAGGGCCTAGATCTTGATTAGAATGATAGGTTAATGTTTCCTCATGCTTAGGATAATGCTCTTGACATAGCTCTTGGATTTGAGTGGAAATGGAAGTGGAAGGCTCTAGAAGAGGCTTGGTATTCTCTTTATGATCAACATGAGGGCATGATGGAATTTTACTTAGACATATAAGATCAATAGATTGTGGACCACGTGATGGAGTTGGAAGAATGGGCATGGTATTCAAAGGTTTGTTGGTAAGCTCATTAATGGGTTCTTGACGTAGGGATGGTCTATTCCATGCTAGTAGCCTTTGGAGAAAATCATTAAAAGATTCTTTGGTTGATGGATTGGATCTTGAGAAGTTGGATGGTGGTGTTGGTGTAAGACTACTATGTTTTGAAATGAGAATTTTATTAGATGGTGATGGAGGACTAGTAGATGGAATGGTGTATGATTCCAAACTTAGGGTGGTATTTCCCTTGTCAATAGTATCATTGAGGTGACCTAATATTTCTACTAAGTTTTCATCATCAATAAGATCTATAAAGTTCTCATCATCACTAGGATCTACAAAGTTCTCATCATCACTAGGAGCAAAGTTTGAACCACCTTGGAGGATATATGGTTTTGGATTATCTTCATGATTAGGCGAAGGGGCTCCTCGAAGTATGACTTTAGGCTTGTGACTAAAATCATTAAGTATTAGGACCATTTTAGCAAGTGCTTCCCTAGGATTAGGGTGATGATGATGATGTGGAATAATTCAATTGGATGACTTGGATTGATTAGGATAAAATTGATTTGAATGTGATTAGAAAAAGGATGATTGGGATGATTAGAATGATATGTTTATGTGTTGGTGTTTATAGCTTGATATGGAAATTTGTAAACAAATTATTACAAATGTACACACATGAATCAAACACGCAATACACATAAGAAAGTTTGAATTTGAAATTATGAATGTGATGATTAAGCACCCACATGAAGAAGACACATCAACAATTCCTACAACTAGTCAAATGGGTATGGACAATTAGGTCTTAAGCTAGGATGCACGAGGTTGATTAGGGATAATTTGAAAGAAAAATCATGCCACACAACTGAGAGAAAGGGGTAACTCACCCTTCACCTTCACTTCCCAAAGATATAAAGTTCTTTGGGGCTTAGCCAAGAGTGACAAGATTTTAACTCCCAAAGAAGAGTGTCTTTCTATTCACACCTTGATTGAGGTCGTCCCTAGGGGTGATGAAATCCCCTAGCAGATCTCCTATGAAGTTTTTGACAAAAGTGAACCAAGTGAGGTGTTTTTGATTACACACACATTTGATTCACACTAGCAGTTGTTAAAATTGAAATGTGTGTAAAACAATTCAAACACTTGTTATTTTTAACCCAAAGTCAAAATGTGTGATGAAAGACAATGGTTCTTTTTAATTCCAATTTCAAAGTGTGAATGCAAACAGTATGTTTGTTTTAAAGCCCAAAAGTCAAGTGGTTTGCAAACAAGATTGATTGATCAAGTGAGAGATAAAGATAATAGAATGAGTGCACCTGGAATTTTTTCGCTTTCCAATCTGATGTGTATGATTGATATTGTTGCTACTACAACTCCTTATGATCACCTAAAAAGTCAAAAAATGATATTATAATGCAACCATAAAAAAAAAGTTCATCAGAAAATTGCAATTTCAGATACATATTTTTAACACATCAGAATTAAATTCGATTATTTAAAGATGTTATTGATCTGAAAAATAAAAAAACAAAGAAGAAACCCCTACTAATTGTTTGCAAGCTTTCCAAAAATATAAAGAAATTAGAAAAATTTCCTATTTTGCACCCAATAATGCGGATTTATGAAAAACCTATAGAAAACAAAGATTAGATTGTTTTCCATTGTATTTGACCTCTAAATTAATTCTGTAAAACATAGGCCCCCATTAAATTTTTTAGAGATTTCCAGAAATGTAATTTTTTTTGTAAAATTCATTGATTTGCATGGAGAAATTTAATTTTATGAAAAAAATTTAAATAGTGATAACTCCTACAAAAATGACGACAATCCCTAAATTTTTTTACTGTAGCCTCTTGATATGATGCATATGCTTCTTTGAAAATCTTGTAGAAAAATGCATATCCGATTGGAAGATATGATGAAATTTGTAAAACTTGGGGTTTTTGTCCAAAAACTGGCAGATCTGCAACAAAAAAAACAAAAAAACCTGCAAAAAAGCAAGCTAGATCAAAGGATTCACGTTAGATTCACCAAATATAGTTAAGGTAAAAATATTAAAGAAAAATGCATAAAAAAATTATAATGAAGAACCCTAACAAGCACAATAGACCACAAACTAGCATGAAAATCAAAACAAGAAAGCAAAGAAAACCGATCTCCAAGCTAGATTTGATTTATCTCTATAGCTCTTCTCCACCTGCATGAGAATGCAAGATTTTGAAGGATTGAATGATTTGATATGTTGATTGCTCATTTTCGCAGCATAACGATAAGATTGATATGATAGAAGAAAAATAGATAGATAGATCAGAAGATTGAGATTTTTTTTGGCAGAGTAAGGAGCTAGAACAAGATCCTCCAAATGATTTGTGAAAGGCTTGATTTTTAGGAGAAGGCTGATTTGATTCAATGGCCAAGATTAAAAGTCAAATTTGTGATATGTATGGCTAGGATTAAAAGTTTATTTTAGTGCCTATGACTCACATTAAGTGGGTTATGACATGAGACTAAAATTAGGATGTGAGGAAATAAGTGATATTCTTTTATTTATTTTGGAAGAAAAGATGCTTATGACGCACAATGAATGGGGGTAAAAATAGGATGTGAGTGGGAATTTTATAATTTAAATAACAAAATTATTTAAATTATTTGTGCATGTGAAGAGTTGTAGTCATGTGACACATGTTGCAATGTGACAATAAGTGAGGGATTAATTCAAATGTTTAATTTGAATTGTTTTGAGACATGTGAATGGGGAATTAATTAAATAAATGAGATTTATTTAATTAATTGTGAAGGTGATTAAGTGGAATAAATGGGATAAGTGGGATAATGTAATGACCTAGGATAAAATATTACAAAATGTCTTACAAGGTCATGTATCGACTAGGTAATATTATGACATGGACAATTTTGGGTGTCTACAATATTCTATCAACAAGAGAGAGAGGGAGTTGCTTTGAGAAGCTATGATCAACTATTTATTGCTAGAGAGGGCAACACTATTGTCATTAATTGGGATAAGTGATAAAAGGCATGAGGATCTCTTCTTCTTGTTATCTACTTAGAATTATTGTGTTTTATATGTTTGCTTGGAAGGTCTTTTCACTAAGTGCAATAGAAGTAATTGAGAGTGTCTTGAAAAAGGGAATTGAAGCTTTCAGGTTTTTTTTATATTGTGATTTTAAGTACTCCATGATAGGAGAGATTGCTTGACAGAAGTATATAATTATACTAGATATGTCGAAGAGAATGCTTGACATAGGTGTTTAATTATGTTACATGTGGTACAACATAGGTATTTAATTATACTAGATATGTTTGAACATGGGATGCAATGCGATTGTATTTACTCCATAGTAGGAGATGGGTGTTTATCATAAGTATTATATACTAAGTATGATTGAACATGAAAAACACATATGGTATACCTAGCTAAATTATTGATTTAACTATGAAAGCTTGTGTTTTCTCCTAGGGGAGGTCATCCAGTATGGGAGAGGGATTAATATACTTACATGTAATTTGAGTTATCCAAGTTTGTAGGTTATTTGGGATGATGGAATATCCATAGAAGGAAAACCTAGCTTGTGTACTTACTAGTTAAGTAGTTAATTCCAAGTAGATTAATATGGTTGTAGGTTATTTGGGATGACAAACTATCCATTGAAGGAAATACCTATGTGTAGCTGAAGATAGCCTTAAGTCAAATCAACTTTTAGTAGTGTATGTGATAGATGACTCTCAATCGTTTACTAAATTAAAACTCTTTGATCAAAGTAGTGTGAATGTCTAAGACTCCACTCTAGGTTGTGTGACTACTAAGACTAACACTGTCAGTTCATAATGATCCATTATTACATGCTAGTTCAAGATTGTCGGATTGCAAGGTTCTAGTTATGTAGGACACAACACTATGCTTAGTTGGTTGTCATTAGTGGTTATTCTACCAATCTCTTCATCGAAGGTAAGGGCTATCTATTGGATGATAGATGTGTGGGGGACTGCATTATGAGTCTGTGGTTGGCGAAAAAGCGTTTGAGTGATGCTTCTCCTCCACAATAGGTGACAAAAGAACCAAGATTTGAAAGGGAAGATCTTGGACCATCTTTTAGCTATTAGTTCTAAATCTCATTGGAGCTATGTATGTAAATTTATGTATTGTTGTTACTTGTACTTGTGAAGTTATTGTAATATGATATGGCATCTTGATCGTATATTCTCAATAAAAGAAAGAATTTTTTTATTGCAATGACTTGTTACTTAGTTTATTTACTTATATGGTGTAAATTTAGAAATTTTTACTGCATCGAAGGGTTGGCATGTTACATATATAGATGATTATATTTTTTTATATATAAGGAGAGTCTATATAAATATTTTCTTTTCTTTACCTTTAGCTCCTTTTGTTTATATATATCACATAGATCATTTTGGTTTTCCATGTCTTAACCTTTTCCTTATTTTGTTTATTTTTATTTGTTTTATTTATTTATTAGGCATCCTTTTTCTCTCTCTCTCACACACACGTATATATTCATCTCGATTGTTTTTATCTATTTCTATATATTTCTTATTTTCCTAGCTATATATTTTTATTTACAAGTCTTTTATCTATTGGTTAATAATCATGTTTATCATATTTTTTATAAGATTTATAATAATAATCTATAGATATTACCCTTAAATAGACACATATTTTTATATAGTAATGATATATTTATATAAAAATATTAATATTTTTCATATATAGAGATAATATGTATTGGTTTTGGGCGGGGGCCCTAGCTCGGTTGGCTAAACCTTTCTTGTTGCAAGAGGTTGGTTATGAGGTCTAGTCTCCCCCACCCCCGTGCTACCGGAGGGTGTGTCACACTAGCATCGTCGGTCACGTTAAAATTTTTACCAGGCACACTGCAGTTTATAGGGGTCGTGCTACCCGATTCCTGCAGTCTAAAAAGAAAATAATAAATAATATGTATTGGTTTATTTATACTATATATTGGTTTATATATATTTAAAAAAAATAGTAGTTAGATCAAAATATATAGATTTATACTATATTGTTATTATTATTACTAGTGTGTTTAGATAGTAATATGTGTTTATATTAAATGTACAAATAGATTTTTCTATCCTTAGTATTTTCCCTTTTTTAGTTTCCTCCCTCATATTTCTGGTCTATGCCTTGAACTATATGTAGCCCCCCTTTCCCATATCTTTTTAACCAATTTTGGTCTACAATAATCTATTTTATCCTTTGGCTCTTTATCTGCTTGATGATGGATCACATAGTGTGATCTAAAATGATGCAAAACAAATCTAATACAGTTGAATCCAAAAATATCATGCAATAATAACATTATATAAATGAATTAGAATGCCTCTATAAAAAAATTATTCATCATTTGAATTCAAAATTTAGTTTATAAATGACCAGAAGGAGTTGATTTATCATAATTAAAATTAAACTTCCATACAAGATTACATCCACTTATTGAAAGGTATAATGACACAATCTAATGTCCTCAAAGGTACAATAGAATATAATCCATTTCTCTAAATGAGTGCAAGAAATTAGTATGAAAAACGGTGTCTCAACCTTGAAATTATAACAAGAAAATATATTAAGTGCAGGGGTTGCAATGGGTGGTACCCCTCTTGTAGGGTCTGGAGGGGATGACCCCCTTGATGAGGTGTCCGAAGGGCACATTCCCTAGCGATGATTTAGGGGTAGCACCCTCAAAAGCCACATTTTATGTATATTTTGTCCTAGAAGGCAACCCTATTTTAAGGGGAAATTGTATTACAACTATGCATTGTGATGTATTCTGAGAGTTTGATAGCTGGTGTATTGCCTTTGGATCTTTGGTTGGTGATGCTCCTATGAGAAGATTTCTTTATAAATATATTGTAATCTTTGTGAGCTCTTAATAATATATTGGGCAAATTTTGGAGTGTAGGTATTTTCTCCTAAAAGAGTTTTCTCCATGTAAATCATTGTGTTGTGGTATGCATGATATTTATATTTATTTTTGTTCATGACATGGTACAATCATGGATCTTTTTATCTATTATGTTCACAAAGGGTAGGGCCACTTTCAATATGAAGATATGTGAGGGAAAATTAGTTTATGGTTGGAGGTAAAGCACTTGGGTGATGCTTTCCCTCTACACAAAAACTTAGTATGTCAGAGTTTTTCTACTTAGAGACATGTTGCACATTGAGACAATGATTATTTTTAATTGAAAATGGATTATTGATTATTACATTTAATTATAAAATTGGATAAGTTATTTTGCAAGAGTGAAATTGCATGATTATGTATACCTTGAGCTTAAATGAAGTTGACATGATAACATGAAATAAATCCTTGAAATATAAGGGCAGGTGCATGGAAATGGGTAGCAATTCCGTGGACACCCTAAAAAAAGAGAGAGTTGAAAACCATAACGCAAGCACGTTGTCTTCCGTTAAACCTAGGCAATGTCTCAGCAGCTACAACTACAAACAAATAACGTGAGAACATTATAACGCGCTCACGTTATCAACTGTTAAAAGCAGAAAAAAAATGCAAATCTCTAATTTGCATTTCGACTGGTTTTTTTGTTGCACCCGCGGCCAAAAACCCCAGAATATTGTGCTCGCGTTCTAGGAGGAGAATTTCTTCACCAAGAATCCCTATTTCTTCACAACGATGGCACCACGACAAGGAGGAGTTGTAAAAGGTAAGGATTCTATGGTTTTTGTTTTGAATTTGTTAGTTTTAGGTTGAATTTGATATCTATTTGTTTGAATTTTTAGGAGATGCAAATCAACCTGCAAACCCTCAAAATCCTCAACAAGAAGACCAACCAAATCCTCAAGATCAAAATAAACCACAACATTAACCTCCTCCACCAATCACTCAATCCCCTCCTAGCACTCAACAAAATTTAATGAGTGAAATTGAGAACAACAAAAAACAAATTGAGGATTTGATCAATAGGTTGAGTGATCCAAATGGTTCAACCACAGAAAGAATGACCCTAGCAAATTCATTGAAAGATATGTTAAAAAACGTAGATTCAATTAGCAAACAAATAACTAGATGGAAAGATAGGAGGCAGGCGGCTAGGGACTATTATGCAAATAAACTATCATACAAGGATGTGAAAGATTTAAAATTTACAAATGGTGGTTTGTGCTCATTATTCATCGAACCACGCACAAATCAAAATCTTACCCTCAATGCGAAGAGGTTTCCTATCCATTGGTGCCACCACCAACAGATGAAGGACCGGTTTTATGATAGGTGGTACATGGTCTTCGATTACCCACCGTGCAACAATTGCGAGGTCCCGCAATATTTCCTTAGGAAACTATATAGTGAGTTCATATTGAACAAAATCCCAAATTATTTTGATATGAGGGATTTCTAGGGGAGAGGTGGGGGGTCAGCTCAAGATAGACCTGGTGCACAGTCGGATCCTACACGACAAGGTAGACGAGCTCTCGCTAGGCCACCTCATGAGCACGTTGTTATGCCTTCCGTCGTGAAGGAAAGTGTTGACGTAGAGACATTGTAGGCAATCAACACTTTGACCTAGAGTGTCATCCATCATACTATCCCTATTCTACAACGCCATCCAAGGGAGTCTTCTAGTGGTGGCCTTCGAACACATGTGTGTCAATCTTGCGAGGCTACTTGTTCACATGACCCCACCGACCCTCAGGGGACTAGTAGGCATGATATGTTTGCAGCTATGGAGATGGAGAGGGAAGCTGACATTCTGCATGAAGCATATGGCATTGATAGTCAGGTAAAAGTTAGTACATGTGTTCATTGAATTTAATTTATTAAATTTCTATTTTTAAATGCAAAATTAACTAAAAATGTTTTATGATTTTAATAAATTTGCAGGGTCACAGTGTTGAGACTGGATACACCGGCCCCCTACCAACCTATTTTTGCAGTACACCTATCGCTAGGGTATGTAACTAGTAAACAATTATAAGTTTATTGCATATTAATGGCATTGTTTTACGAATGGTAATTTAATATGCAATTTTGGATGTTGAACAAACTAATATTGGAGGTTTTGATGGAACACTTCCCAGTGGCGGTGGATTTACTCAAACCTTCACGCAGGTAATAGAATAAAGAGTTTAACTAATTAATCAAGTACTTAATAGATTTGTGTAGTTTATACATGCACATCGTTGATTACGTTGAATAATTTGTTATTTTATTTTCTGTTGTTGTGATCCGATACATCTCCGAATGTGACAAGGGCAATGGATATTGGTGTGACATCTGCCATACAATCCTCGATGGCTCTGACAAAAGAAGTATGAGGCAAATTAGTAAATTTTAATTTACATTTGTTGTTATAGATGTTAGTTAGTGAAAAATCAAACCATTATTGATTCACATAGTTTTTGTCTATTTGTATGGTTTATACAGGGCTTGAGCACACCTAAGCATGGGCGTGAGGATATTTACCTCGTGGAGAGAGATCGTGAGATGGCTGTAAGTGATTATTTTGTCAAATATATCATTTTTTTATAATGTAATTTCTATATATTCATGTCTTTACTTCTTATTGTAACAGTTAAAACTTCACCATGAACTAAACCCTAGGAGGAGTAGCAAGAGCACTCCACAAGCGCAACAAAAATGAGTGATAGACCTATCACCATCTGAGTGAAAAGGAAAGGGAAAGATTTTATTTCCTGCGCATGGAGAGCAATGACTTTTGATTCTAGAGTCCTTTGTTGTATGCCTGCATGGCAGTTTTGTACATATTTTTTATTGGACATATTTGACATTGTATGCCTAGATGGCATTCTTGTAAGTCTATATGGCTATTTTGTACATATATTTCATACTTATATCGACATATATTGATGTATGCCTACATGGATATTTGGTTAATACAAATATCTTTTATCGATGTCTGTCCATATTTGCATTCTAAATTGATGGTTCAATAGATATGAGTTACGTGTATTCAAGTGTATACTTTACAACTTACGTGTATACTTTGTGACTTACGTGCATTCAAGTGTATACTTTGTGGTTTACATGTTTTCATGCATATACCTTGTATTCGTGCATATACTTTGTTTTAATTTGTGTATACTATGTATTCGTGTGTATACTTTTTGAGGCTTACGTGTTTTTGAGTACTTGTAATTCCCTTATTGACATGTACATGTTTGAATTATTCATGTGTATAATTATTAATTGGTTAGCCCTAGCATTGATCTATGTCATCCTCAATGCATGATCCTTGAGATGGAGTAAGTACACCCTCAAGGTCAAAAGGAGTTTCACATGCATTCTTCGTAGGCTCATTTTGGTAGTGAAACCAAAAACCTCTTGCATCATTGAAAACGATTTTTTTTTCCTTTATAGCAGGTTTGAAGCCATTATCATTCTCCATCAGTTCTTCATGTATCCACTCCCCATTAATGGTTGTCTCATGACCTTCATGAAACCAAGCACTTATCTCATTTGTGATAGAAGAAATGTATGAAGATTTATCTTCCTCCTTATGAACCATTCATTATCATGAGAGATGGGTTCTTGTGAACCACTACTGATGAATCATGGGTCAATGAGTTTGACTTGTAAAACTAAATGATTGAATCCTGATAGCAATATCACAATATTTATATATCTAAATGTGTTATTTCCTTCAGCTAAAATTTGTGCTTATACTTATGTGATTGATGTATGTTTGTGTATGGGATCATAGTAATTTCTATTTGATGATGCTATTATGTCTTTAAGGTTTATTTATTAAAGGGTGCATGAAACAAGTTTTAAATCCTTACAAATCTTTGAATTTCTTAGGTTTTTCTATTTGTCGAGTCTGGGCTCCGAGCCCGAGTCCAAGTCAAAAAATGGCTTGTCAAGTCCAAGGCGAGTCCTAGTCTTGTAACACTGGTGTGAACACATCGAGGAATAATGTATATGCCGATGAAGAGAGAACCCATCCTTGTTTCCAAACAAACCATGGTATAGATATGGTTGGTCGAGATAAAACATCACTCTCCTGGATAGTTTGAACCATAATCTTTCATGGCTACAAACACACCTTCATTATGTGTGTTCTTGATCCTACTGAAGAAATGGTGGAACATGTTGTAGATCAAATATTGCAACCCTAAGTCCACAAGAAGGTTACTTGTCCCGATTTTTGCAAATGTCTTTAAGTTGTTCATCCTTCTTGAGTAATGTGAACTATTGATGTTATCTAGATCTTTGAAACTATCTGCAATCATGTGCAATACTGTAGAAGCTAGAGTTATATCTAATACTACAAATGACTGCTTAATGGAATCCTGATAGCAATATCACAATTTGACACATTGTAGAAAATACCTCCTACTTATCAATTGATGAGCTAAAGGGGCTCTATAATGAATGTTTCATAAGGCACAACACTTGTTGATGGGGTTGCAAGCTAAGTGGGCTTAACCTTGGGAAAAAAACTTTGTGGTTAAACGCTTGAGCTGGAGTATACTGGAATGGGTGATCTCTCGGGAAGGCCTAGTGCCTCACCTCTATGAGCATCACTTAGATGCAATGAGTGCTAAGTGGGCCATTCAATATCATTTCAAATATGTTTCTTTAAGCAACTTACAAATTTGCAACTTAAGACTCCTCCAACCTAAGGGATCGATCTGGTGGAACATAGCTCAGAGCGATTCCACATGTTTCAGTGCAAAAGAGGACCATGTCGAGCGTAAACATACCTATTTGGACGTGTTGGAATAGTCTGCTTGGTCACACAAGTTGCAGAACGAAAGTTGCACCACTTTGCAACTTTGCACTGCTTGCATTTGATGCTTTTTCCATCAAGTGAAAATATGCCACCACTAGAAAACCACTCCGAGATAGCCAAAATCGAGAGAGGTTTTTGTAGACAGGCTTAACATGATCTTATAGGATTAGACGAGAAGTTTCTAAGCATCACACAATTTGAGTAATAGCATGCTAAAGTTTGTAGCCATTTTGCACTTTGGACCCGGGATCAATCCGGTTGAAAGTAGCTCGGAGCGATTCTATGTGTTTTAGTGTGAAAAAATACCATGCCTAGTGTAAACATACCTATTCAGACGCGTTGGAGCAGTTAGTTTGGTCACACGAGTTACAAAGCGAAAGTTGCACCACTTTGCAACTTTGCACTGCTTGAATTTGACACTTTTTCCATCAAGTGAAAATCAGCCGCTACGAGAAAACCACTCCAAGATAGCCAAAATTGAGAGAGGTTTTTTTAGAGGGTCCCAACGCCTTTTTTTAGGATAAGACGAGAAGTTTCTAAGTGTCACGGTACCCGAGTAATAGCATGCTGAAGTTTGCAGCCATTTTGCACTTTGGACTCTTAAGGGATCGTTCCGGTTGAACATAGCTCAAAGCGATTCCACGTGTTTCAGTGCAAAAAAATACCATGCCTCGTGTAAAAATACCTATTCAGATGTGTTGGAGCAGTTAGTTTGGTCACACGAGTTGCAGAGCGAAAGTTGCACCATTTTGCAACTTTGCACTGCTTGAATTTGACACTTTTTCCATCAAGTGAAAATCCGCCGCCATGAGAAAACCACTCCAAGATAGCCAAAATCGAGAGTGGTTTTTCTAGAGGGGCCCAACGGCTTTCTTTAGGATCAGACGAGAAGTTTCTAAGTGTCACGGTATCCGAGTACTAGCATGTTGAAGTTTGCAGCCATTTTGCACTTTGGACCCTTAAGGGATCGATCCGGTTGAACATAGCTCAGAGCGATTCTATGTATTTCGATGCAAAAAATACCATGCCTAGTGTAAAAATACCTATTTAGATGCGTTGGAGTAGTTAGTTTGGTCACACGAGTTGTAGAGCGAAAGTTGCACCACTTTGTAACTTTGCACTGCTTGAATTTGACACTTTTTCCATCAAGTGAAAATTAGCCGCTACGAGAAAACCACTCCAAGATAGCCAAAACCGAGAGAGGTTTTTGTAGAGGGCATAATTTCTTTCTGTAGGATCAGACGAGAAGTTTCTAAGTGTCACGGTATCCGAGTACTAGCATGTTGAAGTTTGCATCCATTTTGCACTTTGGACCTTTAAGGGATCGATTCGATGGAACATAGCTCAGAGTGATTCCACGTGTTTCAGTGCAAAAGAGGACCATGCCTAACGTAAAAATACCTATTCGGACGTGTTGGAATAGTTTGCTTGGTCACACAAGTTGCAAAACGGAAATTGCACCACTTTGCAACTTTGCACTGCTTGCATTTGATGCTTTTTCCATCAAGTAAAAATCCGTCGCCACGAGAAAACCACTCCAAGATAGCCAAAACTGAGAGAGGTTTTTCTAGAGGGGCCCATCATCTTTCTATAGGATTAGACGAGAAGTTTCTAAGTGTCACGGTATCCAAGTAATAGCATACTGAAGTTTGCAGCCATTTTGTACTTTGGACCCTTAAGGGATCGATCTGGTTGAACGTAGCTCAGAGTGATTCTACGTGTTTCAGTGCAAAAAAAGACCATGCCTAGTGTAAAAATACCTATTCGAACATGTTGGAACAGTCCGCTTGGTCACACAAGTTGCAGAACAGAAGTTGCAGCACTTTGCAACTTTGCACTGCTTGCATTTGATGCTTTTTCCATCAAGTGAAAATCCGCCGCCACAAGAAAACCACTCCAAGATAGCCAAAACCGAGAGAGGTTTTTCTAGAGGGGCCCAACACCTTTTTGTAGGATCAGATGAGAAGTTTCTAAGTGTCATGGTATTCGAGTAATAGCATGCTGAATTTTGCAACCATTTTGCACTTTGGACCCGTAAGGGATCGATCCGGTGGAATGTAGCTCGGAGCGATTCCACGTGTTTCAATGCAAAAAAAGACCATGCCTAGCATAAACATACCTATTCAGATGCATTGGAGGAGTTAGTTTGGTCACACGAGTTGCAGAGCGAAAGTTGCACCACTTTGAAACTTTGCACTGCTTGAATTTGACACTTTTTCCATCAAGTGAAAATCCGCCGCCACGAGAAAACCAGTCCAAGATAGCCAAAATCGAAAGAGGTTTCTCTAGAGGGGCCCAATTCCTTTTTGTAGGATTAGACGAGAAGTTTCTAAGTGTCACAGTATCCAAGTAATAGCATGTTGAAGTTTGCAGCCATTTTGCACTTTGGACCCTTAAGGGATCGATCCGGTGGAACATAACTCAGAGTGATTCCACGTGTTTCGGTGCGAAAGAGGACCATGCCTAGTATAAAAATACTTATTCAGACGTGTTGGAACAGTCCGCTTGGTCACACAAGTTGCAGAATGGAAGTTGCACCACTTTGCAACTTTGCACTACTTGCATTTGATGCTTTTTCCATCAAGTGAAAATCCGCCGCCACGAGAAAACCACTCCAAGATAGCCAAAACCGAGAGAGGTTTTACTAGAGGGGCCCAACACCTTTCTGTAGGATTAGATGAGAAGTTTCTAAGTGTCATAGTATCCGAGTAATAGCATGTTGAAGTTTGCAACCATTTTGCACTTTGGACCCTTAAGGGATCGATCCGGTTGAACGTAGCTCAGAGGGATTCCACGTGTTTCAGTGCGAAAAAAGACCATGCCTAGCGTAAACATACTTTTTGGACACGTTGGAATAGTTAGTTTGGTCACATGAGTTGCAGAGCGAAAGTTGCACCACTTTGCAATTTTGCACTGCTTGAATTTGACACTTTTTCCATCAAGTGAAAATCCGCCGCCACGAGAAAACCACTCCAAGATAGCCAAAACTGAGAGAGGTTTTTCTAGAGGGGCCCAACGCCTTTCTGTAGGATTAGATGAGAAATTTCTAAGTGTCACGGTATCTGAGTACTAGCATATTGAAGTTTGTAGCCATTTTGCACTTTGGACCCCTTAAGGGATCAATCCAGTGGAACATAGCTCAGAGTGATTCTACGTGTTTCGGTGCGAAAGAGGACCATGCCTAGCGTAAAAAATACCTATTCCGACGTGTTGGAACAGTCCAATTGGTCACATGAGTTGCAGAAAAATATGTACAAATTGTTTATATGACCTTTTTCACATTGTTTACATTTCAAAATTCAAAGTTTGCAAATTTTCCTACTCAAGGCATTTACAAAATAAGGTGCTACTACACCATACATGAACTCCAACCTTACAATATTTAAGTATAGCTCATTATGTAATTAAATATTATTACAATGCCTCTAGCACTTCGTTGTCTCAGATCTTTTACAATGTCACTCATACATTCAAGATTCTCTTTAAATGTCTACATCATAGGTGTTCATTATGAGATTAACTTCAAATGAGTAACTTGAGATTCCCTTGCTAAGCTTCACATGCTCTCTTATAATGGCTTGAAATCAAAATTGAGATTTGTCAAAATCATCAAAATAAGTATGTTGCATTGCTTTTTTGGCTGAGATTCTCTTTGATGGCTCTTAAATCAACATTTTCTGCAACGAAAGATCAATCAACCCTTAGTAGTTTACATACAAATATGCAAAGTAAAAGAGAAAAAGAAAGAGCATCCAAAATGGAAATGAAATACAAATAGATGGAAGGCACTTACAGATGTTGCATGCAGGCATCAAAATAAGGATGTTGCATTGCTTTTCTGGTTGACATTCTCTTGGATGGCTCATATATCTGCATTTTTTGTAAGGGGACACCAATCGCTGTAAAAGAAGATGATAGCATTGGCATCGAAAAAATTAATGTGCATACAAGTATAAATTAATAAGAACCAATGTGCATATACTTACAAATTAATCCAACGAACCATCTGGGTCTGCTCTACTCTTTATTGTGTCAAGTATTGCCTCATGTTCAGACTCACAAACCTTCCATAACGTCTTGTTCAAAGGTCTACCCCCATATTTGGTCAAATGAACATTGGATGCCACGACAAGGCTCGAGTAATGAAGAATCTTACGATGCATGTCAAAGTCCTGAAATAGCCAATGTTTAACACTTGAATGTGGGTACCTTCTAAGCCATGTTCCAGTAACCACAACTGAGCCTGTAGGGTATTCGATGTTTTCTCCATCTATAACTGGGGCCTCCAATTTATTTTTGGTCTCAACACAATGACACAAGTAATAGTATGTTCCCTCTTCATTGTCTTCATCTGTAATAACTGCATAAACATGCCCTGCATTGATATGTGCAAAAAATCTCTTGAAATTTGTCAACATTACGAATACAATACAAAGTAAGATCTAACGATATGGAATTTCAACAACTAAGAAAGTAGATATATCACCTCGTTGAACTAGATCTGATATGTGGTCAAAGTCGACCGATGATTCTATCTGTGTCAGTTCCAATGTCGTTGGAGGGCGATACGTGTGAAGTGGGCTAAGATAACTTGTGAACCATTTGTCAACCCACTCCCCTGACTCACAATCATTCCAGTCTTGCATTGTACATGAAGAACAAAAGCATGCCATCTTTCATGTATCGATACTCCATGAACCTATATTTGAGCTAAGGAAAGAGTGTACCTCACTCGATCCTATTAGTGTATAATAATCTTCATATGGTGCAATGTTAGTATCATCCATCAACCAAAAAAATCTACGAACTGAAGACGTACCTTCATTACCTGGACCCATCAAAGCATTACACCACTCGACGATTGATTTTGCATCTGTCAACTTTGCACTGTCTTTATACTTTAACTCTTCTTGTGCTAATGCTCTTTTCACGCATGCTCCTGCACCATCATGCTCCCCCTTTCCATGTCTAGCCTCACAATAGTTCCACATATGTTGAACACCTGTAATGACATGCATCCTGCACAACCAATAGAACATGCACGAGTTCTTGAACTGTGCTACACAGTTATTAGACCATATTATATGTTGATCGTATTCTATGCCCCTCTGAGCCAAACCACTATAGAACATCTAGAAGCAACCTTGCACAAACTCTGGGGAATGTGTGCGATCATCACTAATGTAAAAGTGGTACTCCCTCAATACCTTCCTTTGCTCATCTGTACTATCAGATGCATGAATGAATGCTATGTGCACAAATATCAAAACTTGTGTGGAATTGTAATACTGTGACTGCACCTCATGTTGTGGCTATAGAGTGTAGTTCTCTGCAAAGTCAACCACATATACTATGCTTCCAACTGGAAAGGTGTCCTTGCATAGCTTGAACTGCGCGTCCAACCATCGGGCTCTATGGGTATGCATTGCATACTCAGACTATATACTATGACGAAATGTGGTCATAAATTGGTACACTGGAATCTTCTCAATAACCAAATCACACCTTTTTTCTTGAGACCCATCTTTTGTAGCATATGCCACTGTTTTATACTTCTCGAACTCTACTAGTTTTTGTCCCACCTCATCTGTGCTTTCCATATGTTGACATACTGGCATATGCTAGAAGCCACCACAACGCTCGTATGAACCATCCAAGCATGTTGTCCTATAGAATATCTGGCCATCCTCTATTTCACATAATTTTTTTGATAAGAACTCTCTTGAAGATTTTGGTGGGGTTTCTATGCCACAATCTTGCAAAACATCGTTAGTATGCAAATCTAAACATATAGAACGATAAACATCATAATGGTTAGAAAACTCAATAAGTAGTCTACAACAACAAGTAGTGTGTGTGTGATTTATCTTGACATAAAACGGTTTAAGAATTTCAAAAAATCTTTGAGAAATACTAATTTGAAGATAATCATTTTCAAATTTCCGAAAAAATTGGGTTTGGGTCATATCCAAAAAATGCTTTGGATATGGCTCACGATTCTGACTATCGATTCTCCTTCTTACCACATCCCTTTGATTCAGAGACGGCCTTGTGTTATTCTTCCAATACTCTTCAATTAGTGTTCTCAAGGCTTGGACAACTTCTTTATCTTTTCGTGACAGTCTCCCCGAGAATGCCCATAATTCATTTGTATCATTTCCCTCAATTCTTTGTCGCCTTTGAATGGCTCTTGATATAAAAATTCTACTAATTCTCGTTTGTTCACTATTCTTTTTAATTAGACGAGCTCTCTTTGTTTGACAACTTATGAAAGTTGATGTAATGACACGTCGGGTGACATTACTATCCTTTGAGCGTGAGGTCTTACCCACACTCTCATAAGCATCCATTAGATTCTTCATAATAGTGTCTTCACTCGATGCATTCGATGTTCTCAACCCAAGAGTCTTCATAATGTTCCTATACTTTACACCCCGCATTATTTCAACAAATAGTTGACATCTTGCAGTCTCATTTAGCCTTTCAAAGAATCATTCCCAAATCTTATCAGCATATCTTCTACAAGTGCGTCTTGAAATCTTACCTTCCATGTGCTGCAAAATATCATCATCAATATTAATCAAATACTTTGGCTTTCTACACAAAATTCTAGGTGGTGTTCTCCTAGGTACATACATCTCAACATTAGAAATTTCATCAATATTTAATTGAGGTGGGCTAGATTGCATACCTTCGATCAAGGGTGGATAAGAAGACATACCTTAAGGTTCACATGGGGATGATGGCATACCTTCTTTGTCAATTCTGAGTGATGATGTACTCTCAACTTGAGATGTTTTGGATGGTTTCCAACAATATTCACTTGCGGTACATGGTGTCCCTTCATATTCACTTGCAGTAGATGGTGTCTGCCCATATTCACTTGTGCTAGATGGTGTCCCTCCATATTCGCTTGTGCTTAGTGGTGTCCCTTCATATTCACTTGTCGTAGAGGGTGTGTCTCCAACTATGGTATCTGAATCTGTATTACGACGATGCTTTCACATTCGTGCCTGTTGTGCTGCCAATTCCCATTCTCTTTTTGACGGTTGAGGTTCCTCTACAATCGGGTTGTTTTCATCAATCGTTTCCAATTTATTCTTTTCACTATATGCCGCCACCCGAACTCTCTCCTTTTCTTTCAAGGTTTCGTTCTCTTCATCTGTTAGTTTCCTCTTTGTCTTTTTCTTTGGCATGGCGGATAATTTTATCTATACCATGGTAATGAGACGAATAGTAGTTCCTAAAAAATGTATCCATTCAAGTTAATTTAAAAATATATTTCATTGAAGGCTTCATTTTAATAATACTTACAACCATAATGTACAAAAGTTAACAATAAGATGGGGTTCTTAGCTCAAATAAGCACTTTTTCATGAGAATTTGAGGAACCAAGGAGTGATTTTGAAAAAGTGTTGAAGGAGTGGAAGGGCAGACTTCTGAAAGGTTTCATTTTTGTTGTACTAACTCAAACAAAGATTTATTAAGCAAATAATGGTTTGGTTGTGCCTTAAGAATTATAGTTTGTGTTTGTAAACAATGGTGCCATTATGGAAGATTTAAGACAACTTGTGAATGACATAATCATTGGTTGATGTTTTGAGGAACCTAGTTGATTGTAATCAGTTATTTTCAATATTTTCAAGGTGTTTTGAAGGTCCTTAAGGAATTGGGAACTCTTAATGCTAATTTGAGTATACGAATCAAATGTTTTGTGAAGGAAAATATAGTTGAATAAGTGTGTCAAGAAAGGTGTTGATTTCTTCCTTTGTACTGCATCAGTTTGTGTAGAGGTATTGGAAGGTGTCTGGACCCTTCGGAGGAATGGGAGAGGCTTGGAGTTGTCTTAAAGGATAAATTTTCGTGAATGGTTCTGAGTTTCTAATCAACTTTATGCTATGTTACAATCAATTTTATGATGGTTAATCTATTTTTTGAGTCTGAAAAAAAGTTGAAACCAAGTTCTAATGTTTTGATGAAAAGATGATTGAGTTTGTTTGTTGATATTCTTCAATTTAAGTTAGGGTCAGAAGTACCCTTGATGATTTGTGGATCCTAGTAGATGCTCTGCATCAAGATTAAAATGGTAATTGGCAAGTGTATATAATTGTGTATATAATGGTAATTAAAAATGTGCATTGACAACCTAAGGTTATAATGACAAACAAAAATAAAAGCAAGCCATAATAGAATGAAAGAAAATGTGTAAAGACTTCACATACCTTAAAAACCAGACTTTCAAATGGAGGAGTTCAACCCAATTATGTAGCCTTACCTTCTTCTTTCTTCAAGCTCCACAACAATTTGAATTGTTCAAAAGCTTGTTCCCTTCCACACTTCAATTGTATATCAATTTTCAATGGAATTCAAACTTCAATTGATATTATATGTCTTTCAACATGGAAACTCTGCTATTTCATGCAAAGGTGGTAAAAATTTCATGAAAAAGGTGATGGAATGTGAAAAAGATGCTTGCACACTTCACAACATCATCAAAAAGCTATTTTTTGTCGGAGCACGCACAAAACCAGGGGAATATGCAGATTGTGGGCCTTCAAATCATGGGTATGTAGAGATTTTTAACATTTTAGTGGAGTCAAAAACACACTCATGTTATGTGAAATTTGGTTTTCTTAGTATATTTTTGAGAGTAGGAGAAAGAGAGAGGAGAGGGAGAGAGGGGGAGAGTGGGAGATAGAGAGGGAGGGAGAAGGGGAGAGTGGAAAAAATAGAGAGTGGGAGGGAGAAAGGGGAGAGAGTGGGAGATAGAGTGGGAGAGAGAGTGGGAGATAGAGAGGGATGGGGAGAGGGTGAAAGTGGGAGAAAGATAGAGTGGTAGGGAGAGAGGGGGAGAGTGGGAGATAGAGTGGGAGGGAGAGAGGGGGAGAGTGGGAGAAAGAGAGAGTGGTAGAGAGTGGGAGAAGGGGAGAAGCAGAGAGTGGCAAATAGAGAGGGATGGAGAGATGGTGAGAGTGGGAGAAGGGGAGAAGTGGAGAGTGGGAGATAGAGAGGAGGGAGAGAGGGAAGTGGGAGAAAGAGAGAGTGGGAAAGGGAGAAGTGGGAGGCAGAGAGTAGGAGATAGAGAGGAGGGAGAGATGAGGTGAGAGTGGGAGAAAGATAGAGTGGGAGAGAGTGGGAGAGAGGGGGAGAGTGGGAGAAAGAGAGAATGAGAGGGAGAAAGGGGGAGAGTGGGAGA